>JAECXJ010000227.1:0-600000 GCA_018152295.1 Drosophila carrolli | reverse complement strand
CATGTTTTTATTTTCGAAAAGTTTTTCAAATGATATGTTATTTTCTGTAAATGACACTTTGTTGGAAATTTTGTAACGAATTCAACGAGGTATGCAATTCCAACATTCGACCACTATTTCCCAGGGTTTTGATTAAAAAACCGAAAAATCGGGGTGATTTTTTTTGGATTTTGGCTTTGTCATAATGGGTGAGGATTATTTTTTTTTTTTATTTTTCAAATGATATTTTTTCTGTGAATGACACTTTGTTGGAAATTTTGTAACGAATTCAACGAGGTTTGCCATTCGAACATTCGACCACTATATCCAAGGGTTTTGATTAAAATACGGAAAAAACGAGGTAATTTTCTTCGGATTTTGGCGTTGTCATAAGGTTGGGGGCATGGTTTTTTTTCGAAAATATTTTTCAACTGATATTTTTTTTCTGTAAATGCCACTTTTTGGACATTTTTAACCAATTTTTTTTTGTAATTTTTCAAATGATTTTTTTTTTCTGTAAATGAGGTGATTTTCTTCGGATTTTGTCGTTGTCATAAGGGTGGGGGTCATCATTTTTTCCAAAAATTAGTTCAAATGCAATTTTGTTACAGTAAGTGACACTTTGTTGGAAATTTTGTAACGAATTCAACGAGGTGTGCCAGTTCAACATCCGACCACTATTTACCAGGGTTTTGATTAAAAAACCTATAAATCGAAGTGATTTTCTCCGGACTTGGGCCTTGTCATAAGGGCGGGGGTCATGTTTTTATTTTCGAAAAGTTTTTCAAATGATATGTTTTTTTCTGTAAATGCCACTTTGTTAGAAATTTTGTAACAAATTTTACGAGGTATGTCATTCTAACATTCGACCACTATTTCCCAGGGTTTTGATTAAAAAACTGAAAAAATTTTGTAACGAATTCAACGAGGTATGCAATTCTAACATTCGACCACTATTTCCCAGGGTTTTGATTAAAATACCGAAAATCGAGGTGATTTTCTTCGGAGTTTGGCGTTGTCATAAGGGCAGGAACATCATTTTTTGCCAAAAATTAGTTCAAATGCAATTTTTTCTGTAAATGACACTTTGTTGGAAATTTTGTAACGAATTCAACGAGGTATGCAATTCCAACATTCGACCACTATTTCCCAGGGTTTTTATTAAAAAACCGAAAAATCGGGGTGATTTTCTTCGGATTTTGGCTTTGTCATAATGGTGGGGATTATTTTTTTTGTTTAATTTTTCAAATGATTTTTTTTTTCTGTAAATGACACTTTGTTGGAAATTTTGTAACGAATTCAACGAGGTATGCCATTCGAACATTCGACCACTATATCCAATGGTTTTGATTAAAATACCGAAAAACGAGGTGATTTTCTTCGGATTTTGGCGTTGTCATAAGGGGTGGGGCATGGTTTTTTTCGAAAATATTTTTCAAATGATATTTTTTCTGTAAATGCCTTTTTTTGGCATTTTTTAACAAATTCATCCAGGTATGCATTTCCAACATTCGAACACTATTTCCCAGGGTTTTGATTAAAAAACGGAAAAATCGAGGCGATTTGCTTCGGATTTTGGCTTTGTCATAATGGTGGGGATTATTATTTTTTTTGTAATTTTTCAAATAATTTTTTTTTCTGTAAATGAGGTGATTTTCTTCGTATTTTGGCGTTGTCATAAGGGTGGGGGTCATCATTTTCTTCCAAAAATTAGTTCAAATGCAATTTTTTTACAGTAAGTGACACTTTGTTGGAAATTTTGTGACGAATTCAACGAGGTGTGCCATTTCAACATCCGACCACTATATACCAGGGTTTTCATTAAAAAACCCATAAATCGAAGTGATTTTCTCCGGACTTGGGCCTTGTCATAAGGGCGGGAGTCATGTTTTAATTTTCGAAAAGTTGGTCAAATGATGTGTTTTTTTCTGTAAATGCCACTTTGTTAGAAATTTTGTAACAAATTTTACGAGGTATGTCATTCTAACATTCGACCACTATTTCCCAGGGTTTTGATTAAAAAACTGAAAAAATTTTGTAACGAATTCAACGAGGTATGCAATTCCAACATTCGACCACTATTTCCCAGGGTTTTGATTAAAATACCGAAAATCGAGGTGATTTTCTTCGGAGTTTGGCGTTGTCATAAGGACAGGAACATCATTTTTTGCCAAATTTTTTTCTGTAAATGACACTTTGTTGGAAATTTTGTAACGAATTCAACGAGGTATGCAATTCCAACATTCGACCACTATTTCCCAGGGTTTTGATTAAAAAACCGAAAAATCGGGGTGATTTTCTTCGGATTTTGGCTTTGTCATAATGGTGGGGATTATTTTTTTGTTTAATTTTTCAATTGATTTTTTTTTTCTGTAAATGACACTTTGTTGGAAATTTTGTAACGAATTCAACGAGGTATGCCATTCGAACATTCGACCACTATATCCAAGGTTTTTGACTAAAATACCGAAAATCGAGGTGGGGCATGGTTTTTTTTCGAAAATATTTTTCAAATGATATTTTTTCTGTAATTGCCTTTTTTTGGCATTTTTTAACAAATTCATCCAGGTATGCATTTCCAACATTCGACCACTATTTCCCAGGGTTTTGATTAAAAAACGGAAAAATCGAGGCGATTTTCTTCGGATTTTGGCTTTGTCATAATGGTAGAGATTATTATTTTTTTTTGTAATTTTTCAAATAATTTTTTTTTCTGTAAATGAGGTGATTTTCTTCGTATTTTGGCGTTGTCATAAGGGTGGGGGTCATCATTTTCTTCCAAAAATTAGTTCAAATGCAATTTTTTTACAGTAAGTGACACTTTGTTGGAAATTTTGTGACGAATTCAACGAGGTGTGCCATTTCAACATCCGACCACTATATACCAGGGTTTTCATTAAAAAACCTATAAATCGAAGTGATTTTCTCCGGACTTGGGCCTTGTCATAAGGGCGGGAGTCATGTTTTAATTTTCGAAAAGTTGGTCAAATGATGTGTTTTTTTCTGTAAATGCCACTTTTTTAGAAATTTTGTAACAAATTTTACGAGGTATGACATTCTAACATTCGACCACTATTTCCCAGGGTTTTGATTAAAATACGGAAAAACCGAGGTGATTTTCTTCGGATTTTGGCGGTGTCATAAGGGTGGGGGTCGTCTTTTTTTTCACAAATTGTTCAAATGCAGTTTTTTTTCTGTAAATGAGGTGATTTTCTTCGGATTTTGGCGTTGTCATAAGGGTGGGGGTCATCATTTTTTTTTCAAAAATTTGTTCAAATGCTATTATTTTTCTGTAAATGACACTTTGTTGGAAATTTTGTAACGAATTCAACGAGGAATGCAATTCCAACATTCGACCACTTTGTTGGAAATTTTGTAGCGAATTCAACGAGGTATGTCATTCCAACATTCGACCACTATTTCCCAGGGTTTTGATTAAAATACCGAAAATCGAGGGAATTTTCTTCGGATTTTGGCGTTGTCATAAGGGTGGGGGTCATCATTTTTTTCCAAAAATTTGTTCATATTATATTTTTTTTCTGTAAATGACACTTTGTTGGAAATTTTGTAACGAATTCAACGATCCGTTTCAACATCCGACCACTATTTCCCAGGGTTTTGATTAAAATACCGAAATATCGAGGTGATTTTCTTCGGATTTTGGCGTTGTCATAAGGGTGGGGGTTGCATTTTTATACCCGTTACTCGTAGAGTAAAAGGGTATATTGTATTCATGCAAAAGTATGTAACAGCTAGAAGGAAGCGTTTCCGACCCTATAAAGTATATATACTCTTGATCAGGGTCACTAGCCAAATCGATATAGCCATGTCCGTCTGTCCGTCTGTCTGTCCGTCTGTCTGTCCGTCTGTCTGTCCGTCTGTCTGTCCGTCTGTCTGTCCGTCTGTCTGTCCGTCTGTCTGTCCGTCTGTCTGTCCGTCTGTCTGTCCGTATGAACGCTGAGATCTCGGAAACTATAAAAGCTAGAAGATTGGCATTTTGCTTGCATATTCTATGAGTTCCTACGCAGCGCAAGTTTGTTTCAAAAAGGTGCCACGCCGCTTTTAACGCCCACAATCGCTTATATACGATTTTAAAAATTTAAATTTTTCGGAAAAGTAAAAAGTTTTATTGTGTTTATTAATACCTATTGAAATGTTGAAGAAATTTTTCAAATCGTACCATTCGTTAAAAAGTTATGCGTGATCAAAGTTTCTATCTCCATCTCCCTGGCACTCCCTTTACCTGAGTAACGGGTATCTGATAGTCGGGGCACCCGACTATAGCGTTCTCTCTTGTTTTTTCACAAATTGTTCAAATGCAATTTTTTTCTGTAAATGACACTTTGTTGGAAATTTTGTAACGAATTCAACGAGGTATGCCATTCCTCATTCGACCACTATTTCCCAGGGTTTTGATTAGAATACCGAAAATCGATGGAATTTTCTTCGGATTTTGGAGTTGTCATAAGGGTGGGGGTCATCATTTTTTTCCAAAAATTTGTTCAAATTATATTTTTATCTGTAAATGACACTTTGTTGGGGGTCGTTATTTTTTTCAAAAATTTGTTCAAATGCAGTTTTTTTTCTGTAAATGACACTTTGTTGGAAATTTTGTAACGAATTTAATGCCACTTTTTTGGCATTTTTTAACAAATTCATCCAGGTATGCATTTCCAACATTCGACCACTATTTCCCAGGGGATTAAAAGACGGAAAAATCGAGCTGATTTTATCCGGATTTTGGTGTTGTCAAATGGGTGGGGGTCGTCATTTTTTTTCACAAAGTTGTTCAAATGCAATTATTTTTCTGTAAATGACACTTTGTTAGAAATTTTGTAACGAATTCAACAAGGTATGCCATTCCAACATTCGACCACTATTTCCCAGGGTTTTGATTAGAATACCGAAAATCGAGGGAATTTTCTTCGGATTTTGGCGTTGTCATAAGGGTGGGGGTCATCATTTTTTTCGAAAAATATGTTCAAATGCAATTTTTTTCTGTAAATGACACTTTTTTCAAAATTTTTTAACGAATTCAACGAGGTATGCCATTCCAATATTCGACCACTATTACCCAGGGTTTTGATTAAAAAACCGAAAAATCGAGGTGATTTTCTACGGATTTTGGATTATTATTTTTTTTTTTTTGTAATTTTTCAAATGATTTTTTTTTTCTGTAAATAAGTTGATTTTCTTCGGATTTTGGCGTTGTCATAAGGGTGGGGCTCATCATTTTTTTCCAAAAATTAGTTCAAATGCAATTTTTTTACAGTAAGTGACACTTTGTTGGAAATTTTGTGACGAATTCAACAAGGTGTGCCACTATTCCGACTACTATTTCCCAGGGTTTTGATTAAAATACCGAAAATCGAGGTGATTTGCTCCTGACTTGGGCCTTTCATAAGGGCGGGGGTCATGTTTTTTTTCGAAAAGTTTTTCAAATGATATGTTTTTTTCTGTAAATGCCACTTTGTTCGAAATTTTGTAACAAATTTTACGAGGTATGTCTTTCTAACATTTGACCACTATTTCCCAGGGTTTTGATTAAAAGACCGAAAAATCGAGCTGATTTTATCCGGTTTTTTGCTTTGTCAAAAGGGTGGGGGACGTCATTTTTTTGTCAAAAAGTTGTTCAAATGCAATTATTTTTCTGTAAATGACACTTTGTTAGAAATTTTGTAACGAATTCAACAAGGTATGCCATTCCAACATTCGACCACTATTTCCCAGGGTTTTGATTAGAATACCGAAAATCGAGGGAATTTTCTTCGGATTTTGGCGTTGTCATAAGGGTGGGGGTCATCATTTTTTTTCGAAATATATGTTCAAATGCAATTTTTTCTGTAAATGACACTTTTTTGAAAATTTTGTAACGCATTCAACGAGGTATGCCATTCCAACATTCGACCACTATTTCCCAGGGTTTTGATAAAAATACCGAAAAATCGAGGTGATTTTCTTCGTATTTTGGCGTTGTCATAAGGGTGGGGGTCGTCATTTTTTTCACAAATTGTTCAAATACAATTTTTTTACAGTAAGTGACACTTTGTTGGAAATTTTGTGACGAATTCAACGAGGTGTGCCATTTCAACATCCGACCACTATATACCAGGGTTTTCATTAAAAAACCTATAAATCGAAGTGATTTTCTCCGGACTTGAGCCTTGTCATAAGGGCGGGGGTCATGTATTTATTTTCGAAAAGTTTTTCAAATGATATGTTTTTTTCTGTAAATGCCACTTTGTTAGAAATTTTGTAACAAATTTTACGAGGTATGTCATTCTAACATTCGACCACTATTTCCCAGGGTTTGGATTAAAATACCGAAAAATTGAGCTGATTTTATTCGGATTTTGGCGTTGTCAGAAGGGTGGGTGGTCGTCATATTTTTTCAAAAAGTTGTTCAAATGAAATTATTTTTCTGTAAATGACACTTTGTTGGAAATTTTGTAACGAATTCAACGAGGTATGCAATTCCAACATTCGACCACTATTTCCCTGGGTTTTGATTAAAATACCGAAAATCGAGGTGATTTTCTTCGGAGTTTGGCGTTGTCATAAGGGCAGGGGCATAATTTTTTGCCAAAAATTAGTTCAAATGCTTTTTTTTTCTGTAAATGACACTTTGTTTGAAATTTTGTAGCGAATTCAACGAGGTATGTCATTCCAACATTCGATCACTATTTTCCAGGGTTTTGATTAAAATACCGAAAATCGAGGGAATTTTCTTGGGATTTTGGCGTTGTCATAAGGGTGGGGGTCATTATTTTTTTCCAAAAATTTGTTCATATTATATTTTTTTTTTCTGTAAATGACACTTTGTCGGAAATTTTGTAACGAATTCAATGCCACTTTTTTGGCATTTTTTAACAAATTCATCCAGGTATGCATTTCCAACATTCGACCACTATTTCCCAGGGTTTTGATTAAAAAACCGAAAAATCGAGGTGATTTTCTTCGGATTTTGGCTTTGTCATAATGGTGGGGATTATTATTTTTTTTTTTTGTAATTTTTCAAATGATTTTTTTTTCTGTAAATAAGTTGATTTTCTTCGGATTTTGGCGTTGTCATAAGGGTGGGGGTCATCATTTTTTTCCAAAAATTAGTTCAAATGCAATTTTTTTACAGTAAGTGACACTTTGTTGGAAATTTTGTGACGAATTCAACGAGGTGTGCCACTATTCCGACCACTATTTCCCAGGGTTTTGATTAAAATACCGAAAATCGAGGTGATTTTCTCCTGACTTTGGCCTTTCATAAGGGCGGGGGTCATGTTTTTATTTTCGAAAAGTTTTTCAAATGATATGTTTTTTTCTGTAAATGCCACTTTGTTAGAAATTTTGTAACAAATTTTACGAGGTATGTCATTCTAACATTCGACCACTATTTCCCAGGGTTTTGATTAAAATACCGAAAAATCGAGCTGATTTTATTCGGATTTTGGCGTTGTCATAAGGGTGGGTGGTCGTCATTTTTTTTTCAAAAAGTTGTTCAAATGCAATTAATTTTCTGTAAATGAAACTTTGTTGGAAATTTTGTAACGAATTCAACGAGGTATGCAATTCCAACATTCGATCACTATTTCCCTGGGTTTTGATTAAAATACCGAAAATCGAGGTGATTTTCTTCGGAGTTTGGCGTTGTCATAAGGGCAGGGGCATAATTTTTTGCCAAAATTTAGTTCAAATGCAATTTTTTTCTGTAAATGACACTTTGTTGGAAATTTTGTAGCGAATTCAACGAGGTATGTCATTCCAACATTCGACCACTATTTTCCAGGGTTTTGATTAAAATACTGAAAATCGAGGGAATTTTCTTGGGATTTTGGCGTTGTCATAAGGGTGGGGGTCATTATTTTTTCCAAAAAATTTGTTCATATTATATTTTTTTTCTGTAAATGACACTTTGTTGGAAATTTTGTAACAAATTCAACGATCCGTTTCAACATCCGACCAGTATTTCCCAGGGTTTTGATTAAAATACCGAAAAATCGAGGTGATTTTCTTCGGATTTTGGCGTTGTCATAAGGGTGGGGGTCGCATTTTTATACCCGTTACTCGTAGAGTAAAAGGGTATATTGTATTCGTGCAAAAGTATGTAACAGCTAGAAGGAAGCGTTTCCGACCCTATAAAGTATATATACTCTTGATCAGGGTCACTAGCCGAGTCGATATAGCCATGTCCGTCTGTCCGTCTGTCTGTCCGTCTGTCTGTCCGTCTGTCTGTCCGTCTGTCTGTCCGTCTGTCTGTCCGTCTGTCTGTCCGTCTGTCTGTCCGTCTGTCTGTCCGTCTGTCTGTCCGCCTGTCTGTCCGTATGAACGCTGAGATCTCGGAAACTATAAAAGCTAGAAGATTGACATTTTGCATGCAGATTCTAGGAGTTCCTACGCAGCGCAAGTTTGTTTCAAAAAGGTGCCACGCCGCTTTTAACGCCCACAATCGCTTATATACGATTTTAAAAATTTAAGTATTTCGGAAAAGTAAACATGCAGTTTTATTGTGTTTATCAATACCTATTGAAATTTTTCAAATCGGACCATTCGTTAAAAAGTTATGCGTGATCAAAGTTTCTATCTCCATCTCCCTCGCACTCCCTTTACCTGAGTAACGGGTATCTGATAGTCGGGGCACCCGACTATAGCGTTCTCTCTTGTTTTTTCACAAATTGTTCAAATGCAATTTTTTTCTGTAAATGACAATTTGTTGGAAATTTTGTAACGAATTCAACGAGGTATGCCATTCCTACATTCGACCACTATTTCCCAGGGTTTTGATTAGAATACCGAAAATCGAGGGAATTTTCTTCGGATTTTGGCGTTGTCATAAGGGGTCATCATTTTTTTCGAAAAATGTTTTCAAATGCAATTTTTTTCTGTAAATGACACTTTGTTGGAAATTTTGTAACGAATTCAACGAGGTGTGCCATTTCAACATCCGACCACTATTTCCCAGGGTTTTGATTAAAATACCGAAAAATCTGGGTGATTTTTTTCGGATTTTGGCTTTGTCATAATGGTGGGGATTATTTTTTTTTTTAATTTTTCAAATGATTTTTTTTTCTGTAAATGACACTTTGTTGGAAATTTTGTAACGAATTCAACGAGGTATGCCATTCGAACATTCGACCACTATATCCAAGGGTTTTGATTAAAATACCGAAAATCGAGGTGATTTTCTTCGGATTTTGGCGTTGTCATAGGGGTGGCGGCATGGTTTTTTCGAAAATATTTTTCAAATGATATTTTTTTTCTGTAAATACCACTTTTTGGACATTTTTTAACAAATTCATCCAGGTATGCATTTCCAACATTCGAAAACTATTTCCCAGGGTTTTGATTAAAAAACCGAAAAATCGAGGTGATTTTCTTCGGATTTTGGCGGTGACATAAGGGTTGGGGTCGTCATTTTTTTTCACAAATTGTTGAAATGCAGTTTTTTTTCTGTAAATGACACTTTGTTGGAAATTTTGTAAGGAATTCAACCAGGTATGCCATTCCAACATTCGAACACTATTTCCCAGGGTTTTGATTAAAATACCAAAAATCGAGGTGATTTTCTTTGGAGTTTGGCGTTGTCATAAGGGCAGGGGCATAATTTTTTGCCAAAAATTAGTTCAAATGCAATTTTTTCTGTAAATGACACTTTGTTGGAAATTTTGTAGCGAATTCAATGAGGTATGTCATTCCAACATTCGACCACTATTTTCCAGGGTTTTGATTAAAATACTGAAAATCGAGGGAATTTTCTTGGGATTTTGGCGTTGTCATAAGGGTGGGGGTCGCATTTTTATACCCGTTACTCGTAGAGTAAAAGGGTATATTGTATTCGTGCAAAAGTATGTAACAGCTAGAAGGAAGCGTTTCCGACCCTATAAAGTATATATACTCTTGATCAGGGTCACTAGCCGAGTCGATATAGCCATGTCCGTCTGTCCGTCTGTCTGTCCGTCTGTCTGTCCGTCTGTCTGTCCGTCTGTCTGTCCGTATGAACGCTGAGATCTCGGAAACTATAAAAGCTAGAAGATTGACATTTTGCATGCAGATTCTAGGAGTTCCTACGCAGCGCAAGTTTGTTTCAAAAAGGTGCCACGCCGCTTTTAACGCCCACAATCGCTTATATACGATTTTAAAAATTTAAGTATTTCGGAAAAGTAAAAATGCAGTTTTATTGTGTTTATCAATACCTATTGAAATTTTTCAAATCGGACCATTCGTTAAAAAGTTATGCGTGATCAAAGTTTCTATCTCCATCTCCCTCGCACTCCCTTTACCTGAGTCGGGGCACCCGACTATAGCGTTCTCTCTTGTTTTTTCACAAATTGTTCAAATGCAATTTTTTTCTGTAAATGACAATTTGTTGGAAATTTTGTAACGAATTCAACGAGGTATGCCATTCCTACATTCGACCACTATTTCCCAGGGTTTTGATTAGAATACCGAAAATCGAGGGAATTTTCTTCGGATTTTGGCGTTGTCATAAGGGGTCATCATTTTTTTTCGAAAAATGTTTTCAAATGCAATTTTTTTTCTGTAAATGACACTTTGTTGGAAATTTTGTAACGAATTCAACGAGGTGTGCCATTTCAACATCCGACCACTATTTCCCAGGGTTTTGATTAAAATACCGAAAAATCTGGGTGATTTTTTTCGGATTTTGGCTTTGTCATAATGGTGGGGATTATTTTTTTTTTAATTTTTCAAATGATTTTTTTTTCTGTAAATGACACTTTGTTGGAAATTTTGTAACGAATTCAACGAGGTATGCCATTCGAACATTCGACCACTATATCCAAGGGTTTTGATTAAAATACCGAAAATCGAGGTGATTTTCTTCGGATTTTGGCGTTGTCATAGGGGTGGGGGCATGGTTTTTTTCGAAAATATTTTTCAAATGATATTTTTTTTCTGTAAATACCACTTTTTGGACATTTTTTAACAAATTCATCCAGGTATGCATTTCCAACATTCGAAAACTATTTCCCAGGGTTTTGATTAAAAAACCGAAAAATCGAGGTGATTTTCTTCGGATTTTGGCGGTGACATAAGTGTTGGGGTCGTCATTTTTTTTCACAAATTGTTGTAATGCAGTTTTTTTTCTGTAAATGACACTTTGTTGGAAATTTTGTAAGGAATTCAACCAGGTATGCCATTCCAACATTCGAACACTATTTCCCAGGGTTTTGATTAAAATACCAAAAATCGAGGTGATTTTCTTTGGAGTTTGGCGTTGTCATAAGGGCAGGGGCATAATTTTTTGCCAAAAATTAGTTCAAATGCAATTTTTTCTGTAAATGACACTTTGTTGGAAATTTTGTAGCGAATTCAATGAGGTATGTCATTCCAACATTCGACCACTATTTCCCAGGGTTTTGATTAAAATACCGAAAATCGAGGGAATTTTCTTCGGATTTTGGCGTTGTCATAAGGGTGGGGGTCATCATTTTTTTTCCAAAAATTTGTTCAAATTATATTTTTTTTCTGTAAATGAAACTTGGAATTTTTGTAACGAATTCAACGAGGTGTGATATTTCAACATCCGACCACTATTTCCCAGGGTTTTGATTAAAATACCGAATATCGAGGTGATTTTCTCCTGACTTAGGCCTTTCATAAGGGCGGGGGTCATTTTTTTTTTCGAAAAGTTTTTCAAATTATATGTTTTTTTCTGTAAATGCCACTTTGTTCGAAATTTTGTAACAAATTTTACGAGGTATGTCATTCTAACATTTGACCACTATTTCCCAGGGTTTTGATTAAAACACCGAAAAATCGAGCTGATTTTATCCGGACGTCATTTTTTTTGTCAAAAAGTTGTTCAAATGAAATTATTATTTTTCTGTAAATGACACTTTGTTAGAAATTTTATAACGAATTCAACAAGGTATGCCATTCCAACATTCGACCACTATTTCCCAGGGTTTTGATTAGAATACCGAAAATCGAGGGAATTTTCTTCGGATTTTGGCGATGTCATAAGGGTGGGGGTCATCTTTTTTTTCGAAAAATATGTTCAAATGCAATTTTTTTTCTGTAAATGACACTTTTTTGAAAATTTTGTAACGAATTCAACGAGGTATGCCATTCCAACATTCGACCACTATTTCCCAGGGTTTTGATAAAAATACCGAAAAATCGAGGTGATTTTCTTCGTATTTTGGCGTTGTCATAAGGGTGGAGGTCGTCATTTTTTTCACAAATTGTTCAAATACAATTTTTTTACAGTAAGTGACACTTTGTTGGAAATTTTGTGACGAATTCAACGAGGTGCGCCATTTCAACATCCGACCACTATATACCAGGGTTTTCATTAAAAAACCTATAAATCGAAGTGATTTTCTCCGGACTTGGGCCTTGTCATAAGGGCGGGGGTCATGTTTTTTATTTTCGAAAAGTTTTTCAAATGATATGTTTTTTTCTGTAAATGCCACTTTGTTAGAAATTTTGTAACAAATTTTACGAGGTATGTCATTCTAACATTCGACTACTATTTCCCAGGGTTTTGATTAAAATACCGAAAAATCGAGCTGATTTTATTCGGATTTTGGCGTTGTCATAAGGGTGGGTGGTCGTCATTTTTTTTTTTAAAAAGTTGTTCAAATGCAATTAATTTTCTGTTAATGACACTTTGTTGGAAATTTTGTAACGAATTCAACGAGGTATGCAATTCCAACATTCGACCACTATTTCCCTGGGTTTTGATTAAAATACCGAAAATCGAGGTGATTTTCTTCGGAGTTTGGCGTTGTCATAAGGGCAGGGGCATAATTTTTTGCCAAAAATTAGTTCAAATGCAATTTTTTTCTGTAAATGACACTTTGTTGGAAATTTAGTAGCGAATTCAACGAGGTATGTCATTCCAACATTCGACCACTATTTTCCAGGGTTTTGATTAAAATACTGAAAATCGAGGGAATTTTCTTGGGATTTTGGCGTTGTCATAAGGGTGGGGGTCATTATTTTTTTCCAAAAATTTGTTCATATTATATTTTTTTTCTGTAAATGACACTTTGTTGGAAATTTTGTAACGAATTCAACGATCCGTTTCAACATCCGACCACTATTTCCCAGGGTTTTGATTAAAATACCGAAAAATCGAGGTGATTTTCTTCGGATTTTGGCGTTGTCATAAGGGTGGGGGTCGCATTTTTATACCCGTTACTTGTAGAGTAAAAGGGTATATTGTATTCGTGCAAAAGTATGTAACAGCTAGAAGGAAGCGTTTCCGACCCTATAAAGTATATATACTCTTGACAGGGTCACTAGCCGAGTCGATATAGCCATGTCCGTCTGTCCGTCTGTCTGTCCGTCTGTCTGTCCGTCCGTCTGTCTGTCCGTCTGTCTGTCCGTATGAACGCTGAGATCTCGGAAACTATAAAAGCTAGAAGATTGACATTTTGCATGCAGATTCTAGGAGTTCCTACGCAGCGCAAGTTTGTTTCAAAAAGGTGCCACGCCGCTTTTAACGCCCACAATCGCTTATATACGATTTTAAAAATTTAAGTATTTCGGAAAAGTAAAAATGCAGTTTTATTGTGTTTATCAATACCTATTGAAATGTTGAAGAAATTTTTCAAATCGTGATCAAAGTTTCTATCTCCATCTCCCTCGCACTCCCTTTACCTGAGTAACGGGTATCTGATAGTCGGGGCACCCGACTATAGCGTTCTCTCTTGTTTTTTCACAAATTGTTCAAAGGCAATTTTTTTCTGTAAATGACACTTTGTTGGAAATTTTGTAACGAATTCAACGAGGTATGCCATTCCTACATTCGACCACTATTTCCCAGGGTTTTGATTAGAATACCGAAAATCGAGGGAATTTTCTTCGGATTTTGGCGTTGTCATAAGGGTGGGGGTCATCATTTTTTTTCGAAAAATGTTTTCAAATGCAATTTTTTTTCTGTAAATGACACTTTGTTGGAAATTTTGTAACAATTCAACGAGGTGTGCCATTTCAACATCCGACCACTATTTCCCAGGGTTTTGATTAAAATACCGAAAAATCGAGGTGATTTTCTTCGGATTTTGGCGTTGTCATAAGGGTGGGGGTCGTCATTTTTTTTTACCAAATTGTTCAAATGCTGTTTTTTTTCTGTAAATGACACTTTGTTGGAAATTTTGTAACGAATTCAACGAGGTGTGATATTTCAACATCCGACCACTATTTCCCAGGGTTTTGATTAAAATACCGAAAAATCGAGGTGATTTTCTTCGGATTTTGGCGTTGTCATAAGGGTGGGGGTCGTCATTTTTTTTTACCAAATTGTTCAAATGCTGTTTTTTTTTCTGTAAATGACACTTTGTTGGAAATTTTGTAACGAATTCAACGAGGTGTGATATTTCAACATCCGACCACTATTTCCCAGGGTTTTGATTAAAATACCGAAAATCGAGGTGATTTTCTCCTGACTTAGGCCTTTCATAAGGGCGGGGGTCATTTTTTTTTTCGAAAAGTTTTTCAAATGATATGTTTTTTTCTGTAAATGCCACTTTGTTCGAAATTTTGTAACAAATTTTACGAGGTATGCCATTCTAACATTTGACCACTATTTCCCAGGGTTTTGATTAAAAGACCGAAAAATCGAGCTGATTTAATCCGGTTTTTTGCGTTGTCAAAAGGGTGGGGGACGTCATTTTTTTTGTCAAAAAGTTGTTCAAATGAAATTATTATTTTTCTGTAAATGACACTTTGTTAGAAATTTTGTAACGAATTCAACAAGGTATGCCATTCCAACATTCGACCACTATTTCCCAGGGTTTTGATTAAAATACCGAAAAATCGAGCTGATTTTATTCGGATTTTGGCGTTGTCATAAGGGTGGGTGGTCGTCATTTTTTTTTTTCAAAAAGTTGTTCAAATGCAATTAATTTTCTGTTAATGACACTTTGTTGGAAATTTTGTAACGAATTCAACGAGGTATGCAATTCCAACATTCGACCACTATTTCCCTGGGTTTTGATTAAAATACCGAAAATCGAGGTGATTTTCTTCGGAGTTTGGCGTTGTCATAAGGGCAGGGGCATAATTTTTTGCCAAAAATTAGTTCAAATGCAATTTTTTTCTGTAAATGACACTTTGTTGGAAATTTAGTAGCGAATTCAACGAGGTATGTCATTCCAACATTCGACCACTATTTTCCAGGGTTTTGATTAAAATACTGAAAATCGAGGGAATTTTCTTGGGATTTTGGCGTTGTCATAAGGGTGGGGGTCATTATTTTTTCCAAAAATTTGTTCATATTATATTTTTTTCTGTAAATGACACTTTGTTGGAAATTTTGTAACGAATTCAACGATCCGTTTCAACATCCGACCACTATTTCCCAGGGTTTTGATTAAAATACCGAAAAATCGAGGTGATTTTCTTCGGATTTTGGCGTTGTCATAAGGGTGGGGGTCGCATTTTTATACCCGTTACTTGTAGAGTAAAAGGGTATATTGTATTCGTGCAAAAGTATGTAACAGCTAGAAGGAAGCGTTTCCGACCCTATAAAGTATATATACTCTTGATCAGGGTCACTAGCCGAGTCGATATAGCCATGTCCGTCTGTCCGTCCGTCTGTCTGTCCGTCTGTCTGTCCGTATGAACGCTGAGATCTCGGAAACTATAAAAGCTAGAAGATTGACATTTTGCATGCAGATTCTAGGAGTTCCTACGCAGCGCAAGTTTGTTTCAAAAAGGTGCCACGCCGCTTTTAACGCCCACAATCGCTTATATACGATTTTAAAAATTTAAGTATTTCGGAAAAGTAAAAATGCAGTTTTATTGTGTTTATCAATACCTATTGAAATGTTGAAGAAATTTTTCAAATCGTGATCAAAGTTTCTATCTCCATCTCCCTCGCACTCCCTTTACCTGAGTAACGGGTATCTGATAGTCGGGGCACCCGACTATAGCGTTCTCTCTTGTTTTTTCACAAATTGTTCAAAGGCAATTTTTTCTGTAAATGACACTTTGTTGGAAATTTTGTAACGAATTCAACGAGGTATGCCATTCCTACATTCGACCACTATTTCCCAGGGTTTTGATTAGAATACCGAAAATCGAGGGAATTTTCTTCGGATTTTGGCGTTGTCATAAGGGTGGGGGTCATCATTTTTTTTCGAAAAATGTTTTCAAATGCAATTTTTTTTCTGTAAATGACACTTTGTTGGAAATTTTGTAACGAATTCAACGAGGTGTGCCATTTCAACATCCGACCACTATTTCCCAGGGTTTTGATTAAAATACCGAAAAATCGAGGTGATTTTCTTCGGATTTTGGCGTTGTCATAAGGGTGGGGGTCGTCATTTTTTTTTACCAAATTGTTCAAATGCTGTTTTTTTTCTGTAAATGACACTTTGTTGGAAATTTTGTAACGAATTCAACGAGGTGTGATATTTCAACATCCGACCACTATTTCCCAGGGTTTTGATTAAAATACCGAAAATCGAGGTGATTTTCTCCTGACTTAGGCCTTTCATAAGGGCGGGGGTCATTTTTTTTTTTCGAAAAGTTTTTCAAATGATATGTTTTTTTCTGTAAATGCCACTTTGTTCGAAATTTTGTAACAAATTTTACGAGGTATGTCATTCTAACATTTGACCACTATTTCCCAGGGTTTTGATTAAAAGACCGAAAAATCGAGCTGATTTAATCCGGTTTTTTGCGTTGTCAAAAGGGTGGGGGACGTCATTTTTTTTGTCAAAAAATTGTTCAAATGAAATTATTATTTTTCTGTAAATGACACTTTGTTAGAAATTTTGTAACGAATTCAACCAGGTATGCCATTCCAACATTCGAACACTATTTCCCAGGGTTTTGATTAAAATACCAAAAATCGAGGTGATTTTCTTTGGAGTTTGGCGTTGTCATAAGGGCAGGGGCATAATTTTTTGCCAAAAATTAGTTCAAATGCAATTTTTTCTGTAAATGACACTTTGTTGGAAATTTTGTAACGAATTCAACGAGGTATGCCATTCCAACATTCGACCACTATTTCCCATGGTTTTGATTAAAATACCGAAAATCGAGGAAATTTTCGGATTTTGGGGTTGTCATAAGGGTGGGGGTCATTATATTTTTCCAAAAACTAGTTCAAATGATATTTTTTTTCTGTAAATTCCACTTTGTTGGAAATTTTGTAACGAATTCAACGTGGTATGCCATTCCAACATTCGACCACTATTTCCCAGGGTTTTGATTAGAATACCGAAAATCGAGGTGATTTTCTTTGGATTTTGGCGTTGTCATGAGGGTGGGGGTCGTCATTTTTTTCCAAAAATTTGTTTAAATTATATTTTTTTCTGTAAATGACACTTTGTTGGAAATTTTGTAACGAATTCAACGAGGTATGCCATTTCAACATCCGACCACTATTTCCCAGGGTTTTGATTAAAAAACCGAAAATCGAGGTGATTTTCTTCAGATTTTGGCGTTGTCATAAGGGTGGTGGTTTTTTTTTTCAAAAATTTGTTCAAATGCAATTATTTTTCTGTAAATGACACTTTGTTAGAAATTTTGTAACGAATTCGACAAGGTATGCCATTCCAACATTCGACCACTATTTCCCAGGGTTTTGATTAGAATACCGAAAATCGAGGGAATTTTCTTCGGATTTTGGCGTTGTCATAAGGGTGGGGGTCATCATTTTTTTTGAAAAATATGTTCAAATGCAATTTTTTTCTGTAAATGACACTTTTTTCAAAATTTTGTAACGAATTCAACGAGGTATGCCATTCCAACATTCGACCACTATTTCCCAGGGTTTTGATAAAAATACCGAAAAATCGAGGTGATTTTCTTCGTATTTTGGCGTTGTCATAAGGCAGGGGAATAATTTTTTGCCAAAAATTAGTTCAAATGCAGTTTTTTTTTTCTGTAAATGACATTTTGTTGGAAATTTTGTAACGAATTCAACGAGGTATGCCATTCCAACATTCGACCACTATTTCCCAGGGTTTTGATTAAAATACCGACAATTGAGGTGATTTTTTTCGGATTTTGTCGTTGTCATAAGGGTGGGGGTCGTTATTTTTATACCCTTGCAGAGGGTATTATAATTTTGGTCAAAAGTGTGCAACGCAGTGAAGGAGACATCTCCGACCCTATAAAGTTGATATAGCCATGTCCGTCTGTCCGTCTGTCTGTCGGTCTAGTCTCTAGTCGCGAACTAGTCTCTCAGTTTTAAAGATATCGAATTGAAACTTTGCACACACCCTTCTTTCCTTTGCACGCAGTATATATGTCGAAACGGCCGGGATCGGCCGACTATATCCTATAGCCCCCATTTAACTGATTGATCGGAAATGCCATAACTTTGGTGTTTGTGAAGTAAGGGGGCTGGGACTTACTATGCGTCTTATATTTAGCCAATCAATCCGACCTACCAAATTTCATAAGGATCGGCCGACTATATCCTATAGCTGCCATATAACTGATTGATCGGAAATGCCATAACTTTGGTGTTTGTAAAGTTAGGAAGTTGGGATTTTTTACGGGTGTTATATTTGGCCAATCAATCCGACCTTTCAAATTTCATAAGGATCGGCCGACTATATGCTATAGCTGCCATATAACTGAACGATTGTAAATGCCATAACTTTGGTGTTTTTAAAGTTAGGAAGTTGGGATTTTTTATGAGTATTAAGAATGCATCATATGAATAATTTTGGAGATTATAATGTACAAAATATTCTGCAAGGGTATATCAACTTCGGCTCCGCCCGAAGTTAGCTTTCCTTTCTTGTTTTTTTCCAAAAACTAGTTCAAATGATATTTTTTTTTCTGTAAATTCCACTTTGTTGAAAATTTTGTAACGAATTCAACGAGGTATGCCATTCCAACATTCGACCACTATTTCCCAGGATTTTGATTAAAATACCGACAATTGAGGTGATTTTCATCGGATTTTGGCGTTGTCATAAGGTTGAAGGTCATAATTTTTTTCCAAAAATTTGTTCAGCTTATATTTATACCCTTGCAGAGGGTATTATAATTTTGGTCAAAAGTGTGCAACGCAGTGGAGGAGACATCTCCGACCCTATAAAGTATATATCTTCTTGATCAGGATCACCTCCTGAGTTGATATAGCCATGTCCGTCTGTCCGTCTGTCTGTCCGTCTGTCTGTTTCTACGCGAACTAGTCTCTCAGCTTTAAAGATATCGAATTGAAACTTTGCACACACCCTTCTTTCCTTTGCACGCAGTATATATGTCGGAACGGCCGGGATCGGCCGACTATATCCTATTGCTGCCATATAACTGATTGATCGGAAATGCCATAACTTTAATGTTTGTAATGTTAGGAAGTTGGGATTTCCTATGGGTTTTATATTTGGCCAATCAATCCGACCTACCAAATTTCATAAGGATTGGCCGACTATGTTCTATAGCTGCCATATAACTGATTGATCGGAAATGCTATAACTTTGGTGTTTGTAATGTTAGGAAGCTGGGATTTCCTATGGGTTTTATATTTGGCCAATCAATCCGACCTACCAAATTTCATAAGGATCGGCCGACTATATCCTATAGCTGCCATATAACTGATTGATCGGAAATGACATAACTTTGGTGTTTGTAAAGTTAGGAAGTTGGGATTTCCTATGGGTTTTATTTTTGGCCAATTAATCCGACCTACCAAATTTCATATGGATCGGCCGACTATATCCCATAGCTGCCATATAACTGAACGATTGGAAATGCCATAACTTTTGTGTTTTTAAAGATAGGAAGTTGGAATTTTTTATGAATATTAAGAATGCATCATTCGATTAATTTTGGAGAATATAATTTACAGAGTATTCTGCAAGGGTATATCAACTTCGGCTCCGCCCGAAGTTAGCTTTCCTTTCTTGTTTTTTTCTGTAAATGACACTTTGTTGGAAATTTTGTAACGAATTCAACGAGGTATGTCATTCCAACATTCGACCACTATTTCCCATGGTTTTGATTAAAATACCGAAAATCGGGGAAATTTTCTTCGGATTTTGGGGTTGTCATAAGGGTGGGGGTCATTATTTTTTTCCAAAAACTAGTTCAAATGATATTTTTTTTCTGTAAATTCCACTTTGTTGAAAATTTTGTAACGAATTCAACGAGGTATGCCATTCCAACATTCGACCACTATTTCCCAGGGTTTTGATTAAAATACCGACAATTGAGGTGATTTTCATCGGATTTTGGCGTTGTCATAAGGGTGGGGGTCGTCAATTTTTTTTCAAAAATTTGTTCAAATGCAATTATTTTTCTGTAAATGACACTTTGTTGGAAATTTTATAACGAATTCAACGAGGTATGCCATTCCAACATTCGACCACTATTTCCCAGGGTTTTGATTAGAATACCGAAAATCCAAGGAATTTTCTTCGGACTTTGGCGTTGTCATAAGGGTGAGGGTCATCATTTTTTTCCAAAAATTGTTTCAAATAATATTTTTTTCTGTAAATTTCAATTCAACGAGGCTTGCCATTTTAACATCCGACCACTATTTACCAGGGTTTTGATTAAAAAACCGATAAATCGAGGTGATTTTCTCCGGACTTGGGCTTTGTCATAAGGGCGGGGGTCATGTTTTTTTTTCGAAAAGTTTTTCAAATGATATGTTTTTTTCTGTAAATGCCACTTTTTCGAAATTTTGTAACAAATTTTACGAGGTATGTCATTCTAACATTCGACCACTATTTCCCAGGGTTTTGATTAAAATACCGAAAATCGAGGTGATTTTCTTCGGATTTTCGCGTTGTCATAAGGGTGGGGGTCGTCATTTTTTTTTCAAAAATTTGTTCAAATGCAACTATTTTTCTGTAAATGACACTTTGTTGGAAATTTTATAACGAATTCAACGAGGTATGCCATTCCAACATTCGACCACTATTTCCCAGGGTTTTGATTAGAATACCGAAAATCGAGGGAATTTTCTTCGGATTTTGGCGTTGTCATAAGGGTGGGGGTCATCATTTTTTTCCAAAAATTTGTTCAAATGCAGTTTTTTTTCTGTAAATGAAACTTTGTTGGAAATTTTGTAACGAATTCAACGAGGTATGCCATTCCAACATTCGACCACTATTTCCCAGGGTTGTCATAAGGGTGGGAGTCGTCATTTTTTTCACAAATTGTTCAAATGCAGTTTTTTTTCTGTAAATGAAACTTTGTTAGAAATTTTGTAACGAATTCAACGAGGTGTGCCATTTCAACATCCGACCACTATTTACCAGGGTTTTAATTAAAAAACCTATAAATCAAAGTGATTTTCTGCGGACTTGGGCAAATGACAATATGTTGGAAATTTTATAACGAATTCAACGAGGTATGCCATTCCAACATTCGACCACTATTTCCCAGGGTTTTGATTAGAAAACCGAAAATCGAGGGAATTTTCTTCGGATTTTGGCGTTGTCATAAGGGTGGGGGACATCATTTTTTTCCAAAAATTTGTTCAAATTATATTTTTTTCTGTAAATGACACTTTGTTGGAAATTTTGTAACGAATTCACCGAGGTGTGCCATTTCAACGTCCGACCACTATTTCCCAGGGTTTTGATTAAAATACCGAAAATCGAGGTGATTTTCTTCGGATTTTGGCGTTGTCATAAGTGTGGGGGTCGTCATTTTTATACCCTTGCAGAGGGTATTATAATTTTGGTCAAAAGTGTGCAACGCAGTGAAGGAGACATCTCCGACCCTATAAAGTATATATATTCTTGATCAGGATCACCTCCTGAGTTGATATAGCCATGTCCGTCTGTCTGTCGGTCTGTCCGTCGGTCTGTCCGTCGGTCTGTCCGTCTGTCTGTCCGTCTGTCTGTTTCTACGCAAACTAGTCTCTCAGCTTTAAAGATATCGAATTGAAACTTTGCACACACCCTTCTTTCCTTTGCACGCAGTATATATGTCGGAACGGCCGGGATCGGCCGACTATATCCTATAGCTGCCATATAACTGATTGATCGGAAATGCCATAACTTTGATGTTTGTAAAGTTAGGAAGTTGGGATTTTCTATGGGTGTTATATTTGGTCAATCAATCCGACCTACCAAATTTCATAAGGATCGGCCGACTATATTCTATAGCTACCATTTAACTGAACGATTGGAAATGCCATAACTTTGGTGTTTTTAAAGTTAGGAAGTTGGGATTTTTTATGAGTATTAAGAATGCATCATGTGAATAATGTTGGAGAATATAATTTACAGAGTATTCTGCAAGGGTATATCAACTTCGACTCCGCCCGAAGTTAGCTTTCCTTTCTTGTTTTGTTCTGTAAATGACATTTTGTTGGAAATTTTGTAACGAATTCAACGAGGTATGTCATTCCAACATTCGACCACTATTTCCCATGGTTTTGATTAAAATACCGAAAATCGGGGAAAGTTTCTTCGGATTCTTCGGACTTTGTTGGAAATTTTGTAACGAATTCAACGTGGTATGCCATTCCAACATTCAATCACTAATTCCCATGGTTTTGATTAAAATACCGACAATTGAGGTGATTTTCTTCGGATTTTGGCATTGTCATAAGGGTGGGAGTCATCATTTTTTTTTTTAAATTAGTTAAAATGCAATTTTTTTTCAGTAAATGACACTTTGTTGGAAATTTTGTAGAATACCGACAATTCAACGAGGTATGCCATTTTAACATTCGACCACTATTTCCCAGGGTTTTGATTAAAACAGCGACAATTGAGGTGATTTTCATCGGATTTTGGCGTTGTCATAAGGTGGGTGTCGTCATTTATTTTCAAAAATTTATTCAAATTATATTTTTTTTCTGTAAATGACACTTTGTTGGTAATTTTTGTAACGAATTCAACGAGGTATGTCATTCCAACATTCGACCACTATTTCCCAGGGTTTTGATTAATAAACCGATAAATCAAGGTGATTTTCTCCTGACTCTAAAAGTTTTTCAAATGATATGTTTTTTTCTGTAAATGCCACTTTGTTCGAAATGTTTGAAGAAATTTTACGAGGTATGTCATTCTAACATCCGACCACTATTTCCCAGGGTTTTGAATAAAAAACAAAAAAATCGAGCAGATTTTATCCGGATTTTGGCGTTGTCATAAGGTGGGGGTCGTCATTTTTTTTCAAAAATTTGTTCAAAGGCAATTTTTTTTCTGTAAATGACACTTTGTTGGAAATTTTGTAACGAATACAACGAGGCATGTCATTCCAACATTCGAACACTGTTTCCCGGGGTTTTGATTAAAATACCGAAAATCGAGGGAATTTTCTTCGGATTTTGGCGTTGTCATAAGGGTGGGGGTCATCATTTTTTTCAAAAAATTTGTTCAAAGGAAATTTTTTTTTTTCTGTAAATTCCACTTTGTTGAAAATTTTGTAACGAATTTAACGAGGTATGCCATTCCAACATTCGACCACTATTTCCCAGGGTTTTGATTAAAATACCGACAATTGAGGTGATTTTCTTCGGATTTTGGCATTGTCATAAGGGTGGGGTCATCATTTTTTTCCAAAAATTTGTTCAAATTATATTTTTTTTCTGTGAAACTTTTTTAGAAATTTTTAACGAATTCAACGAGGTATGCCATTCCAACATTCGACTACTATTTCCCAGGGTTTTGATTAGAATACCGCAAATCGAAGGAATTCTCTTCGGATTTTGGCGTTGTCATCATCATCATCATCAGGGTTTTGATTAAAAAACCGACAATTGAGGTGATTTTCTTCGGATTTTGGCGTTGTCATAATTTTTTCTGTAAATGACACTTTATTGGAAATTTTGTAACGAATTCAGCGAGGTATTCCAACATTCAAACACTAATTCCCATGGTTTTGATTAAAATACCTACAATAAAGTTGATTTTCTTCGGATTTTGGCGTTGTCATAAGGGTGGGGGTCGTCATTTTTTTTCAAAAATTTGTTCAAATGCAGTTTTTTTTTCTGTCAATGACACTTTGTTGGAAATTTTGTAACGAATTCAGCGAGGTATTCCAACATTCAAACACTAATTCCCATGGTTTTGATTAAAATACCTACAATAAAGTTGATTTTCTTCGGATTTTGGCGTTGTGATGAGGGTGGGGGTCGTCATTTTTTTTCAAAAATTTGTTCAAATGCATTTTTTTTTCTGTTAATGACACTTTGCTGGAAATTTGGTAACGAATTCAACGAGGTATTTCAACATTCGACCTATTTCCCAGGGTTTTGATTAAAATACCGACAATTGAGGTGATTTTCTTCGGATTTCGGCGTTGTCATAAGGGTGGGGGTCATCATTTTTTTCCAAAAATTTGTTCAAATGCATTTTTTTTTTTCTGTAAATGACACTTTGTTGGAAATTTTGTCACGAATTCAACGAGGTATGCCATTTCAACATTCGACCTATTTCCCAGGGTTTTGATTAAAATACCGAAAATCGAGGGGATTTTCTTCGGATTTTGGCGTTGTCATAAGGGTGGGGGTCGTCATTTTTTTTTTTCAAAAATTTGTTCAAATTTAATTTTTTTTCTGTAAATGCACTTTGTTGGAAATTTTGTAACGAATTCAACGAGGTATGCCATTCCAACATTCGACCACCATTTCCCAGGGTTTTGATTAAAATACCGACAATTGAGGTGATTTTCTTCGGATTTTGGCGTTGTCTTAAGGGCGGGGGTCCTCATTTTTTTCCAAAAATTTGTTCAAATGTCATAAGGGCGGGGGTCATGTTTTTTTTCTAAAAGTTTTTCAAATGATATGTTTTTTTCTTTATATGCCACTTTGTTCGAAATGTTTGAACAAATTTTACGAGGTATGTCGTTCTAACATCCGACCACAATTTCCCAGGGTTTTGATTAAAAAACCGAAAAAGCGAGCTAATTTTATCCGGATTTTGGCGTTGTCATAAGGTGGGGGTCGTCATTTTTTTTCAAAAATTTGTTCAGATGCAATTTTTTTTCTGTAAGTGACACTTTGATGGAAATTTTTAACGAATTCAACGAGATATGCTATTCCAACATTCGACCACTATTCCCCAGGGTTTTGATTAGAATACCGAAAATCGAAGGAATTCTCTTCCGATTTTGGCGTTGTCATAAGGGTTGGGGGTCATCATTTTTTTCGAAAAATTGGTTCAAATGATATTTTTTTCTGTAAATTCCACTTTGTTGAAAATTTTGTAACGAATTCAACGAGGTATGCCATTTTAACATTAAAATACCGACAATTGAGGTGATTTTCTTCGGATTTTGGCATTGTCATAAGGGTGGGAGTCATTATTTTTTTCGAAAAATTTGTTCAAATGATATTTTTTTTCTGTAAATTTCACTCTGTTGAAAATTTTGTAACGAATTCAACGAGGTATGCCATTTCAACATCCGACCACTATTTCCCATTGTTTTGATTAAAAAACCCAAAAATCGAGCTGATTTTATCCGGATTTTGGCGTTGTCATAAGGTGGGGGTCGTCATTTATTTTCAAAAATTAATTCAAATGCAATTTTTTTCTGTAAGTGACACTTTGTTGGAAATTTTTAACGAATTCAACAAGGTATGCCATTCCAACATTCGACCACTATTTCCCAGGGTTTTGATTAGAATACCGAAAATCGAAGGAATTCTCTTCGGATTTTGGCGTTGTCATAAGGGTGGGGGTCATCATTTTTTTCCAAAAAATTTGTTCAAATTATATTTTTTTCTGTAAATGACACTTTGTTGAAAATTTTGTAACGAATTCAACGAGGTATGACCACTATTTCCCAGGGCTTTGATTAAACTACCGACATTTGAGGTGATTTTCTTCGGATTTTGGCGTTGTCATAAGGGTGGGGGTCATCATTTTTTTCCAAAAAATTTGTTCAAATTATTTTTTTTTCTGTAAATGGCACTTTGTTGAACATTTTGTAACGAATTCAACGAGGTATGCCAATTCAACATTCGACCACTATTTTCCAGGGTTTTGATTAAAAAACCGATAAATCAAGGTGATTTTCTCCGGACTTAGGCCTTGTCATAAGGGCGGGGGTTATATTTTTTTTCTAAAAGTTTTTCAAATGATATGTTTTTTTCTGTAAATGCCACTGTTCGCGCACTTTGCGTTTTTTTTGGTTAATTTGTTGAATAGTGTAAGGCGGGAGCGGGAGCGCAATAAAGATCTAATCGCTCTCGCGAATTCGCCGCGTCTCTCGCCCCCGTCGTTAAGTTAGGCTTAAGCATTTTTATATTGAAATTAAAAACCCAGTGTTAAATCGAACTCGATCCAAACCGCACTCGCTTTCGTCACTCTCTTCGTCGTTATTAAAATCGTCAGAGATCCACCAAGTCACGTATTTGTTAATACAAAAGAGTATTAAGTTTTTTCATGGTGAACCCGACGTGATATTTGGATTTTTCGCGATCTTAATTTTCACCAAAAAATAAACACAAAAACTCGCGTCGGTACGGCAACCAATTTTTCATTTTCTTTTGGAACTGCGTTGGAAGTCTGCTGACCCCTCCCCTTCTGCTGTTGAAATGGAAAAAAAGGAAGTCTCAAGCCCAAAATTGGCCAAGCAGGTATAGAGTGCGAAAAGTTGAAAGCTAATCTGTGGCGTTTTTTAATTGTGTTTTAACCCATCTTTCAACTTTTTGCATTCGTGTGAAAAATTCGGTAGATAGCGAGCATTCTAACCAAGAAATAAATAAAACTTGCATGTACTAACAATTATAATTCTGATACATACATACATCCATACACATATACATATTTTGAATTATACATACATAAGTAAGTGAATCGCTTTGGACCAAAATAAAATAAATATTTGTCGGCATCCTGGTTTTTTTAAAAATAAAATTTCCTCATTTCTCGTCGTAGTGAACACCAATTATAGCTTTGCAAAAAATTAAAAAGGCAAAAGTTGAGAATTGTGAAAAGTTATAATTCGAGAATTAAATCCCCGGCAAATTTTCTGCCGCGCATTTTCTTCAAATTTCCCTAGCTTTTCGCCATTTCCCGCGCTTTTAAGCGTCAGGTTTATATATTCGTTGCCCTTAGTTATCGGTCAGTGCATCATCCTCCGTTAGCATTGCGTTGAGCACCGCCAGCCGTACACACATACACACACACACAGACAGCGCAGCCCGTTCTTTCGAGTTCTCTTTCGTCGTTTTCGTTTTCGATCGCTGGAACGGTGCAAGCGTTGCCGCTGCCTAAACGTTTGTTCGTTTTTTGGTGTTTAAGCTTGGCGTGTGCTCCCCTACACTACGTGCGCTCGGCATATTATATTGAATTATTAAATAATTTAGGATTCCTTAAATTAATTCCTCAATTCATTTTAAATAACTCCCCTACACAGCTTGCGTTCAGCTTATTCCTCGCGTTGGTTATTATTATTTAAATTTAATAAATTTAAAAACAAAATTTTTTTTGTACACACTTACATATAATTAAAAAAAAAAAATAAAATAAATTAAATTAAATTTAAAAATCTTCGATACCAAAAAAAAAAAAATCCAAAATCAGATAGTAACAACCAGGAAATCGAAGAGTTGAAAAACCAACGAGATGGATATATGAGGAGTATAGAGCGAACGCAAAGATATTTAAATGAGGGTCGATTCTCTTTAAATACGGTTGAGTTAGAATGTCGATTAGAAATCCTAAATACGCACACCGAAAATGCTTGGCTTATTCAAAATAAAATTGAAGCGAAAGATGGAGATGAAGAGTACCGCGAAGAGTTCGAAGAGACTGCGATAATAGCAAAATCGTTGCTAATTTCCCTAATTGCGGAAACAAAGCGTAAGAGCGTTGACAATTCCGCTCCGCTGGTAACGCGCACACCCCAATGCCGTTTGCCGAGCGTCGCTCTTCCAACCTTCAGCGGAAAACATTCCGAATTTAAAAATTTTATAAGCCTTTTCGAAACATTTGATGACAAAGATGACACGCTGCACGATATCGAAAAATTCAACCATCTAATATCGTGTTTGGCTGGAGACGCGCTAGGAACAGTCAGGGCATTCCAAGTTACCGCGGATAATTATCCAAAAGCTCTGGCTAGCCTAAGGCGGGTGTACGATAATGATTGATTAATTTTCTTTGACAATAGTAAGCGTGTAAGCCAAAAATTGTTCAGCAGAGCCAGGCTTATCCAAAGAAGAATGGAAACAGGAGTTTTTCGTTTGTTGCTGCCATGGACGACCGCGAAGTATGTGTGTTTTGCAACTCAGCAGAACATCAAGTAGGAAATTGCACAGCTTTTGCTGCCCTAACAGTTCAGCAAAGATTCGATTTCGCAAAAAAGGCTCCCTTGTGCATTAACTGCCTCCGTAAGGGCCTCACGGTAAAAAGATGCAAATCGAAGAGATGCAGGGTGTGTCAGTCCTCACACGACACATTGCTGCACATTTATTCGCCATCAAATCTCGCGTTGCCACCTCCTCCTCAGCCCACGCTCTTGCAGAACACTCCATCCACTTCGCATGCTTTGCATGCGACTGCATTGGAAAGATTTATTCTTGCCACAGCCATCGTGAGCGTCCAAACAAAAAGTGGCGAATTAGTTTTGGCTCAAGCGTTGCTCGATTCTGGTTCACAAGTAAATTTTGTGACCGACGAGCTCGCTCAGAGACTTCAGATTAGGAGAGAGGACGTGTGTTTGAGCTTGCGGGGCATTGGTGGAACTAATGCTCAAGCAACCAAGAAAATACACACGATAGTCGCGAGTGGGTAGCAGTCAATTGTCGTCCGGAAGATTTTCGGTTCGTTTGCCGTTCAAATCTGACCCAAACACTCTTGGTTCATCATATGAAGTTGCGAAACGTAGATTTTTGTCGCTTGAAAGAAGATTATCCAAAGATCCTTCTTTAAAAAAGATGTATCTGGAATTCATGGAAGAATATGAAGCCATTGGCCACATGTCTTCCACTAACAATAAAACTCCAGACAGTTCGCACCAATGCGTGCTGCGACCTCAAAGCACCTCGACAAAGTTGAGAGTGGTATTCGACGCCTTGAGCCGTACATCGACGCAGGTCGCGTTGAATAACATCTTGATGGTTGGCCCCACCATTCAAAAAGAGCTGTATTCGACCCTTCTTCGGTTCAGACTGCACAAGTTTGCGCTTAAAGCAGACGTAAAAAAGATGTGTCGTCAAGTAATGGTTGAGGAAGCTGACCGAAACTTTCAGCTCATAGTGTGGAGACGAGATCCATCTGAGTCTCTAAAAATCTTCAAGCTGAACACCGTGACTTATGGAACTTCGCCAGCACCCTATCTGGCGATTCGGTGTTTAATGCGGCTTGGAGAGATCGCGCAGGATTCGTGTCCACAAGCCGCTAAGGTCATTCAGAATGACTTTTATGTTGACGATTTGTTGACTGGCGCCAGATGCGTTGAGGACCTGCTAAGCCTTCGAGACGAAGTTTCTCAGGTATTGCAAGAGGCAGGATTTAAATTGGCAAAGTGGTTTTCTAACTGCCCAGAGTTGTCCGCATCTGAAAGCGCTGTCATGCCGCTAACGGCAGACTCAGACGTAACTAAAACCCTTGGCGTGGTTTGGTTGCCGGGTTTTGTTAAAGATTACATTCAATTTCGGTTGGATGACTCTTTTCTGGATCTTCGTGCGACAAAACAAAACATACTGTCGGTGACTGCCCGACTTTTCGATCCGCTTGGCCTATTGTGTCCTCTAGTGACTAGGGCAAAAATGTTGTTGCAGGAACTGTGGCTTCGAAAGTTAGACTGGGGCGAGTCGCTGCCGATGCAACTGCAGACATCTTGGGAAGCTTTTAAGAGAACGCTGTTGCAGCTGCCCAAGATCAAGGAATCGCGATTCGTTCATACAGACGCCAAAGTCCCGGCAGAAATACATGGTTTCGCTGACGCTTCCATGCGAGCATATGGAGCGTGCATCTACGTTCGCACTACCGCTGAAGGTTTAAAAGTATCTTTATTGACAGCAAAATCCAAAGTAGCTCCCCTCAAGACGAAAACTTTGCCTCGCCTTGAGTTGTGCGCAGCTCACCTTCTTGTGGATCTTTACAATCGTGTAAGACCATTGCTTAATTTTCCGATTACAAAAGTGTTCCTCTGGACGGATTCGGAGATCACTTTGCATTGGATCAAAACGCATTCTTCGTCGTTGTCAGTTTTTGTCTCAAACCGAGTTGCGAGGATTCAAGAGTGGTCGGAAAAAGCAATCTGGAGACATGTCCCCACGAAAGTAAACCCAGCGGACATTGTGTCACGGGGATGTGACGTTGAGGAACTTACAGCTTCCTTTGGGTCGCTGGGCCTTCGTTTTTGCTCGATGCAGAAAAAGATTGGCCTGTAAATCGACACTTCGAAGTACCTGCTGATGTCGTGTCGATGGAATTACGCAAATCAGCATTGGCGCTTGTGGTAATTCCTGAGCCCAATTATGTGCTTCAGAAAATAGAATCCTTTTCGTCGCACAAAAGGCTTCTAAGGGTTTTCGTGTGGGTCTTACGGTTTATTCAAAGGTGTAAAAAAGTGAAAAAAGTATAACACCAAGAGAACTGAATTTTGCGTTCGAGAAAATAGTGGAAGTGATCCAATCTCACGAGTTCAGTGACGACATGGGTAAAATTCGAAAAAATAAACCGGTAGCAACGAATATACAAAAACTAAGCCTTTTTCTTCAGGAGAAAAAATTAGATTGGTAATCCTCGACATTGCTGCGAGTTGGGGGTCGGTTATTAAATGCTCCTATCCCGTACGAAGCCAAATTCCCGTTGTTGTTGTCGAAAGGCTCACAGTTTGTTAATTCGGTTTGATTTTCGTCGGATTTTGGCGTTGTCATAAGGGTGGGGGTCATCATTTTTTTCCAAAAATTTGTTCATATAATATTTTTTTTCTGTAAATGACACTTTGTTGGAAATTTTGTAACGAATTCAACGAGGTGTGCCATTTCAACATCCGAACACTATTTCCCAGGGTTTTGATTAAAAAACCGATAAATCAAGGTGATTTTCTCCTTGTCATAAGGGCGGGGGTCATGTTTTTTCGAAAAGTTTTTCAAATGATATGTTTTTCTCTGTAAATGCCACTTTGTTCGAAATGTTTGAACAAATTTTACGAGGTATGTCATTCTAACATTCGACCACTATTTCCCAGGGTTTTGTTTAAAAAACCGAAAAATCGAGCTGATTTTATCCGGATTTTGGGGTTGTCATAAGGTGGGGGTCGTCATTTTTTTTTCTGTAAGTGACACTTTGTTGGAAATTTTTAACGAATTCAACGAGGTATGCCAATCCAACATTCGACCACTATTTCCCAGGGTTTTGATTAGAATACCGAAAATCGAAGGAATTCCCTTCGGATTTTGGCGTTGTCATAAAGGTGAGGGTCATCATTTTTTTCGAAAAATTTGTTCAAATGATATTTTTTTTTTCTGGATATTCCACTTTGTTGAAGATTTTGTAACGAATTCAACGAGGTATTCAATTTTAACATTCGACCACTATTTCCCAGGGTTTTGATTAAAAAACCGAAAGTCGAGGTGATTTTCTTCGGCTTTTGGCATTGTCATAAGGGTGGGGGTCATCATTTTTTTCGAAAAATTTGTTCAAATGATATTTTTTTTCTGTAAGTTCCACTCTGTTGAAAATTTTGTAACGAATTCGACGAGGTGTGCCATTTCAACATCCGACCACTATTTTCTAGGGTTTTGATCAAAAAACCGAAAAATCGAGCTGATTTTATCCGGATTTTGGCGTTGTCATAAGGTGGGGGTCGTCATTTTATTTTCAAAAATTTGTTGAAATGCAATTTTTTTTCTGTAAGCGATGCTTTGGTTGGAAATTTTTAACGAATTCAACGAGGTATGCCATTCCAACATTCGACCACTATTTCCCAGGGTTTTGATTAGAATACCGAAAATCGAAGGAATTCTCTTCGGATTTTGGCGTTGTGATAAGGGTGGGGGTCATCATTTTTTCGAAAAATTTGTTCAAATTATATTTTTCTGTAAATGACACTTTGTTGATTTTTATCCGGATTTTGAGGTTGTCATAAGGTGGGGGTCGTCATTTTTTTTCTGTAAGTGACACTTTGTTGGAAATTTTTAACGAATTCAAAGAGGTATGCCATTCCAACATTCGACCACTATTTCCCAGGGTTTTGATTAGAATACCGAAAATGGAAGGAATTCCCTTCGGATTTTGGCGTTGTCATAAAGATGGGGGTCATCATTTTTTTCGAAAAATTTGTTCAAATGATATTTTTTTTTTCTGGATATTCCACTTTGTTGGAAATTTTTAACGAATTCAACGAGGTATGCCATTCCAACATTCGACCACTATTTCCCAGGGTTTTGATTAGAATACCGAAAATCGCAGGAATTCTCTTCGGATTTTGGCGTTGTCATAAAGGTGAGGGTCATCATTTTTTTCGAAAAATTTGTTCAAATGATATTTTTTTTTTGTAAGTTCCACTCTGTTGAAAATTTTGTAACGAATTCAACGAGGGATGCCATTTCAACATCCGACCACTATTTCCCAGGGTTTTGATCAAAAAACCGAAAAATCGAGCTGATTTTATCCGGATTTTGGCGTTGTCATAAGGTTGGGGTCGTCATTTTTTTTCAAAAATTTGTTCAAATTCAATTTTTTTCTGAAAGTGACACTTGTTGGAAATTTTTAACGAATTCAACGAGGTATGCCATTCCAACATTCGACCACAATTTCCCAGGGTTTTGATTAGAATACCGAAAATCGAAGGAATTCTCTTCGGATTTTGGCGTTGACATAAGGGTGGGGGTCATCATTTTTTTCGAAAAATTTGTTCAAATTATATTTTTTCTGTAAATGACACTTTGTTGGAAATTTTGTAACGAATTCAACGAGGTATGCCATTTTAACATTCGACCACTATTTCCCAGGGTTTTGATTAAAATACCGACAATTGAGGAGATTTTTTTCGGATTTTGGCGTTGTCATAAGGGTGGGGGTCTTCATTTTTTTTTCAAAAATTTGTTCAAATGCAATTTTTTTTCTGTAAGTGACACTTTGTTGGAAATTTTTAACGAATTCAACGAGGTATGGCATTCCAACATTCGACCACTATTTCCCAAGGTTTTGATTAGAATACCGAAAATCGAGGTAATTTTCTTTGGATTTTGGCATTGTCATAAGGGTGTGGGTCATCATTTTTTTCGAAAAATTTGTTCAAATGATATTTTTTTCTGTAAATTCCACTCTGTTGAAATTTTTGTAACGAATTCAACGAGGTATGCCATTTTAACATTCGACCACTATTTCCCAGGGTTTTGTTTAAAAAACCTGTTAAAAATATCAATGTACGCTTATGAATATAACCACTGTTATCGATAACTAATATTAGCAGTGCGTTAACATTAACATCTGCACTGCAATTATGTAAACTAACATTTAATACTGTCTATCGCGAATAAAGAGTCAAAGCAGCACGACGTGTTTTATTTTACGCTTCCGCCAAGATTTTCCTGACAAACAAATTCCACTAATAGGTTATGGGCCCAGGCACGGCTTGGTAGTGAAGTGCGCAGTTAAGAACTGAAATAATAAAGACATTCGCGAATAAAGAGTCAAAGCAGCACGACGTGTTTTATTTTACGCTTCCGCCAAGATTTTCCTGACAAACAAATTCCACTAATAGGTTATGGGCAGAGGCAGTAAATACGGCTGTGTATTTGCGAAATCGTGCGGCTACCCGAGCGTTGCCCAATATGACGCCTATGGAAGCGTGGACTGGTAAGAAGCCAAGTATAAGTCATTTAAAAATTTTTGGTTCCGTTGCAGTTGCACTTGACAAGGGGCATCATAAGAGCAAGTTCACAGCGAAGGGCAAAGAGTATCGCATGGTCGGATATTCTATGCAGGCGAAGGGCTATAGGCTATATAATGCGGAGTCAAACCTGGTGATCGAGAAACGTGATGTCATATTCGACGAGCTTAGTGGCTTAGAGCAGAGAAGTGACAGCGTCGTAGTACTTGACATGCAACCACCAAATCAAGGGCAATCTTCAAATTCAGACGATGAAGGTGATATCCAGCTGAGATCGGATGATGACCATGACGAAAGCGAGCCAGAACTTGGAACTACAGACGACAGTAGCAGCAATGAATCTTTTGAAAGTGCAAAAGATATTGAGATAGTGCAAGCTAATCCGACACTACGAATTGGTCCTGGCAGACCAAAGACCCTGAGAACGGGCAAGCCTGGACGCCCAAAGAAGATCTACAATATACTGGGAGCGATGGTTACAGACGAGGTAACTATCCCGTCATCGTACGACGAGGCGATCAACAGTAAACACGCAGCGCATTGGCACGAAGCAATGGAGAAGGAGCACAAGGCTTTGATGACAAATGAAACATGGCAGCTTGCAGAATTGCCAAAGAACCAGCGCGCAATTGGCTGCAAATGGGTATTTAGTCTAAAGCGAGATGCGTGCGGCCAGATTCAGCGCTTTAAGGCAAGATTGGTAGCGAAAGGATGTTCGCAGCAATATGGTGTCAACTACAGCGAAACGTTTTCACCGGTATGCAGACTAGAGAGTATGCGTTTAGTCTTAGCGTTGGCAGCGGAGTTACAATTATATTTGCATCAAATGGATGTATGCACGGCATATTTGAACAGCGATCTGAAAGACACGGTTTATATGAAGCAACCACAAGGGTTTGAAGAAGACAACCAGAAAGGAAAGGTTTTATTGCTCAAAAAGGCGCTATATGGATTGAAGCAATCAGGAAGAGAATGGAATTCAATGCTGGATGGAGTTTTGCGTAAACTTAATTTCGTTCCATGCGACAATGAGCCCTTCTTGTACAAACAAGAGACTGGAGGTAATTTGTCACTAATACTAGTCTATGTCGATGATATTCTTATAGCCTGCAAGTCAAAGGAGGATTTGAACAACATTAAGGCAGCCATATCTAACGCATTTGAATGTGTTGATAAGGGTCCATTGGAGCTCTTCCTAGGTATGGAAATCAAACGTGATGGCGAACTCGGCGAGATCACTTTGGGTCATTCACAGTACATTAAGGATCTTCTACGAAGACATGATATGGAGAACTGCAGAGCGGCTGCGACGCCGTTAGAAGCAGGACACCAAGTGGCATGCAGTAATGACCAATGTCAGGAAGTTGATATGAGGTTATATCAATCAACAATTGGAGAGTTAATGTGGTTAGCTCTTACGACCAGACCTGATATTTTGCATTCAGTTGCAAATTGGGCTCAGCGGAATAAGGATCCGCATGTGGAGCATCTAGCAGGAGTGAAGCATGTGTTGCGATATTTAGCTTCAACGTCGGAGCTTAAGCTACACTACAGCAAGTGTGGAAAGGCGTTTGAAGGCTATGTCGACTCGGATTGGGGCGGTGACCAGAGTGACCGGAAGTCATATACGGGTTTTGTATATTTTCTGGCAGGAGGTCCGATATCCTGGAAATCGGAGAAGCAACGGAGCGTAGCGCTTAGCAGCACAGAAGCTGAGTACATGGCGTTATCAACAGCATGCAAAGAGGCGATTGTTATGCGCAGACTTATAGTCGAAATTGGTTGCGGCGTAGAGGACACCCCAACAATAGTCCACACTGACAATTTAAGTGCGCAACAACTGGCTAAGAATCCTGTGCATCACTCAAGGGCAAAACATATTGATATAAGATATCATTTTGCACGGGAAGTAGTAAATGAGGGACAAATAGTTTTGAAGTATGTTTCAACTAATGATATGATCGCAGACATATTAACGAAGAATTTGCCGAAGCAGAAACATACGCATTTCATGAATTTGTTAAAATTGAAGTAATATTTATACATATGCTTACATTGAGGAAGAGTGTTAAAAATATCAATGTACGCTTATGAATATAACCACTGTTATCGATAACTAATATTAGCAGTGCGTTAACATTAACATCTGCACTGCAATTATGTAAACTAACATTTAATACTGTCTATCGCGAATAAAGAGTCAAAGCAGCACGACGTGTTTTATTTTACGCTTCCGCCAAGATTTTCCTGACAAACAAATTCCACTAATAAAACCGAAAAATCGAGCTGATTTTATCCGGATTTTGGGGTTGTCATAAGGTGGGGGTCGTCATTTTTTTTTCTGTAAGTGACACTTTGTTGGAAATTTTTAACGAATTCAACGAGGTATGCCAATCCAACATTCGACCACTATTTCCCAGGGTTTTGATTAGAATACCGAAAATCGAAGGAATTCCCTTCGGATTTTGGCGTTGTCATAAAGGTGAGGGTCATCATTTTTTCGAAAAATTTGTTCAAATGATATTTTTTTTCTGGATATTCCACTTTGTTGAAGATTTTGTAACGAATTCAACGAGGTATTCAATTTTAACATTCGACCACTATTTCCCAGGGTTTTGATTAAAAAACCGAAAGTCGAGGTGATTTTCTTCGGCTTTTGGCATTGTCATAAGGGTGGGGGTCATCATTTTTTCGAAAAATTTGTTCAAATGATATTTTTTTTTGTAAGTTCCACTCTGTTGAAAATTTTGTAACGAATTCAACGAGGGATGCCATTTCAACATCCGACCACTATTTCCCAGGGTTTTGATCAAAAAACCGAAAAATCGAGCTGATTTTATCCGGATTTTGGCGTTGTCATAAGGTTGGGGTCGTCATTTTTTTTCAAAAATTTGTTCAAATTCAATTTTTTTCTGAAAGTGACACTTGTTGGAAATTTTTAACGAATTCAACGAGGTATGCCATTCCAACATTCGACCACTATTTCCCAGGGTTTTGATTAGAATACCGAAAATCGAAGGAATTCTCTTCGGATTTTGGCGTTGTCATAAGGGTGGGGGTCATCATTTTTTTCGAAAAATTTGTTCAAATTATATTTTTTCTGTAAATGACACTTTGTTGATTTTTATCCGGATTTTGAGGTTGTCATAAGGTGGGGGTCGTCATTTTTTTTTCTGTAAGTGACACTTTGTTGGAAATTTTTAACGAATTCAAAGAGGTATGCCATTCCAACATTCGACCACTATTTCCCAGGGTTTTGATTAGAATACCGAAAATGGAAGGAATTCCCTTCGGATTTTGGCGTTGTCATAAAGGTGGGGGTCATCATTTTTTTCGAAAAATTTGTTCAAATGATATTTTTTTTTCTGGATATTCCACTTTGTTGGAAATTTTTAACGAATTCAACGAGGTATGCCATTCCAACATTCGACCACTATTTCCCAGGGTTTTGATTAGAATACCGAAAATCGCAGGAATTCTCTTCGGATTTTGGCGTTGTCATAAAGGTGAGGGTCATCATTTTTTTCGAAAAATTTGTTCAAATGATATTTTTTTTGTAAGTTCCACTCTGTTGAAAATTTTGTAACGAATTCAACGAGGGATGCCATTTCAACATCCGACCACTATTTCCCAGGGTTTTGATCAAAAAACCGAAAAATCGAGCTGATTTTATCCGGATTTTGGCGTTGTCATAAGGTTGGGGTCGTCATTTTTTTTTCAAAAATTTGTTCAAATTCAATTTTTTTTCTGAAAGTGACACTTGTTGGAAATTTTTAACGAATTCAACGAGGTATGCCATTCCAACATTCGACCACAATTTCCCAGGGTTTTGATTAGAATACCGAAAATCGAAGGAATTCTCTTCGGATTTTGGCGTTGACATAAGGGTGGGGGTCATCATTTTTTTCGAAAAATTTGTTCAAATTATATTTTTTCTGTAAATGACACTTTGTTGGAAATTTTGTAACGAATTCAACGAGGTATGCCATTTTAACATTCGACCACTATGTCCCAGGGTTTTGATTAAAATACCGACAATTGATGTGATTTTCTTCGGATTTTGGCATTGTCATAAGGGTGGGGGTCATCATTTTTTTCGAAAAATTTGTTCAAATGATATTTTTTTCTGTAAAGTCCACTCTGTTGAAAATTTTGTAACGAATTCAACGAGGTATGCCATTTTAACATTCGACCACTATTTCCCAGGGTTTTGATTAAAATACCGACAATTGAGGAGATTTTTTTCGGATTTTGGCGTTGTCATAAGGGTGGGGGTCTTCATTTTTTTCCAAAAATTAGTTCAAATGCAATTTTTTTCAGTAAATGACACTTTGTTGGAAATTTTGTAGAATACCGACAATTCATCGAGGTATGCCATTTTAACATTCGACCACTATTTCCCAGGGTTTTGATTAAAATACCGACAATTGAGGAGATTTTCTTCGGATTTTGGCGTTGTCATAAGGGTGGGGGTCATCATTTTTTTCGAAAAATTTGTTCAAATTATATTTGTTTCTGTAAATGACACTTTGTAGGAAATTTTGTAACGAATTCAACGAGGTATGCCATTTGACCATTTGACCACAATTTCCCAGGGTTTTGATTAAAATACCGACAATTGAGGTGATTTTCTTCGGATTTTGGCATTGTCATAAGGGTGGGGGTCGTCATTTTTTTCGAAAAATTTGTTCAAATTATATTTTTTTCTGTAAATGACACTTTGTAGGAAATTTTGTAACGAATGCAACGAGGTATGCCATTTGACCATTTGACCACTATTTCCTAGGGTTTTGATTAAAATACCGACAATTGAGGTGATTTTCTTCGGATTTTGGCATTGTCATAAGGGTGGGGGTCGTCATTTTTTTCGAAAAATTTGTTCAAATGATATTTTTTTTCTGTAAATTCCACTCTGTTGAAAATGTTGTAACGAATTCAACGAGGTATGCCATTTTAACATTCGACCACTATTTCCCAGGGTTTTGATTAAAATACCGACAATTGAGGTGATTTTCTTCGGATTTTGGCATTGTCATAAGGGTGGGGGTCGTCATTTTTTTCGAAAAATTTGTTCAAATGATATTTTTTTCTGTAAATTCCACTCTGTTGAAAATTTTGTAACGAATTCAACGAGGTATGCCATTTTAACATTCGACCACTATTTCCCAGGGTTTTGATTAAAATACCGACAATTGAGGTGATTTTCTTCGGATTTTGGCGTTGTCATAAGGGTGGGGGTCTTCATTTTTTTCCAAAAATTAGTTCAAATGCAATTTTTTTCAGTAAATGACACTTTGTTGGAAATTTTGTAGAATACCGACAATTCATCGAGGTATGCCATTTTAACATTCGACCACTATTTCCCAGGGTTTTGATTAAAATACCGACAATTGAGGAGATTTTCTTCGGATTTTGGCGTTGTCATAAGGGTGGGGGTCATCATTTTTTTCGAAAAATTTGTTCAAATTATATTTGTTTCTGTAAATGACACTTTGTAGGAAATTTTGTAACGAATTCAACGAGGTATGCCATTTGACCATTTGACCACAATTTCCCAGGGTTTTGATTAAAATACCGACAATTGAGGTGATTTTCTTCGGATTTTGGCATTGTCATAAGGGTGGGGGTCGTCATTTTTTTCGAAAAATTTGTTCAAATTATATTTTTTTCTGTAAATGACACTTTGTAGGAAATTTTGTAACGAATTCAACGAGGTATGCCATTTGACCATTTGACCACTATTTCCCAGGGTTTTGATTAAAATACCGACAATTGAGGTGATTTTCTTCGGATTTTGGCATTGTCATAAGGGTGGGGGTCGTCATTTTTTTTCGAAAAATTTGTTCAAATGATATTTTTTTCTGTAAATTCCACTTTGTTGGAAATTTTGTAACGAATTCAACGAGGTATTCCATTTCAACATTTGACCACTATGTCCCAGGGTTTTGATTAAAATACCGACAATTGAGGTGATTTTCTTCGGATTTTGGCATTGTCATAAGGGTGGGGGTCGTCATTTTTTTCGATAAATTTGTTAAAATGATATTTTTTTTCTGTAAATTCCACTCTGTTGAAATTTTTGTAACGAATTCAACGAGGTATGCCATTTTAACATTCGACCACTATTTCCCAGGGTTTTGATTAAAATACCGACAATTGAGGTGATTTTCTTCGGATTTTGGCATTGTCATAAGGGTTGGGGTCTTCATTTTTTTCCAAAAAATTTGTTCAAATTAAATTGTTTTTCTGTAAATGATACTTTGTTGGAAATTTTGTAACGAATTCGACGAGGTATGCCATTTCAACATCGGACCACTATTTCCCAGGGTTTTGATTAAAAAACCAAAAATCGAGGTGATTTTCTTCGGATTTTGGCGTTGTCATAAGGTTGGGGATCATAATTTTTTTCCAAAAATTTGTTCAAATTATATTTTTTTCTGTAAATGACACTTTTTTGGAAATTTTGTAACGAATTCAACGAGGTATGCCATTTCAACATTTGACCACTATTTCCCAGGGTTTTGATTAAAAAACCAAAAAATCGAGCTGATTTTATCCGGATTTTGGCGTTGTCATAAGGGTGGGGGTAGTCATTTTTTTTTCAAAAATTTGTTCAAATGCAATTTTTTTCTGTAAGAGACACTTTGTTGGAAATTTTTAACGAATTTAACGAGGTATGGCATTCCAACATTCGACCACTATTTCCCAGGGTTTTGATTAGAATACCGAAAATCGAGGTGATTTTCTTCGGATTTTGGCATTGTCATAAGGGTGTGGGTCATCATTTTTTTCGAAAAATTTGTTCAAATGATATGTTTTTCTGTAAACTCCACTGTGTTGAAAATTTTGTAACGAATTCAACGAGGTATGCCATTTCAACATTTGACCACTATGTCCCAGGGTTTTGATTAAAAAACCAAAAAATCGAGCTGATTTTATCCGGATTTTGGCGTTGTCATAAGGTGGGGGTTGTCATTTTTTTTTTCAAAAATTTGTTCAAATGCAATTTTTTTTCTGTAAGTGACACTTTGTTGGAAATTTTTAACGAATTCAACGAGGTATGGCATTCTAACATTCGACCACTATTTCCCAGGGTTTTGATTAGAATACCGAAAATCGAGGTGATTTTCTTTGGATTTTGGCATTGTCATAAGGGTGTGGGTCATCATTTTTTTCGAAAAATTTGTTCAAATGATATTTTTTCTGTAAATTCCACTCTGTTGAAATTTTTGTAACGAATTCAACGAGGTATGCCATTTTAACATTCGACCACTATTTCCCAGGGTTTTGATTAAAATACCGACAATTGAGGTGATTTTCTTCGGATTTTGGCATTGTCATAAGGGTGGGGTCATCATTTTTTTCGAAAAATTTGTTCAAATGATATTGTTTCTGTAAATTCCACTCTGTTGAAAATTTTGTAACGAATTCAACGAGGTATGCCATTTTAATATTCGACCACTATTTCCCAGGGTTTTGATTAAAATAACGACAATTGAGGAGATTTTCTGCGGATTTTGGCATTGTCATAAGGGTGGGAGTCATCATTTTTTTCCAAAAATTAGTTCAAATGCAATTTTTTTTCAGTAAATGACACTTTGTTGGAAATTTTGTAGAATACCGACAATTCAACGAGGTATGCCATTTTAACATTCGACCACTATTTCCCAGGGTTTTGATTAAAACAGCGACAATTGAGGTGATTTTCTTCGGATTTTCGCATTGTCATAAGGGTGGGGGTCTTCATTTTTTTCAAAAAAATTTGTTCAAATAATATTTTTTTTCTGTAAATGACACTTTTTGGAAATTTTGTAACGAATTCAACGAGGTATGCCATTTCAACATCCGACCACTATTTCCCAGGTTTTGATTAAAAAACAAAAAATCGAGGTGATTTTCTCCGGACTTTTGGGCCTTGTCATAAGGGCGGGAGTTATGATTTTTTTTCAAAAATTTGTTCAAATGATATGTTTTTTTCTGTAAATGCCACTTTGTTCGAAATGTTTGTAACAAATTTTAACGAGGTATGTCATTCTAACATTCGTCCACTATTTCCCAGGGTTTTGATTAAAAAACCAAAAAATCGAGCTGATTTTATCCGGATTTTGGCGTTGTCAGAAGGTGGGGGTAGTCATTTTTTTTTCAAAAATTTGTTCAAATGCAATTTTTTTCTGTAAGTGACACTTTGTGTGAAATTTTGTAACGAATTCAACGAGGTATGCCATTTGACCATTTGACCACTATTTCCCAGGGTTTTGATTAAAATACCGACAATTGAGGTGATGTTCTTCGGATTTTGGCGTTGTCATAAGGTTGAGGGTCATCATTTTTTCCAAAAATTTGTTCAAATTATATTTTTTTCTGTAAATGACACTTTGTTGTGAAATTTTGTAACGAATTCAACGAGGTATGCCATTCCAACATTTGACCACTATTTCCCAGGGTTTTGATTAAAATACCGACAATTGAGGTGATTTTCTTCGGATTTTGGCGTTGTCATAAGGTTGGGGGTCATCATTTTTTTCAAAAATTTGTTCAAATTATATTTTTTTCCTGTAAATGACACTTTGTGTGGAAATTTTGTAACGAATTCAACGAGGTCTGCCATTTGAACATTTGACCACTATTTCCCAGGGTTTTGATTAAAAAACCAAAAAATGAGCTGATTTTATCCGGATTTTGGCATTGTCATAAGGGTGGGGGTCGTCATTTTTTTCGAAAAATTTGTTCAAATGATATTTTTTTTCTGTAAATATCACTCTGTTGAAAATTTTGTAACGAATTCAACGAGGTATGCCATTTTAACATTCGACCACTATTTCCCAGGGTTTTGATTAAAATACCGACAATTGAGGTGATTTTCTTCGGATTTTGGCATTGTCATAAGGGTGGGGGTCGTCATTTTTTTCGAAAAATTTGTTCAAATGATATTTTTTTTCAGTAAATGACACTTTGTTGGAAATTTTGTAGAATACCGACAATTCAACGAGGTATGCCATTTTAACAATCGACCACTATTTCCCAGGGTTTTGATTAAAATACCGACAATTGAGGAGATTTTCTTCGGATTTTGGCGTTGTCATAAGGGTGGGGGTCATCATTTTTTTCGAAAAATTTGTTCAAAGGGTGGGGGTCATCATTTTTTTCGAAAAATTTGTTCAAATTATATTTTTTCTGTAAATGACACTTTGTTGGAAATTTTGTATCGAATTCAACGAGGTATGCCATTTCAACATTTGACCACTATTTCCCAGGGTTTTGATTAAAATACCGACAATTGAGGTGATTTTCTTCGGATTTTGGCATTGTCATAAGGGTGGGGGTGATCATTTTTTTCCAAAAAATTTGTTCAAATTATATTTTTTTTCTGTAAATGACACTTTGTAGGAAATTTTGTAACGAATTCAACGAGGTATGCCATTTGACCATTTGACCACTATTTCCCAGGGTTTTGATTAAAATACCGACAATTGAGGTGATGTTCTTCGGATTTTGGCGTTGTCATAAGGTTGAGGGTCATCATTTTTTTCCAAAAATTTGTTCAAATTATATTTTTTTCCTGTAAATGACACTTTGTGTGAAATTTTGTAACGAATTCAACGAGGTATGCCATTTGACCATTTGACCACTATTTCCCAGGGTTTTGATTAAAATACCGACAATTGAGGTGATTTTCTTCGGATTTTGGCATTGTCATAAGGGTGGGGGTGATCATTTTTTTCCAAAAAATTTGTTCAAATTATATTTTTTTTCTGTAAATGACACTTTGTAGGAAATTTTGTAACGAATTCAACGAGGTATGCCATTTGACCATTTGACCACTATTTCTCAGGGTTTTGATTAAAATACCGACAATTGAGGTGATGTTCTTCGGATTTTGGCGTTGTCATAAGGTTGAGGGTCATCATTTTTTTCCAAAAATTTGTTCAAATTATATTTTTTTCCTGTAAATGACACTTTGTGTGAAATTTTGTAACGAATTCAACGAGGTATGCCATTTGACCATTTGACCACTATTTCCCAGGGTTTTGATTAAAATACCGACAATTGAGGTGATTTTCTTCGGATTTTGGCATTGTCATAAGGGTGGGGGTCGTCATTTTTTTCGAAAAATTTGTTCAAATGATATTTTTTTCTGTAAATTCCACTCTGTTGAAAATTTTGTAACGAATTCAACGAGGTATGCCATTTTAACATTCGACCACTATTTCCCAGGGTTTTGATTAAAATACCGAAAATCGAAGTGATTTTCTTCGGATTTTGGCATTGTCATAAGGGTTGGGGTCTTCATTTTTTTCCAAAAAATTTGTTCAAATTAAATTGTTTTTCTGTAAATGATACTTTGTTGGAAATTTTGTAACGAATTCGACAAGGAATGCCATTTCACATCCGACCACTATTTCCCAGGGTTTTGATTAAAAAACCAAAAATCGAAGTGATTTTATTCGGATTTTGGCGTTGTCATAAGGTTGGGGGTCATAATTTTTTTTCCAAAAATTTGTTCAAATTATATTTTATTTCTGTAAATGACACTTTGTTGGAAATTTTGTAACGAATTCAACGAGGTATGCCATTTCAACATTTGACCACTATTTCCCAGGGTTTATATTAAAAAACCAAAAAATCGAGCTGATTTTATCCGGATTTTGGCGTTGTCATAAGGTGGGGGTAGTCATTATTTTTTCAAAAATTTGTTTAAATGCAATTTTTTTCCGTAAGTGACACTTTGTTGGAAATTTTTAACGAATTTAACGAGGTATGGCATTCCAACATTCGACCACTATTTCCCAGAGTTTTGATTAGAATACCGAAAATCGAAGTGATTTTCTTCGGATTTTGGCATTGTTATAAGGGTTGTTGTCTTCATTTTTTTCCAAAAAATTTGTTCAAATTAAATTGTTTTTCTGTAAATGATACTTTGTTGGAAATTTTGTAACGAATTCGACGAGGTCTGCCATTTCAACATCCGACCACTATTTCCCAGGGTTTTGATTAAAAAACCAAAAATCGAGGTGATTTTCTTCGGATTTTGGCGTTGTCATAAGGTTGGGGGTCATAATTTTTTTTCCAAAAATTTGTTCAAATTATATTTTTTTTCTGTAAATGACACTTTGTTGGAAATTTTGTAACGAATTCAACGAGGTATGCCATTTCAACATTTGACCACTATTTCCCAGGGTTTTGATTAAAAAACCAAAAAATCGAGCTGATTTTATCCGGATTTTGGCGTTGTCATAAGGTGGGGGTAGTCATTTTTTTTTCAAAAATTTGTTCAAATGCAATTTTTTCTGTAAGTGACACTTTGTTGGAAATTTTTAACGAATTTAACGAGGTATGGCATTCCAACATTCGACCACTATTTCCCAGGGTTTTGATTAGAATACCGAAAATCGAGGTGATTTTCTTCGGATTTTGGCATTGTCATAAGGATGGGGGTCATCATTTTTTGCGAAAAATTTGTTCAAATGATATTTTTTTCTGTAAACTCCACTGTGTTGAAAATTTTGTAACGAATTCAACGAGGTATGCCATTTCAACATTTGACCACTATGTCCCAGGGTTTTGATTAAAAAACCAAAAAATCGAGCTGATTTTATCCGGATTTTGGCGTTGTCATAAGGTGGGGGTTGTCATTTTTTTTTTCAAAAATTTTTTCAAATGCAATTTTTTTTCTGTAAGTGGCACTTTGTTGGAAATTTTTAACGAATTCAACGAGGTATGGCATTCTAACATTCGACCACTATTTCCCAGGGTTTTGATTAGAATACCGAAAATCGAGGTGATTTTCTTTGGATTTTGGCATTGTCATAAGGGTGTGGGTCATCATTTTTTTCGAAAAATTTGTTCAAATGATATTTTTTCTGTAAATTCCACTCTGTTGAAATTTTTGTAACGAATTCAACGAGGTATGCCATTTTAACATTCGACCACTATTTCCCAGGGTTTTGATTAAAACAGCGACAATTGAGGTGATTTTCTTCGGGATTTGGCATTGTCATAAGGGTGGGGGTCATCATTTTTTTCGAAAAATTTGTTCAAATGATATTTTTTCTGTAAATTCCACTCTGTTGAAAATTTTGTAACGAATTCAACGAGGTATGCCATTTTAACATTCGACCACTATTTCCCAGGGTTTTGATTAAAATAACGACAATTGAGGAGATTTTCTGCGGATTTTGGCATTGTCATAAGGGTGATAATTTTTTTCCAAAAAATTTGTTCAAATTATATTTTTTTCTGTAAATGACACTTTGTAGGAAATTTTGTAACGAATTCAACCAGGTATGCCATTTCAACATCCGACCACTATTTCCCAGGGTTTTGATTAAAAACCGACAATTGAGGAGATTTTCTTCGGCTTTTGGCGTTGTCATATGGTTGGGGGTCATCATTTTTTTCCAAAAATTTGTTCAAATTATATTTTTTTTCTGTAAATGACACTTTGTGCGAAATTTTGTAACGAATTCAACGAGGTATGCCATTTTAACATTCGACCACTATTTCCCAGGGTTTTGATTAATATACCGACAATTGAGGTGATTTTCTTCGGATTTTGGCATTGTCATAAGGGTGGGAGTCATCATTTTTTTCGAAAAATTAGTTCAAATGCAATTTTTTTTCAGTAAATGACACTTTGTTGGAAATTTTGTAGAATACCGACAATTCAACGAGGTATGCCATTTTAACATTCGACCACTATTTCCCAGGGTTTTGATTAAAATACCGACAATTGAGGTGATTTTCTTCGGATTTTGGCATTGTCATAAGGGTGGGGGTCTTCATTTTTTTCAAAAAAATTTGTTCAAATAATATTTTTTTTCTGTAAATGACACTTTTTAGGAAATTTTGTAACGAATTCAACGAGGTATGCCATTTCAACATCCGACCACTATTTCCCAGATTTTGATTAAAAAACAAAAAATCGAGGTGAGTTTCTCCGGACTTGGGCCTTGTCATAAGGGCGGGAGTCATGGTTTTTTTTTCAAAAAGTTTTTCAAATGATATGTTTTTTCTGTAAATGCCACTTTGTTTGAAATGTTTTAACAAATTTTACGAGGTATGTCATTCTAACATTCGACCACTATTTCCCAGGGTTTTGATTAAAAAACAAAAAATCGAGGTGATTTTCTTCGGATTTTGGCGTTGTCATAAGGTTGGGGGTCATAATTTTTTTTCCAAAAATTTGTTCAAATTATATTTTTTTACTGTAAATGACACTTTGTTGGAAATGTTGTAACGAATTCAACGAGGTATGCCATTTCAACATTTGACCACTTTTTTCCAGGGTTTTGATTAAAAAACCGATAAATCGAGGTGATTTTCTCCGGACTTGGGCCTTGTCATAAGGGCGGGAGTCATGGTCTTTTTTCCAAAAAGTTTTTCAAATGATATGTTTTTTTTGTAAATGCCACTTTGTTCGAAATGTTTTAACAAATTTTACGAGGTATGTCATTCTAACATTCGTCCACTATTTCCCAGGGTTTTGATTAAAAAACCAAAAAATCGAGTTGATTTTATCCGGATTTTGGCGTTGTCACAAGGTGGGGGTAGTCATTTTTTTTTTCAAAAATTTGTTCAAATGCAATTTTTTTCTGTAAGTGACACTTTGTTGGAAATTTTTAACGAATTCAACGAGGTATGGCATTCCAACATTCGACCACTATTTCCCAGGGTTTTGATTAGAATACCGAAAATCGAGGTGATTTTCTTCGGATTTTGGCGTTGTCATAAGGGTGGGGTCTTCATTTTTTTCAACAAATTTGTTCAAATGATATTTTTTTCTGTAAATTCCACTCTGTTGAAAATTTTGTAACGAATTCAACGAGGTATGCCATTTTAACATTCGACCACTATTTCCCAGGGTTTTGATTAAAATACCGACAATTGAGGTGATTTTCTTCGGATTTTGGCATTGTCATAAGGGTGGGGGTCATCATTTTTTTCGAAAAATTTGTTCAAATGATATTTTTTTCTGTAAGTTCCACTCTGTTGAAAATTTTGTAACAAATTCTACGAGGTATGCCATTCCAACATTCGACCACTATTTCCCAGGGTTTTGATAGAATACCGAAAATCGAAGCAATTCTCTTCCGATTTTGGCGTTGTCATAAGGGTGGGGGTCATCATTTTTTTCGAAAAATTTGTTCAAATGATATTTTTTTCTGTAAATTCCACTTTGTTGAAAATTTTGTAACGAATTCAACGAGGTATGCCATTTTAACATTCGACCACTATTTCCCAGGGTTTTGATTAAAATACCGACAATTGAGGTGATTTTCTTCGGATTTTGGCATTGTCATAAGGGTGGGAGTCATCATTTTTTTCGAAAAATTTGTTCAAATGATATTTTTTTCTATAAATTCCACTCTGTTGAAAATTTTGTAACGAATTCAACGAGGTATGCCATTTTAACATTTGACCACTATTTCCCAGGGTTTTGATTAAAAAACCGAAAATCTTGGTGATTTTCTTTGGATTTTGGCGTTGTCATAAGGTTAGGGTCATCATTTTTTTCCAAAAATTGGTTCAAATGATATTTTTTTCTGTAAATTCCACTAACATTCGACCACTGTTTCCCAGGGTTTTGATTAAAATACCTACAATTGAAGTGATTTTCTTCGGATTTTGGCGTTGTCATAAGGGTGGGAGTCATCATTTTTTTCGAAAAATTTGTTCAAATGATATTTTTTTCTGTAAATTCCACTCTGTTGAAAATTTTGTAACGAATTCAACTAGGTATGCCATTTTAACATTCGACCACTATTTCCCAGGGTTTTGATTAAAATACCGACAATTAAGGTGATTTTCTTCGGATTTTGGCATTGTTATAAGGGTGGGGGTCATCATTTTTTTCGAAAAATTTGTTCAAATGATATTTTTTTTCTGTAAATTCCACTAACATTCGACCACTGTTTCCCAGGGTTTTGATTAAAATACCGACAATTGAAGTGATTTTCTTCGGATTTTGGCGTTGTCATAAGGGTGGGAGTCATCATTTTTTTCGAAAAATTTGTTCAAATGATATTTTTTTCTATAAATTCCACTCTGTTGAAAATTTTGTAACGAATTCAACGAGGTATGCCATTTTAACATTTGACCACTATTTCCCAGGGTTTTGATTAAAAAATCGAAAATCGTGGTGATTTTCTTCGGATTTTGGCGTTGTCATAAGGTTAGGGTCATCATTTTTTTCCTAAAATTGGTTCAAATGATATTTTTTTCTGTAAATTCCACTCTGTTGAAAATTTTGTAACGAATTCAACGAGGTATGCCATTTTAACATTCGACCACTATTTCCCAGGGTTTTGATTAAAATACCGACAATTAAGGTGATTTTCTTCGGATTTTGGCGTTTTCATAAGGGTGGGGGTCTTCATTTTTTTTCCAAAAATTAGTTCAAATGCAATTTTTTTTCAGTAAATGACACTTTGTTGGAAATTTTGTAGAATACCGACAATTCAACGAGGTATGCCATTTTAACATTCGACCACTATTTCCCAGGGTTTTGATTAAAATACCGACAATTGAGGTGATTTTCTTCGGATTTTGGCATTGTCATAAGGGTGGGAGTCATCATTTTTTTCGAAAAATTTGTTCAAATGATATTTTTTTCTATAAATTCCACTCTGTTGAAAATTTTGTAACGAATTCAACGAGGTATGCCATTTTAACATTTGACCACTATTTCCGAGGATTTTGAATAAAAAACCGAAAATCGTGGTGATTTTCTTCGGATTTTGGCATTGTCATAAGGGTGGGGGTGATCATTTTTTTCCAAAAAATTTGTTCAAATTATATTTTTTTTCTGTAAATTCCACTCTGTTGAAAATTTTGTAACGAATTCAACGAGGTATGCCATTTTAACATTCGACCACTGTTTCCCAGGGTTTTGATTAAAATACCGACAATTGAAGTGATTTTCTTCGGATTTTGGCGTTGTCATAAGGGTGGGGGTCTTCATTTTTTTCGAAAAATTTGTTCAAATGATATTTTTTTCTATAAATTCCACTCTGTTGAAAATTTTGTAACGAATTCAACGAGGTATGCCATTTTAACATTCGACCAATATTTCCCAGGGTTTTGATTAAAATACCGACAATTGAGGTGATTTTCTTCGGATTTTGGCGTTGTCATAAGGGTGGGGGTCTTCATTTTTTTTCCAAAAATTAGTTCAAATGCAATTTTTTTTCAGTAAATGACACTTTGTTGGAAATTTTGTTGAATACCGACAATTCAACGAGGTATGCCATTTTAACATTCGACCACTATTTCCCAGGGTTTTGATTAAAATACCGACAATTGAGGTGATTTTCTTCGGATTTTGGCATTGTCATAAGGGTGGGAGTCATCATTTTTTTCGAAAAATTTGTTCAAATGATATTTTTTTTCTATAAATTCCACTTTGTTGAAAATTTTGTAACGAATTCAACGAGGTATGCCCTTTTAACATTTGACCACTATTTCCCAGGGTTTTGATTAAAATTCCGACAATTGAGGTGATTTTCTTCGGATTTTGGCATTGTCATAAGGGGTGGGGTCTTCATTTTTTTCCAAAAAATTTGTTCAAATTATATTTTTTTTCTGCAAATGACACTTTGTTGGAAATTTTGTAACGAATTCAACGAGGTATGCCATTTCAACATCCGACCACTATTTCCCCGGGTTTTGATTAAAAAACCGAAAATCGTGGTGATTTTCTTCGGATTTTGGCGTTGTCATAAGGTTAGGGTCATCATTTTTTTCCAAAAATTGGTTCAAATGATATTTTTTTCTGTAAATTCCACTCTGTTGAAAATTTTGTAACGAATTCAACGAGGTATGCCATTTTAACATTCGACCACTATTTCCCAGGGTTTTGATTAAAAAACCGACAATTGAGGAGATTTTCTTCGGATTTTGGCGTTGTCATAAGGTTGGGGGTCATCATTTTTTTCCAAAAATTTGTTCAAATTATATTTTTTTACCCTTGCAGAGGGTATTATAATTTTGGTCAAAAGTGTGCAACGCAGTGAAGGAGACATCTCCGACCCTATAAAGTATATATATTCTTGATCAGGATCACCTCCTGAGTTGATATAGCCATGTCCGTCTGTCCGTCTGTCCGTCTGTCTGTTTCTACGCAAACTAGTCTCTCAGTTTTAAAGCTATCGAATTGAAACTTTGCACACACCCTTCTTTCCTTTGCACGCAGTATATATGTCGGAACGGCCGGGATCGGCCGACTATATCCTATAGCTGCCATATAACTGATTGATCGGAAATGCCATAACTTTGGTGTTTGTAAAGTTAGAATGGTGCGATTTTCTATGGGTTTTATATTTGGCTAATCAATCCGACATGCCGAATTTCATAAGGATCGGCCGACTATATCCTATAGCTGCAATGTAACTGATTGATCGGAAATGCCATAACTTTAGTGTTTGTAAAGTTAGGAAGTTGGCATTTTCTATGGGTGTTATATTTGGCCAGCCAATCCGACCTACCAAATTTCATAAGGATCGGCCGACTATATCCTATAGCTGCCATATAACTGAACGATTGGAAATGTCATAACTTTGGTGTTTTTAAAGTTAGGAAGTTGGGATTTTTTATGAGTATTAAGAATGCATCATATGAATAATTATGGAGAATACAATTTACAGAGTAATCTGCAAGGGTATATCAACTTCGGCTCCGCCCGAAGTTAGCTTTCCTTTTTTGTTTTTCTGTAAATTCCACTCTGTTGAAAATTTTGTAACGAATTTTGGCATTGTCATAAGGGTGGGGGTCATCATTTTTTTCGAAAAATTTGTTCAAATGATATTTTTTTCTGTAAATTCCACTCTGTTGAAAATTTTGTATCGAATTCAACGAGGTATGCCATTTCAACATTTGACCACTATTTCCCAGGGTTTTGATTAAAATACCGACAATTGAGGTGATTTTCTTCGGATTTTGGCATTGTCATAAGGGTGGGGGTGATCATTTTTTTCCAAAAAATTTGTTCAAATTATATTTTTTTTCTGTAAATGACACTTTGTAGGAAATTTTGTAACGAATTCAACGAGGTATGCCATTTGACCATTTGACCACTATTTCCCAGGGTTTTGATTAAAAAACCGACAATTGAGGTGATTTTCTTCGGATTTTGGCATTGTCATAAGGGTGGGAGTCATCATTTTTTTCGAAAAATTTGTTCAAATGATATTTTTTTCTATAAATTCCACTTTGTTAAAAATTTTGTAACGAATTCAACGAGGTATGCCATTTTAACATTTGACCACTATTTCCCAGGGTTTTGATTAAAATTCCGACAATTGAGGTGATTTTCTTCGGATTTTGGCATTGTCATAAGGGGTGGGGTCTTCATTTTTTTCCAAAAAATTTGTTCAAATTATATTTTTTTTCTGCAAATGACACTTTGTTGGAAATTTTGTAACGAATTCAACGAGGTATGCCATTTCAACATCCGACCACTATTTCCCCGGGTTTTGATTAAAAAACCGAAAATCGTGGTGATTTTCTTCGGATTTTGGCGTTGTCATAAGGTTAGGGTCATAATTTTTTCCTAAAATTGGTTCAAATGATATTTTTTTCTGTAAATTCCACTCTGTTGAAAATTTTGTAACGAATTCAACGAGGTATGCCATTTTAACATTCGACCACTATTTCCCAGGGTTTTGATTAAAAAACCGACAATTGAGGAGATTTTCTTCGGATTTTGGCGTTGTCATAAGGTTGGGGGTCATCATTTTTTTCCAAAAATTTGTTCAAATGATATTTTTTTTCTGTAAATTCCACTCTGTTGAAAATTTTGTAACGAATTCAACAAGGTATGCCATTTTAACATTCGACCACTATTTCCCAGGGTTTTGATTAAAATACCGACAATTGAGGTGATTTTCTTCGGATTTTTGCATTGTCATAAGGGTGGGAGTCATCATTTTTTTCCAAAAATTAGTTAAAATGCAATTTTTTTCAGTAAATGACACTTTGTTGGAAATTTTGTAGAATACCGACAATTCAAAGAGGTATGCCATTTTAACATTCGACCACTATTTCCCAGGGTTTTGATTAAAACAGCGACAATTGAGGTGATTTTCTTCGGATTTTGGCATTGTCATAAGGGTGGGGGTCTTCATTTTTTTCAAAAAAATTTGTTCAAATAATATTTTTTTTCTGTAAATTACACTTTTTAGGAAATTTTGTAACGAATTCAACGAGGTATGCCATTTCAACATCCGACCACTATTTCACAGGGTTTTGATTAAAAAACAAAAAATCGAGGTGATTTTCTTCGGATTTTGGCGTTGTCATAAGGTGGGGGTTGTCATTTTTTTTTTTCAAAAAATTGTTCAAATGCAATTTTTTTCTGTAAGTGACACTTTGTTGGAAATTTTTAACGAATTCAACGAGGTATGCCATTTTAACATTCGACCACTATTTCCCAGGGGTTTGATTAAAATACCGACAATTGAGGTGATTTTCTTCGGATTTTGGCATTGTCATAAGGGTGGGGGTGATCATTTTTTTCAACATCCGACCACTATTTCCCAGGGTTTTGATTAAAAAACCGAAAATCGTGGTGATTTTCTTCGGATTTTGGCGTTGTCATAAGGTTAGGGTTATCATTTTTTTCCAAAAATTGGTTCAAATTTATATTTTTTTCTGTAAATGACACTTTGTTGGAAATTTTGTAAAGAATTCAACGAGGTATGCCATTTCAACATTTGAACACTATTTCCCAGGGTTTTGAATAAAATACCGACAATTGAGGTGATTTTCTTCGGATTTTGGCGTTGTCATAAGGGTGGGGGTCATCATTTTTTTCCAAAAATTTGTTCAAATGATATTTTTTTTCTGTAAATTCCACTCTGTTGAAAATTTTGTAACGAATTCAACAAGGTATGCCATTTTAACATTCGACCACTATTTCCCAGGGTTTTGATTAAAAAACCGACAATTGAGGAGATTTTCTTCGGATTTTGGCGTTGTCATAAGGTTGGGGGTCATCATTTTTTTCCAAAAATTTGTTCAAATGATATTTTTTTTCTGTAAATTCCACTCTGTTGAAAATTTTGTAACGAATTCAACAAGGTATGCCATTTTAACATTCGACCACTATTTCCCAGGGTTTTGATTAATATACCGACAATTGAGGTGATTTTCTTCGGATTTTTGCATTGTCATAAGGGTGGGAGTCATCATTTTTTTCCAAAAATTAGTTAAAATGCAATTTTTTTTCAGTAAATGACACTTTGTTGGAAATTTTGTAGAATACCGACAATTCAAAGAGGTATGCCATTTTAACATTCGACCACTATTTCCCAGGGTTTTGATTAAAACAGCGACAATTGAGGTGATTTTCTTCGGATTTTGGCATTGTCATAAGGGTGGGGGTCTTCATTTTTTTCAAAAAAATTTGTTCAAATAATATTTTTTTTCTGTAAATGACACTTTTTAGGAAATTTTGTAACGAATTCAACGAGGTATGCCATTTCAACATCCGACCACTATTTCACAGGGTTTTGATTAAAAAACAAAAAATCGAGGTGATTTTCTTCGGATTTTGGCGTTGTCATAAGGTGGGGGTTGTCATTTTTTTTTTTCAAAAATTTGTTCAAATGCAATTTTTTTTCTGTAAGTGACACTTTGTTGGAAATTTTTAACGAATTCAACGAGGTATGCCATTTTAACATTCGACCACTATTTCCCAGGGGTTTGATTAAAATACCGACAATTGAGGTGATTTTCTTCGGATTTTGGCATTGTCATAAGGGTGGGGGTGATCATTTTTTTTTCAACATCCGACCACTATTTCCCCGGGTTTTGATTAAAAAACCGAAAATCGTGGTGATTTTCTTCGGATTTTGGCGTTGTCATAAGGTTAGGGTTATCATTTTTTTCCAAAAATTGGTTCAAATTTATATTTTTTTCTGTAAATGACACTTTGTTGGAAATTTTGTAAAGAATTCAACGAGGTATGCCATTTCAACATTTGACCACTATTTCCCAGGGTTTTGATTAAAATACCGACAATTGAGGTGATTTTCTTCGGATTTTGGCGTTGTCATAAGGGTGGGGGTCTTCATTTTTTTCCAAAAATTAGTTCAAATGAAATTTTTTTCAGCAAATGACACTTTGTTGAAAATGTTGTAGAATACCGACAATTCAACGAGGTATGCCATTTTAACATTCGACCACTATTTCCCAGGGTTTTGATTAAAATACCGACAATTGAGGAGATTTTCTTCGGATTTTGGCGTTGTCATAAGGGTGGGGGTCATCATTTTTTTCGAAAAATTTGTTCAAATTATATTTTTTCTGTAAATGACACATTGTTGGAAATTTTGTATCGAATTCAACGAGTTATGCCATTTCAACATTTGACCACTATTTCCCAGGGTTTTGATTAAAATACCGACAATTGAGGTGATTTTCTTCGGATTTTGGCATTGTCATAAGGGTGGGGGTGATCATTTTTTTCCAAAAAATTTGTTCAAATTATATTTTTTTCTGTAAATGACACTTTGTAGGAAATTTTGTAACGAATTCAACGAGGTATGCCATTTGACCATTTGACCACTATTTCCCAGGGTTTTGCTTAAAATACCGACAATTGAGGTGATTTTCTTCGGATTTTGGCGTTGTCATAAGGTGGGGGTTGTCATTTTTTTTTTCAAAAATTTGTTCAAATGCAATTTTTTTTCTGTAAGTGACACTTTGTTGGAAATTTTTAACGAATTCAACGAGGTATGCCATTTTAACATTCGACCACTATTTCCCAGGGTTTTGATTAAAATACCGACAATTGAGGTGATTTTCTTCGGATTTTGGCATTGTCATAAGGGTGGGGGTCATCATTTTTTTCGAAAAATTTGTTCAAATGATATTTTTTTCTGTAAATTCCACTCTGTTGAAAATTTTGTAACGAATTCAACGAGGTATGCCATTTTAACATTCGACCACTATTTCCCAGGGTTTTGATTAAAATACCGACAATTGAGGTGATTTTCTTCGGATTTTGGGATTGTCATAAGGGTGGGGGTCATCATTTTTTTCGAAAAATTTGTTCAAATGATATTTTTTTCTGTAAATTCCACTCTGTTGAAATTTTTCTAACGAATTCAACGAGGTATGCCATTTTAACATTCGACCACTATTTCCCAGGGTTTTGATTAAAATACCGACAATTGAGGTGATTTTTTTCGGATTTTGGCGTTGTCATAAGGGTGGGGGTCTTCATTTTTTTCCAAAAATTAGTTCAAATGCAATTTTTTTTCAGTAAATGACACTTTGTTGGAAATTTTGTAGAATACCGACAATTCAACAAGGTATGCCATTTTAACATTCGACCACTATTTCCCAGGGTTTTGATTAAAATAACGACAATTGAGGAGATTTTCTTCGGATTTTGGCATTGTCATATGGGTGGGGGTGATCATTTTTTTCCAAAAAATTTGTTCAAATTATATTTTTTTTCTGTAAATGACACTTTGTAGGAAATTTTGTAACGAATTCAACGAGGTATGCCATTTCAACATCCTACCACTATTTCCCAGGGTTTTGATTAAAAAACCGACAATTGAGGAGATTTTCTTCGGATTTTGGCGTTGTCATATGGTTGGGGGTCATCATTTTTTTCCAAAAATTTGTTCAAATTATATTTTTTTTCTGTAAATGACACTTTGTGGGAAATTTTGTAACGAATTCAACGAGGTATGCCATTTGACCATTTGACCACTATTTCCCAGGGTTTTTGATTAAAAAACAAAAAATCGAGGTGATTTTCTTCGGATTTTGGCGTTGTCATAATTTGCATTTTTTCAAAAATTTGTTCAAATGCAATTTTTTTTCTGTAAGTGACACTTTGTTGGAAATTTTTAACGAATTCAACGAGGTATGCCATTTTAACATTCGACCACTATTTCCCAGGGGTTTGATTAAAATACCGACAATTGAGGTGATTTTCTTCGGATTTTGGCATTGTCATAAGGGTGGGGGTGATCATTTTTTTTTCAACATCCGACCACTATTTCCCCGGGTTTTGATTAAAAAACCGAAAATCGTGGTGATTTTCTTCGGATTTTGGCGTTGTCATAAGGTTAGGGTTATCATTTTTTCCAAAAATTGGTTCAAATTTATATTTTTTTCTGTAAATGACACTTTGTTGGAAATTTTGTAACGAATTCAACGAGGTATGCCATTTCAACATTTGACCACTATTTCCCAGGGTTTTGATTAAAATACCGACAATTGAGGTGATTTTCTTCGGATTTTGGCGTTGTCATAAGGGTGGGGGTCTTCATTTTTTTCCAAAAATTAGTTCAAATGAAATTTTTTCAGCAAATGACACTTTGTTGAAAATGTTGTAGAATACCGACAATTCAACGAGGTATGCCATTTTAACATTCGACCACTATTTCCCAGGGTTTTGATTAAAATACCGACAATTGAGGAGATTTTCTTCGGATTTTGGCGTTGTCATAAGGGTGGGGGTCATCATTTTTTTCGAAAAATTTGTTCAAATTATATTTTTTCTGTAAATGACACATTGTTGGAAATTTTGTATCGAATTCATCGAGTTATGCCATTTCAACATTTGACCACTATTTCCCAGGGTTTTGATTAAAATACCGACAATTGAGGTGATTTTCTTCGGATTTTGGCATTGTCATAAGGGTGGGGGTGATCATTTTTTTCCAAAAAATTTGTTCAAATTATATTTTTTTTCTGTAAATGACACTTTGTAGGAAATTTTGTAACGAATTCAACGAGGTATGCCATTTGACCATTTGACCACTATTTCCCAGGGTTTTGATTAAAATACCGACAATTGAGGTGATTTTCTTCGGATTTTGGCGTTGTCATAAGGTGGGGGTTGTCATTTTTTTTTTCAAAAATTTGTTCAAATGCAATTTTTTTCTGTAAGTGACACTTTGTTGGAAATTTTTAACGAATTCAACGAGGTATGCCATTTTAACATTCGACCACTATTTTCCAGGGTTTTGATTAAAATACCGACAATTGAGGTGATTTTCTTCGGATTTTGGCATTGTCATAAGGGTGGGGGTCATCATTTTTTTCGAAAAATTTGTTCAAATGATATTTTTTTCTGTAAATTCCACTCTGTTGAAAATTTTGTAACGAATTCAACGAGGTATGCCATTTTAACATTCGACCACTATTTCCCAGGGTTTTGATTAAAATACCGACAATTGAGGTGATTTTCTTCGGATTTTGGCATTGTCATAAGGGTGGGGGTCATCATTTTTTTCGAAAAATTTGTTCAAATGATATTTTTTCTGTAAATTCCACTCTGTTGAAATTTTTGTAACGAATTCAACGAGGTATGCCATTTTAACATTCGACCACTATTTCCCAGGGTTTTGATTAAAATACCGACAATTGAGGTGATTTTTTTCGGATTTTGGCGTTGTCATAAGGGTGGGGGTCTTCATTTTTTCCAAAAATTAGTTCAAATGCAATTTTTTCAGTAAATGACACTTTGTTGGAAATTTTGTAGAATACCGACAATTCAACAAGGTATGCCATTTTAACATTCGACCACTATTTCCCAGGGTTTTGATTAAAATAACGACAATTGAGGAGATTTTCTTCGGATTTTGGCATTGTCATATGGGTGGGGGTCATCATTTTTTTCCAAAAATTTGTTCAAATTATATTTTTTTTCTGTAAATGACACTTTGTGGGAAATTTTGTAACGAATTCAACGAGGTATGCCATTTCAACATCCTAACACTATTTCCCAGGGTTTTGATTAAAAAACCGACAATTGAGGAGATTTTCTTCGGATTTTGGCGTTGTCATATGGTTGGGGGTCATCATTTTTTTCCAAAAATTTGTTCAAATTATATTTTTTTTCTGTAAATGACACTTTGTGGGAAATTTTGTAACGAATTCAACGAGGTATGCCATTTGACCATTTGACCACTATTTCCCGGGGTTTTGATTAAAATACCGACAATTGAGGTGATTTTCTTCGGATTTTGGCATTGTCATAAGGGTGGGGGTCGTCATTTTTTTCGAAAAATTTGTTCAAATGATATTTTTTTTCTGTAAATTCCACTCTGTTGAAAATTTTGTAACGAATTCAACGAGGTATGCCATTTTAACATTCGACCACTATTTCCCAGGGTTTTGATTAAAATACCGACAATTGAGGTGATTTTTTTCGGATTTTGGCGTTGTCATAAGGGTGGGGGTCTTCATTTTTTTCCAAAAATTAGTTCAAATGCAATTTTTTTCAGTAAATGACACTTTGTTGGAAATTTTGTAGAATACCGACAATTCAACAAGGTATGCCATTTTAACATTCGACCACTATTTCCCAGGGTTTTGATTAAAATAACGACAATTGAGGAGATTTTCTTCGGATTTTGGCATTGTCATATGGGTGGGGGTGATCATTTTTTTCCAAAAAATTTGTTCAAATTATATTTTTTTCTGTAAATGACACTTTGTAGGAAATTTTGTAACGAATTCAACGAGGTATGCCATTTCAACATCCTACCACTATTTCCCAGGGTTTTGATTAAAAAACCGACAATTGAGGAGATTTTCTTCGGATTTTGGCGTTGTCATAAGGTTGGGGGTCATCATTTTTTCCAAAAATTTGTTCAAATTATATTTTTATACCCTTGCAGAGGGTATTATAATTTTGGTCAAAAGTGTGCAACGCAGTGAAGGAGACATCTCCGACCCTTTAAAGTATATATATTCTTGATCAGGATCACCTCCTGAGTTGATATAGCCATGTCCGTCTGTCCGTCTGTCTGTTTCTACGCAAACTAGTCTCTCAGTTTTAAAGCTATCGAATTGAAAATTTGCACACACCCTTCTTTCCTTTGCACGCAGTATATATGTCGGAACGGCCGGGATCGGCCGACTATATCCTGCTGCCATATAACTGATTGATCGGAAATGCCATAACTTTGGTGTTTGTAAAGTTAGAATGGTGCGATTTTCTATGGGTTTTATATTTGGCTAATCAATCCGACATGCCGAATTTCATAAGGATCGGCCGACTATATCCTATAGCTGCCATGTAACTGATTGATCGGAAATGCCATAACTTTAGTGTTTGTAAAGTTAGGAAGTTGGCATTTTCTATGGGTGTTATATTTGGCCAGCCAATCCGACCTACCAAATTTCATAAGGATCGGCCGACTATATCCTATAGCTGCCATATAACTGAACGATTGGAAATGTCATAACTTTGGTGTTTTTAAAGTTAGGAAGTTGGGATTTTTATGAGTATTAAGAATGCATCATATGAATAATTTTGGAGAATATAATTTACAGAGTAATCTGCAAGGGTATATCAACTTCGGCTCCGCCCGAAGTTAGCTTTCCTTTCTTGTTTTTCTGTAAATTCCACTCTGTTGAAAATTTTGTAACGAATTTTGGCATTGTCATAAGGGTGGGGGTCATCATTTTTTCGAAAAATTTGTTCAAATGATATTTTTTCTGTAAATTCCACTCTGTTGAAAATTTTGTATCGAATTCAACGAGGTATGCCATTTCAACATTTGACCACTATTTCCCAGGGTTTTGATTAAAATACCGACAATTGAGGTGATTTTCTTCGGATTTTGGCATTGTCATAAGGGTGGGGGTGATCATTTTTTTCCAAAAAATTTGTTCAAATTATATTTTTTTCTGTAAATGACACTTTGTAGGAAATTTTGTAACGAATTCAACGAGATATGCCATTTGACCATTTGACCACTATTTCCCAGGGTTTTGATTAAAAAACCGACAATTGAGGAGATTTTCTTCGGATTTTGGCGTTGTCATATGGTTGGGGGTCATCATTTTTTTCCAAAAATTTGTTCAAATTATATTTTTTTTCTGTAAATGACACTTTGTGGGAAATTTTGTAACGAATTCAACGAGGTATGCCATTTGACCATTTGACCACTATTTCCCAGGGTTTTGATTAAAATACCGACAATTGAGGTGATTTTCTTCGGATTTTGGCATTGTCATAAGGGTGGGGGTCGTCATTTTTTTCGAAAAATTTGTTCAAATGATATTTTTTTTCTGTAAATTCCACTCTGTTGAAAATTTTGTAACGAATTCAACGAGGTATGCCATTTTAACATTCGACCACTATTTCCCAGGGTTTTGATTAATATACCGACAATTGAGGTGATTTTCTTCGGATTTTGGCATTGTCATAAGGGTGGGAGTCATCATTTTTTTCCAAAAATTAGTTAAAATGCAATTTTTTTTCAGTAAATGACACTTTGTTGGAAATTTTGTAGAATACCGACAATTCAACGAGGTATGCCATTTTAACATTCGACCACTATTTCCCAGGGTTTTGATTAAAACAGCGACAATTGAGGTGATTTTCTTCGGATTTTGGCATTGTCATAAGGGTGGGGGTCTTCATTTTTTTCAAAAAATTTGTTCAAATAATATTTTTTTTCTGTAAATTACACTTTTAGGAAATTTTGTAACGAATTCAACGAGGTATGCCATTTCAACATCCGACCACTATTTCCCAGGGTTTTAATTAAAAAACAAAAATCGAGGTGATTTTCTTCGGATTTTGGCGTTGTCATAATGTTGGGGGTCATAATTTTTTTTCCAAAAATTTGTTCAAATTATAATTTTTTTCTGTAAATGACACTTTGTTGGAAATTTTGTAACGAATTCAACGAGGTATGCCATTTCAACATTTGACCACTATTTCCCAGGGTTTTGATTAAAAAACCGATAAATCGAGGTGATTTTCTCCGGACTTGGGCCTTGTCATAAGGGCGGGAGTCATGGTTTTTTTTTCAAAAAGTTTTTCAAATGATATGTTTTTTCTGTAAATGCCACTTTGTTCGAAATGTTTTAACAAATTTTACGAGGTATGTCATTCTAACATACGACCACTATTTCCCAGGGTTTTGATTAAAAAACAAAAAATCGAGGTGATTTTCTTCGGATTTTGGCGTTGTCATAAGGTGGGGGTTGTCATTTTTTTTTTCAAAAATTTGTTCAAATGCAATTTTTTTCTGTAAGTGACACTTTGTTGGAAATTTTTTAACGAATTCAACGAGGTATGCCATTCCAACATTCGACCACTATTTCCCAGGGTTTTGATTAAAAACCGAAAATCGAGGTTATTTTCTTCGGTTTTTGGCGTTGTCATAAGGGTGGGGGTCGTAATTTTTTTCACAAATTGTTCAAATGCAGTTTTTTTCTGTAAATGGCACTTCTCTGGAAATTTTGTAACGAATTCAATGAGGTATGCCATTCCAACATTCGACCACTATTTCCCAGGGTTTTGATTAAAAACCGAAAATCGAGGTGATTTTCTTCGGATTTTGGCGTTGTCATAAGGGTGGGGGTCGTCATTTTTTTCAAAAAATTGTTCAAATGCAATTTTTTTCTGTAAATGACACTTTGTTGGAAATTTCGTAAAGAATTCAACGAGGTATGCCATTCCAACATTCGACCACTATTTCCCAGGGTTTTGATTAAAAACCGAAAATCGAGGTGATTTTCTTCGGATTTTGGCGTTGTCATAAGGGTGGGGGTCGTAATTTTTTTTTCAAAAAATTGTTCAAATGCAGTTTTTTTTCTGTAAATGACACTTCGTTGGAAATTTTGTAACGAATTCAACGAGGTATGCCATTCCAACATTCGACCACTATTTCCCAGGGTTTTGATTAAAAAACCGAAAAATCGAGGTGATTTTCTTCGGATTTTGGCGTTGTCATAAGGGTGGGGGTCGTCATTTTTTTCAAAAATTGTTCAAATGCTGTTTTTTTTCTGTAAATGACTTGGAAATTTTGTAACGAATTCAACGAGGTATGCCATTCCAACATTCGACCACTATTTTCCAGGGTTTTGATTAAAAAACCAAAAAATCGAGGTGATTTTCTTCGGATTTTGGCGTTGTCATAAGGGTGGGGTCGTCATTTTTTTTTCAAAAATTTGTTCAAATGCAATTTCTTTTCTGTAAATGACACTTTGTTGGAAATTTTGTAACGAATTCAACGAGGTATGCCATTTCAACATTTGACCACTATTTCCCAGGGTTTTGATTAAAAAACCGATAAATCGAGGTGATTTTCTCCGGACTTGGGTCTTGTCATAAGGGCGGGAGTCATGGTTTTTTTTTCAAAAAGTTTTTCAAATGATATGTTTTTTCTGTAAATCCCACTTTGTTCGAAATGTTTTAACAAATTTTACGAGGTATGTCATTCTAACATTCGACCACTATTTCCCAGGGTTTTGATTAAAAACAAAAAAATCGAGGTGATTTTCTTCGGATTTTGGCGTTGTCATAAGGTGGGGGTTGTCATTTTTTTTTTCAAAAATTTGTTCAAATGCAATTTTTTTTCTGTAAGTGACACTTTGTTGGACATTTTTTAACGAATTCAACGAGGTATGCCATTCCAACATTCGACCACTATTTCCCAGGGTTTTGATTAAAAGCCGAAAATCGAGGTTATTTTCTTCGGCTTTTGGCGTTGTCATAAGGGTGGGGGTCGTAATTTTTTTCACAAATTGTTCAAATGCAGTTTTTTTCTGTAAATGGCACTTCGCTGGAAATTTTGTAACGAATTCAATGAGGTATGCCATTCCAACATTCGACCACTATTTCCCAGGGTTTTGATTAAAAACCGAAAATCGAGGTGATTTTCTTCGGATTTTGGCGTTGTCATAAGGGTGGGGGTCGTCATTTTTTTTCAAAAAATTGTTCAAATGCAATTTTTTCTGTAAATGACACTTTGTTGGAAATTTCGTAACGAATTCAACGAGGTATGCCATTCCAACATTCGACCACTATTTCCCAGGGTTTTGATTAAAAAACCGAAAATCGAGGTGATTTTCTTCGGATTTTGGCGTTGTCATAAGGGTGGGGGTCGTCATTTTTTTCAAAAATTGTTCAAATGCTGTTTTTTTTCTGTAAATGACTTGGAAATTTTGTAACGAATTCAACGAGGTATGCCATTCCAACATTCGACCACTATTTTCCAGGGTTTTGATTAAAAAACCAAAAAATCGAGGTGATTTTCTTCGAATTTTGGCGTTGTCATAAGGGTGGGGGTCGTCATTTTTTTTCAAAAATTTGTTCAAATGCAATTTTTTTCTGTAAATGACACTTTGTTGGAAATTTTGTAACGAATTCAACGAGGTATGCCATTCCAACATTCGACCACTATTTCCCAAGGTTTTGATTTAAAAACCAAAAAATCGAGGTGATTTTCTTCGGAATTTGGCGTTGTCATTAGGGTGGGGGTCGTCTTTTTTTCACAAATTGTTCAAATGCAGTTTTTTTCTGTAAATGACACTTCGTTGGAAATTTTGTAACGAATTCAACGAGGTATGCCATTCCAACATTCGACCACTATTTCCCAGGGTTTTGATTAAAAAACCGAAAAATCGAGGTGATTTTCTTCGGATTTTGGCGTTGTCATAAGGGTGGGGGTCGTCATTTTTTCAAAAATTGTTCAAATGCTGTTTTTTTCTGTAAATGACTTGGAAATGTTGTAACGAATTCAACGAGGTATGCCATTCCAACATTCGACCACTATTTTCCAGGGTTTTGATTAAAAAACCAAAAAATCGAGGTGATTTTCTTCGGATTTTGGCGTTGTCATAAGGGTGGGGTCGTCATTTTTTTTTTCAAAAATTTGTTCAAATGCAATTTCTTTTCTGTAAATGACACTTTGTTGGAAATTTTGTAACGAATTCAACGAGGTATGCCATTCCAACATTCGACCACTATTTCCCAAGGTTTTGATTCAAAACCAAAAAATCGAGGTGATTTTCTTCGGAATTTGGCGTTGTCATTAGGGTGGGGGTCGTCATTTTTTTCACAAATTGTTCAAATGCAGTTTTTTTTCTGTAAATGACACTTCGTTGGAAATTTTGTAACGAATTCAACGAGGTATGCCATTCCAACATTCGACCACCATTTCCCAGGGTTTTGATTAAAAACCGAAAATCGAGGTGATTTTCTTCGGTTTTTGGCGTTGTCATAAGGGTGGGGGTCGTCATTTTTTTCACAAATTGTTCAAATGCAGTTTTTTTCTGTAAATGGCACTTCGCTGGAAATTTTGTAACGAATTCAATGAGGTATGCCATTCCAACATTCGACCACTATTTCCCAGGGTTTTGATTAAAAAACCAAAAAATCGAGGTGATTTTCTTCGGATTTTGGCGTTGTCATGAGGGTGAGGGTCGTCATTTTTTTTCAAAAATTGTTCAAATGCAGTTTTTTTTTCTGTAAATGACATTTTGTTGGAAATTTTGTAACGAATTCAACGAGGTATGCCATTCCAACATTCGACCACTATTCCCCAGGGTTTTGATTCAAAAACCAAAAAATCGAGGTGATTTCCTTCGGAATTTGGCGATGTCATAAGTGTGGGGGTCGTCATTTTTTTCAAAAATTGTTCAAATGCAGGTTTTTTTCTGTAAATGACACTTTGTTGGAAATTTGGTAACGAATTCAACGAGGTATGCCATTCCAACATTCGACCACTATTTCCCAGGGTTTTGATTAAAAACCGAAAATCGAGGTGATTTTCTTCGGATTTTGGCGTTGTCATAAGGGTGGGGGCCATCATTTTTTTGGAAAAATTAGTTCAAATGATCTTTTTTTTCTGTAAATGCCACTTTGTTGAAAATTTTGTAACGAATTCAACGAGGTATGCTATTCCAACATTCGACCACTATCTCCCAGGGTTTTGATTAAAATACCAAAAATCGAGGTGATTTTCTTCGGATTTTGGCGTCGTCATAAGGGTGGGGGTCGTCATTTTTTTTCAAAAATTGTTCAAATGCTGTTTTTTTCTGTAAATGACACTTTGTTGGAAATTTTGTAACGAAATCAACGAGGTATGCCATTCCAACATTCGACCACTATTTCCCAGGGTTTTGATTCAAAAACCAAAAAATCGAGGTGATTTTCTTCGGTTTTTGGCGTTGTCAAAAGGGTGGGGGTCGTCATTTTTTTCACAAATTGTTCAAATGCAGTTTTTTTCTGTAAATGACACTTCGTTGGAAATTTTGTAACGAATTCAACGAGGTATGCCATTCCAACATTCGACCACTATTTCCCAGGGTTTTGATTAAAAAACCAAAAAATCGAGGTGATTTTCTTCGGATTTTGGCGTTGTCATTAGGGTGGGGGTCGTCATTTTTTTCACAAATTGTTCAAATGCAGTTTTTTTTCTGTAAATGACACTTCGTTGGAAATTTTGTAACGAATTCATTGAGGTATGCCATTCCAACATTCGACCACTATTTCCCAGGGTTTTGATTAAAAACCGAAAATCGAGGTGATTTTCTTCGGATTTTGGCGTTGTCATAAGGGTGGGGGTCGTCATTTTTTTTTCAAAAAATTGTTCAAATGCAATTTTTTCTGTAAATGACACTTTGTTGGAAATTTCGTAACGAATTCAACGAGGTATGCCATTCCAACATTCGACCACTATTTCCCAGGGTTTTGATTAAAAAACCGAAAAATCGAGGTGATTTTTTTCGGATTTTGGCGTTGTCATAAGGGTGGGGGTCGTCATTTTTTTCAAAAATTGTTCAAATGCTGTTTTTTTTCTGTAAATGACTTGGAAATTTTGTAACGAATTCAACGAGGTATGCCATTCCAACATTCGACCACTATTTTCTAGGGTTTTGATTAAAAAACCAAAAAATCGAGGAGATTTTCTTCGGATTTTGGCGTTGTCATAAGGGTGGGGGTCGTCATTTTTTTTTCAAAAATTTGTTCAAATGCAATTTCATTTCTGTAAATGACACTTTGTTGGAAATTTTGAAACGAATTCAACGAGGTATGCCATTCCAACATTCGACCACTATTTCCCAGGGTTTTGATTCAAAAACCAAAAAATCGAGGTGATTTTCTTCGGAATTTGGCGTTGTCATTAGGGTGGGGGTCGTCATTTTTTTCACAAATTGTTCAAATGCAGTTTTTTTTCTGTAAATGACACTTCGTTGGAAATTTTGTAACGAATTCAACGAGGTATGCCATTCCAACATTCGACCACTATTTCCCAGGGTTTTGATTAAAAACCGAAAATCGAGGTGATTTTCTTCGGTTTTTGGCGTTGTCATAAGGGTGGGGGTCGTCATTTTTTTCACAAATTGTTCAAATGCAGTTTTTTTCTGTAAATGACACTTCGTTGGAAATTTTGTAACGAATTCAACGAGGTATGCCATTCCAACATTCGACCACTATTTCCCAGGGTTTTGATTAAAAACCGAAAATCGAGGTGATTTTCTTCGGATTTTGGCGTTGTCATAAGGGTGGGGGTCGTCATTTTTTTTCAAAAATTATTCAAATGCAATTTCTTTTCTGTAAATGACACTTTGTTGGAAATTTTGTAACGAATTGAACGAGGTATGCCATTCCAACATTCGACCACTATTGCACAGGGCTTTGATTAAAAAACCGAAAAATCTATGTGATTTTCTTCGGATTTTAGCGTTGTCATAAGGGTGGGGGTCATCATTTTTTTCGAAAAATTAGTTCAAATGATCTTTTTTTTCTGTAAATTCCACTTTGTTGAAAATTTTGAAACGAATTCAACGAGGTATGCCATTCCAACATTCGACCACTATTTCCCAGGGTTTTGATTAAAAAACCAAAAAATCGAGGAGATTTTCTTCGGATTTTGGCGTTGTCATAAGGGTGGGGGTCGTCATTTTTTTTTCAAAAATTTGTTCAAATGCAATTTCATTTCTGTAAATGACACTTTGTTGGAAATTTTGAAACGAATTCAACGAGGTATGCCATTCCAACATTCGACCACTATTTCCCAGGGTTTTGATTCAAAAACCAAAAAATCGAGGTGATTTTCTTCGGATTTTGGCGTTGTCATAAGGGTGGGGGTCGTCATTTTTTTTCAAAAATTGTTCAAATGCTGTTTTTTTGCTGTAAATGACACTCGGTTGGAAATTTTATAACGAATTCAACGAGGTATGCCATTCCAATATTCGACCACTATTTCCCAGGGTTTTGATTCAAAAACCCAAAAATCGAGGTGATTTTCTTCGGTTTTTGGCGTTGTCATAAGGGTGGGGGTCGTCATTTTTTTCACAAATTGTTCAAATGCCGTTTTTTTTTTCTGTAAATGACACTTCGCTGGAAATTTTGTAACGAATTCAATGAGGTATGCCATTCCAACATTCGACCACTATTTCCCAGGGTTTTGATTAAAATATCGAAAAATCGAGCTGTTTTTATCCGGATTTTGGCGTTGTCATAAGGGTGGGGGTCGTCATTTTTTTTCAAAAAATTGTTCAAATGCAATTTTTTCTGTAAATGACACTTTGTTGGAAATTTTGTAACGAATTCAACGAGGTATGCCATTCCAACATTCGACCACTATTTCCCAGGGTTTTGATTAAAAAACCGAAAAATCGAGGTGATTTTCTTCGGATTTTGGCGTTGTCATAAGGGTGGGGGTCGTCGTTTTTTTCAAAAATTGTTCAAATGCAGTTTTTTTTCTGTAAAGGACTTGGAAATTTTGTAACGAATTCAACGAGGTATGCCATTCCAACATTCGACCACTATTTTCCCGGGTTTTGATTAAAAAACCAAAAAATTGAGGTGATTTTCTTCGGATTTTGGCGTTGTCATAAGGGTGGGGGTCGTCATTTTTTTTTCAAAAATTTTTTCAAATGCAATTTCTTTTCTGTAAATGACACTTTGTTGGAAATTTTGTAACGAATTCAACGAGGTATGCCATTCCAACATTCGACCACTATTTCCCAGGGTTTTGATTCAAAAACCAAAAAATCGAGGTGATTTTCTTCGGAATTTGGCGTTGTCATTAGGGTGGGGGTCGTCATTTTTTTCACAAATTGTTCAAATGCAGTTTTTTTTTCTGTAAATGACACTTCGTTGGAAATTTTGTAACGAATTCAACGAGGTATGCCATTCCAACATTCGACCACTAATTCCCAGGGTTTTGTTTAAAAACCGAAAATCGAGGTGATTTTCTTCGGTTTTTGGCGTTGTCATAAGGGTGGGGGTCGTCATTTTTTTTCAAAAATTTTTCAAATGCAATTTTTTTTCTGTAAATGACACTTTGTTGGAAATTTTGTAACGAATTCAACGAGGTATGCCATTCCAACATTCGACCACTATTTCCCAGGGTTTTGATTCAAAAACCAAAAAAATCGAGATGATTTTCTTCGGAATTTGCCGTTGTCATAAGGGTGGGGGTCGTAATTTTTTTCACAAATTGTTCAAATGCAGTTTTTTTTCTGTAAATGGCACTTCGCTGGAAATTTTGTAACGAATTCAATGAGGTATGCCATTCCAACATTCGACCACTATTTCCCAGGGTTTTGATTAAAATACCGAAAATCGAGGTGATTTTCTTCGGATTTTGGCGTTGTCATAAGGGTGGGGGTCGTCATTTTTTTTTCAAAAAATTGTTCAAATGCAGTTTTTTTTTTGTAAATGACACTTTGCTGGAAATTTTGTAACGAATTCAATGAGGTATGCCATTCCAACATTCGACCACTATTTCCCAGGGTTTTGATTAAAATATCGAAAAATCGAGCTGATTTTATCTGGATTTTGGCGTTGTCATAAGGGTGGGGGTCGTCATTTTTTTTTCAAAAAATTGTTCAAATGCAATTTTTTCTGTTAATGACACTTTGTTGGAAATTTTGTAACGAATTCAACGAGGTATGCCATTCCAACATTCGACCACTATTTCCCAGGGTTTTGATTAAAAAACCGAAAAATCGAGGTGATTTTCTTCGGATTTTGGCGTTGTCATAAGGGTGGGGGTCGTCATTTTTTTCAAAAATTGTTCAAATGCAGTTTTTTTCTGTAAAGGACTTGGAAATTTTGTAACGAATTCAACGAGGTATGCCATTCCAACATTCGACCACTATTTTCCCGGGTTTTGATTAAAAAACCAAAAAATTGAGGTGATTTTCTTCGGATTTTGGCGTTGTCAAAGGGTGGGGGTCGTCATTTTTTTTCAAAATTTTTTTCAAATGCAATTTCTTTTCTGTAAATGACACTTTGTTGGAAATTTTGTAACGAATTCAACGAGGTATGCCATTCCAACATTCGACCACTATTTCCCAGGGTTTTGATTCAAAAACCAAAAAATCGAGGTGATTTTCTTCGGAATTTGGCGTTGTCATTAGGGTGGGGGTCGTCATTTTTTTCACAAATTGTTCAAATGCAGTTTTTTTCTGTAAATGACACTTCGTTGGAAATTTTGTAACGAATTCAACGAGGTATGCCATTCCAACATTCGACCACTATTTCCCAGGGTTTTGATTAAAAACCGAAAATCGAGGTGATTTTCTTCGGTTTTTGGCGTTGTCATAAGGGTGGGGGTCGTCATTTTTTTTCAAAAAATTGTTCAAATGCAATTTTTTTCTGTAAATGACACTTTGTTGGAAATTTCGTAAAGAATTCAACGAGGTATGCCATTCCAACATTCGACCACTATTTCCCAGGGTTTTGATTAAAAAACCGATAAATCGAGGTGATTTTCTCCGGACTTGGACCTTGTCATAAGGGCGGGAGTCATGGTTTTTTTTTCAAAAAGTTTTTCAAATGATATGTTTTTTCTGTAAATGCCACTTTGTTCGAAATGTTTTAACAAATTTTACGAGGTATGTCATTCTAACATTCGACCACTATTTCCCAGGGTTTTGATTAAAAAACAAAAAATCGAGGTGATTTTCTTCGGATTTTGGCGTTGTCATAAGGTGGGGGTTGTCATTTTTTTTTTCAAAAATTTGTTCAAATGCAATTTTTTTTCTTTAAGTGACACTTTGTTGGAAATTTTTTAACGAATTCAACGAGGTATGCCATTCCAACATTCGACCACTATTTCCCAGGGTTTTGATTAAAAACCGAAAATCGAGGTTATTTTCTTCGGTTTTTGGCGTTGTCATAAGGGTGGGGGTCGTAATTTTTTTCACAAATTGTTCAAATGCAGTTTTTTTCTGTAAATGGCACTTCGCTGGAAATTTTGTAACGAATTCAATGAGGTATGCCATTCCAACATTCGACCACTATTTCCCAGGGTTTTGATTAAAAACCGAAAATCGAGGTGATTTTCTTCGGATTTTGGCGTTGTCATAAGGGTGGGGGTCGTCATTTTTTTTTCAAAAAATTGTTCAAATGCAATTTTTTTCTGTAAATGACACTTTGTTGGAAATTTCGTAAAGAATTCAACGAGGTATGCCATTCCAACATTCGACCACTATTTCCCAGGGTTTTGATTAAAAACCGAAAATCGAGGTTATTTTCTTCGGTTTTTGGCGTTGTCATAAGGGTGGGGGTCGTAATTTTTTTCACAAATTGTTCAAATGCAGTTTTTTTTCTGTAAATGGCACTTCGCTGGAAATTTTGTAACGAATTCAATGAGGTATGCCATTCCAACATTCGACCACTATTTCCCAGGGTTTTGATTAAAAACCGAAAATCGAGGTGATTTTCTTCGGATTTTGGCGTTGTCATAAGGGTGGGGGTCGTCATTTTTTTCAAAAAATTGTTCAAATGCAATTTTTTTCTGTAAATGACACTTTGTTGGAAATTTCGTAAAGAATTCAACGAGGTATGCCATTCCAACATTCGACCACTATTTCCCAGGGTTTTTATTAAAAAACCGAAAAATCGAGGTGATTTTCTTCGGATTTTGGCGTTGTCATAAGGGTGGGGTATTTTTTTTTTCTGTAAATGACACTTCGTTGGAAATTTTGTAACGAATTCAACGAGGTATGCCATTCCAACATTCGACCACTATTTCCCAGGGTTTTGATTCAAAAACCAAAAAATCGAGGTGATTTTCTTCGGAATTTGGCGTTGTCATTAGGGTGGGGGTCGTCATTTTTTTCACAAATTGTTCAAATGCAGTTTTTTTTCTGTAAATGACACTTCGTTGGAAATTTTGTAACGAATTCAACGAGGTATGCCATTCCAACATTCGACCACTATTTCCCAGGGTTTTGATTAAAAACCGAAAATCGAGGTGATTTTCTTCGGTTTTTGGCGTTTTCATAAGGGTGGGGGTCGTCATTTTTTCACAAATTGTTCAAATGCAATTTTTTTCTGTAAATGACACTTTGTTGGAAATTTCGTAACGAATTCAACGAGGTATGCCATTCCAACATTCGACCACTATTTCTCAGGGTTTTGATTAAAAAACCAAAAAATCGAGGTGATTTTCTTCGGATTTTGGCGTTGTCATAAGGGTGGGGGTCGTCATTTTTTTTCTAAAATTGTTCAAATGCTGTTTTTTTCTGTAAATGACTTGGAAATTTTGTAACGAATTCAACGAGGTATGCCATTCCAACATTCGACCACTATTTTCCAGGGTTTTGATTAAAAAACCAAAAAATCGAGGAGATTTTCTTCGGATTTTGGCGTTGTCATAAGGGTGGGGTCGTCATTTTTTTTCAAAAATTTGTTCAAATGCAATTTCATTTCTGTAAATGACACTTTGTTGGAAATTTTGTAACGAATTCAACGAGGTATGCCATTCCAACATTCGACCACTATTTCCCAAGGTTTTGATTCAAAAACCAAAAAATCGAGGTGATTTTCTTCGAAATTTGGCGTTGTCATTAGGGTGGGGGTCGTCATTTTTTTCACAAATTGTTCAAGTGCAGTTTTTTTTCTGTAAATGACACTTCGTTGGAAATTTTGTAACGAATTCAACGAGGTATGCCATTCCAACATTCGACCACTATTTCCCAGGGTTTTGATTAAAAACCGAAAATCGAGGTGATTTTCTTCGGATTTTGGCGTTGTCATAAGGGTGGGGGTCGTCATTTTTTTCAAAAATTGTACAAATGCTGTTTTTTCTGTAAATGACACTTTGGAAATTTTGTAACGAATTCAACGAGGTATGCTATTCCAACATTCGACCACTATTTCCCAGGGTTTTGATTAAAATACCGAAAATCGAGGTGATTTTTTTCGGATTTTGGCGTTGTCATAAGGGTGGGGGTCGTCATTTTTTTCAAAAATTGTACAAATGCTGTTTTTTTCTGTAAATGACTTGGAAATTTTGTAACGAATTCAACGAGGTATGCCATTCCAATATTCGACCACTATTTCCCAGGGTTTTGATTCAAAAACCAAACAAGAGAGAACGCTATAGTCGGGAGCCCCGACTATCGGATACCCGTTACTCAGGTAAAGGGAGTGCGAGGGAGATGGAGATAGAAACTTTGATCACGCATAACTTTTTAACGAATGGTCCGATTTGAAAAATTTCTTCTACATTTCGATAGGTATTGATAAACACAATAAAACTGCATTTTTACTTTTCCGAAATATTTAAATTTTTAAAATCGTATATGAGCGATTGTGGGAGTTAAAGGGGCGTGGCACCTTTTTGAAACAAACTTGCGCTGCGTAGGAACTCTTAGAATCTGCATGCAAAATGCTAATCTTCTAGCTTTTATAGTTTCCGAGATCTCAGCGTTCATACGGACAGACAGACGGACAGACGGACATGGCTAGATCGACTCGGCTAGTGATCCTGATCAAGAATATATATACTTTATAGGGTCGGAAACGCTTCCTTCTAGCTGTTACATACTTTTGCACGAATACAATATACCCTTTTACTCTACGAGTAACGGGTATAAAAAATCGAGGTGATTTTCTTCGGTTTTTGGCATTGTCATAAGGGTGGGGTCGTCATTTTTTTCACAAATTGTTCAAATGCAGTTTTTTTTTCTGTAAATGACACTTCGCTGGAAATTTTGTAACGAATTCAATGAGGTATGCCATTCCAACATTCGACCACTATTTCCCAGGGTTTTGATTAAAATATCGAAAAATCGAGCTGATTTTATCCGGATTTTGGCGTTGTCATAAGGGTGGGGGTCGTCATTTTTTTTTCAAAAAATTGTTCAAATGCAATTTTTTCTGTTAATGACACTTTGTTGGAAATTTTGTAACGAATTCAACGAGGTATGCCATTCCAACATTCGACCACTATTTCCCAGGGTTTTGATTAAAAAACCGAAAAATCGAGGTGATTTTCTTCGTATTTTGGCGTTGTCATAAGGGTGGGGGTCGTCATTTTTTTCAAAAATTGTTCAAATGCAGTTTTTTTTCTGTAAAGGACTTGGAAATTTTGTAACGAATTCAACGAGGTATGCCATTCCAACATTCGACCACTATTTTCCCGGGTTTTGATTAAAAACCAAAAAATTGAGGTGATTTTCTTCGTATTTTGGCGTTGTCATAAGGGTGGGGGTCGTCATTTTTTTTTCAAAAATTTTTTCAAATGCAATTTCTTTTCTGTAAATGACACTTTTGGCGTTGTCATAAGGGTGGGGTCGTCATTTTTTTTTCAAAAATTTGTTCAAATGCAATTTCTTTTCTGTAAATGACACTTTGTTGGAAATTTTGTAACGAATTCAACGAGGTATGCCATTCCAACATTCGACCACTATTTTCCAGGGTTTTGATTAAAAACCGAAAATCGAGGTGATTTTCTTCGGATTTTGGCGTTGTCATAAGGGTGGGGTCGTCATTTTTTTTTCAAAAATTTGTTCAAATGCAATTTCTTTTCTGTAAATGACACTTTGTTGGAAATTTTGTAACGAATTCAACGAGGTATGCCATTCCAACATTCGACCACTATTTCCCAGGGTTTTGATTAAAAAACCAAAAAATCGAGGTTATTTTCTTCGGATTTTGGCGTTGTCATGAGGGTGGGGGTCGTCATTTTTTTTCAAAAATTGTTCAAATGCAGGTTTTTTTCTGAAAATGACACTTTGTTGGAAATTTGGTAACGAATTCAACGAGGTATGCCATACCAACATTCGACCACTATTTCCCATGGTTTTGATTAAAAACCGAAAATCGAGGTGATTTTCTTCGGATTTTGGCGTTGTCATAAGGGTGGGGTCGTCATTTTTTTTCAAAAATTTGTTCAAATGCAATTTCTTTTCTGTAAATGACACTTTGTTGGAAATTTGGTAACGAATTCAACGAGGTATGCCATTCCAACATTCGACCACTATTTTCCAGGGTTTTGATTAAAAAACCAAAAAATCGAGGTGATTTTCTTCGGATTTTGGCGTTGTCATAAGGGTGGGGTCGTCATTTTTTTTCAAAAATTTGTTCAAATGCAATTTCTTTTCTGTAAATGACACTTTGTTGGAAATTTTGTAACGAATTCAACGAGGTATGCCATTCCAACATTCGACCACTATTTCCCAGGGTTTTGATTAAAATATCGAAAAATCGAGCTGATTTTATCTGGATTTTGGCGTTGTCATAAGGGTGGGGGTCGTCATTTTTTTTTCAAAAAATTGTTCAAATGCAATTTTTTCTGTTAATGACACTTTGTTGGAAATTTTGTAACGAATTCAACGAGGTATGCCATTCCAACATTCGACCACTATTTCCCAGGGTTTTGATTAAAAACCGAAAAATCGAGGTGATTTTCTTCGGATTTTGGCGTTGTCATAAGGGTGGGGTCGTCATTTTTTTTCAAAAATTTGTTCAAATGCAATTTCTTTTCTGTAAATGACACTTTGTTGGAAATTTTGTAACGAATTCAACGAGGTATGCCATTCCAACATTCGACCACTATTTCCCAGGGTTTTGATTAAAATATCGAAAAAATCGAGCTGATTTTATCTGGATTTTGGCGTTGTCATAAGGGTGGGGGTCGTCATTTTTTTTTCAAAAAATTGTTCAAATGCAATTTTTTCTGTTAATGACACTTTGTTGGAAATTTTGTAACGAATTCAACGAGGTATGCCATTCCAACATTCGACCACTATTTCCCAGGGTTTTGATTAAAAAACCGAAAAATCGAGGTGATTTTCTTCGGATTTTGGCGTTGTCATAAGGGTGGGGGTCGTCATTTTTTTCAAAAATTGTTCAAATGCAGTTTTTTTTCTGTAAAGGACTTGGAAATTTTGTAACGAATTCAACGAGGTATGCCATTCCAACATTCGACCACTATTTCCCAGGGTTTTGATTAAAAAACCAAAAAATCGAGGTGATTTTCTTCGGATTTTGGCGTTGTCATGAGGGTGGGGGTCGTCATTTTTTTCACAAATTGTTCAAATGCAGTTTTTTTTCTGTAAATGACATTTTGTTGGAAATTTTGTAACGAATTCAACGAGGTATGCCATTCCAACATTCGACCACTATTTCCCAGGGTTTTGATTCAAAAACCAAAAAATCGAGGTGATTTTCTTCGGAATTTGGCGATGTCATAAGTGTGGGGGTCGTCATTTTTTTCAAAAATTGTTCAAATGCAGGTTTTTTTCTGTAAATGACACTTTGTTGGAAATTTGGTAACGAATTCAACGAGGTATGCCATACCAACATTCGTCCACTATTTCCCATGGTTTTGATTAAAAACCGAAAATCGAGGTGATTTTCTTCGGATTTTGGCGTTGTCATAAGGGTGGGGGCCATCATTTTTTTGGAAAAATTAGTTCAAATGATCTTTTTTTCTGTAAATTCCACTTTGTTGAAAATTTTGTAACGAATTCAACGAGGTATGCTATTCCAACATTCGACCACTATCTCCCAGGGTTTTGATTAAAATACCGAAAATCGAGGTGATTTTCTTCGGATTTTGGCGTCGTCATAAGGGTGGGGGTCGTCATTTTTTTTCAAAAATTGTTCAAATGCTGTTTTTTTTGCTGTAAATGACACTTTGTTGGAAATTTTGTAACGAAATCAACGAGGTATGCCATTCCAACATTCGACCACTATTTCCCAGGGTTTTGATTCAAAAACCAAAAAATCGAGGTGATTTTCTTCGGTTTTTGGCGTTGTCAAAAGGGTGGGGTCGTCATTTTTTTCACAAATTGTTCAAATGCAGTTTTTTTTCTGTAAATGACACTTCGTTGGAAATTTTGTAACGAATTCAACGAGGTATGCCATTCCAACATTCGACCACTATTTCCCAGGGTTTTGATTAAAAAACCAAAAACGAGGTAATTTTCTTCGGATTTTGGCGTTGTCATAAGGGTGGGGGTCGTCATTTTTTTTTCAAAAATTTGTTCAAATGCAATTTCTTTTCTGTAAATGACACTTTGTTGGAAATTTTGTAACGAATTCAACGAGGTATGCCATTCCAACATTCGACCACTATTTCCCAGGGTTTTGATTCAAAAACCAAAAAATCGAGGTGATTTTCTTCGGAATTTGGCGTTGTCATTAGGGTGGGGGTCGTCATTTTTTCACAAATTGTTCAAATGCAGTTTTTTTTCTGTAAATGACACTTCGTTGGAAATTTTGTAACGAATTCAACGAGGTATGCCATTCCAACATTCGACCACTATTTCCCAGGGTTTTGATTAAAAACCGAAAATCGAGGTGATTTTCTTCGGTTTTTGGCGTTTTCATCGAGGTGATTTTCTTCGGATTTTGGCGTTGTCATGAGGGTGGGGGTCGTCATTTTTTTTCAAAAATTGTTCAAATGCAGTTTTTTTTCTGTAAATGACATTTTGTTGGAAATTTTGTAACGAATTCAACGAGGTATGCCATTCCAACATTCGACCACTATTTCCCAGGGTTTTGATTCAAAAACCAAAAAATCGAGGTGATTTTCTTCGGAATTTGGCGATGTCATAAGTGTGGGGGTCGTCATTTTTTTCAAAAATTGTTCAAATGCAGGTTTTTTTCTGTAAATGACACTTTGTTGGAAATTTGGTAACGAATTCAACGAGGTATGCCATACCAACATTCGTCCACTATTTCCCATGGTTTTGATTAAAAACCGAAAATCGAGGTGATTTTCTTCGGATTTTGGCGTTGTCATAAGGGTGGGGGCCATCATTTTTTTGGAAAAATTAGTTCAAATGATCTTTTTTTTCTGTAAATTCCACTTTGTTGAAAATTTTGTAACGAATTCAACGAGGTATACTATTCCAACATTCGACCACTATCTCCCAGGGTTTTGATTCAAAACCAAAAAATCGAGGTGATTTTCTTCGGTTTTTGGCGTTGTCAAAAGGGTGGGGGTCGTCATTTTTTCACAAATTGTTCAAATGCAGTTTTTTTTCTGTAAATGACACTTCGTTGGAAATTTTGTAACGAATTCAACGAGGTATGCCATTCCAACATTCGACCACTATTTCCCAGGGTTTTGATTAAAAAACCAAAAACGAGGTAATTTTCTTCGGATTTTGGCGTTGTCATAAGGGTGGGGGTCGTCATTTTTTTTTCAAAAATTTGTTCAAATGCAATTTCTTTTCTGTAAATGACACTTTGTTGGAAATTTTGTAACGAATTCAACGAGGTATGCCATTCCAACATTCGACCACTATTTCCCAGGGTTTTGATTCAAAAACCAAAAAATCGAGGTGATTTTCTTCGGAATTTGGCGTTGTCATTAGGGTGGGGGTCGTCATTTTTTTTCACAAATTGTTCAAATGCAGTTTTTTTTCTGTAAATGACACTTCGTTGGAAATTTTGTAACGAATTCAACGAGGTATGCCATTCCAACATTCGACCACTATTTCCCAGGGTTTTGATTAAAAACCGAAAATCGAGATGATTTTCTTCGGTTTTTGGCGTTTTCATAAGGGTGGGGGTCGTCATTTTTTTTCACAAATTGTTCAAATGCAATTTTTTCTGTAAATGACACTTTGTTGGAAATTTCGTAACGAATTCAACGAGGTATGCCATTCCAACATTCGACCACTATTTCTCAGGGTTTTGATTAAAAACCGAAAAATCGAGGTGATTTTTTCGGATTTTGGCGTTGTCATAAGGGTGGGGGTCGTCATTTTTTTCTAAAATTGTTCAAATGCTGTTTTTTTTCTGTAAATGACTTGGAAATTTTGTAACGAATTCAACGAGGTATGCCATTCCAACATTCGACCACTATTTTCCAGGGTTTTGATTAAAAAACCAAAAAATCGAGGAGATTTTCTTCGGATTTTGGCGTTGTCATAAGGGTGGGGGTCGTCATTTTTTTTTCAAAAATTTGTTCAAATGCAATTTCATTTCTGTAAATGACACTTTGTTGGAAATTTTGTAACGAATTCAACGAGGTATGCCATTCCAACATTCGACCACTATTTCCCAAGGTTTTGATTCAAAAACCAAAAAATCGAGGTGATTTTCTTCGGAATTTGGCGTTGTCATTAGGGTGGGGGTCGTCATTTTTTTCACAAATTGTTCAAGTGCAGTTTTTTTTCTGTAAATGACACTTCGTTGGAAATTTTGTAACGAATTCAACGAGGTATGCCATTCCAACATTCGACCACTATTTCCCAGGGTTTTGATTAAAAACCGAAAATCGAGGTGATTTTCTTCGGATTTTGGCGTTGTCATAAGGGTGGGGGTCGTCATTTTTTTCAAAAATTGTACAAATGCTGTTTTTTTCTGTAAATGACTTGGAAATTTTGTAACGAATTCAACGAGGTATGCTATTCCAACATTCGACCACTATTTCCCAGGGTTTTGATTAAAATACCGAAAATCGAGGTGATTTTTTTCGGATTTTGGCGTTGTCATAAGGGTGGGGGTCGTCATTTTTTTTCAAAAATTGTACAAATGCTGTTTTTTTTTGTAAATGACTTGGAAATTTTGTAACGAATTCAACGAGGTATGCCATTCCAATATTCGACCACTATTTCCCAGGGTTTTGATTCAAAAACCAAACAAGAGAGAACGCTATAGTCGGGAGCCCCGACTATCGGATACCCGTTACTCAGGTAAAGGGAGTGCGAGGGAGATGGAGATAGAAACTTTGATCACGCATAACTTTTTAACGAATGGTCCGATTTGAAAAATTTCTTCTACATTTCGATAGGTATTGATAAACACAATAAAACTGCATTTTTACTTTTCCGAAATATTTAAATTTTTAAAATCGTATATGAGCGATTGTGGGAGTTAAAGGGGGCGTGGCACCTTTTTTGAAACAAACTTGCGCTGCGTAGGAACTCTTAGAATCTGCATGCAAAATGCCAATCTTCTAGCTTTTATAGTTTCCGAGATCTCAGCGTTCATACGGACAGACAGACGGACAGACGGACATGGCTAGATCGACTCGGCTAGTGATCCTGATCAAGAATATATATACTTTATAGGGTCGGAAACGCTTCCTTCTAGCTGTTACATACTTTTGCACGAATACAATATACCCTTTTACTCTACGAGTAACGGGTATAAAAATCGAGGTGATTTTCTTCGGTTTTTGGCATTGTCATAAGGGTGGGGGTCGTCATTTTTTTCACAAATTGTTCAAATGCAGTTTTTTTTTTCTGTAAATGACACTTCGCTGGAAATTTTGTAACGAATTCAATGAGGTATGCCATTCCAACATTCGACCACTATTTCCCAGGGTTTTGATTAAAATATCGAAAAATCGAGCTGATTTTATCCGGATTTTGGCGTTGTCATAAGGGTGGGGGTCGTCATTTTTTTTTCAAAAAATTGTTTAAATGCAATTTTTTTTCTGTAAATGACACTTTGTTAAAATTTTGTAACGAATTCAACGAGGTATGCCATTACAACATTCGACCACTATTTCCCAGGGTTTTGATTAAAAAACCGAAAAATCGAGGTGATTTTCTTCGTATTTTGGCGTTGTCATAAGGGTGGGGGTCGTCATTTTTTTCAAAAATTGTTCAAATGCAGTTTTTTTTCTGTAAAGGACTTGGAAATTTTGTAACGAATTCAACGAGGTATGCCATTCCAACATTCGACCACTATTTCCCAGGGTTTTGATTCAAAAACCAAAAAATCGAGATGATTTACTTCGGAATTTGGCGTTGTCATTAGGGTGGGGGTCGTCATTTTTTTCACAAATTGTTCAAATGCAGTTTTTTTTCTGTAAATGACACTTCGTTGGAAATTTTGTAACGAATTCAACGAGGTATGCCATTCCAACATTCGACCACCCATTTCCCAGGGTTTTGATTAAAAACCGAAAATCGAGGTGATTTTCTTCGGTTTTTGGCGTTGTCATTAGGGTGGGGGTCGTCATTTTTTTCACAAATTGTTCAAATGCAGTTTTTTTTCTGTAAATGACACTTTGTTGGAAATTTTGTAACGAATTCAACGAGGTATGCCATTCCAACATTAGACCACTATTTCCCAGGGTTTTGATTAAAATATCGAAAAATCGAGCTGATTTTATCCTGATTTTGGCGTTGTCATAAGGGTGGGGGTCGTCATTTTTTTTTCAAAAAATTGTTCAGATGCAATTTTTTCTGTAAATGACACTTTGTTGGAAATTTTGTAACGAATTCAACGAGGTATGCCATTCCAACATTCGACCACTATTTCCCAGGGTTGTCATAAGGGTGGGAGTCGTCATTTTTTTCACAAATTGTTCAAATGCAGTTTTTTTCTGTAAATGACACTTCGTTGGAAATTTTGTAACGAATTCAACGAGGTATGCCATTCCAACATTCGACCACTATTTCCCAGGGTTTTGATTAAAATATCGAAAAATCGAGCTGATTTTATCCGGATTTTGGCGTTGTCATAAGGGTGGGGGTCGTCATTTTTTTCAAAATTCGTACAAATGCGGTTTTTTTTCTGTAAATGACTTGGAAATTTTGTAACGAATTCAACGAGGTATGCTATTCCAACATTCGACCACTATTTCCCAGGGTTTTGATTAAAATACCGAAAATCGAGGTGATTTTTTTCGGATTTTGGCGTTGTCATAAGGGTGGGGGTCGTCATTTTTTTCAAAAATTGTACAAATGCTGTTTTTTTCTGTAAATGACTTGGAAATTTTGTAACGAATTCAACGAGGTATGCCATTCCAATATTCGACCACTATTTCCCAGGGTTTTGATTCAAAAACCAAACAAGAGAGAACGCTATAGTCGGGAGCCCCGACTATCGGATACCCGTTACTCAGGTAAAGGGAGTGCGAGGGAGATGGAGATAGAAACTTTGATCACGCATAACTTTTTAACGAATGGTCCGATTTGAAAAATTTCTTCTACATTTCGATAGGTATTGATAAACACAATAAAACTGCATTTTTACTTTTCCGAAATATTTAAATTTTTAAAATCGTATATGAGCGATTGTGGGAGTTAAAGGGGGCGTGGCACCTTTTTGAAACAAACTTGCGCTGCGTAGGAACTCTTAGAATCTGCATGCAAAATGCCAATCTTCTAGCTTTTATAGTTTCCGAGATCTCAGCGTTCATACGGACAGACAGACGGACAGACGGACATGGCTAGATCGACTCGGCTAGTGATCCTGATCAAGAATATATATACTTTATAGGGTCGGAAACGCTTCCTTCTAGCTGTTACATACTTTTGCACGAATACAATATACCCTTTTACTCTACGAGTAACGGGTATAAAAATCGAGGTGATTTTCTTCGGTTTTTGGCATTGTCATAAGGGTGGGGGTCGTCATTTTTTTCACAAATTGTTCAAATGCAGTTTTTTTTTTCTGTAAATGACACTTCGCTGGAAATTTTGTAACGAATTCAATGAGGTATGCCATTCCAACATTCGACCACTATTTCCCAGGGTTTTGATTAAAATATCGAAAAATCGAGCTGATTTTATCCGGATTTTGGCGTTGTCATAAGGGTGGGGGTCGTCATTTTTTTTTTCAAAAAATTGTTCAAATGCAATTTTTTCTGTTAATGACACTTTGTTGGAAATTTTGTAACGAATTCAACGAGGTATGCCATTCCAACATTCGACCACTATTTCCCAGGGTTTTGATTAAAAACCGAAAAATCGAGGTGATTTTCTTCGTATTTTGGCGTTGTCATAAGGGTGGGGGTCGTCATTTTTTTTCAAAAATTGTTCAAATGCAGTTTTTTTTCTGTAAAGGACTTGGAAATTTTGTAACGAATTCAACGAGGTATGCCATTCCAACATTCGACCACTATTTTCCCGGGTTTTGATTAAAAAACCAAAAAATTGAGGTGATTTTCTTCGTATTTTGGCGTTGTCATAAGGGTGGGGGTCGTCATTTTTTTTTCAAAAATTTTTTCAAATGCAATTTCTTTTCTGTAAATGACACTTTTGGCGTTGTCATAAGGGTGGGGTCGTCATTTTTTTTTCAAAAATTTGTTCAAATGCAATTTCTTTTCTGTAAATGACACTTTGTTGGAAATTTTGTAACGAATTCAACGAGGTATGCCATTCCAACATTCGACCACTATTTTCCAGGGTTTTGATTAAAAACCGAAAATCGAGGTGATTTTCTTCGGATTTTGGCGTTGTCATAAGGGTGGGGTCGTCATTTTTTTTCAAAAATTTGTTCAAATGCAATTTCTTTTCTGTAAATGACACTTTGTTGGAAATTTTGTAACGAATTCAACGAGGTATGCCATTCCAACATTCGACCACTATTTCCCAGGGTTTTGATTAAAAAACCAAAAAATCGAGGTTATTTTCTTCGGATTTTGGCGTTGTCATGAGGGTGGGGGTCGTCATTTTTTTCAAAAATTGTTCAAATGCAGGTTTTTTTCTGAAAATGACACTTTGTTGGAAATTTGGTAACGAATTCAACGAGGTATGCCATACCAACATTCGACCACTATTTCCCATGGTTTTGATTAAAAACCGAAAATCGAGGTGATTTTCTTCGGATTTTGGCGTTGTCATAAGGGTGGGGTCGTCATTTTTTTTCAAAAATTTGTTCAAATGCAATTTCTTTTCTGTAAATGACACTTTGTTGGAAATTTTGTAACGAATTCAACGAGGTATGCCATTCCAACATTCGACCACTATTTCCCAGGGTTTTGATTAAAAAACCAAAAAATCGAGGTGATTTTCTTCGGATTTTGGCGTTGTCATAAGGGTGGGGTCGTCATTTTTTTTTCAAAATTTGTTCAAATGCAATTTCTTTTCTGTAAATGACACTTTGTTGGAAATTTTGTAACGAATTCAACGAGGTATGCCATTCCAACATTCGACCACTATTTCCCAGGGTTTTGATTAAAATATCGAAAAATCGAGCTGATTTTATCTGGATTTTGGCGTTGTCATAAGGGTGGGGGTCGTCATTTTTTTTCAAAAAATTGTTCAAATGCAATTTTTTCTGTTAATGACACTTTGTTGGAAATTTTGTAACGAATTCAACGAGGTATGCCATTCCAACATTCGACCACTATTTCCCAGGGTTTTGATTAAAAAACCGAAAAATCGAGGTGATTTTCTTCGGATTTTGGCGTTGTCATAAGGGTGGGGTCGTCATTTTTTTTTCAAAAATTTGTTCAAATGCAATTTCTTTTCTGTAAATGACACTTTGTTGGAAATTTTGTAACGAATTCAACGAGGTATGCCATTCCAACATTCGACCACTATTTCCCAGGGTTTTGATTAAAATATCGAAAAATCGAGCTGATTTTATCTGGATTTTGGCGTTGTCATAAGGGTGGGGGTCGTCATTTTTTTTCAAAAAATTGTTCAAATGCAATTTTTTCTGTTAATGACACTTTGTTGGAAATTTTGTAACGAATTCAACGAGGTATGCCATTCCAACATTCGACCACTATTTCCCAGGGTTTTGATTAAAAAACCGAAAAATCGAGGTGATTTTCTTCGGATTTTGGCGTTGTCATAAGGGTGGGGGTCGTCATTTTTTCAAAAATTGTTCAAATGCAGTTTTTTTCTGTAAAGGACTTGGAAATTTTGTAACGAATTCAACGAGGTATGCCATTCCAACATTCGACCACTATTTCCCAGGGTTTTGATTAAAAAACCAAAAAAATCGAGGTGATTTTCTTCGGATTTTGGCGTTGTCATGAGGGTGGGGGTCGTCATTTTTTTTCAAAAATTGTTCAAATGCAGTTTTTTTTCTGTAAATGACATTTTGTTGGAAATTTTGTAACGAATTCAACGAGGTATGCCATTCCAACATTCGACCACTATTTCCCAGGGTTTTGATTCAAAAACCAAAAAATCGAGGTGATTTTCTTCGGAATTTGGCGATGTCATAAGTGTGGGGGTCGTCATTTTTTTCAAAAATTGTTCAAATGCAGGTTTTTTTCTGTAAATGACACTTTGTTGGAAATTTGGTAACGAATTCAACGAGGTATGCCATACCAACATTCGTCCACTATTTCCCATGGTTTTGATTAAAAACCGAAAATCGAGGTGATTTTCTTCGGATTTTGGCGTTGTCATAAGGGTGGGGGCCATCATTTTTTTGGAAAAATTAGTTCAAATGATCTTTTTTTTCTGTAAATTCCACTTTGTTGAAAATTTTGTAACGAATTCAACGAGGTATGCTATTCCAACATTCGACCACTATCTCCCAGGGTTTTGATTAAAATACCGAAAATCGAGGTGATTTTCTTCGGATTTTGGCGTCGTCATAAGGGTGGGGGTCGTCATTTTTTTTCAAAAATTGTTCAAATGCTGTTTTTTTGCTGTAAATGACACTTTGTTGGAAATTTTGTAACGAAATCAACGAGGTATGCCATTCCAACATTCGACCACTATTTCCCAGGGTTTTGATTCAAAAACCAAAAAATCGAGGTGATTTTCTTCGGTTTTTGGCGTTGTCAAAAGGGTGGGGGTCGTCATTTTTTTCACAAATTGTTCAAATGCAGTTTTTTTTCTGTAAATGACACTTCGTTGGAAATTTTGTAACGAATTCAACGAGGTATGCCATTCCAACATTCGACCACTATTTCCCAGGGTTTTGATTAAAAAACCAAAAACGAGGTAATTTTCTTCGGATTTTGGCGTTGTCATAAGGGTGGGGGTCGTCATTTTTTTTTCAAAAATTTGTTCAAATGCAATTTCTTTTCTGTAAATGACACTTTGTTGGAAATTTTGTAACGAATTCAACGAGGTATGCCATTCCAACATTCGACCACTATTTCCCAGGGTTTTGATTCAAAAACCAAAAAATCGAGGTGATTTTCTTCGGAATTTGGCGTTGTCATTAGGGTGGGGGTCGTCATTTTTTTCACAAATTGTTCAAATGCAGTTTTTTTTCTGTAAATGACACTTCGTTGGAAATTTTGTAACGAATTCAACGAGGTATGCCATTCCAACATTCGACCACTATTTCCCAGGGTTTTGATTAAAAACCGAAAATCGAGGTGATTTTCTTCGGTTTTTGGCGTTGTCATAAGGGTGGGGTCGTCATTTTTTTCAAAAATTTGTTCAAATGCAATTTCTTTTCTGTAAATGACACTTTGTTGGAAATTTTGTAACGAATTCAACGAGGTATGCCATTCCAACATTCGACCACTATTTCCCAGGGTTTTGATTAAAATATCGAAAAATCGAGCTGATTTTATCTGGATTTTGGCGTTGTCATAAGGGTGGGGGTCGTCATTTTTTTCAAAAATTTGTTCAAATGCAATTTTTTCTGTTAATGACACTTTGTTGGAAATTTTGTAACGAATTCAACGAGGTATGCCATTCCAACATTCGACCACTATTTCCCAGGGTTTTGATTAAAAACCGAAAAAATCGAGGTGATTTTCTTCGGATTTTGGCGTTGTCATAAGGGTGGGGTCGTCATTTTTTTTCAAAAATTTGTTCAAATGCAATTTCTTTTCTGTAAATGACACTTTGTTGGAAATTTTGTAACGAATTCAACGAGGTATGCCATTCCAACATTCGACCACTATTTCCCAGGGTTTTGATTAAAATATCGAAAAATCGAGCTGATTTTATCTGGATTTTGGCGTTGTCATAAGGGTGGGGGTCGTCATTTTTTTCAAAAATTTGTTCAAATGCAATTTTTTCTGTAAATGACACTTTGTTGGAAATTTTGTAACGAATTCAACGAGGTATGCCATTCCAACATTCGACCACTATTTCCCAGGGTTTTGATTAAAAAACCGAAAAATCGAGGTGATTTTCTTCGGATTTTGGCGTTGTCATAAGGGTGGGGGTCGTAATTTTTTCAAAAATTGTTCAAATGCAGTTTTTTTTCTGTAAAGGACTTGGAAATTTTGTAACGAATTCAACGAGGTATGCCATTCCAACATTCGACCACTATTTCCCAGGGTTTTGATTAAAAAACCAAAAAATCGAGGTGATTTTCTTCGGATTTTGGCGTTGTCATGAGGGTGGGGGTCGTCATTTTTTTTCAAAAATTGTTCAAATGCAGTTTTTTTTCTGTAAATGACATTTTGTTGGAAATTTTGTAACGAATTCAACGAGGTATGCCATTCCAACATTCGACCACTATTTCCCAGGGTTTTGATTCAAAAACCAAAAAATCGAGGTGATTTTCTTCGGAATTTGGCGATGTCATAAGTGTGGGGGTGGTCATTTTTTTCAAAAATTGTTCAAATGCAGGTTTTTTTCTGTAAATGACACTTTGTTGGAAATTTGGTAACGAATTCAACGAGGTATGCCATACCAACATTCGTCCACTATTTCCCATGGTTTTGATTAAAAACCGAAAATCGAGGTGATTTTCTTCGGATTTTGGCGTTGTCATAAGGGTGGGGGCCATCATTTTTTTTGGAAAAATTAGTTCAAATGATCTTTTTTTCTGTAAATTCCACTTTGTTGAAAATTTTGTAACGAATTCAACGAGGTATGCTATTCCAACATTCGACCACTATCTCCCAGGGTTTTGATTAAAATACCGAAAATCGAGGTGATTTTCTTCGGATTTTGGCGTCGTCATAAGGGTGGGGGTCGTCATTTTTTTTCAAAAATTGTTCAAATGCTGTTTTTTTGCTGTAAATGACACTTTGTTGGAAATTTTGTAACGAAATCAACGAGGTATGCCATTCCAACATTCGACCACTATTTCCCAGGGTTTTGATTCAAAAACCAAAAAATCGAGGTGATTTTCTTCGGTTTTTGGCGTTGTCAAAAGGGTGGGGTCGTCATTTTTTCACAAATTGTTCAAATGCAGTTTTTTTCTGTAAATGACACTTCGTTGGAAATTTTGTAACGAATTCAACGAGGTATGCCATTCCAACATTCGACCACTATTTCCCAGGGTTTTGATTAAAAAACCAAAAACGAGGTAATTTTCTTCGGATTTTGGCGTTGTCATAAGGGTGGGGGTCGTCATTTTTTTTTCAAAAATTTGTTCAAATGCAATTTCTTTTCTGTAAATGACACTTTGTTGGAAATTTTGTAACGAATTCAACGAGGTATGCCATTCCAACATTCGACCACTATTTCCCAGGGTTTTGATTCAAAAACCAAAAAATCGAGGTGATTTTCTTCGGAATTTGGCGTTGTCATTAGGGTGGGGGTCGTCATTTTTTTCACAAATTGTTCAAATGCAGTTTTTTTTCTGTAAATGACACTTCGTTGGAAATTTTGTAACGAATTCAACGAGTTATGCCATTCCAACATTCGACCACTATTTCCCAGGGTTTTGATTAAAAACCGAAAATCGAGGTGATTTTCTTCGGTTTTTGGCGTTTTCATAAGGGTGGGGGTCGTCATTTTTTTCACAAATTGTTCAAATGCAATTTTTTCTGTAAATGACACTTTGTTGGAAATTTCGTAACGAATTCAACGAGGTATGCCATTCCAACATTCGACCACTATTTCTCAGGGTTTTGATTAAAAAACCGAAAAATCGAGGTGATTTTTTTCGGATTTTGGCGTTGTCATAAGGGTGGGGGTCGTCATTTTTTTCTAAAATTGTTCAAATGCTGTTTTTTTTCTGTAAATGACTTGGAAATTTTGTAACGAATTCAACGAGGTATGCCATTCCAACATTCGACCACTATTTTCCAGGGTTTTGATTAAAAAACCAAAAAATCGAGGAGATTTTCTTCGGATTTTGGCGTTGTCATAAGGGTGGGGGTCGTCATTTTTTTTTTCAAAAATTTGTTCAAATGCAATTTCATTTCTGTAAATGACACTTTGTTGGAAATTTTGTAACGAATTCAACGAGGTATGCCATTCCAACATTCGACCACTATTTCCCAAGGTTTTGATTCAAAAACCAAAAAATCGAGGTGATTTTCTTCGGAATTTGGCGTTGTCATTAGGGTGGGGTCGTCATTTTTTTCACAAATTGTTCAAGTGCAGTTTTTTTCTGTAAATGACACTTCGTTGGAAATTTTGTAACGAATTCAACGAGGTATGCCATTCCAACATTCGACCACTATTTCCCAGGGTTTTGATTAAAATACCGAAAATCGAGGTGATTTTTTTCGGATTTTGGCGTTGTCATAAGGGTGGGGGTCGTCATTTTTTTCAAAAATTGTACAAATGCTGTTTTTTTTCTGTAAATGACTTGGAAATTTTGTAACGAATTCAACGAGGTATGCTATTCCAACATTCGACCACTATTTCCCAGGGTTTTGATTAAAATACCGAAAATCGAGGTGATTTTTTTCGGATTTTGGCGTTGTCATAAGGGTGGGGGTCGTCATTTTTTTCAAAAATTGTACAAATGCTGTTTTTTTTCTGTAAATGACTTGGAAATTTTGTAACGAATTCAACGAGGTATGCCATTCCAATATTCGACCACTATTTCCCAGGGTTTTGATTCAAAAACCAAACAAGAGAGAACGCTATAGTCGGGAGCCCCGACTATCGGATACCCGTTACTCAGGTAAAGGGAGTGCGAGGGAGATGGAGATAGAAACTTTGATCACGCATAACTTTTTAACGAATGGTCCGATTTGAAAAATTTCTTCTACATTTCGATAGGTATTGATAAACACAATAAAACTGCATTTTTACTTTTCCGAAATATTTAAATTTTTAAAATCGTATATGAGCGATTGTGGGAGTTAAAGGGGCGTGGCACCTTTTTTGAAACAAACTTGCGCTGCGTAGGAACTCTTAGAATCTGCATGCAAAATGCCAATCTTCTAGCTTTTATAGTTTCCGAGATCTCAGCGTTCATACGGACAGACAGACGGACAGACGGACATGGCTAGATCGACTCGGCTAGTGATCCTGATCAAGAATATATATACTTTATAGGGTCGGAAACGCTTCCTTCTAGCTGTTACATACTTTTGCACGAATACAATATACCCTTTTACTCTACGAGTAACGGGTTATAAAAATCGAGGTGATTTTCTTCGGTTTTTGGCATTGTCATAAGGGTGGGGGTCGTCATTTTTTTCACAAATTGTTCAAATGCAGTTTTTTTTTCTGTAAATGACACTTCGCTGGAAATTTTGTAACGAATTCAATGAGGTATGCCATTCCAACATTCGACCACTATTTCCCAGGGTTTTGATTAAAATATCGAAAAATCGAGCTGATTTTATCCGGATTTTGGCGTTGTCATAAGGGTGGGGTCGTCATTTTTTTTCAAAAAATTGTTCAAATGCAATTTTTTCTGTTAATGACACTTTGTTGGAAATTTTGTAACGAATTCAACGAGGTATGCCATTCCAACATTCGACCACTATTTCCCAGGGTTTTGATTAAAAAACCGAAAAATCGAGGTGATTTTCTTCGTATTTTGGCGTTGTCATAAGGGTGGGGGTCGTCATTTTTTTCAAAAATTGTTCAAATGCAGTTTTTTTTCTGTAAAGGACTTGGAAATTTTGTAACGAATTCAACGAGGTATGCCATTCCAACATTCGACCACTATTTCCCAGGGTTTTGATTCAAAAACCAAAAAATCGAGATGATTTACTTCGGAATTTGGCGTTGTCATTAGGGTGGGGGTCGTCATTTTTTTCACAAATTGTTCAAATGCAGTTTTTTTTCTGTAAATGACACTTCGTTGGAAATTTTGTAACGAATTCAACGAGGTATGCCATTCCAACATTCGACCACCCATTTCCCAGGGTTTTGATTAAAAACCGAAAATCGAGGTGATTTTCTTCGGTTTTTGGCGTTGTCATTAGGGTGGGGGTCGTCATTTTTTTCACAAATTGTTCAAATGCAGTTTTTTTTCTGTAAATGACACTTTGTTGGAAATTTTGTAACGAATTCAACGAGGTATGCCATTCCAACATTAGACCACTATTTCCCAGGGTTTTGATTAAAATATCGAAAAATCGAGCTGATTTTATCCTGATTTTGGCGTTGTCATAAGGGTGGGGGTCGTCATTTTTTTTCAAAAAATTGTTCAGATGCAATTTTTTCTGTAAATGACACTTTGTTGGAAATTTTGTAACGAATTCAACGAGGTATGCCATTCCAACATTCGACCACTATTTCCCAGGGTTGTCATAAGGGTGGGAGTCGTCATTTTTTTCACAAATTGTTCAAATGCAGTTTTTTTTCTGTAAATGACACTTCGTTGGAAATTTTGTAACGAATTCAACGAGGTATGCCATTCCAACATTCGACCACTATTTCCCAGGGTTTTGATTAAAATATCGAAAAATCGAGCTGATTTTATCCGGATTTTGGCGTTGTCATAAGGGTGGGGGTCGTCATTTTTTTTTCAAAAAATTGTTCAAATGCAATTTTTTCTGTAAATGACACTTCGTTGGAAATTTTGTAACGAATTCAGCGAGGTATGCCATTCCAACATTCGACCACTATTTCCCAGGGTTTTGATTAAAAAACCGAAAAATCGAGGTGAATTTTCTTCGGATTTTGGCGTTGTCATTAGGGTGGGGGTCGTCATTTTTTTCAAAAATTGTTCAAATGCAGGTTTTTTTCTGTAAATGACACTTTGTTGGAAATTTTGTAACGAATACAACGAGGTATGCCATTCCAACTTTCGACCACTATTTCCCAGGGTTTTGATTAAAAAACCGAAAAATCAATGTGATTTTCTTCGGATTTTGGAGTTGTCATAAGGGTGGGGGTCATCATTTTTTTCGAAAAATTAGTTCAAATGATCTTTTTTTTCTGTAAATTCCACTTTGTTGAAAATTTTGTAACGAATTCAACGAGGTATGCTATTCCAACATTCGACCACTATCTCCCAGGTTTTTGATTAAAATACCGAAAATCGAGGTTATTTTCTTCGGATTTTGGCGTCGTCATAAGGGTGGGGCTTGTCATTTTTTTTCAAATATTGTTCAAATGCTGGTTTTTTTTCTGTAAATGACACTTTGTTGGAAATTTTGTAACGAATTCAACGAGGTATGCCATTCCAACATTCGACCACTATTTCCCAGGGTTTGATTAAAAACCGAAAATCGAGGTGATTTTCTTCGGATTTTGGCGTTGTCATAAGGGTGGGGTCGTCATTTTTTCACAAATTGTTCAAATGCAGTTTTTTTCTGTAAATGACACTTCGTTGGAAATTTTGTAACGAATTCAACGAGGTATGCCATTCCAACATTCGACCACTATTTCCCAGGGTTTTGATTAAAAACCGAAAATCGAGGTGATTTTCTTCGGTTTTTGGCGTTGTCATAAGGGTGGGGGTCGTCATTTTTTTCACAAATTGTTCAAATGCAGTTTTTTTCTGTAAATGACACTTCGTTGGAAATTTTGTAACGAATTCAGCGAGGTATGCCATTCCAACATTCGACCACTATTTCCCAGGGTTTTGATTAAAAAACCGAAAAATCGAGGTGAATTTTCTTCGGATTTTGGCGTTGTCATTAGGGTGGGGGTCGTCATTTTTTTTCAAAAATTGTTCAAATGCTGTTTTTTTGCTGTAAATGACACTCTGTTGGAAATTTTGTAACGAATTCAACGAGGTATGCCATTCCAACATTCGACCACTATATCCCAGGGTTTTGATTCAAAAACCAAAAAATCGAGGTGATTTTCTTGGGAATTTTGAGTTGTCATTAGGGTGGGGTCGTCATTTTTTTCACAAATTGTTCAAATGCAGTTTTTTTCTGTAAATGACACTTCGTTGGAAATTTTGTAACGAATTCAACGAGGTATGCCATTCCAACATTCGACCACTATTTCCCAGGGTTTTGATTAAAAACCGAAAATCGAGGTGATTTTCTTCGGTTTTTGGCGTTGTCATAAGGGTGGGGGTCGTCATTTTTTTCACAAATTGTTCAAATGCAGTTTTTTTTCTGTAAATGACACTTCGTTGGAAATTTTGTAACGAATTCAACGAGGTATGCCATTCCAACATTCGACCACTATTTCCCAGGGTTTTGATTAAAAACCGAAAATCGAAGTGATTTTCTTCGGATTTTGGCGTTGTCATAAGGGTGGGGGTCGTCATTTTTTTTCAAAAATTTGTTCAAATGCAATTTCTTTTCTGTAAATGACACTTTGTTGGAAATTTTGTAACGAATTCAACGAGGTATGCCATTCCAACATTCGACCACTATTTCCCAGGGTTTTGATTCAAAAACCAAAAAATCGAGGTGATTTTCTTCGGAATTTTGAGTTGTCATTAGGGTGGGGGTCGTCATTTTTTCCACAAATTGTTCAAATGCAGTTTTTCCCAGGGTTTTGATTAAAATATCGAAAAATCGAGCTGATTTTATCCTGATTTTGGCGTTGTCATAAGGGTGGGGGTCGTCATTTTTTTTCAAAAAATTGTTCAGATGCAATTTTTTCTGTAAATGACACTTTGTTGGAAATTTTGTAACGAATTCAACGAGGTATGCCATTCCAACATTCGACCACTATTTCCCAGGGTTGTCATAAGGGTGGGAGTCGTCATTTTTTTCATAAATTGTTCAAATGCAGTTTTTTTTCTGTAAATGACACTTCGTTGGAAATTTTGTAACGAATTCAACGAGGTATGCCATTCCAACATTCGACCACTATTTCCCAGGGTTTTGATTGAAATATCGAAAAATCGAGCTGATTTTATCCGGATTTTGGCGTTGTCATAAGGGTGGGGGTCGTCATTTTTTTTTCAAAAATTGTTCAAATGCAATTTTTTCTGTAAATGACACTTCGTTGGAAATTTTGTAACGAATTCAGCGAGGTATGCCATTCCAACATTCGACCACTATTTCCCAGGGTTTTGATTAAAAAACCGAAAAATCGAGGTGAATTTTCTTCGGATTTTGGCGTTGTCATTAGGGTGGGGGTCGTCATTTTTTTCAAAAATTGTTCAAATGCAGGTTTTTTTCTGTAAATGACACTTTGTTGGAAATTTTGTAACGAATACAACGAGGTATGCCATTCCAACTTTCGACCACTATTTCCCAGGGTTTTGATTAAAAAACCGAAAAATCAATGTGATTTTCTTCGGATTTTGGAGTTGTCATAAGGGTGGGGGTCATCATTTTTTTCGAAAAATTAGTTCAAATGATCTTTTTTTCTGTAAATTCCACTTTGTTGAAAATTTTGTAACGAATTCAACGAGGTATGCTATTCCAACATTCGACCACTATCTCCCAGGTTTTTGATTAAAATACCGAAAATCGAGGTTATTTTCTTCGGATTTTGGCGTCGTCATAAGGGTGGGGGTTGTCATTTTTTTTTCAAATATTGTTCAAATGCTGGTTTTTTTCTGTAAATGACACTTGGTTGGAAATTTTGTAACGAATTCAACGAGGTATGCCATTCCAACATTCGACCACTATTTCCCAGGGTTTGATTAAAAACCGAAAATCGAGGTGATTTTCTTCGGATTTTGGCGTTGTCATAAGGGTGGGGGTCGTCATTTTTTTCACAAATTGTTCAAATGCAGTTTTTTTTCTGTAAATGACACTTCGTTGGAAATTTTGTAACGAATTCAACGAGGTATGCCATTCCAACATTCGACCACTATTTCCCAGGGTTTTGATTAAAAACCGAAAATCGAGGTGATTTTCTTCGGTTTTTGGCGTTGTCATAAGGGTGGGGGTCGTCATTTTTTTCACAAATTGTTCAAATGCAGTTTTTTTTCTGTAAATGACACTTCGTTGGAAATTTTGTAACGAATTCAGCGAGGTATGCCATTCCAACATTCGACCACTATTTCCCAGGGTTTTGATTAAAAAACCGAAAAATCGAGGTGAATTTTCTTCGGATTTTGGCGTTGTCATTAGGGTGGGGGTCGTCATTTTTTTCAAAAATTGTTCAAATGCTGTTTTTTTGCTGTAAATGACACTCTGTTGGAAATTTTGTAACGAATTCAACGAGGTATGCCATTCCAACATTCGACCACTATATCCCAGGGTTTTGATTCAAAAACCAAAAAATCGAGGTGATTTTCTTGGGAATTTTGAGTTGTCATTAGGGTGGGGGTCGTCATTTTTTTCACAAATTGTTCAAATGCAGTTTTTTTTCTGTAAATGACACTTCGTTGGAAATTTTGTAACGAATTCAACGAGGTATGCCATTCCAACATTCGACCACTATTTCCCAGGGTTTTGATTAAAAACCGAAAATCGAGGTGATTTTCTTCGGTTTTTGGCGTTGTCATAAGGGTGGGGGTCGTCATTTTTTTCACAAATTGTTCAAATGCAGTTTTTTTCTGTAAATGACACTTCGTTGGAAATTTTGTAACGAATTCAACGAGGTATGCCATTCCAACATTCGACCACTATTTCCCAGGGTTTTGATTAAAAACCAAAAAATCGAAGTGATTTTCTTCGGATTTTGGCGTTGTCATAAGGGTGGGGGTCGTCATTTTTTTTTCAAAAATTTGGTCAAATGCAATTTCTTTTCTGTAAATGACACTTTGTTGGAAATTTTGTAACGAATTCAACGAGGTATGCCATTCCAACATTCGACCACTATTTCCCAGGGTTTTGATTCAAAAACCAAAAAATCGAGGTGATTTTCTTCGGAATTTTGAGTTGTCATTAGGGTGGGGGTCGTCATTTTTTTCACAAATTGTTCAAATGCAGTTTTTCCCAGGGTTTTGATTAAAATATCGAAAAATCGAGCTGATTTTATCCTGATTTTGGCGTTGTCATAAGGGTGGGGGTCGTCATTTTTTTTTCAAAAAATTGTTCAGATGCAATTTTTTCTGTAAATGACACTTTGTTGGAAATTTTGTAACGAATTCAACGAGGTATGCCATTCCAACATTCGACCACTATTTCCCAGGGTTGTCATAAGGGTGGGAGTCGTCATTTTTTTCATAAATTGTTCAAATGCAGTTTTTTTTCTGTAAATGACACTTCGTTGGAAATTTTGTAACGAATTCAACGAGGTATGCCATTCCAACATTCGACCACTATTTCCCAGGGTTTTGATTGAAATATCGAAAAATCGAGCTGATTTTATCCGGATTTTGGCGTTGTCATAAGGGTGGGGGTCGTCATTTTTTTTTCAAAAAATTGTTCAAATTCAATTTTTTCTGTAAATGACACTTCGTTGGAAATTTTGTAACGAATTCAGCGAGGTATGCCATTCCAACATTCGACCACTATTTCCCAGGGTTTTGATTAAAAAAACGAAAAATCGAGGTGAATTTTCTTCGGATTTTGGCGTTGTCATTAGGGTGGGGGTCGTCATTTTTTTTCAAAAATTGTTCAAATGCAGGTTTTTTTCTGTAAATGACACTTTGTTGGAAATTTTGTAACGAATACAACGAGGTATGCCATTCCAACTTTCGACCACTATTTCCCAGGGTTTTGATTAAAAAACCGAAAAATCAATGTGATTTTCTTCGGATTTTGGAGTTGTCATAAGGGTGGGGGTCATCATTTTTTTCGAAAAATTAGTTCAAATGATCTTTTTTTCTGTAAATTCCACTTTGTTGAAAATTTTGTAACGAATTCAACGAGGTATGCTATTCCAACATTCGACCACTATCTCCCAGGTTTTTGATTAAAATACCGAAAATCGAGGTTATTTTCTTCGGATTTTGGCGTCGTCATAAGGGTGGGGGTTGTCATTTTTTTTCAAATATTGTTCAAATGCTGGTTTTTTTCTGTAAATGACACTTTGTTGGAAATTTTGTAACGAATTCAACGAGGTATGCCATTCCAACATTCGACCACTATTTCCCAGGGTTTGATTAAAAACCGAAAATCGAGGTGATTTTCTTCGGATTTTGGCGTTGTCATAAGGGTGGGGGTCGTCATTTTTTTCACAAATTGTTCAAATGCAGTTTTTTTTCTGTAAATGACACTTCGTTGGAAATTTTGTAACGAATTCAACGAGGTATGCCATTCCAACATTCGACCACTATTTCGCAGGGTTTTGATTAAAAACCGAAAATCGAGGTGATTTTCTTCGGTTTTTGGCGTTGTCATAAGGGTGGGGGTCGTCATTTTTTTCACAAATTGTTCAAATGCAGTTTTTTTCTGTAAATGACACTTCGTTGGAAATTTTGTAACGAATTCAGCGAGGTATGCCATTCCAACATTCGACCACTATTTCCCAGGGTTTTGATTAAAAACCGAAAAATCGAGGTGAATTTTCTTCGGATTTTGGCGTTGTCATTAGGGTGGGGGTAGTCATTTTTTTTCAAAAATTGTTCAAATGCTGTTTTTTTGCTGTAAATGACACTCTGTTGGAAATTTTGTAACGAATTCAACGAGGTATGCCATTCCAACATTCGACCACTATATCCCAGGGTTTTGATTCAAAAACCAAAAAATCGAGGTGATTTTCTTGGGAATTTTGAGTTGTCATTAGGGTGGGGGTCGTCATTTTTTTCACAAATTGTTCAAATGCAGTTTTTTTTCTGTAAATGACACTTCGTTGGAAATTTTGTAACGAATTCAACGAGGTATGCCATTCCAACATTCGACCACTATTTCCCAGGGTTTTGATTAAAAAACCAAAAAATCGAAGTGATTTTCTTCGGATTTTGGCGTTGTCATAAGGGTGGGGGTCGTCATTTTTTTTCAAAAATTTGGTCAAATGCAATTTCTTTTCTGTAAATGACACTTTGTTGAAAATTTTGTAACGAATTCAACGAGGTATGCTATTCCAACATTCGACCACTATATCCCAGGTTTTTGATTAAAATACCGAAAATCGAGGTTATTTTCTTCGGATTTTGGCGTCGTCATAAGGGTGGGGGTTGTCATTTTTTTTAAATATTGTTCAAATGCTGGTTTTTTTCTGTAAATGACACTTTGTTGGAAATTTTGTAACGAATTCAACGAGGTATGCCATTCCAACATTCGACCACTATTTCCCAGGGTTTGATTAAAAACCGAAAATCGAGGTGATTTTCTTCGGATTTTGGCGTTGTCATAAGGGTGGGGGTCGTCATTTTTTTCAAAAATTGTTCAAATGCAGTTTTTTTTCTGTAAATGACACTTCGTTGGAAATTTTGTAACGAATTCAACGAGGTATGCCATTCCAACATTCGACCACTATTTCCCAGGGTTTTGATTAAAAACCGAAAATCGAGGTGATTTTCTTCGGTTTTTGGCGTTGTCATAAGGGTGGGGGTCGTCATTTTTTTCACAAATTGTTCAAATGCAGTTTTTTTTCTGTAAATGACACTTCGTTGGAAATTTTGTAACGAATTCAGCGAGGTATGCCATTCCAACATTCGACCACTATTTCCCAGGGTTTTGATTAAAAAACCGAAAAATCGAGGTGAATTTTCTTCGGATTTTGGCGTTGTCATTAGGGTGGGGGTCGTCATTTTTTTTCAAAATTGTTCAAATGCTGTTTTTTTGCTGTAAATGACACTCTGTTGGAAATTTTGTAACGAATTCAACGAGGTATGCCATTCCAACATTCGACCACTATATCCCAGGGTTTTGATTCAAAAACCAAAAAATCGAGGTGATTTTCTTGGGAATTTTGAGTTGTCATTAGGGTGGGGGTCGTCATTTTTTTCACAAATTGTTCAAATGCAGTTTTTTTTCTGTAAATGACACTTCGTTGGAAATTTTGTAACGAATTCAACGAGGTATGCCATTCCAACATTCGACCACTATTTCCCAGGGTTTTGATTAAAAACCGAAAATCGAGGTGATTTTCTTCGGTTTTTGGCGTTGTCATAAGGGTGGGGGTCGTCATTTTTTTCACAAATTGTTCAAATGCAGTTTTTTTCTGTAAATGACACTTCGTTGGAAATTTTGTAACGAATTCAACGAGGTATGCCATTCCAACATTCGACCACTATTTCCCAGGGTTTTGATTAAAAACCGAAAATCGAGGTGATTTTCTTCGGTTTTTGGCGTTGTCATAAGGGTGGGGGTCGTCATTTTTTTTCACAAATTGTTCAAATGCAGTTTTTTTCTGTAAATGACACTTCGTTGGAAATTTTGTAACGAATTCAGCGAGGTATGCCATTCCAACATTCGACCACTATTTCCCAGGGTTTTGATTAAAAAACCGAAAAATCGAGGTGAATTTTCTTCGGATTTTGGCGTTGTCATTAGGGTGGGGGTCGTCATTTTTTTCAAAAATTGTTCAAATGCTGTTTTTTTGCTGTAAATGACACTCTGTTGGAAATTTTGTAACGAATTCAACGAGGTATGCCATTCCAACATTCGACCACTATATCCCAGGGTTTTGATTCAAAAACCAAAAAATCGAGGTGATTTTCTTGGGAATTTTGAGTTGTCATTAGGGTGGGGGTCGTCATTTTTTTCACAAATTGTTCAAATGCAGTTTTTTTCTGTAAATGACACTTCGTTGGAAATTTTGTAACGAATTCAACGAGGTATGCCATTCCAACATTCGACCACTATTTCCCAGGGTTTTGATTAAAAACCGAAAATCGAGGTGATTTTCTTCGGTTTTTGGCGTTGTCATAAGGGTGGGGGTCGTCATTTTTTTCACAAATTGTTCAAATGCAGTTTTTTTTCTGTAAATGACACTTCGTTGGAAATTTTGTAACGAATTCAACGAGGTATGCCATTCCAACATTCGACCACTATTTCCCAGGGTTTTGATTAAAAACCGAAAATCGAGGTGATTTTCTTCGGTTTTTGGCGTTGTCATAAGGGTGGGGGTCGTCATTTTTTTCACAAATTGTTCAAATGCAGTTTTTTTTCTGTAAATGACACTTCGTTGGAAATTTTGTAACGAATTCAGCGAGGTATGCCATTCCAACATTCGACCACTATTTCCCAGGGTTTTGATTAAAAAACCGAAAAATCGAGGTGAATTTTCTTCGGATTTTGGCGTTGTCATTAGGGTGGGGGTCGTCATTTTTTTTCAAAAATTGTTCAAATGCTGTTTTTTTGCTGTAAATGACACTCTGTTGGAAATTTTGTAACGAATTCAACGAGGTATGCCATTCCAACATTCGACCACTATATCCCAGGGTTTTGATTCAAAAACCAAAAAATCGAGGTGATTTTCTTGGGAATTTTGAGTTGTCATTAGGGTGGGGGTCGTCATTTTTTTCACAAATTGTTCAAATGCAGTTTTTTTTCTGTAAATGACACTTCGTTGGAAATTTTGTAACGAATTCAACGAGGTATGCCATTCCAACATTCGACCACTATTTCCCAGGGTTTTGATTAAAAACCGAAAATCGAGGTGATTTTCTTCGGATTTTGGCGTTGTCTTAAGGGTGGGGGTCGTCATTTTTTTTTCAAAAATTTGGTCAAATGCAATTTCTTTTCTGTAAATGACACTTTGTTGAAAATTTTGTAACGAATTCAACGAGGTATGCTATTCCAACATTCGACCACTATCTCCCAGGTTTTTGATTAAAATACCGAAAATCGAGGTTATTTTCTTCGGATTTTGGCGTCGTCATAAGGGTGGGGTTGTCATTTTTTTCAAATATTGTTCAAATGCTGGTTTTTTTCTGTAAATGACACTTTGTTGGAAATTTTGTAACGAATTCAACGAGGTATGCCATTCCAACATTCGACCACTATTTCCCAGGGTTTGATTAAAAACCGAAAATCGAGGTGATTTTCTTCGGATTTTGGCGTTGTCATAAGGGTGGGGGTCGTCATTTTTTTCACAAATTGTTCAAATGCAGTTTTTTTTCTGTAAATGACACTTCGTTGGAAATTTTGTAACGAATTCAACGAGGTATGCCATTCCAACATTCGACCACTATTTCCCAGGGTTTTGATTAAAAACCGAAAATCGAGGTGATTTTCTTCGGATTTTGGCGTTGTCATAAGGGTGGGGGTTGTCATTTTTTTTAAAAATTGTTCAAATGCAGTTTTTTTCTGTAAATGACTTGGAAATTTTTTAACGAATTCAACGAGGTATGCCATTCCAACATTCGACCACTATTTTCCCAGGGTTTTGATTAAAAAACCAAAAAATCGAGGTGATTTTCTTCGGATTTTGGCGTTGTCATAAGGGTGGGGGTCGTCATTTTTTTTTCAAAAATTTGTTCAAATGCAATTTCTTTCCTGTAAATGACACTTTGTTGGAAATTTTGTAACGAATTCAACGAGGTATGCCATTCCAACATTCGACCACTATTTCCCAGGGTTTTGATTCAAAAACCAAAAAATCGAGGTGATTTTCTTCGGAATTTGGAGTTGTCATTAGGGTGGGGGTCGTAATTTTTTTCACAAATTGTTCAAATGCAGTTTTTTTCTGTAAATGACACTTCGTTGGAAATTTTGTAACGAATTCAACGAGGTATGCCATTCCAACATTCGACCACTGTTTCCCAGGGTTTTGATTAAAAACCGAAAATCGAGGTGATTTTCTTCGGATTTTGGCGTTGTCATAAGGGTGGGGGTCGTCATTTTTTTTTCAAAAAATTGTTCAAATGCAATTTTTTCTGTAAATGACACTTCGTTGGAAATTTTGTAACGAATTCAGCGAGGTATGCCATTCCAACATTCGACCACTATTTCCCAGGGTTTTGATTAAAAAACCGAAAAATCGAAGTGAATTTTCTTCGGATTTTGGCGTTGTCATAAGGGTGGGGGTCGTCATTTTTTTCAAAAATTGTTCAAATGCAGGTTTTTTTCTGTAAATGACACTTTGTTGGAAATTTTGTAACGAATTCAACGAGGTATGCCATTCCAACATTCGACCACTATTTCCCAGGGTTTTGATTAAAATATCGAAAAATCGAGCTGATTTTATCCGGATTTTGGCGTTGTCATAAGGGTGGGGGTCATCATTTTTTTCGAAAAATTAGTTCAAATGATCTTTTTTTCTGTAAATTCCACTTTGTTGAAAATTTTGTAACGAATTCAACGAGGTATGCTATTCCAACATTCAACCACTATCTCCCAGGGTTTTGATTAAAATACCGAAAATCGAGGTGATTTTCTTCGGATTTTGGCGTCGTCATAAGGGTGGGGGTCGTCATTTTTTTCAAAAATTGTTCAAATGCTGTTTTTTTGCTGTAAATGACACTTTGTTGGAAATTTTGTAACGAATTCAACGAGGTATGCCATTCCAACATTCGACCACTATTTCCCAGGGTTTTGATTCAAAACCAAAAAATCGAGGTGATTTTCTTCGGAATTTGGCGTTGTCATAAGGGTGGGGGTCGTCATTTTTTTCAAATATTGTTCAAATGCAGGTTTTTTTCTGTAAATGACACTTTGTTGGAAATTTTGTAACGAATTCAACGAGGTATGCCATTCCAACATTCGACCACTATTTCCCAGGGTTTTGATTAAAAACCGAAAATCGAAGTGATTTTCTTCGGATTTTGGCGTTGTCATAAGGGTGGGGGTCGTCATTTTTTTCAAATATTGTTCAAATGCAGGTTTTTTTCTGTAAATGACACTTTGTTGGAAATTTTGTAACGAATTCAACGAGGTATGCCATTCCAACATTCGACCACTATTTCCCAGGGTTTTGATTAAAAACCGAAAATCGAAGTGATTTTCTTCGGTTTTTGGCGTTGTCATAAGGGTGGGGGTCGTCATTTTTTCACAAATTGTTCAAATGCAGTTTTTTTTCTGTAAATGACACTTCGTTGGAAATTTTGTAACGAATTCAACGAGGTATGCCATTCCAACATTCGACCACTATATCCCAGGGTTTTGATTAAAAAACCAAAAAATCGAGGTGATTTTCTTCGGATTTTGGCGTTGTCATAAGGGTGGGGGTCGTCATTTTTTTTTTTCAAAAATTTGTTCAAATGCAATTTCTTTTCTGTAAATGACACTTTGTTGGAAATTTTGTAACGAATTCAACGAGGTATGCCATTCCAACATTCGACCACTATTTCCCAGGGTTTTGATTCAAAAACAAAAAAATCGAGGTGATTTTCTTCGGAATTTGGCGTTGTCATTAGGGTGGGGGTCGTCATTTTTTTCACAAATTGTTCAAATGCAGTTTTTTTTCTGTAAATGACACTTCGTTGGAAATTTTGTAACGAATTCAACGAGGTATGCCATTCCAACATTCGACCACTATTTCCCAGGGTTTTGATTAAAAACCGAAAATCGAGGTGATTTTCTTCGGTTTTTGGCGTTGTCATAAGGGTGGGGCTCGTCATTTTTTTCACAAATTGTTCAAATGCAGTTTTTTTCTGTAAATGACACTTCGTTGGAAATTTGGTAACGAATTCAACGAGGTATGCCATTCCAACATTCGACCACTATTTCCCAGGGTTTTGATTAAAATATCGAAAAATCGAGCTGATTTTATCCGGATTTTGGCGTTGTCATAAGGGTGGGGGTCGTCATTTTTTTTTCAAAAAATTGTTCAAATGCAATTTTTTCTGTAAATGACACTTCGTTGGAAATTTTGTAACGAATTCAACGAGGTATGCCATTCCAACATTCGACCACTATTTCCCAGGGTTTTGATTAAAATATGGAAAATCGAGGTGATTTTCTTCAGATTTTGGAGTTGTCATAAGGGTGGGGGTCGCAATTTTTTTTCAAAAATTTGTTCAAATGCAATTTTTTTTCTGTAAATGACTCTGTGTTGGAAATTTTGTAACGAATTCAACGAGGTATGCCATTCCAACATTCGACCACTATTTCCCAGGGTTTTGATTAAAAACCGAAAATCGAGGTGATTTTCTTCGGTTTTTGGCGTTGTCATAAGGGTGGGGGTCGTCATTTTTTTCACAAATTGTTCAAATGCAGTTTTTTTTCTGTAAATGACACTTTGTTGGAAATTTTGTAACGAATTCAACGAGGTATGCCATTCCAACATTCGACCACTATTTCCCAGGGTTTTGATTCAAAAACCAAAAATCGAGGTGATTTTCATCGGAATTTGGCATTGTCATAAGGGTGGGGTCGTCATTTTTTTCAAAAATTGTTCAAATGCAGGTTTTTTTCTGTAAATGACACTTTGTTGGAAATTTGGTAACGAATTCAACGAGGTATGCCATTCCAACATTCGACCACTATTTCCCAAGGTTTTGATTAAAAACCGAAAATCGAGGTGATTTTCTTCGGATTTTGGCGTTGTCATAAGGGTGGGGCTCGTCATTTTTTTCACAAATTGTTCAAATGCACTTTTTTCTGTAAATGACACTTCGTTGGAAATTTGGTAACGAATTCAACGAGGTATGCCATTCCAACATTCGACCACTATTTCCCAGGGTTTTGATTAAAATATCGAAAAATCGAGCTGATTTTATCCGGATTTTGGCGTTGTCATAAGGGTGGGGGTCGTCATTTTTTTTTCAAAAAATTGTTAAAATGCAATTTTTTCTGTAAATGACACTTCGTTGGAAATTTCGTAACGAATTCAACGAGGTAAGCCATTCCAACATTCGACTACTATTTCCCAAGGTTTTGATTAAAAAACCAAAAAATCGAGGTGATTTTCTTCGGATTTTGGCGTTGTCATAAGGGTGGGGGTCGTCATTTTTTTCAAATATTGTTCAAATGCAGTTTTTTTTCTGTAAATGACACTTCGTTGGAAATTTTGTAACGAATTCAACGAGGTATGCCATTCCAACATTCGACCACTATTTCCCAGGGTTTTGATTAAAATATCGAAAAATCGAGCTGATTTTATCCGGATTTTGGCGTTGTCATAAGGGTGGGGGTCGTCATTTTTTTTTTCAAAAAATTGTTCAAATGCAATTTTTTCTGTAAATGACACTTCGTTGGAAATTTTGTAACGAATTCAACGAGGTATGCCATTCCAACATTCGACCACTATTTCCCAGGGTTTTGATTAAAAACCGAAAATCGAGGTGATTTTCTTCGGATTTTGGCGTTGTCATAAGGGTGGGGGTTGTCATTTTTTTTAAAAATTGTTCAAATGCAGTTTTTTTCTGTAAATGACTTGGAAATTTTTTAACGAATTCAACGAGGTATGCCATTCCAACATTCGACCACTATTTTCCCAGGGTTTTGATTAAAAAACCAAAAAATCGAGGTGATTTTCTTCGGATTTTGGCGTTGTCATAAGGGTGGGGGTCGTCATTTTTTTTCAAAAATTTGTTCAAATGCAATTTCTTTCCTGTAAATGACACTTTGTTGGAAATTTTGTAACGAATTCAACGAGGTATGCCATTCCAACATTCGACCACTATTTCCCAGGGTTTTGATTCAAAAACCAAAAAATCGAGGTGATTTTCTTCGGAATTTGGAGTTGTCATTAGGGTGGGGGTCGTAATTTTTTTCACAAATTGTTCAAATGCAGTTTTTTTTCTGTAAATGACACTTCGTTGGAAATTTTGTAACGAATTCAACGAGGTATGCCATTCCAACATTCGACCACTGTTTCCCAGGGTTTTGATTAAAAACCGAAAATCGAGGTGATTTTCTTCGGATTTTGGCGTTGTCATAAGGGTGGGGGTTGTCATTTTTTTTTCAAAAAATTGTTCAAATGCAATTTTTTCTGTAAATGACACTTCGTTGGAAATTTTGTAACGAATTCAGCGAGGTATGCCATTCCAACATTCGACCACTATTTCCCAGGGTTTTGATTAAAAACCGAAAAATCGAAGTGAATTTTCTTCGGATTTTGGCGTTGTCATAAGGGTGGGGGTCGTCATTTTTTTCAAAAATTGTTCAAATGCAGGTTTTTTTCTGTAAATGACACTTTGTTGGAAATTTTGTAACGAATTCAACGAGGTATGCCATTCCAACATTCGACCACTATTTCCCAGGGTTTTGATTAAAATATCGAAAAATCGAGCTGATTTTATCCGGATTTTGGCGTTGTCATAAGGGTGGGGGTCATCATTTTTTTCGAAAAATTAGTTCAAATGATCTTTTTTTCTGTAAATTCCACTTTGTTGAAAATTTTGTAACGAATTCAACGAGGTATGCTATTCCAACATTCAACCACTATCTCCCAGGGTTTTGATTAAAATACCGAAAATCGAGGTGATTTTCTTCGGATTTTGGCGTCGTCATAAGGGTGGGGGTCGTCATTTTTTTTCAAAAATTGTTCAAATGCTGTTTTTTTGCTGTAAATGACACTTTGTTGGAAATTTTGTAACGAATTCAACGAGGTATGCCATTCCAACATTCGACCACTATTTCCCAGGGTTTTGATTCAAAAACCAAAAAATCGAGGTGATTTTCTTCGGAATTTGGCGTTGTCATAAGGGTGGGGGTCGTCATTTTTTTCAAATATTGTTCAAATGCAGGTTTTTTTCTTTAAATGACACTTTGTTGAAATTTTGTAACGAATTCAACGAGGTATGCCATTCCAACAATCGACCACTATTTCCCAGGGTTTGATTAAAAACCGAAAATCGAAGTGATTTTCTTCGGATTTTGGCGTTGTCATAAGGGTGGGGGTCGTCATTTTTTTCAAATATTGTTCAAATGCAGGTTTTTTTCTGTAAATGACACTTTGTTGGAAATTTTGTAACGAATTCAACGAGGTATGCCATTCCAACATTCGACCACTATTTCCCAGGGTTTTGATTAAAAACCGAAAATCGAAGTGATTTTCTTCGGTTTTTGGCGTTGTCATAAGGGTGGGGGTCGTCATTTTTTTCACAAATTGTTCAAATGCAGTTTTTTTCTGTAAATGACACTTCGTTGGAAATTTTGTAACGAATTCAACGAGGTATGCCATTCCAACATTCGACCACTATATCCCAGGGTTTTGATTAAAAAACCAAAAAATCGAGGTGATTTTCTTCGGATTTTGGCGTTGTCATAAGGGTGGGGGTCGTCATTTTTTTTTTCAAAAATTTGTTCAAATGCAATTTCTTTTCTGTAAATGACACTTTGTTGGAAATTTTGTAACGAATTCAACGAGGTATGCCATTCCAACATTCGACCACTATTTCCCAGGGTTTTGATTCAAAACCAAAAAATCGAGGTGATTTTCTTCGGAATTTGGCGTTGTCATTAGGGTGGGGGTCGTCATTTTTTTCACAAATTGTTCAAATGCAGTTTTTTTCTGTAAATGACACTTCGTTGGAAATTTTGTAACGAATTCAACGAGGTATGCCATTCCAACATTCGACCACTATTTCCCAGGGTTTTGATTAAAAACCGAAAATCGAGGTGATTTTCTTCGGTTTTTGGCGTTGTCATAAGAGTGGGGGTCGTCATTTTTTTTTTTCAAAAATTTGTTCAAATGCAATTTCTTTTCTGTAAATGACACTTTGTTGGAAATTTTGTAACGAATTCAACGAGGTATGCCATTCCAACATTCGACCACTATTTCCCAGGGTTTTGATTCAAAAACCAAAAAATCGAGGTGATTTTCTTCGGTATTTGGTGTTGTCATTAGGGTGGGGGTCGTCATTTTTTTCACAAATTGTTCAAATGCAGTTTTTTTTTCTCTAAATGACACTTTGTTGGAAATTTTGTAACGAATTCAACGAGGTATGCTATTCCAACATTCGACCACTATCTCCCAGGGTTTTGATTAAAATACCGAAAATCGAGGTGATTTTCTTCGGATTTTGGCGTTGTCATAAGGGTGGGGGTCGTCATTTTTTTTAAAAATTGTTCAAATGCAGTTTTTTTTCTCTAAATGACACTTTGTTGGAAATTTTGTAACGAATTCAACGAGGTATGCCATTCCAACATTCGACCACTATTTCCCAGGGTTTTGATTCAAAAACCAAAAATCGAGGTGATTTTCTTCGGTATTTGGTGTTGTCATTAGGGTGGGGGTCGTCATTTTTTTCACAAATTGTTCAAATGCAGTTTTTTTTCTGTAAATGACACTTCGTTGGAAATTTTGTAACGAATTCAACGAGGTATGCCATTCCAACATTCGACCACTATTTCCCAGGGTTTTGATTAAAAACCGAAAATCGAGGTGATTTTCTTCGGTTTTTGGCGTTGTCATAAGGGTGGGGCTCGTCATTTTTTTCACAAATTGTTCAAATGCAGTTTTTTTCTGTAAATGACACTTCGTTGGAAATTTGGTAACGAATTCAACGAGGTATGCCATTCCAACATTCGACCACTATTTCCCAGGGTTTTGATTAAAATATCGAAAAATCGAGCTGATTTTATCCGGATTTTGGCGTTGTCATAAGGGTGGGGGTCGTCATTTTTTTTTTCAAAAAATTGTTCAAATGCAATTTTTTCTGTAAATGACACTTCGTTGGAAATTTTGTAACGAATTCAACGAGGTATGCCATTCCAACATTCGACCACTATTTCCCAGGGTTTTGATTAAAATATGGAAAATCGAGGTGATTTTCTTCAGATTTTGGAGTTGTCATAAGGGTGGGGGTCGCAATTTTTTTTTTCAAAAATTTGTTCAAGTGCAATTTTTTTTCTGTAAATGACTCTGTGTTGGAAATTTTGTAACGAATTCAACGAGGTATGCCATTCCAACATTCGACCACTATTTCCCAGGGTTTTGATTAAAAACCGAAAATCGAGGTGATTTTCTTCGGTTTTTGGCGTTGTCATAAGGGTGGGGGTCGTCATTTTTTTCACAAATTGTTCAAATGCAGTTTTTTTTCTGTAAATGACACTTTGTTGGAAATTTTGTAACGAATTCAACGAGGTATGCCATTCCAACATTCGACCACTATTTCCCAGGGTTTTGATTCAAAAACCAAAAATCGAGGTGATTTTCATCGGAATTTGGCATTGTCATAAGGGTGGGGGTCGTCATTTTTTCAAAAATTGTTCAAATGCAGGTTTTTTTCTGTAAATGACACTTTGTTGGAAATTTGGTAACGAATTCAACGAGGTATGCCATTCCAACATTCGACCACTATTTCCCAAGGTTTTGATTAAAAACCGAAAATCGAGGTGATTTTCTTCGGATTTTGGCGTTGTCATAAGGGTGGGGCTCGTCATTTTTTTCACAAATTGTTCAAATGCAGTTTTTTTCTGTAAATGACACTTCGTTGGAAATTTTGTAACGAATTCAACGAGGTATGCCATTCCAACATTCGACCACTATTTCCCAGGGTTTTGATTAAAATATCGAAAAATCGAGCTGATTTTATCCGGATTTTGGCGTTGTCATAAGGGTGGGGGTCGTCATTTTTTTTCAAAAAATTGTTCAAATGCAATTTTTTCTGTAAATGACACTTCGTTGGAAATTTCGTAACGAATTCAACGAGGTATGCCATTCCAACATTCGACTACTATTTCCCAAGGTTTTGATTAAAAAACCAAAAAATCGAGGTGATTTTCTTCGGATTTTGGCGTTGTCATAAGGGTGGGGGTCGTCATTTTTTTCAAATATTGTTCAAATGCAGTTTTTTTTCTGTAAATGACACTTCGTTGGAAATTTTGTAACGAATTCATCGAGGTATGCCATTCCAACATTCGACCACTATTTCCCAAGGTTTTGATTAAAATATCGAAAAATCGAGCTGATTTTATCCGGATTTTGGCGTTGTCATAAGGGTGGGGGTCGTCATTTTTTTTCAAAAAATTGTTCAAATGCAATTTTTTCTGTAAATGACACTTCGTTGGAAATTTTGTAACGAATTCAACGAGGTATGCCATTCCAACATTCGACTACTATTTCCCAGGGTTTTGATTAAAAAACCGAAAAATCGAGGTGATTTTCTTCGGATTTTGGCGTTGTCATAAGGGTGGGGGTCGTCATTTTTTTCAAATATTGTTCAAATGCAGTTTTTTTTCTGTAAATGACACTTCGTTGGAAATTTTGTAACGAATTCAACGAGGTATGCCATTCCAACATTCGACCACTATTTCCCAAGGTTTTGATTAAAAACCGAAAATCGAGGTGATTTTCTTCAGATTTTGGAGTTGTCATAAGGGTGGGGGTCGTAATTTTTTTTTCAAAAATTTGTTCAAATGCAATTTTTTTTCTGTAAATGACTCTGTGTTGGAAATTTTGTAACGAATTCAACGAGGTATGCCATTCCAACATTCGACTACTATTTCCCAAGGTTTTGATTAAAAAACCAAAAAATCGAGGTGATTTTCTTCGGATTTTGGCGTTGTCATAAGGGTGGGGGTCGTCATTTTTTTCAAAAATTGTTCAAATGCAGTTTTTTTTCTGTAAATGACACTTTGTTGGAAATTTTGTAACGAATTCAACGAGGTATGCCATTCCAACATTCGACCACTATTTCCCAGGGTTTTGATTCAAAAACCAAAAATCGAGGTGATTTTCTTCGGAATTTGGCATTGTCATAAGGGTGGGGGTCGTCATTTTTTTCAAAAATTGTTCAAATGCAGGTTTTTTTCTGTAAATGACACTTTGTTGGAAATTTGGTAACGAATTCAACGAGGTATGCCATTCCAACATTCGACCACTATTTCCCAAGGTTTTGATTAAAAACCGAAAATCGAGGTGATTTTCTTCGGATTTTGGCGTTGTCATAAGGGTGGGGGTCGTCATTTTTTTCACAAATTGTTCAAATGCAGTTTTTTTTCTGTAAATGACACTTCGTTGGAAATTTTGTAACGAATTCAATCAGGTATGCCATTCCAACATTCGACCACTATTTCCCAGGGTTTTGATTAAAATATCGAAAAAACGAGCTGATTTTATCCGGATTTTGGCGTTGTCATAAGGGTGGGGGTCGTCATTTTTTTCAAAAAATTGTTCAAATGCAATTTTTTCTGTAAATGACACTTTGTTGGAAATTTTGTAACGAATTCAACGAGGTATGCCATTCCAACATTCGACCACTATTTCCCAGGGTTTTGATTAAAAAACCGAAAAGTCCAGGTGATTTTCTTCGGATTTTGGCGTTGTCATAAGGGTGGGGGTCGTCATTTTTTTTAAAAATTGTTCAAATGCAGTTTTTTTTTCTAAATGACACTTTGTTGGAAATTTTGTAACGAATTCAACGAGGTATGCTATTCCAACATTCGACCACTATCTCCCAGGGTTTTGATTAAAATACCGAAAATCGAGGTGATTTTCTTCGGATTTTGGCGTTGTCATAAGTGTTGGGGGTCGTCATTTTTTTTAAAAAATTGTTCAAATGCAGTTTTTTTTCTCTAAATGACACTTTGTTGGAAATTTTGTAACGAATTCAACGAGGTATGCCATTCCAACATTCGACCACTATTTCCCAGGGTTTTGATTCAAAAACCAAAAATCGAGGTGATTTTCTTCGGAATTTGGCATTGTCATAAGGGTGGGGGTCGTCATTTTTTTCAAAAATTGTTCAAATGCAGGTTTTTTCTGTAAATGACACTTTGTTGGAAATTTGGTAACGAATTCAACGAGGTATGCCATTCCAACATTCGACCACTATTTCCCAAGGTTTTGATTAAAAACCGAAAATCGAGGTGATTTTCTTCGGATTTTGGCGTTGTCATAAGGGTGGGGGTCGTCATTTTTTTCACAAATTGTTCAAATGCAGTTTTTTTCTGTAAATGACACTTCGTTGGAAATTTTGTAACGAATTCAATGAGGTATGCCATTCCAACATTCGACCACTATTTCCCAGGGTTTTGATTAAAATATCGAAAAAACGAGCTGATTTTATCCGGATTTTGGCGTTGTCATAAGGGTGGGGGTCGTCATTTTTTTTCAAAAAATTGTTCAAATGCAATTTTTTCTGTAAATGACACTTTGTTGGAAATTTTGTAACGAATTCAACGAGGTATGCCATTCCAACATTCGACCACTATTTCCCAGGGTTTTGATTAAAAAACCGAAAAGTCCAGGTGATTTTCTTCGGATTTTGGCGTTGTCATAAGGGTGGGGGTCGTCATTTTTTTTAAAAATTGTTCAAATGCAGTTTTTTTTCTCTAAATGACACTTTGTTGGAAATTTTGTAACGAATTCAACGAGGTATGCTATTCCAACATTCGACCACTATCTCCCAGGGTTTTGATTAAAATACCGAAAATCGAGGTGATTTTCTTCGGATTTTGGCGTTGTCATAAGGGTGGGGGTCGTCATTTTTTTTACAAATTGTTCAAATGCAGTTTTTTTTCTGTAAATGACACTTCGTTGGAATTTTTGTAACGAATTCAACGAGGTATGCCATTCCAACATTCGACCACTATTTCCCAAGGTTTTGATTAAAAACCGAAAATCGAGGTGATTTTCTTCGGATTTTGGCGTTGTCATAAGGGTGGGGGTCTTCATTTTTTTTTCAAAAAATTGTTCAAATGCAATTTTTTCTGTAAATGACACTTCGTTGGAAATTTCGTAACGTATTCAACGAGGTATGCCATTCCAACATTCGACCACTATTTCCCAAGGTTTTGATTAAAAACCGAAAATCGAGGTGATTTTCTTCGGATTTTGGCGTTGTCATAAGGGTGGTGGTCGCTATTTTTTCACAAATTGTTCAAATGCAGTTTTTTTTCTGTAAATGACACTTCGTTGAAAATTTTGTAACGAATTCAATGAGGTATGCCATTCCAACATTCGACCACTATTTCCCAGGGTTTTGATTAAAATATCGAAAAAACGAGCTGATTTTATCCGGATTTTGGCGTTGTCATAAGGGTGGGGGTCGTCATTTTTTTTCAAAAAATTGTTCAAATGCAATTTTTTCTGTAAATGACACTTTGTTGGAAATTTTGTAACGAATTCAACGAGGTATGCCATTCCAACATTCGACCACTATTTCCCAGGGTTTTGATTAAAATACCGAAAATCGAGGTGATTTTCTTCGGATTTTGGCGTTGTCATAAGGGTGGGGGTCGTCATTTTTTTTAAAAATTGTTCAAATGCAGTTTTTTTTCTCTAAATGACACTTTGTTGGAAATTTTGTAACGAATTCAACGAGGTATGCCATTCCAACATTCGACCACTATTTCCCAAGGTTTTGATTAAAAACCGAAAATCGAGGTGATTTTCTTCGGATTTTGGCGTTGTCATAAGGGTGGGGGTCGTCATTTTTTTCACAAATTGTTCAAATGCAGTTTTTTTTCTGTAAATGACAATTCGTTGGAAATTTTGTAACGAATTCAATGAGGTATGCCATTCCAACATTCGACCACTATTTCCCAGGGTTTTGATTAAAATATCGAAAAAACGAGCTGATTTTATCCGGATTTTGGCGTTGTCATAAGGGTGGGGGTCGTCATTTTTTTTCAAAAAATTGTTCAAATGTAATTTTTTCTGTAAATGACACTTTGTTGGAAATTTTGTAACGAATTCAACGAGGTATGCCATTCCAACATTCGACCACTATTTCCCAGGGTTTTGATTAAAAAACCGAAAAGTCCAGGTGATTTTCTTCGGATTTTGGCGTTGTCATAAGGGTGGGGGTCGTCATTTTTTTTAAAATTGTTCAAATGCAGTTTTTTTTCTCTAAATGACACTTTGTTGGAAATTTTGTAACGAATTCAACGAGGTATGCTATTCCAACATTCGACCACTATCTCCCAGGGTTTTGATTAAAATACCGAAAATCGAGGTGATTTTCTTCGGATTTTGGCGTTGTCATAAGGGTGGGGGTCGTCATTTTTTTCACAAATTGTTCAAATGCAGTTTTTTTTCTGTAAATGACACTTCGTTGGAATTTTTGTAACGAATTCAACGAGGTATGCCATTCCAACATTCGACCACTATTTCCCAAGGTTTTGATTAAAAACCGAAAATCGAGGTGATTTTCTTCGGATTTTGGCGTTGTCATAAGGGTGGGGGTCTTCATTTTTTTTTCAAAAAATTGTTCAAATGCAATTTTTTCTGTAAATGACACTTCGTTGGAAATTTCGTAACGTATTCAACGAGGTATGCCATTCCAACATTCGACTACTATTTCCCAAGGTTTTGATTAAAAAACCAAAAAATCGAGGTGATTTTCTTCGGATTTTGGCGTTGTCATAAGGGTGGGGGTCGTCATTTTTTTCAAAAATTGTTCAAATGCAGTTTTTTTTCTGTAAATGACACTTTGTTGGAAATTTTGTAACGAATTCAACGAGGTATGCAATTCCAACATTCGACCACTATTTCCCAGGGTTTTGATTAAAAAACCGAAAAATCGAGGTGATTTTCTTCGGATTTTGGCGTTGTCATAAGGGTGGGGGTCGTCATTTTTTTCACAAATTGTTCAAATGCAGTTTTTTTTCTGTAAATGACTTTTCGTTGGAAATTTTGTAACGAATTCAACGAGGTATGCCATTCCAACATTCGACCACTATTTCCCAGGGTTTTGATTTAAAAACCAAAAAATCGAGGTGATTTTCTTCGGAATTTGGCGTTGTCATAAGGGTGGGGGTCGTCATTTTTTTCAAAAATTGTTCAAATGCAGTTTTTTTTTCTGTAAATGACACTTTGTTGGAAATTTGGTAACGAATTCAACGAGGTATGCCATTCCAACATTCGACCACTATTTCCCAAGGTTTTGATTAAAAACCGAAAATCGAGGTGATTTTCTTCGGATTTTGGCGTTGTCATAAGGGTGGTGGTCGCTATTTTTTCACAAATTGTTCAAATGCAGTTTTTTTTCTGTAAATGACACTTCGTTGAAAATTTTGTAACGAATTCAATGAGGTATGCCATTCCAACATTCGACCACTATTTCCCAGGGTTTTGATTAAAATATCGAAAAAACGAGCTGATTTTATCCGGATTTTGGCGTTGTCATAAGGGTGGGGGTCGTCATTTTTTTTTCAAAAAATTGTTCAAATGCAATTTTTTCTGTAAATGACACTTTGTTGGAAATTTTGTAACGAATTCAACGAGGTATGCCATTCCAACATTCGACCACTATTTCCCAGGGTTTTGATTAAAAAACCGAAAAATCGAGGTGATTTTCTTCGGATTTTGGCGTTGTCATAAGGGTGGGGGTCGTCATTTTTTTTAAAAATTGTTCAAATGCAGTTTTTTTTCTCTAAATGACACTTTGTTGGAAATTTTGTAACGAATTCAACGAGGTATGCTATTCCAACATTCGACCACTATCTCCCAGGGTTTTGATTAAAATACCGAAAATCGAGGTGATTTTCTTCGGATTTTGGCGTTGTCATAAGGGTGGGGGTCGTCATTTTTTTCACAAATTGTTCAAATGCAGTTTTTTTTCTGTAAATGACTTTTCGTTGGAAATTTTGTAACGAATTCAACGAGGTATGCCATTCCAACATTCGACCACTATTTCCCAGGGTTTTGATTAAAAAACAAAAAATCGAGGTGATTTTCTTCGGAATTTGGCGTTGTCATAAGGGTGGGGGTCGTCATTTTTTTCAAAAATTGTTCAAATGCAGTTTTTTTTCTGTAAATGACACTTCGTTGGAAATTTTGTAACGAATTCAACGAGGTATGCCATTCCAACATTCGACCACTATTTCCCAGGGTTTTGATTAAAATAACGAAAAATCGAGCTGATTTTATCCGGATTTTGGCGTTGTCATAAGGGTGGGGGTCGTCATTTTTTTTCAAAAAATTGTTCAAATGCAATGTTTTCTGTAAATGACACTTCGTTGGAAATTTTGTAACGAATTCAACGAGGTATGCCATTCCAACATTCGACCACTATTTCCCAGGGTTTTGATTAAAAAACCGAAAATCGAGGTGATTTTCTTCGGATTTTGGCGTTGTCATAAGGGTGGGGGTCGTCATTTTTTTCAAAAATTGTTCAAATGCAGTTTTTTTTTCTGTAAATGACACTTCGTTGGAAATTTTGTAACGAATTCAACGAGGTATGCCATTCCAACATTCGACCACTATTTCCCAAGGTTTTGATTAAAAACCGAAAATCGAGGTGATTTTCTTCGGATTTTGGCGTTGTCATAAGGGTGGGGGTCGTCATTTTTTTCACAAATTGTTCAAATGCAGTTTTTTTTCTGTAAATGACACTTTGTTGGAAATTTTGTAACGAATTCAACGAGGTATGCCATTCCAACATTCGACCACTATTTCCCAAGGTTTTGATTAAAAACCGAAAATCGAGGTGATTTTCTTCGGATTTTGGCGTTGTCATAAGGGTGGGGGTCGTCATTTTTTTCACAAATTGTTCAAATGCAGTTTTTTTTCTGTAAATGACACTTTGTTGGAAATTTTGTAACGAATTCAACGAGGTATGCCATTCCAACATTCGACCACTATTTCCCAAGGTTTTGATTAAAAACCGAAAATCGAGGTGATTTTCTTCGGATTTTGGCGTTGTCATAAGGGTGGGGGTCGTCATTTTTTTCACAAATTGTTCAAATGCAGTTTTTTTTCTGTAAATGACACTTTGTTGGAAATTTTGTAACGAATTCAACGAGGTATGCCATTCCAACATTCGACCACTATTTCCCAGGGTTTTGATTAAAAAACCGAAAAATCGAGGTGATTTTCTTCGGATTTTGGCGTTGTCATAAGGGTGGGAGTCGTCATTTTTTTTTTAAAATTTGTTCAAATGCAATTTCTTTTCTGTAAATGACACTTTGTTGGAAATTTTGTAACGAATTCAACGAGGTATGCCATTCCAACATTCGACCACTATTTCCCAGGGTTTTGATTCAAAAACCAAAAAATCGAGGTGATTTTCTTCGGAATTTGGCGTTGTCATAAGGGTGGGGGTCGTCATTTTTTTCACAAATTGTTCAAATGCAGTTTTTTTCTGTAAATGACACTTTGTTGGAAATTTGGTAACGAATTCAACGAGGTATGCCATTCCAACATTCGACCACTATTTCCCAAGGTTTTGATTAAAAACCGAAAATCGAGGTGATTTTCTTCGGATTTTGGCGTTGTCATAAGGGTGGGGGTCGTCATTTTTTTCACAAATTGTTCAAATGCAGTTTTTTTCTGTAAATGACACTTTGTTGGAAATTTTGTAACGAATTCAACGAGGTATGCCATTCCAACATTCGACCACTATTTCCCAGGGTTTTGATTAAAAAACCAAAAAATCGAGGTGATTTTCTTCGGATTTTGGCGTTGTCATAAGGGTGGGGGTCGTCATTTTTTTCACAAATTGTTCAAATGCAGTTTTTTTTCTGTAAATGACACTTTGTTGGAAATGTTGTAACGAATTCAACGAAGTATGCCATTCCAACATTCGACTACTATTTCCCAGGGTTTTGATTCAAAAACCAAAAAATCGAGGTGATTTTCTTCGGATTTTGGCGTTGTCATAAGGGTGGGGGTCGTCATTTTTTTTCAAAAAATTGTTCAAATGCAATTTTTTCTGTAAATGACACTTTGTTGGAACTTTTGTAACGAATTCAACGAGGTATGCCATTCCAACATTCGACCACTATTTCCCAAGGTTTTGATTAAAAACCGAAAATCGAGGTGATTTTCTTCGGATTTTGGCGTTGTCATAAGGGTGGGGGTCGTCATTTTTTTCACAAATTGTTCAAATGGAGTTTTTTTTCTGTAAATGACACTTTGTTGGAAATTTTGTAACGAATTCAACGAGGTATGCCATTCCAACATTCGACCACTATTTCCCAGGGTTTTGATTAAAAAACCGAAAAATCGAGGTGATTTTCTTCGGATTTTGGCGTTGTCATAAGGGTGGGAGTCGTCATTTTTTTTTCAAAAATTTGTTCAAATGCAATTTCTTTTCTGTAAATGACACTTTGTTGGAAATTTTGTAACGAATTCAACGAGGTATGCCATTCCAACATTCGACCACTATTTCCCAAGGTTTTGATTAAAAACCGAAAATCGAGGTGATTTTCTTCGGATTTTGGCGTTGTCATAAGGGTGGGGGTCGTCATTTTTTTCACAAATTGTTCAAATGCAGTTTTTTTCTGTAAATGACACTTTGTTGGAAATTTTGTAACGAATTCAACGAGGTATGCCATTCCAACATTCGACCACTATTTCCCAGGGTTTTGATTAAAAACCAAAAAATCGAGGTGATTTTCTTCGGAATTTGGCGTTGTCATAAGGGTGGGGGTCGTCATTTTTTTCAAAAATTGTTCAAATGCAGTTTTTTTCTGTAAATGAGACTTCGTTGGAAATTTTGTAACGAATTCAACGAGGTATGCCATTTCAACATTCGACCACTATTTCCCAGGGTTTTGATTAAAATATCGAAAAATCGAGCTGATTTTATCCGGATTTTGGCGTTGTCATAAGGGTGGGGGTCGTCATTTTTTTTCAAAAAATTGTTCAAATGCAATGTTTTCTGTAAATGACACTTCGTTGGAAATTTTGTAACAAATTCAACGAGGTATGCCATTCCAACATTCGACCACTATTTCCCAGGGTTTTGATTAAAAAACCGAAAAATCGAGGTGATTTTCTTCGGATTTTGGCGTTGTCATAAGGGTGGGGGTCGTCATTTTTTTCAAAAATTGTTCAAATGCAGTTTTTTTTTCTGTAAATGACACTTCGTTGGAAATTTTGTAACGAATTCAACGAGGTATGCCATTCCAACATTCGACCACTATTTCCCAGGGTTTTGATTAAAAAACCAAAAAATCGAGGTGATTTTCTTCGGAATTTGGCGTTGTCATAAGGGTGGGGGTCGTCATTTTTTTCAAAAATTGTTCAAATGCAGTTTTTTTTTCTGTAAATGACACTTCGTTGGAAATGTTGTAACGAATTCAACGAGGTATGCCATTCCAACATTCGACCACTATTTCCCAGGGTTTTGATTAAAATAACGAAAAATCGAGCTGATTTTATCCGGATTTTGGCGTTGTCATAAGGGTGGGGGTCGTCATTTTTTTTCAAAAAATTGTTCAAATGCAATGTTTTCTGTAAATGACACTTCGTTGGAAATTTTGTAACGAATTCAACGAGGTATGCCATTCCAACATTCGACCACTATTTCCCAGGGTTTTGATTAAAAAACCGAAAATCGAGGTGATTTTCTTCGGATTTTGGCGTTGTCATAAGGGTGGGGGTCGTCATTTTTTTCACAAATTGTTCAAATGCAGTTTTTTTCTGTAAATGACACTTTGTTGGAAATTTTGTAACGAATTCAACGAGGTTTGCCATTCCAACATTCGACCACTATTTCCCAAGGTTTTGATTAAAAACCGAAAATCGAGGTGATTTTCTTCGGATTTTGGCGTTGTCATAAGGGTGGGGGTCGTCATTTTTTTCACAAATTGTTCAAATGCAGTTTTTTTCTGTAAATGACACTTTGTTGGAAATTTTGTAACGAATTCAACGAGGTATGTCATTCCAACATTCGACCACTATTTCCCAGGGTTTTGATTAAAAAACCAAAAAATCGAGGTGATTTTCTTCGGAATTTGGCGTTGTCATAAGGGTGGGGGTCGTCATTTTTTTCAAAAATTGTTCAAATGCAGTTTTTTTCTGTAAATGAGACTTCGTTGGAAATTTTGTAACGAATTCAACGAGGTATGCCATTCCAACATTCGACCACTATTTCCCAGGGTTTTGATTAAAATATCGAAAAATCGAGCTGATTTTATCCGGATTTTGGCGTTGTCATAAGGGTGGGGGTCGTCATTTTTTTTTCAAAAAATTGTTCAAATGCAATGTTTTCTGTAAATGACACTTCGTTGGAAATTTTGTAACAAATTCAACGAGGTATGCCATTCCAACATTCGACCACTATTTCCCAGGGTTTTGATTAAAAACCGAAAAATCGAGGTGATTTTCTTCGGATTTTGTCGTTGTCATAAGGGTGGGGGTCGTCATTTTTTCAAAAATTGTTCAAATGCAGTTTTTTTCTGTAAATGACACTTTGTTGGAAATTTTGTAACGAATTCAACGAGGTATGCCATTCCAACATTCGACCACTATTTCCCAGGGTTTTGATTAAAAACCGAAAATCGAGGTGATTTTCTTTGGATTTTGGCGTTGTTATAAGGGTGGGGGTCGTCATTTTTTTCAAAAATTGTTCAAAGGCAGTTTTTTTTCTCTAAATGACACTTTGTTGGAAATTTTGTAACGAATTCAACGAGGTATGCCATTCCAACATTCGACCACTATTTCCCAGGGTTTTGATTAAAAAACCGAAAAATCGAGGTGATTTTCTTCGGATTTTGGCGTTGTCATAAAGGTGGGAGTCGTCATTTTTTTTCAAAAATTTGTTCAAATGCAATTTCTTTTCTGTAAATGACACTTTGTTGGAAATTTTGTAACGAATTCAACGAGGTATGCCATTCCAACATTCGACCACTATTTCCCAGGGTTTTGATTCAAAAACCAAAAAATTGAGGTGATTTTCTTCGGAATTTGGCGTTGTCCTAAGGGTGGGGGTCGTCATTTTTTTCACAAATTGTTCAAATGCAGTTTTTTTCTGTAAATGACACTTCGTTGGAAATTTTGTAACGAATTCAACGAGGTATGCCATTCCAACATTCGACCACTATTTCCCAAGGTTTTGATTAAAAACCGAAAATCGAGGTGATTTTCTTCGGATTTTGGCGTTGTCATAAGGGTGGGGGTCGTCATTTTTTTCACAAATTGTTCAACAATTCGACCACTATTTCCCAGGGTTTTGATTAAAATATCGAAAAATCGAGCTGATTTTATCCGGATTTTGGCGTTGTCATAAGGGTAGGGGTCGTCATTTTTTTTTCAAAAAATTGTTCAAATGCAATGTTTTCTGTAAATGACACTTCGTTGGAAATTTTGTAACGAATTCAACGAGGTATGCTATTCCAGCATTCGACCACTATTTCCCAGGGTTTTGATTAAAAAACCGAAAAATCGAGGTGATTTTCTTCGGATTTTGGCGTTGTCATAAGGGTGGGGGTCGTCATTTTTTTCAAAAATTGTTTAAAAGCAATTTTTTCTGTAAATGACACTTTGTTGGAAATTTTGTAACGAATTCAACGAGGTATGCCATTCCAACATTCGACCACTATTTCCCAGGGTTTTGATTAAAAAACCGAAAAATCGAGGTGATTTTCTTCGGATTTTGGCGTTGTCATAAGGGTGGGGGTCGTCATTTTTTTCAAAAATTGTTCAAATGCAGTTTTTTTTTCTGTAAATGACACTTTGTTGGAAATTTTGTAGAATACCGACAATTCAACAAGGTATGCCATTTTAACATTCGACCACTATTTCCCAGGGTTTTGATTAAAATAACGACAATTGAGGAGATTTTCTTCGGATTTTGGCATTGTCATATGGGTGGGGGTGATCATTTTTTTCCAAAAAATTTGTTCAAATTATATTTTTATTCTTTAAATGACACTTTGTAGGAAATTTTGTAACGAATTCAACGAGGTATGCCATTCCAACATTCGACCACTATTTCCCAGGGTTTTGATTAAAAAACCGAAAAATCGAGGTGATTTTCTTCGGATTTTGGCGTTGTCATAAGGGTGGGGGTCGTCATTTTTTTCAAAAATTGTTCAAATGCAGTTTTTTTTTCTGTAAATGACACTTTGTTGGAAATTTTGTAGAATACCGACAATTCAACAAGGTATGCCATTATAACATTCGACCACTATTTCCCAGGGTTTTGATTAAAATAACGACAATTGAGGAGATTTTCTTCGGATTTTGGCGTTGTCATATGGGTGGGGGTGATCATTTTTTTCCAAAAAATTTGTTCAAATTATATTTTTATTCTGTAAATGACACTTTGTAGGAAATTTTGTAACGAATTCAACGAGGTATGCCATTTCAACATCCTAACACTATTTCCCAGGGTTTTGATTAAAAAACCGACAATTGAGGTGATTTTCTTCGGATTTTGGCGTTGTCATATGGTTGGGGGTCATCATTTTTTCCAAAAATTTGTTCAAATTATATTTTTTTCTGTAAATGACACTTTGTGGGAAATTTTGTAACGAATTCAACGAGGTATGCCATTTGACCATTTGACCACTATTTCCCAGGGTTTTGATTAAAATACCGACAATTGAGGTGATTTTCTTTGGATTTTGGCATTGTCATAAGGGTGGGGGTCGTCATTTTTTTCGAAAAATTTGTTCAAATGATATTTTTTTTCTGTAAATTCCACTCTGTTGAAAATTTTGTAACGAATTCAACGAGGTATGCCATTTTAACATTCGACCACTATTTCCCAGGGTTTTGATTAATATACCGACAATTGAGGTGATTTTCTTCGGATTTTGGCATTGTCATAAGGGTGGGAGTCATCATTTTTTTCCAAAAATTAGTTAAAATGCAATTTTTTTTCAGTAAATGACACTTTGTTGGAAATTTTGTAGAATACCGACAATTCAACGAGGTATGCCATTTTAACATTCGACCACTATTTCCCAGGGTTTTGATTAAAATAACGACAATTGAGGAGATTTTCTTCGGATTTTGGCATTGTCATATGGGTGGGGGTGATCATTTTTTTCCAAAAAATTTGTTCAAATTATATTTTTTTTCTGTAAATGACACTTTGTAGGAAATTTTGTAACGAATTCAACGAGGTATGCCATTTCAACATCCTACCACTATTTCCCAGGGTTTTGATTAAAAAACCGACAATTGAGGAGATTTTCTTCGGATTTTGGCGTTGTCATAAGGTTGGGGGTCATCATTTTTTTCCAAAAATTTGTTCAAATTATATTTTTATACCCTTGCAGAGGGTATTATAATTTTGGTCAAAAGTGTGCAACGCAGTGAAGGAGACATCTCCGACCCTTTAAAGTATATATATTCTTGATCAGGATCACCTCCTGAGTTGATATAGCCATGTCCGTCTGTCCGTCTGTCTGTTTCTACGCAAACTAGTCTCTCAGTTTTAAAGCTATCGAATTGAAACTTTGCACACACCCTTCTTTCCTTTGCACGCAGTATATATGTCGGAACGGCCGGGATCGGCCGACTATATCCTATATCGATATCGATATGATTGATCGGAAATGCCATAACTTTGGTGTTTGTAAAGTTAGAATGGTGCGATTTTCTATGGGTTTTATATTTGGCTAATCAATCCGACATGCCGAATTTCATAAGGATCGGCCGACTATATCCTATAGCTGCCATGTAACTGATTGATCGGAAATGCCATAACTTTAGTGTTTGTAAAGTTAGGAAGTTGGCATTTTCTATGGGTGTTATATTTGGCCAGCCAATCCGACCTACCAAATTTCATAAGGATCGGCCGACTATATCCTATAGCTGCCATATAACTGAACGATTGGAAATGTCATAACTTTGGTGTTTTTAAAGTTAGGAAGTTGGGATTTTTTATGAGTATTAAGAATGCATCATATGAATAATTTTGGAGAATATAATTTACAGAGTAATCTGCAAGGGTATATCAACTTCGGCTCCGCCCGAAGTTAGCTTTCCTTTCTTGTTTTTCTGTAAATTCCACTCTGTTGAAAATTTTGTAACGAATTTTGGCATTGTCATAAGGGTGGGGGTCATCATTTTTTTCGAAAAATTTGTTCAAATGATATTTTTTTCTGTAAATTCCACTCTGTTGAAAATTTTGTATCGAATTCAACGAGGTATGCCATTTCAACATTTGACCACTATTTCCCCGGGTTTTGATTAAAATACCGACAATTGAGGTGATTTTCTTCGGATTTTGGCATTGTCATAAGGGTGGGGGTGATCATTTTTTTCCAAAAAATTTGTTCAAATTATATTTTTTTTCTGTAAATGACACTTTGTAGGAAATTTTGTAACGAATTCAACGAGGTATGCCATTTGACCATTTGACCACTATTTCCCAGGGTTTTGATTAAAAAACCGAGAATTGAGGAGATTTTCTTCGGATTTTGGCGTTGTCATATGGTTGGCGGTCATCATTTTTTTCCAAAAATTTGTTCAAATTATATTTTTTTTCTGTAAATTCCACTCTGTTGAAAATTTTGTAACGAATTCAACGAGGTATGCCATTTTAACATTCGACCACTATTTCCCAGGGTTTTGATTAATATACCGACAATTGAGGTGATTTTCTTCGGATTTTGGCATTGTCATAAGGGTGGGAGTCATCATTTTTTCCAAAAATTAGTTAAAATGCAATTTTTTTCAGTAAATGACACTTTGTTGGAAATTTTGTAGAATACCGACAATTCAACGAGGTATGCCATTTTAACATTCGACCACTATTTCCCAGGGTTTTGATTAAAACAGCGACAATTGAGGTGATTTTCTTCGGATTTTGGCATTGTCATAAGGGTGGGGGTCTTCATTTTTTTCAAAAAAATTTGTTCAAATAATATTTTTTTTCTGTAGATTGTTAGGAAATTTTGTAACGAATTCAACGAGGTATGCCATTTCAACATCCGACCACTATTTCCCAGGGTTTTGATTAAAAAACAAAAAATCGAGGTGATTTTCTTCGGATTTTGGCGTTGTCATAAGGTGGGGGTTGTCATTTTTTTTTTCAAAAATTTGTTCAAATGCAATTTTTTTTCTGTGAGTGACACTTTGTTGGAAATTTTTAACGAATTCAACGAGGTATGCCATTTTAACATTCGACCACTATTTCCCAGGGTTTTGATTAAAATACCGACAATTGAGGTGATTTTCTTCGGATTTTGGCATTGTCATAAGGGTGGGGGTCATCATTTTTTTCGAAAAATTTGTTCAAATGATATTTTTTTCTGTAAATTCCACTCTGTTGAAAATTTTGTAACGAATTCAACGAGGTATGCCATTTTAACATTCGACCACTATTTCCCAGGGTTTTGATTAAAATACCGACAATTGAGGTGATTTTTTTTCGGATTTTGGCGTTGTCATAAGGGTGGGGGTCTTAATTTTTTCCAAAAATTAGTTCAAATGCAATTTTTTCAGTAAATGACACTTTGTTGGAAATTTTGTAGAATACCGACAATTCAACAAGGTATGCCATTTTAACATTCGACCACTATTTCCCAGGGTTTTGATTAAAATAACGACAATTGAGGAGATTTTCTTCGGATTTTGGCATTGTCATATGGGTGGGGGTGATCATTTTTTTCCAAAAAATTTGTTCAAATTATATTTTTTTCTGTAAATGACACTTTGTAGGAAATTTTGTAACGAATTCAACGAGGTATGCCATTTCAACATCCTACCACTATTTCCCAGGGTTTTGATTAAAAAACCGACAATTGAGGAGATTTTCTTCGGATTTTGGCGTTGTCATAAGGTTGGGGGTCATCATTTTTTTCCAAAAATTTGTTCAAATTATATTTTTATACCCTTGCAGAGGGTATTATAATTTTGGTCAAAAGTGTGCAACGCAGTGAAGGAGACATCTCCGACCCTTTAAAGTATATATATTCTTGATCAGGATCACCTCCTGAGTTGATATAGCCATGTCCGTCTGTCCGTCTGTCTGTTTCTACGCAAACTAGTCTCTCAGTTTTAAAGCTATCGAATTGAAACTTTGCACACACCCTTCTTTCCTTTGCACGCAGTATATATGTCGGAACGGCCGGGATCGGCCGACTATATCCTATATCGATATCGATATGATTGATCGGAAATGCCATAACTTTGGTGTTTGTAAAGTTAGAATGGTGCGATTTTCTATGGGTTTTATATTTGGCTAATCAATCCGACATGCCGAATTTCATAAGGATCGGCCGACTATATCCTATAGCTGCCATGTAACTGATTGATCGGAAATGCCATAACTTTAGTGTTTGTAAAGTTAGGAAGTTGGCATTTTCTATGGGTGTTATATTTGGCCAGCCAATCCGACCTACCAAATTTCATAAGGATCGGCCGACTATATCCTATAGCTGCCATATAACTGAACGATTGGAAATGTCATAACTTTGGTGTTTTTAAAGTTAGGAAGTTGGGATTTTTTATGAGTATTAAGAATGCATCATATGAATAATTTTGGAGAATATAATTTACAGAGTAATCTGCAAGGGTATATCAACTTCGGCTCCGCCCGAAGTTAGCTTTCCTTTCTTGTTTTTCTGTAAATTCCACTCTGTTGAAAATTTTGTAACGAATTTTGGCATTGTCATAAGGGTGGGGGTCATCATTTTTTTCGAAAAATTTGTTCAAATGATATTTTTTTCTGTAAATTCCACTCTGTTGAAAATTTTGTATCGAATTCAACGAGGTATGCCATTTCAACATTCGACCACTATTTCCCAGGGTTTTGATTAATATACCGACAATTGAGGTGATTTTCTTCGGATTTTGGCATTGTCATAAGGGTGGGAGTCATCATTTTTTCCAAAAATTAGTTAAAATGCAATTTTTTTCAGTAAATGACACTTTGTTGGAAATTTTGTAGAATACCGACAATTCAACGAGGTATGCCATTTTAACATTCGACCACTATTTCCCAGGGTTTTGATTAAAATACCGACAATTGAGGTGATTTTCTTCGGATTTTGGCATTGTCATAAGGGTGGGGGTCTTCATTTTTTTCAAAAAAATTGTTCAAATAATATTTTTTTCTGTAAATTACACTTTTTAGGAAATTTTGTAACGAATTCAACGAGGTATGCCATTTCAACATCCGACCACTATTTCCCAGGGTTTTAATTAAAAAACAAAAAATCGAGGTGATTTTCTTCGGATTTTGGCGTTGTCATAATGTTGGGGGTCCTAATTTTTTTCCAAAAATTTGTTCAAATTATAATTTTTTTCTGTAAATGACACTTTGTTGGAAATTTTGTAACGAATTCAACGAGGTATGCCATTTCAACATTTGACCACTATTTCCCAGGGTTTTGATTAAAAAACCGATAAATCGAGGTGATTTTCTCCGGACTTGGGCCTTGTCATAAGGGCGGGAGTCATGGTTTTTTTTCAAAAAGTTTTTCAAATGATATGTTTTTTCTGTAAATGCCACTTTGTTCGAAATGTTTTAACAAATTTTACGAGGTATGTCATTCTAACATTCGACCACTATTTCCCAGGGTTTTGATTAAAAAACAAAAAATCGAGGTGATTTTGTTCGGATTTTGGAGTTGTCATAAGGTGGGGGTTGTCATTTTTTTTTTCAAAAATTTGTTCAAATGCAATTTTTTTCTGTAAGTGACACTTTGTTGAAAATTTTTTAACGAATTCAACGAGGTATGCCATTCCAACATTCGACCACTATTTCCCAGGGTTTTGATTAAAAACCGAAAATCGAGGTTATTTTCTTCGGTTTTTGGCGTTGTCATAAGGGTGGGGGTCGTAATTTTTTTCACAAATTGTTCAAATGCAGTTTTTTTCTGTAAATGGCACTTCGCTGGAAATTTTGTAACGAATTCAATGAGGTATGCCATTCCAACATTCGACCACTATTTCCCAGGGTTTTGATTAAAAACCGAAAATCGAGGTGATTTTCTTCGGATTTTGGCGTTGTCATAAGGGTGGGGGTCGTCATTTTTTTTTTCAAAAAATTGTTCAAATGCAATTTTTTCTGTAAATGACACTTTGTTGGAAATTTCGTAAAAAATTCAACGAGGTATGCCATTCCAACATTCGACCACTATTTCCCAGGGTTTTGATTAAAAACCGAAAATCGAGGTGATTTTCTTCGGATTTTGGCGTTGTCATAAGGGTGGGGGTCGTCATTTTTTTTCAAAAAATTGTTCAAATGCAGTTTTTTTCTGTAAATGACACTTCGTTGGAAATTTTGTAACGAATTCAACGAGGTATGCCATTCCAACATTCGACCACTATTTCCCAGGGTTTTGATTAAAAAACCGAAAAATCGAGGTGATTTTCTTCGGATTTTGGCGTTGTCATAAGGGTGGGGGTCGTCATTTTTTTTCAAAAATTGTTCAAATGCTGTTTTTTTTCTGTAAATGACTTGGAAATTTTGTAACGAATTCAACGAGGTATGCCATTCCAACATTCGACCACTATTTTCCAGGGTTTTGATTAAAAAACCAAAAAATCGAGGTGATTTTCTTCGGATTTTGGCGTTGACATAAGGGTGGGGTCGTCATTTTTTTTTCAAAAATTTGTTCAAATGCAATTTCTTTTCTGTAAATGACACTTTGTTGGAAATTTTGTAAAAAATTCAACGAGGTATGCCATTCCAACATTCGACCACTATTTTCCAGGGTTTTGATTAAAAAACCAAAAAATCGAGGTGATTTTCTTCGGATTTTGGCGTTGTCATAAGGGTGGGGTCGTCATTTTTTTTTTCAAAAATTTGTTCAAATGCAATTTTTTTTCTGTAAATGACACTTTGTTGGAAATTTTGTAACGAATTCAACGAGGTATGCCATTTCAACATTTGACCACTATTTCCCAGGGTTTTGATTAAAAAACCGATAAATCGAGATGATTTTCTCCGGACTTGGGTCTTGTCATAAGGGCGGGAGTCATGGTTTTTTTTTCAAAAAGTTTTTCAAATGATATGTTTTTTCTGTAAATGCCACTTTGTTCGAAATGTTTTAACAAATTTTACGAGGTATGTCATTCTAACATTCGACCACTATTTCCCAGGGTTTTGATTAAAAAACAAAAAATCGAGGTGATTTTCTTCGGATTTTGGCGTTGTCATAAGGTGGGGGTTGTCATTTTTTTTTTCAAAAATTTGTTCAAATGCAATTTTTTTTCTGTAAGTGACACTTTGTTGGACATTTTTTAACGAATTCAACGAGGTATGCCATTCCAACATTCGACCACTATTTCCCAGGGTTTTGATTAAAAACCGAAAATCGAGGTGATTTTCTTCGGTTTTTGGCGTTGTCATAAGGGTGGGGGTCGTCATTTTTTTCACAAATTGTTCAAATGCAGTTTTTTTTCTGTAAATGGCACTTCGCTGGAAATTTTGTAACGAATTCAATGAGGTATGCCATTCCAACATTCGACCACTATTTCCCAGGGTTTTGATTAAAAAACCAAAAAATCGAGGTGATTTTCTTCGGATTTTGGCGTTGTCATGAGGGTGGGGGTCGTCATTTTTTTTCAAAAATTGTTCAAATGCAGTTTTTTTTTCTGTAAATGACATTTTGTTGGAAATTTTGTAACGAATTCAACGAGGTATGCCATTCCAACATTCGACCACTATTTCCCAGGGTTTTGATTCAAAAACCAAAAAATCGAGGTGATTTTCTTCGGAATTTGGCGATGTCATAAGTGTGGGGGTCGTCATTTTTTTCAAAAATTGTTTAAATGCAGGTTTTTTTCTGTAAATGACACTTTGTTGGAAATTTGGTAACGAATTCAACGAGGTATGCCATACCAACATTCGACCACTATTTCCCAGGGTTTTGATTAAAAACCGAAAATCGAGGTGATTTTCTTCGGATTTTGGCGTTGTCATAAGGGTGGGGGCCATCATTTTTTTGGAAAAATTAGTTCAAATGATCTTTTTTTTCTGTAAATTCCACTTTGTTGAAAATTTTGTAACGAATTCAACGAGGTATGCTATTCCAACATTCGACCACTATGTCCCAGGGTTTTGATTAAAATACCGAAAATCGAGGTGATTTTCTTCGGATTTTGGCTTCGTCATAAGGGTGGGGGTCGTCATTTTTTTTCAAAAATTGTTCAAATGCTGTTTTTTTGCTGTAAATGACACTTTGTTGGAAATTTTGTAACGAAATCAACGAGGTATGCCATTCCAACATTCGACCACTATTTCCCAGGGTTTTGATTCAAAACCAAAAAATCGAGGTGATTTTCTTCGGTTTTTGGCGTTGTCAAAAGGGTGGGGGTCGTCATTTTTTTCACAAATTGTTCAAATGCAGTTTTTTCTGTAAATGACACTTCGTTGGAAATTTTGTAACGAATTCAACGAGGTATGCCATTCCAACATTCGACCACTATTTCCCAGGGTTTTGATTAAAAAACCAAAAAATCGAGGTGATTTTCTTCGGATTTTGGCGTTGTCATAAGGGTGGGGGTCGTCATTTTTTTTTCAAAAATTTGTTCAAATGCAATTTCTTTTCTGTAAATGACACTTTGTTGGAAATTTTGTAACGAATTCAACGAGGTATGCCATTCCAACATTCGACCACTATTTCCCAGGGTTTTGATTCAAAACCAAAAAATCGAGGTGATTTTCTTCGGAATTTGGCGTTGTCATTAGGGTGGGGTCGTCATTTTTTTTCACAAATTGTTCAAATGCAGTTTTTTTTTCTGTAAATGACACTTCGTTGGAAATTTTGTAACGAATTCAACGAGGTATGCCATTCCAACATTCGACCACTATTTCCCAGGGTTTTGATTAAAAACCGAAAATCGAAGTGATTTTCTTCGGTTTTTGGCGTTTTCATAAGGGTGGGGGTCGTCATTTTTTTGGAAAAATTAGTTCAAATGATCTTTTTTTTCTGTAAATTCCACTTTGTTGAAAATTTTGTAACGAATTCAACGAGGTATGCTATTCCAACATTCGACCACTATGTCCCAGGGTTTTGATTAAAATACCGAAAATCGAGGTGATTTTCTTCGGATTTTGGCGTCGTCATAAGGGTGGGGGTCGTCATTTTTTTCAAAAATTGTTCAAATGCTGTTTTTTTGCTGTAAATGACACTTTGTTGGAAATTTTGTAACGAAATCAACGAGGTATGCCATTCCAACATTCGACCACTATTTCCCAGGGTTTTGATTCAAAAACCAAAAAATCGAGGTGATTTTCTTCGGTTTTTGGCGTTGTCAAAAGGGTGGGGTCGTCATTATACCCTTGCAGAGGGTATTATAATTTTGGTCAAAAGTGTGCAACGCAGTGAAGGAGACATCTCCGACCCTATAAAGTATATATATTCTTGATCAGAATCACCTCCTGAGTTGATATAGCCATGTCCGTCTGTCCGTCTGTCCGTCTGTCCGTCTGTCTGTCCGTCTGTCTGTCCGTCTGTCTGTTTCTACGCGAACTAGTCTCTCAGTTTTAAAGATATCGAATTGAAACTTTGCACACACCCTTCTTTCCTTTGCACGCAGTATATAAGTCGGAACGGCCGGGATCGGCCGACTATATCCTATAGCTGCCATATAACTGAACGATCGGAAATGCCATAACTTTGGTGTTTGTAAAGTTAGGAAGTTGGGATTTTCTATGGGTTTTGTATTTGGCTAATCAATCCGACATGCCAAATTTCATAAGGATCGGCCGACTATATCCTATAGCTTCCATATAACTGATTGATCGGAAATGCCATAACTTTGGTGTTTGTAAAGTTAGAATGTTGGGATTTTCTATGGGTTTTATATTTGGCTAATCAATCAACGAGGTATGCCATTCCAACATTCGACCACTATTTTCCAGGGTTTTGATTAAAAAACCAAAAAATCGAGGTGATTTTCTTCGGAATTTGGCGTTGTCATTAGGGTGGGGGTCGTCATTTTTTTCACAAATTGTTCAAATGCAGTTTTTTTCTGTAAATGACACTTCGTTGGAAATTTTGTAACGAATTCAACGAGGTATGCCATTCCAACATTCGACCACTATTTCCCAGGGTTTTGATTAAAAACCGAAAATCGAGGTGATTTTCTTCGGTTTTTGGCGTTGTCATAAGGGTGGGGGTCGTCATTTTTTTCACAAATTGTTCAAATGCAGTTTTTTTTCTGTAAATGGCACTTCGCTGGAAATTTTGTAACGAATTCAATGAGGTATGCCATTCCAACATTCGACCACTATTTCCCAGGGTTTTGATTAAAAAACCAAAAAATCGAGGTGATTTTCTTCGGATTTTGGCGTTGTCATGAGGGTGGGGGTCGTCATTTTTTTTCAAAAATTGTTCAAATGCAGTTTTTTTTTCTGTAAATGACATTTTGTTGGAAATTTTGTAACGAATTCAACGAGGTATGCCATTCCAACATTCGACCACTATTTCCCAGGGTTTTGATTCAAAAACCAAAAAATCGAGGTGATTTTCTTCGGAATTTGGCGATGTCATAAGTGTGGGGGTCGTCATTTTTTTCAAAAATTGTTCAAATGCAGGTTTTTTTCTGTAAATGACACTTTGTTGGAAATTTGGTAACGAATTCAACGAGGTATGCCATACCAACATTCGACCACTATTTCCCAGGGTTTTGATTAAAAACCGAAAATCGAGGTGATTTTCTTCGGATTTTGGCGTTGTCATAAGGGTGCGGGCCATCATTTTTTTGGAAAAATTAGTTCAAATGATCTTTTTTTCTGTAAATTCCACTTTGTTGAAAATTTTGTAACGAATTCAACGAGGTATGCTATTCCAACATTCGACCACTATGTCCCAGGGTTTTGATTAAAATACCGAAAATCGAGGTGATTTTCTTCGGATTTTGGCTTCGTCATAAGGGTGGGGTCGTCATTTTTTTTCAAAAATTGTTCAAATGCTGTTTTTTTGCTGTAAATGACACTTTGTTGGAAATTTTGTAACGAAATCAACGAGGTATGCCATTCCAACATTCGACCACTATTTCCCAGGGTTTTGATTCAAAAACCAAAAAATCGAGGTGATTTTCTTCGGTTTTTGGCGTTGTCAAAAGGGTGGGGGTCGTCATTTTTTCACAAATTGTTCAAATGCAGTTTTTTTTCTGTAAATGACACTTCGTTGGAAATTTTGTAACGAATTCAACGAGGTATGCCATTCCAACATTCGACCACTATTTCCCAGGGTTTTGATTAAAAAACCAAAAAATCGAGGTGATTTTCTTCGGATTTTGGCGTTGTCATAAGGGTGGGGGTCGTCATTTTTTTTTCAAAAATTTGTTCAAATGCAATTTCTTTTCTGTAAATGACACTTTGTTGGAAATTTTGTAACGAATTCAACGAGGTATGCCATTCCAACATTCGACCACTATTTCCCAGGGTTTTGATTCAAAAACCAAAAAATCGAGGTGATTTTCTTCGGAATTTGGCGTTGTCATTAGGGTGGGGGTCGTCATTTTTTTCACAAATTGTTCAAATGCAGTTTTTTTTTCTGTAAATGACACTTCGTTGGAAATTTTGTAACGAATTCAACGAGGTATGCCATTCCAACATTCGACCACTATTTCCCAGGGTTTTGATTAAAAACCGAAAATCGAAGTGATTTTCTTCGGTTTTTGGCGTTTTCATAAGGGTGGGGGTCGTCATTTTTTTGGAAAAATTAGTTCAAATGATCTTTTTTTCTGTAAATTCCACTTTGTTGAAAATTTTGTAACGAATTCAACGAGGTATGCTATTCCAACATTCGACCACTATGTCCCAGGGTTTTGATTAAAATACCGAAAATCGAGGTGATTTTCTTCGGATTTTGGCGTCGTCATAAGGGTGGGGTCGTCATTTTCTTTCAAAAATTGTTCAAATGCTGTTTTTTTGCTGTAAATGACACTTTGTTGGAAATTTTGTAACGAAATCAACGAGGTATGCCATTCCAACATTCGACCACTATTTCCCAGGGTTTTGATTCAAAAACCAAAAAATCGAGGTGATTTTCTTCGGATTTTGGCGTTGTCAAAAGGGTGGGGGTCGTCATTTTTTTCACAAATTGTTCAAATGCAGTTTTTTTCTGTAAATGACACTTCGTTGGAAATTTTGTAACGAATTCAACGAGGTATGCCATTCCAACATTCGACCACTATTTCCCAGGGTTTTGATTAAAAAACCAAAAAAATCGAGGTGATTTTCTTCGGATTTTGGCGTTGTCATAAGGGTGGGGGTCGTCATTTTTTTCACAAATTGTTCAAATGCAGTTTTTTTTTCTGTAAATGACACTTCGTTGGAAATTTTGTAACGAATTCAACGAGGTATGCCATTCCAACATTCGACCACTATTTCCCAGGGTTTTGATTCAAAAACCAAAAAAATCGAGGTGATTTTCTTCGGAATTTGGCGTTGTCATAAGGGTGGGGGTCGTCATTTTTTTCACAAATTGTTCAAATGCAGTTTTTTTTTCTGTAAATGACACTTCGTTGGAAATTTTGTAACGAATTCAACGAGGTATGCCATTCCAACATTCGACCACTATTTCCCAGGGTTTTGATTAAAAACCGAAAATCGAAGTGATTTTCTTCGGTTTTTGGCGTTTTCATAAGGGTGGGGGTCGTCATTTTTTTGGAAAAATTAGTTCAAATGATCTTTTTTTTCTGTAAATTCCACTTTGTTGAAAATTTTGTAACGAATTCAACGAGGTATGCTATTCCAACATTCGACCACTATGTCCCAGGGTTTTGATTAAAATACCGAAAATCGAGGTGATTTTCTTCGGATTTTGGCGTCGTCATAAGGGTGGGGGTCGTCATTTTTTTTCAAAAATTGTTCAAATGCTGTTTTTTTGCTGTAAATGACACTTTGTTGGAAATTTTGTAACGAAATCAACGAGGTATGCCATTCCAACATTCGACCACTATTTCCCAGGGTTTTGATTCAAAAACCAAAAAATCGAGGTGATTTTCTTCGGTTTTTGGCGTTGTCAAAAGGGTGGGGGTCGTCATTATACCCTTGCAGAGGGTATTATAATTTTGGTCAAAAGTGTGCAACGCAGTGAAGGAGACATCTCCGACCCTATAAAGTATATATATTCTTGATCAGAATCACCTCCTGAGTTGATATAGCCATGTCCGTCTGTCCGTCTGTCCGTCTGTCCGTCTGTCTGTCCGTCTGTCTGTCCGTCTGTCTGTTTCTACGCGAACTAGTCTCTCAGTTTTAAAGATATCGAATTGAAACTTTGCACACACCCTTCTTTCCTTTGCACGCAGTATATAAGTCGGAACGGCCGGGATCGGCCGACTATATCCTATAGCTGCCATATAACTGAACGATCGGAAATGCCATAACTTTGGTGTTTGTAAAGTTAGGAAGTTGGGATTTTCTATGGGTTTTGTATTTGGCTAATCAATCCGACATGCCAAATTTCATAAGGATCGGCCGACTATATCCTATAGCTTCCATATAACTGATTGATCGGAAATGCCATAACTTTGGTGTTTGTAAAGTTAGAATGTTGGGATTTTCTATGGGTTTTATATTTGGCTAATCAATCAACGAGGTATGCCATTCCAACATTCGACCACTATTTTCCAGGGTTTTGATTAAAAAACCAAAAAATCGAGGTGATTTTCTTCGGAATTTGGCGTTGTCATTAGGGTGGGGGTCGTCATTTTTTTCACAAATTGTTCAAATGCAGTTTTTTTCTGTAAATGACACTTCGTTGGAAATTTTGTAACGAATTCAACGAGGTATGCCATTCCAACATTCGACCACTATTTCCCAGGGTTTTGATTAAAAACCGAAAATCGAGGTGATTTTCTTCGGTTTTTGGCGTTGTCATAAGGGTGGGGGTCGTCATTTTTTTCACAAATTGTTCAAATGCAGTTTTTTTTCTGTAAATGGCACTTCGCTGGAAATTTTGTAACGAATTCAATGAGGTATGCCATTCCAACATTCGACCACTATTTCCCAGGGTTTTGATTAAAAAACCAAAAAATCGAGGTGATTTTCTTCGGATTTTGGCGTTGTCATGAGGGTGGGGGTCGTCATTTTTTTTCAAAAATTGTTCAAATGCAGTTTTTTTTTCTGTAAATGACATTTTGTTGGAAATTTTGTAACGAATTCAACGAGGTATGCCATTCCAACATTCGACCACTATTTCCCAGGGTTTTGATTCAAAAACCAAAAAATCGAGGTGATTTTCTTCGGAATTTGGCGATGTCATAAGTGTGGGGGTCGTCATTTTTTTCAAAAATTGTTCAAATGCAGGTTTTTTTCTGTAAATGACACTTTGTTGGAAATTTGGTAACGAATTCAACGAGGTATGCCATACCAACATTCGACCACTATTTCCCAGGGTTTTGATTAAAAACCGAAAATCGAGGTGATTTTCTTCGGATTTTGGCGTTGTCATAAGGGTGGGGGCCATCATTTTTTTGGAAAAATTAGTTCAAATGATCTTTTTTTTCTGTAAATTCCACTTTGTTGAAAATTTTGTAACGAATTCAACGAGGTATGCTATTCCAACATTCGACCACTATGTCCCAGGGTTTTGATTAAAATACCGAAAATCGAGGTGATTTTCTTCGGATTTTGGCTTCGTCATAAGGGTGGGGGTCGTCATTTTTTTCAAAAATTGTTCAAATGCTGTTTTTTTGCTGTAAATGACACTTTGTTGGAAATTTTGTAACGAAATCAACGAGGTATGCCATTCCAACATTCGACCACTATTTCCCAGGGTTTTGATTCAAAAACCAAAAAATCGAGGTGATTTTCTTCGGTTTTTGGCGTTGTCAAAAGGGTGGGGGTCGTCATTTTTTCACAAATTGTTCAAATGCAGTTTTTTTTCTGTAAATGACACTTCGTTGGAAATTTTGTAACGAATTCAACGAGGTATGCCATTCCAACATTCGACCACTATTTCCCAGGGTTTTGATTAAAAAACCAAAAAATCGAGGTGATTTTCTTCGGATTTTGGCGTTGTCATAAGGGTGGGGGTCGTCATTTTTTTTTCAAAAATTTGTTCAAATGCAATTTCTTTTCTGTAAATGACACTTTGTTGGAAATTTTGTAACGAATTCAACGAGGTATGCCATTCCAACATTCGACCACTATTTCCCAGGGTTTTGATTCAAAAACCAAAAAATCGAGGTGATTTTCTTCGGTTTTTGGCGTTGTCAAAAGGGTGGGGGTCGTCATTATACCCTTGCAGAGGGTATTATAATTTTGGTCAAAAGTGTGCAACGCAGTGAAGGAGACATCTCCGACCCTATAAAGTATATATATTCTTGATCAGAATCACCTCCTGAGTTGATATAGCCATGTCCGTCTGTCCGTCTGTCCGTCTGTCCGTCTGTCTGTCCGTCTGTCTGTCCGTCTGTCTGTTTCTACGCGAACTAGTCTCTCAGTTTTAAAGATATCGAATTGAAACTTTGCACACACCCTTCTTTCCTTTGCACGCAGTATATAAGTCGGAACGGCCGGGATCGGCCGACTATATCCTATAGCTGCCATATAACTGAACGATCGGAAATGCCATAACTTTGGTGTTTGTAAAGTTAGGAAGTTGGGATTTTCTATGGGTTTTGTATTTGGCTAATCAATCCGACATGCCAAATTTCATAAGGATCGGCCGACTATATCCTATAGCTTCCATATAACTGATTGATCGGAAATTCCATAACTTTGGTGTTTGTAAAGTTAGAATGTTGGGATTTTCTATGGGTTTTATATTTGGCTAATCAATCCGACATGCCGAATTTCAAAAGGATCGGCCGACTATATCCTATAGCTGCCATATAACTGATTGATCGGAAATACCATAACTTTGGTGTTTGTAAAGTTAGGAAGTTGGCATTTTCTGTGGGTGTTATATTTGGCCAGCCAATCCGACCTACCAAATTTCATAAGGATCGGCCGACTGAATCCTATAGCTGCCATATAACTGAACGATTGGAAATGCCATAACTTTGGTGTTTTTAAAGTTAGGAAGTTGGGATTTTTTATAAGTATTAAGAATGCATCATATGAATAATTTTGGAGAATATAATTTACAGAGTATTCTGCAAGGGTATATCAACTTCGGCTCCGCCCGAAGTTAGCTTTCCTTTCTTGTTTTTTTCACAAATTGTTCAAATGCAGTTTTTTTCTGTAAATGACACTTCGTTGGAAATTTTGTAACGAATTCAACGAGGTATGCCATTCCAACATTCGACCACTATTTCCCAGGGTTTTGATTTAAAAACCAAAAAATCGAGGTGATTTTCTTCGGATTTTGGCGTTGTCATAAGGGTGGGGGTCGTCATTTTTTTTTCAAAAATTTGTTCAAATGCAATTTCTTTTCTGTAAATGACACTTTGTTGGAAATTTTGTAACGAATTCAACGAGGTATGCCATTCCAACATTCGACCACTATTTCCCAGGGTTTTGATTCAAAAACCAAAAAATCTAGGTGATTTTCTTCGGAATTTGGCGTTGTCATTAGGGTGGGGTCGTCATTTTTTTCACAAATTGTTCAAATGCAGTTTTTTTTCTGTAAATGACACTTCGTTGGAAATTTTGTAACGAATTCAACGAGGTATGCCATTCCAACATTCGACCACTATTTCCCAGGGTTTTGATTAAAAACCGAAAATCGAAGTGATTTTCTTCGGTTTTTGGCGTTTTCATAAGGGTGGGGGTCGTCATTTTTTTCACAAATTGTTCAAATGCAGTTTTTTTTCTGTAAATTTCACTTCGCTGGAAATTTTGTAACGAATTCAATGAGGTATGCCATTCCAACATTCGACCACTATTTCCCAGGGTTTTGATTAAAAACCGAAAATCGAGGTGATTTTCTTCGGATTTTGGCGTTGTCATAAGGGTGGGGGTCGTCATTTTTTTTTTCAAAAAATTGTTCAAATGCAATTTTTTCCGTAAATGACACTTTGTTGGAAATTTCGTAACGAATTCAACGAGGTATGCCATTCCAACATTCGACCACTATTTCCCAGGGTTTTGATTAAAAAACCGAAAAATCGAGGTGATTTTTTTCGGATTTTGGCGTTATCATAAGGGTGGGGGTCGTCATTTTTTTCAAAAATTGTTCAAATGCTGTTTTTTTCTGTAAATGACTTGGAAATTTTGTAACGAATTCAACGAGGTATGCCATTCCAACATTCGACCACTATTTTCCAGGGTTTTGATTAAAAAACCAAAAAATCGAGGAGATTTTCTTCGGATTTTGGCGTTGTCATAAGGGTGGGGGTCGTCATTTTTTTTTCAAAAATTTGTTCAAATGCAATTTCATTTCTGTAAATGACACTTTGTTGGAAATTTTGTAACGAATTCAACGAGGTATGCCATTCCAACATTCGACCACTATTTCCCAAGGTTTTGATTCAAAACCAAAAAATCGAGGTGATTTTCTTCGGAATTTGGCGTTGTCATTAGGGTGGGGGTCGTCATTTTTTTCACAAATTGTTCAAATGCAGTATTTTTTCTGTAAATGACACTTCGTTGGAAATTTTGTAACGAATTCAACGAGGTATGCCATTCCAACATTCGACCACTATTTCCCAGGGTTTTGATTAAAAACCGAAAATCGAGGTGATTTTCTTCGGTTTTTGGCGTTGTCATAAGGGTGGGGGTCGTCATTTTTTTTCACAAATTGTTCAAATGCAGTTTTTTTTCTGTAAATGACACTTCGTTGGAAATTTTGTAACGAATTCAACGAGGTATGCCATTCCAACATTCGACCACTATTTCCCAGGGTTTTGATTAAAAACCGAAAATCGAGGTGATTTTCTTCGGATTTTGGCGTTGTCATAAGGGTGGGGGTCGTCATTTTTTTTCAAAAATTATTCAAATGCAATTTCTTTTCTGTAAATGACACTTTGTTGGAAATTTTGTAACGAATTGAACGAGGTTTGCCATTCCAACATTCGACCACTATTGCACAGGGCTTTGATTAAAAAACCGAAAAATCGATGTGATTTTCTTCGGATTTTAGCGTTGTCATAAGGGTGGGGTTCATCATTTTTTCGAAAAATTAGTTCAAATGATCTTTTTTTCTGTAAATTCCACTTTGTTGAAAATTTTGTAACGAATTCAACGAGGTATGCTATTCCAACATTCGACCACTATTTCCCAGGGTTTTGATTAAAATACCGAAAATCGAGGTGATTTTCTTCGGATTTTGGCGTTGTCAAAAGGGTGGGGGTCGTCATTTTTTTTCAAAAATTGTTCAAATGCTGTTTTTTTGCTGTAAATGACACTCTGTTGGAAATTTTGTAACGAATTCAACGAGGTATGCCATTCCAATATTCGACCACTATTTCCCAGGGTTTTGATTCAAAAACCAAAAAATCGAGGTGATTTTCTTCGGTTTTTGGCGTTGTCATAAGGGTGGGGGTCGTCATTTTTTTCAAAAAATTGTTCAAATGCAATTTTTTCTGTAAATGACACTTTGTTGGAAATTTCGTAAGGAATTCAACGAGGTATGCCATTCCAACATTCGACCACTATTTCCCAGGGTTTTGATTAAAAACCGAAAATCGAGGTGATTTTCTTCGGTTTTTGGCGTTGTCATAAGGGTGGGGTCGTCATTTTTTTTCACAAATTGTTCAAATGCAGTTTTTTTTCTGTAAATGACACTTCGTTGGAAATTTTGTAACGAATTCAACGAGGTATGCCATTCCAACATTCGACCACTGTTTCCCAGGGTTTTGATTAAAATATCGAAAAATCGAGCTGATTTTATCCTGATTTTGGCGTTGTCATAAGGGTGGGGGTCGTCATTTTTTTTTCAAAAAATTGTTCAGATGCAATTTTTTCTGTAAATGACACTTTGTTGGAAATTTTGTAACGAATTCAACGAGGTATGCCATTCCAACATTCGACCACTATTTCCCAGGGTTGTCATAAGGGTGGGAGTCGTCATTTTTTTCACAAATTGTTCAAATGCAGTTTTTTTTCTGTAAATGACACTTCGTTGGAAATTTTGTAACGAATTCAACGAGGTATGCCATTCCAACATTCGACCACAATTTCCCAGGGTTTTGATTAAAATATCGAAAAATCGAGCTGATTTTATCCGGATTTTGGCGTTGTCATAGGGGTGGGGGTCGTCATTTTTTTTCAAAAAATTGTTCAAATGCAATTTTTCTGTAAATGACACTTCGTTGGAAATTTTGTAACGAATTCAGCGAGGTATGCCATTCCAACATTCGACCACTATTTCCCAGGGTTTTGATTAAAAAACCGAAAAATCGAGGTGAATTTTCTTCGGATTTTGGCGTTGTCATTAGGGTGGGGGTCGTCATTTTTTTCAAAAATTGTTCAAATGCAGGTTTTTTTCTGTAAATGACACTTTGTTGGAAATTTTGTAACGAATTCAACGAGGTATGCCATTACAACATTCGACCACTATTTCCCAGGGTTTTGATTAAAATATGGAAAATCGAGGTGATTTTCTTCGGATCTTGGAGTTGTCATAAGGGTGGGGGTCGTAATTTTTTTTCAAAAAAATGTTCAAATTCCATTTTTGTTCTGTAAATGACTCTGTGTTGGAAATTTTGTAACGAATTCAACGAGGTATGCCATTCCAACATTCGACCACTATTTCCCAGGGTTTTGATTAAAAAACCGAAAAATCAATGTGATTTTCTTCGGATTTTGGCGTTGTCATAAGGGTGGGGGTCATCATTTTTTTTCGAAAAATTAGTTCAAATGATCTTTTTTTTCTGTAAATTCCACTCTGTTGAAAATTTTGTAACGAATTCAACGAGGTATGCCATTCCAACATTCGACCACTATTTCCCAGGGTTTTGATTAAAATATCGAAAAATCGAGCTGATTTTATCCTGATTTTGGCGTTGTCATAAGGGTGGGGGTCGTCATTTTTTTTTCAAAAAATTGTTCAGATGCAATTTTTTCTGTAAATGACACTTTGTTGGAAATTTTGTAACGAATTCAACGAGGTATGCCATTCCAACATTCGACCACTATTTCCCAGGGTTGTCATAAGGGTGGGAGTCGTCATTTTTTCACAAATTGTTCAAATGCAGTTTTTTTTCTGTAAATGACACTTCGTTGGAAATTTTGTAACGAATTCAACGAGGTATGCCATTCCAACATTCGACCACAATTTCCCAGGGTTTTGATTAAAATATCGAAAAATCGAGCTGATTTTATCCGGATTTTGGCGTTGTCATAAGGGTGGGGGTCGTCATTTTTTTTCAAAAAATTGTTCAAATGCAATTTTTCTGTAAATGACACTTCGTTGGAAATTTTGTAACGAATTCAGCGAGGTATGCCATTCCAACATTCGACCACTATTTCCCAGGGTTTTGATTAAAAAACCGAAAAATCGAGGTGAATTTTCTTCGGATTTTGGCGTTGTCATTAGGGTGGGGGTCGTCATTTTTTTCAAAAATTGTTCAAATGCAGGTTTTTTTCTGTAAATGACACTTTGTTGGAAATTTTGTAACGAATTCAACGAGGTATGCCATTACAACATTCGACCACTATTTCCCAGGGTTTTGATTAAAATATGGAAAATCGAGGTGATTTTCTTCGGATCTTGGAGTTGTCATAAGGGTGGGGGTCGTAATTTTTTTTTCAAAAAAATGTTCAAATTCCATTTTTGTTCTGTAAATGACTCTGTGTTGGAAATTTTGTAACGAATTCAACGAGGTATGCCATTCCAACATTCGACCACTATTTCCCAGGGTTTTGATTAAAAAACCGAAAAATCAATGTGATTTTCTTCGGATTTTGGCGTTGTCATAAGGGTGGGGGTCATCATTTTTTTTCGAAAAATTAGTTCAAATGATCTTTTTTTTCTGTAAATTCCACTCTGTTGAAAATTTTGTAACGAATTCAACGAGGTATGCTATTCCAACATTCGACCACTATCTCCCAGGGTTTTGATTAAAATACCGAAAATCGAGCTGATTTTATCCGGATTTTGGCGTTGTCATAAGGGTGGGGGTCGTCATTTTTTTTTCAAAAAATTGTTCAAATGCAATTTTTTCTGTAAATGACACTTTGTTGGAAATTTTGTAACGAATTCAACGAGGTATGCCATTCCAACATTCGACCACTATTTCCCAGGGTTGTCATAAGGGTGGGAGTCGTCATTTTTTCACAAATTGTTCAAATGCAGTTTTTTTTCTGTAAATGACAATTCGTTGGAAATTTTGTAACGAATTCAACGAGGTATGCCATTCCAACATTCGACCACTATTTCCCAGGGTTTTGATTAAAATATCGAAAAATCGAGCTGATTTTATCCGGATTTTGGCGTTGTCATAAGGGTGGGGGTCGTCATTTTTTTTTTCAAAAAATTGTTCAAATGCAATTTTTTCTGTAAATGACACTTCGTTGGAAATTTTGTAACGAATTCAGCGAGGTATGCCGTTCCAACATTCGACCACTATTTCCCAGGGTTTTGATTAAAAAACCGAAAAATCGAGGTGAATTTTCTTCGGATTTTGGCGTTGTCATTAGGGTGGGGGTCGTCATTTTTTTCAGAAATTGTTCAAATGCAGGTTTTTTTCTGTAAATGACACTTTGTTGGAAATTTTGTAACGAATTCAACGAGGTATGCCATTACAACATTCGACCACTATTTCCCAGGGTTTTGATTAAAATATGGAAAATCGAGGTGATTTTCTTCGGATCTTGGAGTTGTCATAAGGGTGGGGGTCGTAATTTTTTTTTTAAAAATATGTTCAAATTCCATTTTTGTTCTGTAAATGACTCTGTGTTGGAAATTTTGTAACGAATTCAACGAGGTATGCCATTCCAACATTCGACCACTATTTCCCAGGGTTTTGATTAAAAAACCGAAAAATCAATGTGATTTTCTTCGGATTTTGGCGTTGTCATAAGGGTGGGGGTCATCATTTTTTTTCGAAAAATTAGTTCAAATGATCTTTTTTTTCTGTAAATTCCACTCTGTTGAAAATTTTGTAACGAATTCAACGAGGTATGCTATTCCAACATTCGACCACTATTTCCCAGGGTTTTGATTAAAATACCGAAAATCGAGCTGATTTTATCCGGATTTTGGCGTTGTCATAAGGGTGGGGGTCGTCATTTTTTTTCAAAAAATTGTTCAAATGCAATTTTTTCTGTAAATGACACTTTGTTGGAAATTTTGTAACGAATTCAACGAGGTATGCCATTCCAACATTCGACCACTATTTCCCAGGGTTTTGATTAAAAAACCGAAAAATCGAGCTGATTTTATCCGGATTTTGGCGTTGTCATAAGGGTGGGGGTCGTCATTTTTTTCTCAAAAAATTGTTCAAATGCAATTTTTTCTGTAAATGACACTCTGTTGGAAATTTTGTAACGAATTCAATGAGGTATGCCATTCCAACATTCGACCACTATTTCCCAGGGTTTTGATTAAAAAACCGAAAAATCGAGGTGATTTTCTTCGGATTTTGGCGTTGTCATAAGGGTGGGGGTCGTCATTTTTTTCAAAAATTGTTCAAATGCAGTTTTTTTCTGTAAAGGACTTGGAAATTTTGTAACGAATTCAACGAGGTATGCCATTCCAACATTCGACCACTATTTTCCCGGGTTTTGATTAAAAAACCAAAAAATTGAGGTGATTTTCTTCGGATTTTGGCGTTGTCATAAGGGTGGGGGTCGTCATTTTTTTTCAAAAATTTTTCAAATGCAATTTCTTTTCTGTAAATGACACTTTGTTGGAAATTTTGTAACGAATTCAACGAGGTATGCCATTCCAATATTCGACCACTATTTCCCAGGGTTTTGATTCAAAAACCAAAAAATCGAGGTGATTTTCTTCGGTTTTTGGCGTTGTCATAAGGGTGGGGGTCGTCATTTTTTTCAAAAATTGTTCAAATGCAGTTTTTTTTTTCTGTAAATGACACTTCGCTGGAAATTTTGTAACGAATTCAATGAGGTATGCCATTCCAACATTCGACCACTATTTCCCAGGGTTTTGATTAAAATATCGAAAAATCGAGCTGATTTTATCCGGATTTTGGCGTTGTCATAAGGGTGGGGGTCGTCATTTTTTTTTTCAAAAAATTGTTCAAATGCAATTTTTTCTGTTAATGACACTTTGTTGGAAATTTTGTAACGAATTCAACGAGGTATGCCATTCCAACATTCGACCACTATTTCCCAGGGTTTTGATTCAAAAACCAAAAAATCGAGGTGATTTTCTTCGGAATTTGGCGTTGTCATTAGGGTGGGGGTCGTCATTTTTTTCACAAATTGTTCAAATGCAGTTTTTTTTCTGTAAATGACACTTCGTTGGAAATTTTGTAACGAATTCAACGAGGTATGCCATTCCAACATTCGACCACTATTTCCCAGGGTTTTGATTAAAAACCGAAAATCGAGGTGATTTTCTTCGGTTTTTGGCGTTGTCATAAGGGTGGGGGTCGTCATTTTTTTCACAAATTGTTCAAATCCAGTTTTTTTTCTGTAAATGACACTTCGTTGGAAATTTTGTAACGAATTCAACGAGGTATGCCATTCCAACATTCGACCACTATTTCCCAGGGTTTTGATTAAAATATCGAAAAATCGAGCTGATTTTATCCTGCTTTTGGCGTTGTCATAAGGGTGGGGGTCGTCATTTTTTTTTCAAAAAATTGTTCAGATGCAATTTTTTCTGTAAATGACACTTTGTTGGAAATTTTGTAACGAATTCAACGAGGTATGCCATTACAACATTCGACCACTATTTCCCAGGGTTTTGATTAAAATATGGAAAATCGAGGTGATTTTCTTCGGATTTTGGAGTTGTCATAAGGGTGGGGGTCGTAATTTTTTTTCAAAAAAATGTTCAAATTCCATTTTTGTTCTGTAAATGACTCTGTGTTGGAAATTTTGTAACGAATTCAACGAGGTATGCCATTCCAACATTCGACCACTATTTCCCAGGGTTTTGATTATAAAACCGAAAAATCAATGTGATTTTCTTCGGATTTTGGCGTTGTCATAAGGGTGGGGGTCATCATTTTTTTCGAAAAATTAGTTCAAATTATCTTTTTTTTCTGTAAATTCCACTCTGTTGAAAATTTTGTAACGAATTCAACGAGGTATGCTATTCCAACATTCGACCACTATCTCCCAGGGTTTTGATTAAAATACCGAAAATCGAGCTGATTTTATCCGGATTTTGGCGTTGTCATAAGGGTGGGGGTCGTCATTTTTTTTCAAAAAATTGTTCAAATGCAATTTTTTCTGTAAATGACACTTTGTTGGAAATTTTGTAACGAATTCAACGAGGTATGCCATTCCAACATTCGACCACTATTTCCCAGGGTTTTGATTAAAAAACCGAAAAATCGAGCTGATTTTATCCGGATTTTGGCGTTGTCATAAGGGTGGGGGTCGTCATTTTTTTTTCAAAAAATTGTTCAAATGCAATTTTTTCTGTAAATGACACTCTGTTGGAAATTTTGTAACGAATTCAACGAGGTATGCCATTCCAATATTCGACCACTATTTCCCAGGGTTTTGATTCAAAAACCAAAAAATCGAGGTGATTTTCTTCGGAATTTGGCGTTGTCATTAGGGTGGGGGTCGTCATTTTTTTCACAAATTGTTCAAATGCAGTTTTTTTTTCTGTAAATGACACTTCGTTGGAAATTTTGTAACGAATTCAACGAGGTATGCCATTCCAACATTCGACCACTATTTCCCAGGGTTTTGATTAAAAACCGAAAATCGAGGTGATTTTCTTCGGTTTTTGGCGTTGTCATAAGGGTGGGGGTCGTCATTTTTTCACAAATTGTTCAAATCCAGTTTTTTTTCTGTAAATGACACTTCGTTGGAAATTTTGTAACGAATTCAACGAGGTATGCCATTCCAACATTCGACCACTATTTCCCAGGGTTTTGATTAAAATATCGAAAAATCGAGCTGATTTTATCCTGCTTTTGGCGTTGTCATAAGGGTGGGGGTCGTCATTTTTTTTCAAAAAATTGTTCAGATGCAATTTTTTCTGTAAATGACACTTTGTTGGAAATTTTGTAACGAATTCAACGAGGTATGCCATTACAACATTCGACCACTATTTCCCAGGGTTTTGATTAAAATATGGAAAATCGAGGTGATTTTCTTCGGATTTTGGAGTTGTCATAAGGGTGGGGGTCGTAATTTTTTTTTCAAAAAAATGTTCAAATTCCATTTTTGTTCTGTAAATGACTCTGTGTTGGAAATTTTGTAACGAATTCAACGAGGTATGCCATTCCAACATTCGACCACTATTTCCCAGGGTTTTGATTATAAAACCGAAAAATCAATGTGATTTTCTTCGGATTTTGGCGTTGTCATAAGGGTGGGGTCATCATTTTTTTCGAAAAATTAGTTCAAATGATCTTTTTTTCTGTAAATTCCACTCTGTTGAAAATTTTGTAACGAATTCAACGAGGTATGCTATTCCAACATTCGACCACTATCTCCCAGGGTTTTGATTAAAATACCGAAAATCGAGCTGATTTTATCCGGATTTTGGCGTTGTCATAAGGGTGGGGGTCGTCATTTTTTTTTCAAAAAATTGTTCAAATGCAATTTTTTCTGTAAATGACACTTTGTTGGAAATTTTGTAACGAATTCAACGAGGTATGCCATTCCAACATTCGACCACTATTTTCCCGGGTTTTGATTAAAAAACCAAAAAATTGAGGTGATTTTCTTCGGATTTTGGCGTTGTCATAAGGGTGGGGGTCGTCATTTTTTTTTCAAAAAATTGTTCAAATGCAATTTTTTCTGTAAATGACACTCTGTTGGAAATTTTGTAACGAATTCAACGAGGTATGCCATTCCAATATTCGACCACTATTTCCCAGGGTTTTGATTCAAAAACCAAAAAATCGAGGTAATTTTCTTCGGTTTTTGGCGTTGTCATAAGGGTGGGGGTCGTCATTTTTTTCAAAAAATTGTTCAAATGCAATTTTTTCTGTAAATAACACTTTGTTGGAAATTTCGTAACGAATTCAACGAGGTATGCCATTCCAACATTCGACCACTATTTCCCAGGGTTTTGATTAAAAAACCGAAAAATCGAGGTGATTTTTTTTGGATTTTGGCGTTGTCATAAGGGTGGGGGTCGTCATTTTTTTCAAAAATTGTACAAATGCTGTTTTTTTTCTGTAAATGACTTGGAAATTTTGTAACGAATTCAACGAGGTATGCCATTCCAATATTCGACCACTATTTCCCAGGGTTTTGATTCAAAAACCAAAAAATCGAGGTGATTTTCTTCGGTTTTTGGCGTTGTCATAAGGGTGGGGGTCGTCATTTTTTTCACAAATTGTTCAAATGCAGTTTTTTTTTTCTGTAAATGACACTTCGCTGGAAATTTTGTAACGAATTCAATGAGGTATGCCATTCCAACATTCGACCACTATTTCCCAGGGTTTTGATTAAAATATCGAAAAATCGAGCTGATTTTATCCGGATTTTGGCGTTGTCATAAGGGTGGGGTCGTCATTTTTTTTTCAAAAAATTGTTCAAATGCAATTTTTTCTGTTAATGACACTTTGTTGGAAATTTTGTAACGAATTCAACGAGGTATGCCATTCCAACATTCGACCACTATTTCCCAGGGTTTTGATTAAAAAACCGAAAAATCGAGGTGATTTTCTTCGGACTTTGGCGTTGTCATAAGGGTGGGGGTCGTCATTTTTTTCAAAAATTGTTCAAATGCAGTTTTTTTTCTGTAAAGGACTTGGAAATTTTGTAACGAATTCAACGAGGTATGCCATTCCAACATTCGACCACTATTTTCCCGGGTTTTGATTAAAAACCAAAAAAATTGAGGTGATTTTCTTCGGATTTTGGCGTTGTCATAAGGGTGGGGGTCGTCATTTTTTTTTCAAAAATTTTTTCAAATGCAATTTCTTTTCTGTAAATGACACTTTGTTGGAAATTTTGTAACGAATTCAACGAGGTATGCCATTCCAACATTCGACCACTATTTCCCAGGGTTTTGATTAAAAACCGAAAATCGAGGTGATTTTCTTCGGTTTTTGGCGTTGTCATAAGGGTGGGGGTCGTCATTTTTTTCACAAATTGTTCAAATCCAGTTTTTTTCTGTAAATGACACTTCGTTGGAAATTTTGTAACGAATTCAACGAGGTATGCCATTCCAACATTCGACCACTATTTCCCAGGGTTTTGATTAAAATATCGAAAAATCGAGCTGATTTTATCCTGATTTTGGCGTTGTCATAAGGGTGGGGGTCGTCATTTTTTTTCAAAAAATTGTTCAGATGCAATTTTTTCTGTAAATGACACTTTGTTGGAAATTTTGTAACGAATTCAACGAGGTATGCCATTCCAACATTCGACCACTATTTCCCAGGGTTGTCATAAGGGTGGGAGTCGTCATTTTTTTCACAAATTGTTCAAATGCAGTTTTTTTTCTGTAAATGACACTTCGTTGGAAATTTTGTAACGAATTCAACGAGGTATGCCATTCCAACATTCGACCACTATTTCCCAGGGTTTTGATTAAAATATCGAAAAATCGAGCTGATTTTATCCGGATTTTGGCGTTGTCATAAGGGTGGGGGTCGTCATTTTTTTTTTTCAAAAAATTGTTCAAATGCAATTTTTTCTGTAAATGACACTTCGTTGGAAATTTTGTAACGAATTCAGCGAGGTATGCCATTCCAACATTCGACCACTATTTCCCAGGGTTTTGATTAAAAACCGAAAAATCGAGGTGAATTTTCTTCGGAATTTGGCGTTGTCATTAGGGTGGGGGTCGTCATTTTTTTCACAAATTGTTCAAATGCAGTTTTTTTTCTGTAAATGACACTTCGTTGGAAATTTTGTAACGAATTCAACGAGGTATGCCATTCCAACATTCGACCACTATTTCCCAGGGTTTTGATTAAAAACCGAAAATCGAGGTGATTTTCTTCGGATTTTGGCGTTGTCATAAGGGTGGGGGTCGTCATTTTTTTCACAAATTGTTCAAATGCAGTGTTTTTTCTGTAAATGACACTTCGCTGGAAATTTTGTAACGAATTCAATGAGGTATGCCATTCCAACATTCGACCACTATTTCCCAGGGTTTTGATTAAAATATCGAAAAATCGAGCTGATTTTATCCGGATTTTGGCGTTGTCATAAGGGTGGGGGTCGTCATTTTTTTTCAAAAAATTGTTCAAATGCAATTTTTTCTGTTAATGACACTTTGTTGGAAATTTTGTAACGAATTCAACGAGGTATGCCATTCCAACATTCGACCACTATTTCCCAGGGTTTTGATTAAAAAACCGAAAAATCGAGGTGATTTTCTTCGGATTTTGGCGTTGTCATAAGGGTGGGGGTCGTCATTTTTTTCAAAAATTGTTCAAATGCAGTTTTTTTTCTGTAAAGGACTTGGAAATTTTGTAACGAATTCAACGAGGTATGCCATTCCAACATTCGACCACTATTTTCCCGGGTTTTGATTAAAAAACCAAAAAATTGAGGTGATTTTCTTCGGATTTTGGCGTTGTCATAAGGGTGGGGGTCGTCATTTTTTTTTCAAAAATTTTTTCAAATGCAATTTTTTTTCTGTAAATTACACTTTGTTGGAAATTTTGTAACGAATTCAACGAGGTATGCCATTCCAACATTCGACCACTATTTCCCAGGGTTTTGATTAAAAAACCAAAAAATCGAGGAGATTTTCTTCGGATTTTGGCGTTGTCATAAGGGTGGGGGTCGTCATTTTTTTTCAAAAATTTGTTCAAATGCAATTTCATTTCTGTAAATGACACTTTGTTGGAAATTTTGTAACGAATTCAACGAGGTATGCCATTCCAACATTCGACCACTATTTCCCAAGGTTTTGATTCAAAAACCAAAAAATCGAGGTGATTTTCTTCGGAATTTGGCGTTGTCATTAGGGTGGGGGTCGTCATTTTTTTCACAAATTGTTCAAATGCAGTATTTTTTCTGTAAATGACACTTCGTTGGAAAATTTTTAACGAATTCAACGAGGTATGCCATTCCAACATTCGACCACTATTTCCCAGGGTTTTGATTAAAAACCGAAAATCGAGGTGATTTTCTTCGGTTTTTGGCGTTGTCATAAGGGTGGGGGTCGTCATTTTTTTCACAAATTGTTCAAATGCAGTTTTTTTTCTGTAAATGACACTTCGTTGGAAATTTTGTAACGAATTCAACGAGGTATGCCATTCCAACATTCGACCACTATTTCCCAGGGTTTTGATTAAAAACCGAAAATCGAGGTGATTTTCTTCGGATTTTGGCGTTGTCATAAGGGTGGGGGTCGTCATTTTTTTTCAAAAATTATTCAAATGCAATTTCTTTTCTGTAAATGACACTTTGTTGGAAATTTTGTAACGAATTGAACGAGGTATGCCATTCCAACATTCGACCACTATTGCACAGGGCTTTGATTAAAAAACCGAAAAATCGATGTGATTTTCTTCGGATTTTAGCGTTGTCATAAGGGTGGGGTTCATCATTTTTTTCGAAAAATTAGTTCAAATGATCTTTTTTTTCTGTAAATTCCACTTTGTTGAAAATTTTGTAACGAATTCAACGAGGTATGCTATTCCAACATTCGACCACTATTTCCCAGGGTTTTGATTAAAATACCGAAAATCGAGGTGATTTTCTTCGGTTTTTGGCGTTGTCATAAGGGTGGGGGTCGTCATTTTTTTCACAAATTGTTCAAATGCTGTTTTTTTGCTGTAAATGACACTCTGTTGGAAATTTTGTAACGAATTCAACGAGGTATGCCATTCCAATATTCGACCACTATTTCCCAGGGTTTTGATTCAAAAACCAAAAAATCGAGGTGATTTTCTTCGGTTTTTGGCGTTGTCATAAGGGTGGGGGTCGTCATTTTTTTCAAAAAATTGTTCAAATGCAATTTTTTCTGTAAATGACACTTTGTTGGAAATTTCGTAAGGAATTCAACGAGGTATGCCATTCCAACATTCGACCACTATTTCCCAGGGTTTTGATTAAAAACCGAAAATCGAGGTGATTTTCTTCGGTTTTTGGCGTTGTCATAAGGGTGGGGGTCCTCATTTTTTTCACAAATTGTTCAAATGCAGTTTTTTTTCTGTAAATGACACTTCGTTGGAAATTTTGTAACGAATTCAACGAGGTATGCCATTCCAACATTCGACCACTATTTCCCAGGGTTTTGATTAAAATATCGAAAAATCGAGCTGATTTTATCCTGATTTTGGCGTTGTCATAAGGGTGGGGGTCGTCATTTTTTTCAAAAAATTGTTCAAATGCAATTTTTTCTGTAAATGACACTTTGTTGGAAATTTTGTAACGAATTCAACGAGGTATGCCATTCCAACATTCGACCACTATTTCCCAGGGTTGTCATAAGGGTGGGAGTCGTCATTTTTTTCACAAATTGTTCAAATGCAGTTTTTTTCTGTAAGTGACACTTCGTTGGAAATTTTGTAACGAATTCAACGAGGTATGCCATTCCAACATTCGACCACTATTTCCCAGGGTTTTGATTAAAATATCGAAAAATCGAGCTGATTTTATCCGGATTTTGGCGTTGTCATAAGGGTGGGGGTCGTCATTTTTTTTCAAAAAATTGTTCAAATGCAATTTTTCTGTAAATGACACTTCGTTGGAAATTTTGTAACGAATTCAGCGAGGTATGCCATTCCAACATTCGACCACTATTTCCCAGGGTTTTGATTAAAAAACCGAAAAATCGAGGTGAATTTTCTTCGGATTTTGGCGTTGTCATTAGGGTGGGGGTCGTCATTTTTTTCAAAAATTGTTCAAATGCAGGTTTTTTTCTGTAAATGACACTTTGTTGGAAATTTTGTAACGAATTCAACGAGGTATGCCATTACAACATTCGACCACTATTTCCCAGGGTTTTGATTAAAATATGGAAAATCGAGGTGATTTTCTTCGGATCTTGGAGTTGTCATAAGGGTGGGGGTCGTAATTTTTTTTTAAAAAAATGTTCAAATTCCATTTTTGTTCTGTAAATGACTCTGTGTTGGAAATTTTGTAACGAATTCAACGAGGTATGCCATTCCAACATTCGACCACTATTTCCCAGGGTTTTGATTAAAAAACCGAAAAATCAATGTGATTTTCTTCGGATTTTGGCGTTGTCATAAGGGTGGGGGTCATCATTTTTTTCGAAAAATTAGTTCAAATGATCTTTTTTTCTGTAAATTCCACTCTGTTGAAAATTTTGTAACGAATTCAACGAGGTATGCTATTCCAACATTCGACCACTATCTCCCAGGGTTTTGATTAAAATACCGAAAATCGAGCTGATTTTATCCGGATTTTGGCGTTGTCATAAGGGTGGGGGTCGTCATTTTTTTTCAAAAAATTGTTCAAATGCAATTTTTCTGTAAATGACACTTTGTTGGAAATTTTGTAACGAATTCAACGAGGTATGCCATTCCAACATTCGACCACTATTTCCCAGGGTTTTGATTAAAAAACCGAAAAATCGAGCTGATTTTATCCGGATTTTGGCGTTGTCATAAGGGTGGGGGTCGTCATTTTTTTTCAAAAAATTGTTCAAATGCAATTTTTTCTGTAAATGACACTCTGTTGGAAATTTTGTAACGAATTCAACGAGGTATGCCATTCCAATATTCGACCACTATTTCCCAGGGTTTTGATTCAAAACCAAAAAATCGAGGTAATTTTCTTCGGTTTTTGGCGTTGTCATAAGGGTGGGGGTCGTCATTTTTTTCAAAAAATTGTTCAAATGCAATTTTTTCTGTAAATAACACTTTGTTGGAAATTTCGTAACGAATTCAACGAGGTATGCCATTCCAACATTCGACCACTATTTCCCAGGGTTTTGATTAAAAACCGAAAAATCGAGGTGATTTTTTTTGGATTTTGGCGTTGTCATAAGGGTGGGGGTCGTCATTTTTTTCAAAAATTGTACAAATGCTGTTTTTTTCTGTAAATGACTTGGAAATTTTGTAACGAATTCAACGAGGTATGCCATTCCAATATTCGACCACTATTTCCCAGGGTTTTGATTCAAAAACCAAAAAATCGAGGTGATTTTCTTCGGTTTTTGGCGTTGTCATAAGGGTGGGGTCGTCATTTTTTTCACAAATTGTTCAAATGCAGTTTTTTTTTTGTAAATGACACTTCGCTGGAAATTTTGTAACGAATTCAATGAGGTATGCCATTCCAACATTCGACCACTATTTCCCAGGGTTTTGATTAAAATATCGAAAAATCGAGCTGATTTTATCCGGATTTTGGCGTTGTCATAAGGGTGGGGGTCGTCATTTTTTTTTTCAAAAAATTGTTCAAATGCAATTTTTTCTGTTAATCACACTTTGTTGGAAATTTTTTAACGAATTCAACGAGGTATGCCATTCCAACATTCGACCACTATTTCCCAGGGTTTTGATTAAAAAACCGAAAAATCGAGGTGATTTTCTTCGGATTTTGGCGTTGTCATAAGGGTGGGGGTCGTCATTTTTTTCAAAAATTGTTCAAATGCAGTTTTTTTTCTGTAAATGACACTTTGTTGGAAATTTTGTAACGAATTCAACGAGGTATGCCATTCCAACATTCGACCACTATTTCCCAGGGTTTTGATTCAAAAACCAAAAAATCGAGGCGATTTTCTTCGGAATTTGGCGTTGTCATTAGGGTGGGGGTCGTCATTTTTTTCACAAATTGTTCAAATGCAGTTTTTTTCTGTAAATGACACTTCGTTGGAAATTTTGTAACGAATTCAACGAGGTATGCCATTCCAACATTCGACCACTATTTCCCAGGGTTTTGATTAAAAACCGAAAATCGAGGTGATTTTCTTCGGTTTTTGGCGTTGTCATAAGGGTGGGGGTCGTCATTTTTTCACAAATTGTTCAAATCCAGTTTTTTTTCTGTAAATGACACTTCGTTGGAAATTTTGTAACGAATTCAACGAGGTATGCCATTCCAACATTCGACCACTATTTCCCAGGGTTTTGATTAAAATATCGAAAATCGAGCTGATTTTATCCTGATTTTGGCGTTGTCATAAGGGTGGGGGTCGTCATTTTTTTTTCAAAAAATTGTTCAGATGCAATTTTTTCTGTAAATGACACTTTGTTGGAAATTTTGTAACGAATTCAACGAGGTATGCCATTCCAACATTCGACCACTATTTCCCAGGGTTTTGATTAAAAAACCGAAAAATCGAGCTGATTTTATCCGGATTTTGGCGTTGTCATAAGGGTGGGGGTCGTCATTTTTTTTCAAAAAATTGTTCAAATGCAATTTTTTCTGTAAATGACACTCTGTTGGAAATTTTGTAACGAATTCAACGAGGTATGCCATTCCAATATTCGACCACTATTTCCCAGGGTTTTGATTCAAAAACCAAAAAATCGAGGTAATTTTCTTCGGTTTTTGGCGTTGTCATAAGGGTGGGGGTCGTCATTTTTTTCAAAAAATTGTTCAAATGCAATTTTTTCTGTAAATAACACTTTGTTGGAAATTTCGTAACGAATTCAACGAGGTATGCCATTCCAACATTCGACCACTATTTCCCAGGGTTTTGATTAAAAAACCGAAAAATCGAGGTGATTTTTTTGGATTTTGGCGTTGTCATAAGGGTGGGGGTCGTCATTTTTTTCAAAAATTGTACAAATGCTGTTTTTTTCTGTAAATGACTTGGAAATTTTGTAACGAATTCAACGAGGTATGCCATTCCAATATTCGACCACTATTTCCCAGGGTTTTGATTCAAAACCAAAAAATCGAGGTGATTTTCTTCGGTTTTTGGCGTTGTCATAAGGGTGGGGGTCGTCATTTTTTTCACAAATTGTTCAAATGCAGTTTTTTTTTCTGTAAATGACACTTCGTTGGAAATTTTGTAACGAATTCAATGAGGTATGCCATTCCAACATTCGACCACTATTTCCCAGGGTTTTGATTAAAATATCGAAAAATCGAGCTGATTTTATCCGGATTTTGGCGTTGTCATAAGGGTGGGGGTCGTCATTTTTTTTCAAAAAATTGTTCAAATGCAATTTTTTCTGTTAATGACACTTTGTTGGAAATTTTGTAACGAATTCAACGAGGTATGCCATTCCAACATTCGACCACTATTTCCCAGGGTTTTGATTAAAAAACCGAAAAATCGAGGTGATTTTCTTCGGATTTTGGCGTTGTCATAAGGGTGGGGGTCGTCATTTTTTTCAAAAAATTGTTCAAATGCAGTTTTTTTTCTGTAAAGGACTTGGAAATTTTGTAACGAATTCAACGAGGTATGCCATTCCAACATTCGACCACTATTTTCCCGGGTTTTGATTAAAAACCAAAAAATTGAGGTGATTTTCTTTGGATTTTGGCGTTGTCATAAGGGTGGGGGTCGTCATTTTTTTTTCAAAAATGTTTTCAAAAGCAATTTCTTTTCTGTAAATGACACTTTGTTGGAAATTTTGTAACGAATTCAACGAGGTATGCCATTCCAACATTCGACCACTATTTCCCAGGGTTTTGATTCAAAAACCAAAAAATCGAGGTGATTTTCTTCGGAATTTGGCGTTGTCATTAGGGTGGGGGTCGTCATTTTTTTCACAAATTGTTCAAATGCAGTTTTTTTTCTGTAAATGACACTTCGTTGGAAATTTTGTAACGAATTCAACGAGGTATGCCATTCCAACATTCGACCACTATTTCCCAGGGTTTTGATTAAAAACCGAAAATCGAGGTGATTTTCTTCGGTTTTTGGCGTTGTCATAAGGGTGGGGGTCGTCATTTTTTTCACAAATTGTTCAAATCCAGTTTGTTTTCTGTAAATGACACTTCGTTGGAAATTTTGTAACGAATTCAACGAGGTATGCCATTCCAACATTCGACCACTATTTCCCAGGGTTTTGATTAAAATATCGAAAAATCGAGCTGATTTTATCCTGATTTTGGCGTTGTCATAAGGGTGGGGGTCGTCATTTTTTTTTCAAAAAATTGTTCAGATGCAATTTTTTCTGTAAATGACACTTTGTTGGAAATTTTGTAACGAATTCAACGAGGTATGCCATTCCAACATTCGACCACTATTTCCCAGGGTTGTCATAAGGGTGGGAGTCGTCATTTTTTTCACAAATTGTTCAAATGCAGTTTTTTTTCTGTAAATGACACTTCGTTGGAAATTTTGTAACGAATTCAACGAGGTATGCCATTCCAACATTCGACCACTATTTCCCAGGGTTTTGATTAAAATATCGAAAAATCGAGCTGATTTTATCCGGATTTTGGCGTTGTCATAAGGGTGGGGGTCGTCATTTTTTTTCAAAAAATTGTTCAAATGCAATTTTTTCTGTAAATGACACTTCGTTGGAAATTTTGTAACGAATTCAGCGAGGTATGCCATTCCAACATTCGACCACTATTTCCCAGGGTTTTGATTAAAAAACCGAAAAATCGAGGTGAATTTTCTTCGGAATTTGGCGTTGTCATTAGGGTGGGGGTCGTCATTTTTTTCACAAATTGTTCAAATGCAGTTTTTTTTTCTGTAAATGACACTTCGTTGGAAATTTTGTAACGAATTCAACGAGGTATGCCATTCCAACATTCGACCACTATTTCCCAGGGTTTTGATTAAAAACCGAAAATCGAGGTGATTTTCTTCGGTTTTTGGCGTTGTCATAAGGGTGGGGGTCGTCATTTTTTTCACAAATTGTTCAAATCCAGTTTTTTTTCTGTAAATGACACTTCGTTGGAAATTTTGTAACGAATTCAACGAGGTATGCCATTCCAACATTCGACCACTATTTCCCAGGGTTTTGATTAAAATATCGAAAAATCGAGCTGATTTTATCCTGATTTTGGCGTTGTCATAAGGGTGGGGGTCGTCATTTTTTCTTTCAAAAAATTGTTCAGATGCAATTTTTTCTGTAAATGACACTTTGTTGGAAATTTCGTAACGAATTCAACGAGGTATGCCATTCCAACATTCGACCACTATTTCCCAGGGTTTTGATTAAAAAACCGAAAAATCGAGGTGATTTTTTTTGGATTTTGGCGTTGTCATAAGGGTGGGGGTCGTCATTTTTTTCAAAAATTGTACAAATGCTGTTTTTTTTCTGTAAAAGACTTGGAAATTTTGTAACGAATTCAACGAGGTATGCCATTCCAATATTCGACCACTATTTCCCAGGGTTTTGATTCAAAAACCAAAAAATCGAGGTAATTTTCTTCGGTTTTTGGCGTTGTCATAAGGGTGGGGGTCGTCATTTTTTTCAAAAAATTGTTCAAATGCAATTTTTTCTGTAAATAACACTTTGTTGGAAATTTCGTAACGAATTCAACGAGGTATGCCATTCCAACATTCGACCACTATTTCCCAGGGTTTTGATTAAAAAACCGAAAAATCGAGGTGATTTTTTTTGGATTTTGGCGTTGTCATAAGGGTGGGGGTCGTCATTTTTTTCAAAAATTGTACAAATGCTGTTTTTTTCTGTAAATGACTTGGAAATTTTGTAACGAATTCAACGAGGTATGCCATTCCAATATTCGACCACTATTTCCCAGGGTTTTGATTCAAAAACCAAAAAATCGAGGTGATTTTCTTCGGTTTTTGGCGTTGTCATAAGGGTGGGGGTCGTCATTTTTTTCACAAATTGTTCAAATGCAGTTTTTTTTTTCTGTAAATGACACTTCGCTGGAAATTTTGTAACGAATTCAATGAGGTATGCCATTCCAACATTCGACCACTATTTCCCAGGGTTTTGATTAAAATATCGAAAAATCGAGCTGATTTTATCCGGATTTTGGCGTTGTCATAAGGGTGGGGGTCGTCATTTTTTTTTTCAAAAAATTGTTCCAATGCAATTTTTCTGTTAATGACACTTTGTTGGAAATTTTGTAACGAATTCAACGAGGTATGCCATTCCAACATTCGACCACTATTTCCCAGGGTTTTGATTAAAAACCGAAAAATCGAGGTGATTTTCTTCGGATTTTGGCGTTGTCATAAGGGTGGGGGTCGTCATTTTTTTCAAAAATTGTTCAAATGCAGTTTTTTTCTGTAAAGGACTTGGAAATTTTGTAACGAATTCAACGAGGTATGCCATTCCAACATTCGACCACTATTTTCCCGGGTTTTGATTAAAAAACCAAAAAATTGAGGTGATTTTCTTCGGATTTTGGCGTTGTCATAAGGGTGGGGGTCATCATTTTTTTTTCAAAAATTTTTTCAAATGCAATTTCTTTTCTGTAAATGACACTTTGTTGGAAATTTTGTAACGAATTCAACGAGGTATGCCATTCCAACATTCGACCACTATTTCCCAGGGTTTTGATTCAAAAACCAAAAAAATCGAGGTGATTTTCTTCGGAATTTGGCGTTGTCATTAGGGTGGGGGTCGTCATTTTTTTCACAAATTGTTCAAATGCAGTTTTTTTTCTGTAAATGACACTTCGTTGGAAATTTTGTAACGAATTCAACGAGGTATGCCATTCCAACATTCGACCACTATTTCCCAGGGTTTTGATTAAAAACCGAAAATCGAGGTGATTTTCTTCGGTTTTTGGCGTTGTCATAAGGGTGTTGGTCGTCATTTTTTTCACAAATTGTTCAAATCCAGTTTTTTTTCTGTAAATGACACTTCGTTGGAAATTTTGTAACGAATTCAACGAGGTATGCCATTCCAACATTCGACCACTATTTCCCAGGGTTTTGATTAAAATATCGAAAAATCGAGCTGATTTTATCCTGATTTTGGCGTTGTCATAAGGGTGGGGGTCGTCATTTTTTTTTCAAAAAATTGTTCAGATGCAATTTTTTCTGTAAATGACACTTTGTTGGAAATTTTGTAACGAATTCAACGAGGTATGCCATTCCAACATTCGACCACTATTTCCCAGGGTTGTCATAAGGGTGGGGGTCGTCATTTTTTTCACAAATTGTTCAAATGCAGTTTTTTTTCTGTAAATGACACTTCGTTGGAAATTTTGTAACGAATTCAACGAGGTATGCCATTCCAACATTCGACCACTATTTCCCAGGGTTTTGATTAAAATATCGAAAAATCGAGCTGATTTTATCCGGATTTTGGCGTTGTCATAAGGGTGGGGGTCGTCATTTTTTTTCAAAAAATTGTTCAAATGCAATTTTTTCTGTAAATGACACTTCGTTGGAAATTTTGTAACGAATTCAGCGAGGTATGCCATTCCAACATTCGACCACTATTTCCCAGGGTTTTGATTAAAAAACCGAAAAATCGAGGTGAATTTTCTTCGGAATTTGGCGTTGTCATTAGGGTGGGGGTCGTCATTTTTTTCACAAATTGTTCAAATGCAGTTTTTTTCTGTAAATGACACTTCGTTGGAAATTTTGTAACGAATTCAACGAGGTATGCCATTCCAACATTCGACCACTATTTCCCAGGGTTTTGATTAAAAACCGAAAATCGAGGTGATTTTCTTCGGTTTTTGGCGTTGTCATAAGGGTGGGGGTCGTCATTTTTTTCACAAATTGTTCAAATCCAGTTTTTTTTCTGTAAATGACACTTCGTTGGAAATTTTGTAACGAATTCAACGAGGTATGCCATTCCAACATTCGACCACTATTTCCCAGGGTTTTGATTAAAATATCGAAAAATCGAGCTGATTTTATCCTGATTTTGGCGTTGTCATAAGGGTGGGGGTCGTCATTTTTTTTTTTCAAAAAATTGTTCAAATGCAATTTTTTCTGTAAATGACACTTTGTTGGAAATTTTGTAACGAATTCAACGAGGTATGCCATTCCAACATTCGACCACTATTTCCCAGGGTTGTCATAAGGGTGGGAGTCGTCATTTTTTTCACAAATTGTTCAAATGCAGTTTTTTTCTGTAAATGACACTTCGTTGGAAATTTTGTAACGAATTCAACGAGGTATGCCATTCCAACATTCGACCACTATTTCCCAGGGTTTTGATTAAAATATCGAAAAATCGAGCTGATTTTATCCGGATTTTGGCGTTGTCATAAGGGTGGGGGTCGTCATTTTTTTTCAAAAAATTGTTCAAATGCAATTTTTTCTGTAAATGACACTTCGTTGGAAATTTTGTAACGAATACAGCGAGGTATGCCATTCCAACATTCGACCACTATTTCCCAGGGTTTTGATTAAAAAACCGAAAAATCGAGGTGAATTTTCTTCGGATTTTGGCGTTGTCATTAGGGTGGGGGTCGTCATTTTTTTTCAAAAATTGTTCAAATGCTGTTTTTTTGCTGTAAATGACACTCTGTTGGAAATTTTGTAACGAATTCAACGAGGTATGCCATTCCAATATTCGACCACTATTTCCCAGGGTTTTGATTCAAAAACCAAAAAATCCAGGTGATTTTCTTCGGTTTTTGGCGTTGTCATAAGGGTGGGGGTCGTCATTTTTTCACAAATTGTTCAAATGCAGTTTTTTTCTGTAAATGACACTTCGCTGGAAATTTTGTAACGAATTCAATGAGGTATGCCATTCCAACATTCGACCACTATTTCCCAGGGTTTTGATTAAAATATCGAAAAATCGAGCTGATTTTATCCGGATTTTGGCGTTGTCATAAGGGTGGGGGTCGTCATTTTTTTTTCAAAAAATTGTTCAAATGCAATTTTTCTGTTAATGACACTTTGTTGGAAATTTTGTAACGAATTCAACGAGGTATGCCATTCCAACATTCGACCACTATTTCCCAGGGTTTTGATTAAAAAACCGAAAAATCGAGGTGATTTTCTTCGGATTTTGGCGTTGTCATAAGGGTGGGGGTCGTCATTTTTTTCAAAAATTGTTCAAATGCAGTTTTTTTTCTGTAAAGGACTTGGAAATTTTGTAACGAATTCAACGAGGTATGCCATTCCAACATTCGACCACTATTTTCCCGGGTTTTGATTAAAAACCAAAAAAATTGAGGTGATTTTCTTCGGATTTGGGCGTTGTCATAAGGGTGGGGGTCGTCATTTTTTTTCAAAAATTTTTTCAAATGCAATTTCTTTTCTGTAAATGACACTTTGTTGGAAATTTTGTAACGAATTCAACGAGGTATGCCATTCCAACATTCGACCACTATTTCCCAGGGTTGTCATAAGGGTGGGAGTCGTCATTTTTTTTCACAAATTGTTCAAATGCAGTTTTTTTCTGTAAATGACACTTCGTTGGAAATTTTGTAACGAATTCAACGAGGTATGCCATTCCAACATTCGACCACTATTTCCCAGGGTTTTGATTAAAATATCGAAAAATCGAGCTGATTTTATCCGGATTTTGGCGTTGTCATAAGGGTGGGGGTCGTCATTTTTTTTTTTTAAAATTGTTCAAATGCAATTTTTTCGGTAAATGACACTTCGTTGGAAATTTTGTAACGAATTCAGCGAGGTATGCCATTCCAACATTCGACCACTATTTCCCAGGGTTTTGATTAAAAAACCGAAAAATCGAGGTGAATTTTCTTCGGATTTTGGCGTTGTCATTAGGGTGGGGGTCGTCATTTTTTTCAAAAATTGTTCAAATGCAGGTTTTTTTCTGTAAATGACACTTTGTTGGAAATTTTGTAACGAATACAACGAGGTATGCCATTCCAACTTTCGACCACTATTTCCCAGGGTTTTGATTAAAAAACCGAAAAATCAATGTGATTTTCTTCGGATTTTGGAGTTGTCATAAGGGTGGGGGTCATCATTTTTTTCGAAAAATTAGTTCAAATGATCTTTTTTTTCTGTAAATTCCACTTTGTTGAAAATTTTGTAACGAATTCAACGAGGTATGCTATTCCAACATTCGACCACTATCTCCCAGGTTTTTGATTAAAATACCGAAAATCGAGGTTATTTTCTTCGGATTTTGGCGTCGTCATAAGGGTGGGGGTTGTCATTTTTTTCAAATATTGTTCAAATGCTGGTTTTTTTCTGTAAATGACACTTTGTTGGAAATTTTGTAACGAATTCAACGAGGTATGCCATTCCAACATTCGACCACTATTTCCCAGGGTTTGATTAAAAACCGAAAATCGAGGTGATTTTCTTCGGATTTTGGCGTTGTCATAAGGGTGGGGGTCGTCATTTTTTTCACAAATTGTTCAAATGCAGTTTTTTTTCTGTAAATGACACTTCGTTGGAAATTTTGTAACGAATTCAACGAGGTATGCCATTCCAACATTCGACCACTATTTCCCAGGGTTTTGATTAAAAACCGAAAATCGAGGTGATTTTCTTCGGTTTTTGGCGTTGTCATAAGGGTGGGGGTCGTCATTTTTTTTTCAAAAATTTGGTCAAATGCAATTTCTTTTCTGTAAATGGCACTTTGTTGGAAATTTTGTAACGAATTCAACGAGGTATGCCATTCCAACATTCGACCACTATATCCCAGGGTTTTGATTCAAAAACCAAAAAATCGAGGTGATTTTCTTGGGAATTTTGAGTTGTCATTAGGGTGGGGGTCGTCATTTTTTCACAAATTGTTCAAATGCAGTTTTTTTCTGTAAATGACACTTCGTTGGAAATTTTGTAACGAATTCAACGAGGTATGCCATTCCAACATTCGACCACTATTTCCCAGGGTTTTGATTAAAAACCGAAAATCGAGGTGATTTTCTTCGGTTTTTGGCGTTGTCATAAGGGTGGGGGTCGTCATTTTTTTCACAAATTGTTCAAATGCAGTTTTTTTCTGTAAATGACACTTCGTTGGAAATTTTGTAACGAATTCAACGAGGTATGCCATTCCAACATTCGACCACTATTTCCCAGGGTTTTGATTAAAAAACCAAAAAATCGAAGTGATTTTCTTCGGATTTTGGCGTTGTCATAAGGGTGGGGGTCGTCATTTTTTTTTCAAAAATTTGGTCAAATGCAATTTCTTTTCTGTAAATGACACTTTGTTGGAAATTTTGTAACGAATTCAACGAGGTATGCCATTCCAACATTCGACCACTATTTCCCAGGGTTTTGATTCAAAAACCAAAAAATCGAGGTGATTTTCTTCGGAATTTTGAGTTGTCATTAGGGTGGGGGTCGTCATTTTTTTCACAAATTGTTCAAATGCAGTTTTTTTTCTGTAAACACTTCGTTGGAAATTTTGTAACGAATTCAACGAGGTATGCCATTCCAACATTCGACCACTATTTCCCAGGGTTTTGATTAAAAACCGAAAATCGAGGTGATTTTCTTCGGATTTTGGCGTTGTCATAAGGGTGGGGGTTGTCATTTTTTTCAAAAATTGTTCAAATGCAGTTTTTTTCTGTAAATGACTTGGAAATTTTTTAACGAATTCAACGAGGTATGCCATTCCAACATTCGACCACTATTTCCCAGGGTTTTGATTAAAAAACCAAAAAATCGAGGTGATTTTCTTCGGATTTTGGCGTTGTCATAAGGGTGGGGTCGTCATTTTTTTTCAAAAATTTGTTCAAATGCAATTTCTTTCCTGTAAATGACACTTTGTTGGAAATTTTGTAACGAATTCAACGAGGTATGCCATTCCAACATTCGACCACTATTTCCCAGGGTTTTGATTCAAAAACCAAAAAATCGAGGTGATTTTCTTCAAAATTTGGAGTTGTCATTAGGGTGGGGGTCGTAATTTTTTTCACAAATTGTTCAAATGCAGTTTTTGTTCTGTAAATGACACTTCGTTGGAAATTTTGTAACGAATTCAACGAGGTATGCCATTCCAACATTCGACCACTATTTCCCAGGGTTTTGATTAAAAACCGAAAATCGAGGTGATTTTCTTCGGATTTTGGCGTTGTCATAAGGGTGGGGGTCGTCATTTTTTTTTCAAAAAATTGTTCAAATGCAATTTTTTCTGTAAATGACACTTTGTTGGAAATTTTGTAACGAATTCAGCGAGGTATGCCATTCCAACATTCGACCACTATTTCCCAGGGTTTTGATTAAAAAACCGAAAAATCGAAGTGAATTTTCTTCGGATTTTGGCGTTGTCATAAGGGTGGGGGTCGTCATTTTTTTTCAAAAATTGTTCAAATGCAGGTTTTTTTCTGTAAATGACACTTTGTTGGAAATTTTGTAACGAATTCAACGAGGTATGCCATTCCAACATTCGACCACTATTTCCCAGGGTTTTGATTAAAATATCGAAAAATCGAGCTGATTTTATCCGGATTTTGGCGTTGTCATAAGGGTGGGGGTCATCATTTTTTTCGAAAAATTAGTTCAAATGATCTTTTTTTTCTGTAAATTCCACTTTGTTGAAAATTTTGTAACGAATTCAACGAGGTATGCTATTCCAACATTCGACCACTATCTCCCAGGGTTTTGATTAAAATACCGAAAATTGAGGTGATTTTCTTCGGATTTTGGCGTTGTCATAAGGGTGGGGTCGTCATTTTTTTTTCAAAAATTTGTTCAAATGCAATTTCTTTTCTGTAAATGGCACTTTGTTGGAAATTTTGTAACGAATTCAACGAGGTATGCCATTCCAACATTCGACCACTATATCCCAGGGTTTTGATTCAAAAACCAAAAAATCGAGGTGATTTTCTTGGGAATTTTGAGTTGTCATTAGGGTGGGGGTCGTCATTTTTTTCACAAATTGTTCAAATGCAGTTTTTTTTCTGTAAATGACACTTCGTTGGAAATTTTGTAACGAATTCAACGAGGTATGCCATTCCAACATTCGACCACTATTTCCCAGGGTTTTGATTAAAAACCGAAAATCGAGGTGATTTTCTTCGGTTTTTGGCGTTGTCATAAGGGTGGGGGTCGTCATTTTTTCACAAATTGTTCAAATGCAGTTTTTTTCTGTAAATGACACTTCGTTGGAAATTTTGTAACGAATTCAACGAGGTATGCCATTCCAACATTCGACCACTATTTCCCAGGGTTTTGATTAAAAAACCAAAAAATCGAAGTGATTTTCTTCGGATTTTGGCGTTGTCATAAGGGTGGGGGTCGTCATTTTTTTTTTCAAAAATTTGGTCAAATGCAATTTCTTTTCTGTAAATGACACTTTGTTGGAAATTTTGTAACGAATTCAACGAGGTATGCCATTCCAACATTCGACCACTATTTCCCAGGGTTTTGATTCAAAAACCAAAAAAATCGAGGTGATTTTCTTCGGAATTTTGAGTTGTCATTAGGGTGGGGTCGTCATTTTTTTCACAAATTGTTCAAATGCAGTTTTTTTCTGTAAACACTTCGTTGGAAATTTTGTAACGAATTCAACGAGGTATGCCATTCCAACATTCGACCACTATTTCCCAGGGTTTTGATTAAAAACCGAAAATCGAGGTGATTTTCTTCGGATTTTGCGTTGTCATAAGGGTGGGGGTTGTCATTTTTTCAAAAATTGTTCAAATGCAGTTTTTTCTGTAAATGACTTGGAAATTTTTTAACGAATTCAACGAGGTATGCCATTCCAACATTCGACCACTATTTTCCAGGGTTTTGATTAAAAAACCAAAAAATCGAGGTGATTTTCTTCGGATTTTGGCGTTGTCATAAGGGTGGGGTCGTCATTTTTTTTCAAAAATTTGTTCAAATGCAATTTCTTTCCTGTAAATGACACTTTGTTGGAAATTTTGTAACGAATTCAACGAGGTATGCCATTCCAACATTCGACCACTATTTCCCAGGGTTTTGATTCAAAACCAAAAAAATCGAGGTGATTTTCTTCGGAATTTGGAGTTGTCATTAGGGTGGGGGTCGTAATTTTTTTCACAAATTGTTCAAATGCAGTTTTTTTTCTGTAAATGACACTTCGTTGGAAATTTTGTAACGAATTCAACGAGGTATGCCATTCCAACATTCGACCACTATTTCCCAGGGTTTTGATTAAAAACCGAAAATCGAGGTGATTTTCTTCGGATTTTGGCGTTGTCATAAGGGTGGGGGTCGTCTATTTTTTCAAAAAATTGTTCAAATGCAATTTTTTCTGTAAATGACACTTTGTTGGAAATTTTGTAACGAATTCAGCGAGGTATGCCATTCCAACATTCGACCACTATTTCCCAGGGTTTTGATTAAAAAACCGAAAAATCGAAGTGAATTTTCTTCGGATTTTGGCGTTGTCATAAGGGTGGGGGTCGTCATTTTTTTTCAAAAATTGTTCAAATGCAGGTTTTTTCTGTAAATGACACTTTGTTGGAAATTTTGTAACGAATTCAACGAGGTATGCCATTCCAACATTCGACCACTATTTCCCAGGGTTTTGATTAAAATATCGAAAAATCGAGCTGATTTTATCCGGATTTTGGCGTTGTCATAAGGGTGGGGGTCATCATTTTTTTTCGAAAAATTAGTTCAAATGCAATTTTTTCTGTAAATGACACTTTGTTGGAAATTTTGTAACGAATTCAACGAGGTATGCCATTCCAACATTCGACCACTATTTCCCAGGGTTTTGATTAAAAACCGAAAAATCGAGGTGATTTTCTTCGGATTTTGGCGTTGTCATAAGGGTGGGGGTCGTCATTTTTTCAAAAATTGTTCAAATGCAGTTTTTTTTTCTGTAAAGGACTTGGAAATTTTGTAACGAATTCAACGAGGTATGCCATTCCAACATTCGACCACTATTTTCCCGGGTTTTGATTAAAAAACCAAAAAATTGAGGTGATTTTCTTCGGATTTTGGCGTTGTCATAAGGGTGGGGGTCATCATTTTTTTTCAAAAATTTTTTTCAAATGCAATTTCTTTTCTGTAAATGACACTTTGTTGGAAATTTTGTAACGAATTCAACGAGGTATGCCATTCCAACATTCGACCACTATTTCCCAGGGTTTTGATTCAAAACCAAAAAATCGAGGTGATTTTCTTCGGAATTTGGCGTTGTCATTAGGGTGGGGGTCGTCATTTTTTTCACAAATTGTTCAAATGCAGTTTTTTTTTCTGTAAATGACACTTCGTTGGAAATTTTGTAACGAATTCAACGAGGTATGCCATTCCAACATTCGACCACTATTTCCCAGGGTTTTGATTAAAAACCGAAAATCGAGGTGATTTTCTTCGGTTTTTGGCGTTGTCATAAGGGTGTTGGTCGTCATTTTTTTCACAAATTGTTCAAATCCAGTTTTTTTTCTGTAAATGACACTTCGTTGGAAATTTTGTAACGAATTCAACGAGGTATGCCATTCCAACATTCGACCACTATTTCCCAGGGTTTTGATTAAAATATCGAAAAATCGAGCTGATTTTATCCTGATTTTGGCGTTGTCATAAGGGTGGGGGTCGTCATTTTTTTTCAAAAAATTGTTCAGATGCAATTTTTTCTGTAAATGACACTTTGTTGGAAATTTTGTAACGAATTCAACGAGGTATGCCATTCCAACATTCGACCACTATTTCCCAGGGTTTTGATTAAAAAACCGAAAAATCGAGGTGATTTTCTTCGGATTTTGGCGTTGTCATAAGGGTGGGGGTCGTCATTTTTTTCAAAAATTGTTCAAATGCAGTTTTTTTCTGTAAATGACACTTTGTTGGAAATTTTGTAACGAATTCAACGAGGTATGCAATTCCAACATTCGACCACTATTTCCCAGGGTTTTGATTAAAAAACCGAAAAATCGAGGTGATTTTCTTCGGATTTTGGCGTTGTCATAAGGGTGGGGGTCGTCATTTTTTTCACAAATTGTTCAAATGCAGTTTTTTTTCTGTAAATGACTTTTCGTTGGAAATTTTGTAACGAATTCAACGAGGTATGCCATTCCAACATTCGACCACTATTTCCCAGGGTTTTGATTAAAAAACCAAAAAATCGAGGTGATTTTCTTCGGAATTTGGGGTTGTCATAAGGGTGGGGGTCGTCATTTTTTTCAAAAATTGTTCAAATGCAAGTTTTTTTCTGTAAAAGACACTTCGTTGGAAATTTTGTAACGAATTCAACGAGGTATGCCATTCCAACATTCGACCACTATTTCCCAGGGTTTTGATTAAAATAACGAAAAATCGAGCTGATTTTATTCGGATTTTGGCGTTGTCATAAGGGTGGGGGTCGTCATTTTTTTTTCAAAAAATTGTTCAAATGCAATGTTTTCTGTAAATGACACTTCGTTGGAAATTTTGTAACGAATTCAACGAGGTATGCCATTCCAACATTCGACCACTATTTCCCAGGGTTTTGATTAAAAAACCGAAAATCGAGGTGATTTTCTTCGGATTTTGGCGTTGTCATAAGGGTGGGGTCGTCATTTTTTTCAAAAATTGTTCAAATGCAGTTTTTTTTCTGTAAATGACACTTCGTTGGAAATTTTGTAACGAATTCAACGAGGTATGCCATTCCAACATTCGACCACTATTTCCCAGGGTTTTGATTAAAATAACGAAAAATCGAGCTGATTTTATCCGGATTTTGGCGTTGTCATAAGGGTGGGGGTCGTCATTTTTTTTTCAAAAAATTGTTCAAATGCAATGTTTTCTGTAAATGACACTTCGTTGGAAATTTTGTAACGAATTCAACGAGGTATGCCATTCCAACATTCGACCACTATTTCCCAGGGTTTTGATTAAAAAACCGAAAATCGAGGTGATTTTCTTCGGATTTTGGCGTTGTCATAAGGGTGGGGGTCGTCATTTTTTTCAAAAATTGTTCAAATGCAGTTTTTTTTCTGTAAATGACACTTCGTTGGAAATTTTGTAACGAATTCAACGAGGTATGCCATTCCAACATTCGACCACTATTTCCCAAGGTTTTGATTAAAAACCGAAAATCGAGGTGATTTTCTTCGGATTTTGGCGTTGTCATAAGGGTGGGGGTCGTCATTTTTTTTTCACAAAATTGTTCAAATGCAATGTTTTCTGTAAATGACACTTCGTTGGAAATTTTGTAACGAATTCAACGAGGTATGCCATTCCAACATTCGACCACTATTTCCCAGGGTTTTGATTAAAAAACCGAAAATCGAGGTGATTTTCTTCGGATTTTGGCGTTGTCATAAGGGTGGGGGTCGTCATTTTTTTCAAAAATTGTTCAAATGCAGTTTTTTTTCTGTAAATGACACTTCGTTGGAAATTTTGTAACGAATTCAACGAGGTATGCCATTCCAACATTCGACCACTATTTCCCAAGGTTTTGATTAAAAACCGAAAATCGAGGTGATTTTCTTCGGATTTTGGCGTTGTCATAAGGGTGGGGGTCGTCATTTTTTTCACAAATTGTTCAAATGCAGTTTTTTTTCTGTAAATGACACTTTGTTGGAAATTTTGTAACGAATTCAACGAGGTATGCCATTCCAACATTCGACCACTGTTTCCCAAGGTTTTGATTAAAAACCGAAAATCGAGGTGATTTTCTTCGGATTTTGGCGTTGTCATAAGGGTGGGGGTCGTCATTTTTTCACAAATTGTTCAAATGCAGTTTTTTTCTGTAAATGACACTTCGTTGGAAATTTTGTAACGAATTCAACGAGGTATGCCATTCCAACATTCGACCACTATTTCCCAAGGTTTTGATTCAAAAACCAAAAAATCGAGGTGATTTTCTTCGGAATTTGGCGTTGTCATAAGGGTGGGGGTCGTCATTTTTTCACAAATTGTTCAAATGCAGTTTTTTTCTGTAAATGACACTTCGTTGGAAATTTTGTAACGAATTCAACGAGGTATGCCATTCCAACATTCGACCACTATTTCCCAAGGTTTTGATTAAAAACCGAAAATCGAGGTGATTTTCTTCGGATTTTGGCGTTGTCATAAGGGTGGGGGTCGTCATTTTTTTCACAAATTGTTCAAATGCAGTTTTTTTTCTGTAAATGACACTTTGTTGGAAATTTTGTAACGAATTCAACGAGGTATGCCATTCCAACATTCGACCACTATTTCCCAGGGTTTTGATTAAAAAACCAAAAAATCGAGGTGATTTTCTTCGGAATTTGGCGTTGTCATAAGGGTGGGGGTCGTCATTTTTTTCAAAAATTGTTCAAATGCAGTTTTTTTCTGTAAATGAGACTTCGTTGGAAATTTTGTAACGAATTCAACGAGGTATGCCATTCCAACATTCGACCACTATTTCCCAGGGTTTTGATTAAAATATCGAAAAATCGAGCTGATTTTATCCGGATTTTGGCGTTGTCATAAGGGTGGGGGTCGTCATTTTTTTTTTCAAAAAATTGTTCAAATGCAATGTTTTCTGTAAATGACACTTCGTTGGAAATTTTGTAACAAATTCAACGAGGTATGCCATTCCAACATTCGACCACTATTTCCCAGGGTTTTGATTAAAAAACCGAAAAATCGAGGTGATTTTCTTCGGATTTTGTCGTTGTCATAAGGGTGGGGGTCGTCATTTTTTTCAAAAATTGTTCAAATGCAGTTTTTTTTCTGTAAATGACACTTTGTTGGAAATTTTGTAACGAATTCAACGAGGTATGCCATTCCAACATTCGACCACTATTTCCCAGGGTTTTGATTAAAAACCGAAAATCGAGGTGATTTTCTTCGGATTTTGGCGTTGTTATAAGGGTGGGGGTCGTCATTTTTTTCAAAAATTGTTCAAATGCAGTTTTTATACCCTTGCAGAGGGTATTATAATTTTGGTCAGAAGTTTGTAACGCAGTGAAGGAGACGTTTCCGACCCCATAAAGTATATATATTCTTGATCAGGATCAATAGGGGAGTCGATATAGCCATGTCCGTCTGTCCGTCTGTCCGTCTGTCCGTCTGTCCGTCTGTTTCAATACCGTTTGCGAGCTCAGTTTAAAAGCTAGCGATCTGAAACTTTCACAATCGTCCTAAAACATGTGTACGCAGATCAAGTTTGAAAATCGCCCCGATCGGACGTCTATATCCTATAGCTCCCATAGGAACAATTGGATATATCTTGCAAGAATTTATGATATTTCGCGCAGTGTAAAAGCTATTGACATTAATCTTTACAAATCGTATTTTTTTATGCATACCTTGATCAGGGTAAAAGCGCGTGGCGATCGGACGTCTATATCCTATAGCTCCCATTGGAACAATAGGGTAAAATCGGTCCAAATTTTATGTTTTTCAGAATATTTCGCGATGTGTAAAAGCTATTGCTGTACATTTTTTCAAATCGTATTTTTTTATGCATTCATTCATCAAGGTAAAAGCGCGTGCTGATCGGACGTCTATATCCTATAGCTCCCATAGGAACAATACGGTGAAATCGGTCAAAATTTCATGTTTTTTAGAATATTTCGCGCAGTGTATAAGCTATTGACACACATTTTTCCAAGTCTTATTTATTTACACATACCTTGATCAGGGTAAAAGCGCTTGCCGATTGGACGTCTATATCGTATAGCTTCCGTAGGAAAAATTGTTAAAGGCTGCGAAAATATCCCTTTTTTCCCTATTTGTATATGACAATTTTGCAGTATAAAAGCTATTGGCATGAAACTATGCAATTTATCTAATTTATTTATGTACACCTTGCTCAGGGTAAAAGTTGCTGCCAATCAGACAAGTACATACTACATCCGCTATTTAAAAATTAAATTAATTACGTATAGCTAATCTTTTTTTTATGTATAATTATAGAAAACTTAATTTTTATACCCTTGCAGAGGGTATTATAATTTTGGTCAGAAGTTTGTAACGCAGTGAAGGAGACGTTTCCGACCCCATAAAGTATATATATTCTTGATCAGGATCAATAGGGGAGTCGATATAGCCATGTCCGTCTGTCCGTCTGTCCGTCTGTCCGTCTGTCCGTCTGTTTCAATACCGTTTGCGAGCTCAGTTTAAAAGCTAGCGATCTGAAACTTTCACAATCGTCCTAAAACATGTGTACGCAGATCAAGTTTGAAAATCGCCCCGATCGGACGTCTATATCCTATAGCTCCCATAGGAACAATTGGATATATCTTGCAAGAATTTATGATATTTCGCGCAGTGTAAAAGCTATTGACATTAATCTTTACAAATCGTATTTTTTTATGCATACCTTGATCAGGGTAAAAGCGCGTGGCGATCGGACGTCTATATCCTATAGCTCCCATAGGAACAATAGGGTAAAATCGGTTAAATTTTAATGATTTTTAGGATATTTCGCGCAGTGTAAAAGCTATTGACATAAATCTTTCCAAATCTTATTTTTTATGCGTACCTTGATCAGGGTAAAAGCGCGTGACGATCGGACGTCTATATCCTATAGCTCCCATAGGAACAATAGGGTAAAATCGGTCCAAATTTGATGTTTTTCAGAATATTTCGCGATGTGTAAAAGCTATTGCTGTACATTTTTTCAAATCGTATTTTTTATGCATTCATTCATCAAGGTAAAAGCGCGTGCTGATCGGACGTCTATATCCTATAGCTCCCATAGGAACAATACGGTGAAATCGGTCAAAATTTCATGTTTTTTAGAATATTTCGCGCAGTGTATAAGCTATTGACACACATTTTTCCAAGTCTTATTTATTTACGCATACCTTGATCAGCGTAAAAGCGCTTGCCGATTGGACGTCTATATCGTATAGCTTCCGTAGGAAAAATTGTTAAAGGCTGCGAAAATATCCCTTTTTTCCCTATTTGTATATGACAATTTTGCAGTATAAAAGCTATTGGCATGAAACTATGCAATTTATCTAATTTATTTATGTACACCTTGCTCAGGGTAAAAGTTGCTGCCAATCAGACAAGTACATACTACATCCGCTATTTAAAAATTAAATTAATTACGTATAGCTAATCTTTTTTATACCCTTGCAGAGGGTATTATAATTTTGGTCAGAAGTTTGTAACGCAGTGAAGGAGACGTTTCCGACCCCATAAAGTATATATATTCTTGATCAGGATCAATAGGGGAGTCGATATAGCCATGTCCGTCTGTCCGTCTGTCCGTCTGTCCGTCTGTCCGTCTGTTTCAATACCGTTTGCGAGCTCAGTTTAAAAGCTAGCGATCTGAAACTTTCACAATCGTCCTAAAACATGTGTACGCAGATCAAGTTTGAAAATCGCCCCGATCGGACGTCTATATCCTATAGCTCCCATAGGAACAATTGGATATATCTTGCAAGAATTTATGATATTTCGCGCAGTGTAAAAGCTATTGACATTAATCTTTACAAATCGTATTTTTTATGCATACCTTGATCAGGGTAAAAGCGCGTGGCGATCGGACGTCTATATCCTATAGCTCCCATTGGAACAATAGGGTAAAATCGGTCCAAATTTTATGTTTTTCAGAATATTTCGCGATGTGTAAAAGCTATTGCTGTACATTTTTTCAAATCGTATTTTTTTATGCATTCATTCATCAAGGTAAAAGCGCGTGCTGATCGGACGTCTATATCCTATAGCTCCCATAGGAACAATACGGTGAAATCGGTCAAAATTTCATGTTTTTTAGAATATTTCGCGCAGTGTATAAGCTATTGACACACATTTTTCCAAGTCTTATTTATTTACGCATACCTTGATCAGGGTAAAAGCGCTTGCCGATTGGACGTCTATATCGTATAGCTTCCGTAGGAAAAATTGTTAAAGGCTGCGAAAATATCCCTTTTTTCCCTATTTGTATATGACAATTTTGCAGTATAAAAGCTATTGGCATGAAACTATGCAATTTATCTAATTTATTTATGTACACCTTGCTCAGGGTAAAAGTTGCTGCCAATCAGACAAGTACATACTACATCCGCTATTTAAAAATTAAATTAATTACGTATAGCTAATCTTTTTTAAATACCCTTGCAGAGGGTATTATAATTTTGGTCAGAAGTTTGTAACGCAGTGAAGGAGACGTTTCCGACCCCATAAAGTATATATATTCTTGATCAGGATCAATAGGGGAGTCGATATAGCCATGTCCGTCTGTCCGTCTGTCCGTCTGTCCGTCTGTTTCAATACCGTTTGCGAGCTCAGTTTAAAAGCTAGCGATCTGAAACTTTCACAATCGTCCTAAAACATGTGTACGCAGATCAAGTTTGAAAATCGCCCCGATCGGACGTCTATATCCTATAGCTCCCATAGGAACAATTGGATATATCTTGCAAGAATTTATGATATTTCGCGCAGTGTAAAAGCTATTGACATTAATCTTTACAAATCGTATTTTTTTATGCATACCTTGATCAGGGTAAAAGCGCGTGGCGATCGGACGTCTATATCCTATAGCTCCCATTGGAACAATAGGGTAAAATCGGTCCAAATTTTATGTTTTTCAGAATATTTCGCGATGTGTAAAAGCTATTGCTGTACATTTTTTCAAATCGTATTTTTTTATGCATTCATTCATCAAGGTAAAAGCGCGTGCTGATCGGACGTCTATATCCTATAGCTCCCATAGGAACAATACGGTGAAATCGGTCAAAATTTCATGTTTTTAGAATATTTCGCGCAGTGTATAAGCTATTGACACACATTTTTCCAAGTCTTATTTATTTACGCATACCTTGATCAGGGTAAAAGCGCTTGCCGATTGGACGTCTATATCGTATAGCTTCCGTAGGAAAAATTGTTAAAGGCTGCGAAAATATCCCATTTTCCCTATTTGTATATGACAATTTTGCAGTATAAAAGCTATTGGCATGAAACTATGCAATTTATCTAATTTATTTATGTACACCTTGCTCAGGGTAAAAGTTGCTGCCAATCAGACAAGTACATACTACATCCGCTATTTAAAAATTAAATTAATTACGTATAGCTAATCTTTTTTTTATGTATAATTATAGAAAACTTAATTTTTTTTTATATAAATTACACAAAATTTATTTCTGATATATATTTAGTATTTGATTTCATATAATTACAAGAAATTAATAGTTGATATATATCCAACATATATGTCGCATTTATGTTGATCGTCAATTAAATGGATTTAGTTCTTCTATATAATTAAACATATTTATTCATTTATATTATTTTTTAATATTTGATTGAAAGTTTGGAATATCAACACAACTGGGTTCGTTGTTTGATTATGTTTTTCTATCGTACATGTGCCGTCCTCCTCGATTCTCATAAAAGCCTTGTATATGCGCCATGCATTTTAAACCTGAAGGAATTGTCTCATTTTTGACCATCATGATTGTACTTTTTTTTATAAACGCTGTGATCTCGGAAGCTATAATATTTCGAGGGTTGAGGTTTTAGATTTAGTTTCCTTTGTTTTCCATGCCACGCCCACTCTAACGCCCACAATCGCTAACTAAGCTAAGGTCTGTCTAGCGCTTTAGATTTTATTTTGATTATTAATATCCATCTAACAGCAGAATATTTTTTCTTAATTGCTCATAAGTTTTTAATGAGTTATAAGCAATTAAATTTTTCCCCAATAGATGGCGCTTGTTTAAAAATCGGAATCGGTTGCTCTGGCAACCACATTTTTTAAGGAGAGAGAGAATAAAAATTCTTCATACGCATTCTACTGGTGACCATGAAGACCATTTTTGCTTCAGCCAAGTGCCACGCCCATAAAAATCTTCAACGCTAAAATCTGACTAGCAGCCGCATTTCAAATGATTTTGTAAAATTTTAAATCGATACCAATATACTCATTCAAAATTGTTCAAATCGGACCCTTGGCTGAGTAACTGGTATATGATAGTCGGGGCACCTGACTATAGCATTCACTCTTGTTTTATTTGTAAATTCTACATTACAAAAAATTTTCGAATCGCTCCAATCGTAATATTTTTTTAGGTTTCAATATGTACGTTTAAAGGCTTTATTATGGCGCCAAAAACTTTAAACCTAAAGGAATTGTCTCATTCTTACACTTTGTTTTGATACTGCAGCGCTGTCCTCCTCGATTCTCATAAAAGCTTTATGTATGCGCCATGCATTTTAAACCTGAAGGAGTTGTCTCATTTTTGACCATCATGATTGTACTTTTTTTATAAACGCTGTGATCTCGGAAGCTATAATATTTCGAGGGTTGAGGTTTTAGATTTAGTTTCCTTTGTTTTCCATGCCACGCCCACTCTAACGCCCACAATCGCTAACTAAGCTAAGGTCTGTCTAGCGCTTTAGATTTTATTTTGATTATTAATATCCATCTAACACCAGAATATTTTTTTCTAATTGCTCATAAGTTTTTAATGAGTTATAAGCAATTAAATTTTTCACCAATAGATGACGCTTGTTTAAAAATCGGAATCGGTTGCTCAGGCAACCACATTTTTTAAGGAGAGAGAGAATAAAAATGGTGACCATGAAGACCATTTTTGCTTCAGCCAAGTGCCACGCCCACAAAAATCTTCAACGCTAAAATCTGACTAGCAGCCGCATTTCAAATGATTTTGTAAAATTGTAAATCGATACCAATATACTCATTCAAAATTGTTCAAATCGGACCCTTGGCTGAGTAACTGGTATATGATAGTCGGGGCACCTGACTATATCATTCACTCTTGTTTTATTTGTAAATTCTACATTACAAAAAATTTTCGAATCGCTCCAAACGTAATATTTTTTTTAAGGTTTCAATATGTACGTTTAAAGGCTTTATTATGGCGCCAAAAACTTTAAACCTAAAGGAATTGTCTCATTCTTACATTTTGTTTTGATACTGCAGCGCTGTCCTCCTCGATTCTCATAAAAGCCTTGTATATGCGCCATGCATTTTAAACCTGAAGGAGTTGTCTCATTTTTGACCATCATGATTGTACTTTTTTTTATAAACGCTGTGATCTCGGAAGCTATAATATTTCGAGGGTTGAGGTTTTAGATTTAGTTTCCTTTGTTTTCCATGCCACGCCCACTCTAACGCCCACAATCGCTAACTAAGCTAAGGTCTGTCTAGCGCTTTAGATTTTATTTTGATTATTAATATCCATCTAACAGCAGAATATTTTTTCTTAATTGCTCATAAGTTTTTAATGAGTTATAAGCAATTAAATTTTTCCCCAATAGATGGCGCTTGTTTAAAAATCGGAATCGGTTGCTCTGGCAACCACATTTTTAAGGAGAGAGAGAATAAAAATGGTGACCATGAAGACCATTTTTGCTTCAGCCAAGTGCCACGCCCACAAAAATCTTCAACGCTAAAATCTGACTAGCAGCCGCATTTCAAATGATTTTGTAAAATTTTAAATCGATACCAATATACTCATTCAAAATTGTTCAAATCGGACCCTTGGCTGATTTCGAATCGCTCCAATCGTAATATTATGGCGCCAAAAACTTTAAACCTGAAGGAATTGTCTCATTCTTACATTTTGTTTTGATACTGCAGCGCTGTCCTCCTCGATTCTCATAAAAGCTTTATGTATGCGCAATGTACTTTAAACCTGAAGGAATTGTCTGATTTTTGGCGATGTTAATCGAACTTTTTTTGATGCAGGTGCTCTTCTCCTCGATTCTCACAAAAACGGTGGGGTATTGGGCTGCGATATTCGTAATTTAGCTTTTTCTCGGAGTTTATTTTTGTGGTGAAGTGTTTGTGTGAAAAAATCGATTTGAAGCTTTCGTCAGTCTTTTCAAGACTTCATTGGAAACCGCATTGGATCTGGATTTTTCAACTTCTTCATCTTCAAAAGATAGGTGCTCTAGCTTAATATTTACATTTGTAGACATAACATAATATTTCTTGTAGATTAGTATTAGACATTTTTTCAGGTTTATTTATAAGTTTTTATATCGTATATATAATCATATATATATCTGAATATATATAATATATCTATCTAACTTTAATATTTCAAATCTAAATCTTAAACATTTCGGACGAATTTTTATCAAAATGCCGCGGCTAAGAAAAACGTCCGCGGAACAAAGACGTCGCGCTATTAATAATCGTAGTCAGGCTTTTTATAGAGATAATTTGAATGAAGTACGTTCCCGAAATTCGCAACGATTGGCAGAAGCTCGGGAAGCGGATACGCAAGGCAGAGAAGAAGAACGCTCGCAAGATGCACAGGCTCATTCCTTACGCAGACGAAATCGTAGGTTCGCAATTCGAGAGCAGAATCGGAATACCGTAGATCATGCCATTCGAAGAGAAAGCCCCACCCATAGAGAGTCTGAACGCGAAACTGATGCTGCGCGCCACGCTTTAATGCGTTCTTCGGAAGAATATAGGTTATTTGCGCAGGAAAGAAATACTAGGGAGCATGCCATAAGAAGGCAAGATCCGAGTTATAGAGAGTCGGAACGCGAAGTGGATGCTGCGCGCCATGCTTTTATGCGCTCCTTCCAAGAATATCGAATAAATGATCAGAGAAGAAATACCAGGGAGCACGCCATTAGAAGGGAAGATCCGACTTATAGAGAGTCTGAACGCGAAGAGGATGCTGCGCGTCACGCTCTGATGCGCTCTTTCGAGAATTATAGGATAATGGAACAGGAGAGAAATACCAGGGAGCAAACCATAAGAAGGCAAAGTCCCTGTTATAGAAATGACTACCGTCAGCGAGATGCAGAATACCATCGGACGGCAAGGAGTGATCTTGCAAGGAGAAGCCAGCAGCAAAGGATAAATTCATCGCAAAGAAGAATGACCCGACAGCAAACCCGCATAATGGCAGAGCAGGTCAGGCAAATGAATGAGGCTCGAGTTATAAACTATAGAAATAATTCACAAAATCGTGCAGCGGAGTCTCAAAGACAATCCCAGCGAAATATTGATGCGAGAGCTAGATTGTCTCCCGAAGAACAGATTGAACAAAGAGAGCTACAAGGACAAATTAGACGATCTGGAGCACGTAATACCTATTTAAATAATATAAAGATGGGTCCTAGTAAAATATGTACAAGTTGTGGAGGACTATGGTTTCCCTTTCAGGTTAAAGCTCTTAACAAAGGGATTATAATATCAAAATATCCGCAACTAGATGTTTCAAAAGCCTTTTACTTATCTGAAAAGTTTTCCAATTCATCTGACCGTTATTTCTTCTGCAATACATGTCACGCAAGGATTTCAAAAGGCAAAATACCAAACTTATGCTTATCGGAGGGCTTCGACCTACCTGAAGTGCCTCCTTGCTTAAAGGATCTAACATGCCTGGAAGAAAGATTGATTTCACCGAGAATACCGTTTATGCGAATTGTTTCATTGGGATATGAAAGGCAATGCGCGGTAAGAGGAGCCGTTATTAATATTCCTATTTCGGTGTCGGAGACTGTCACAGCACTGCCGCGCACTTTTGAGAATACCCATGTGGTTCAAGTGCATTTAAAACGAAAATTGGAATACCGACATAGTTTTATGACTGAAACTATTCGACCAGGCAAAGTTATGGAAGCGATGCGTTACTTGGTCAATACGGAATTATACCAGAAGCATAATGTCTTTGTTTCTCAAAACTGGCTCGATGAATTTCGAGGTAATAATGAAGTTGCGTTTATTGCTGATAACAGAGATCTCCCAATTGTGGAGGCACTTTTAAATGAGCAAATGGAAGTCAATCCTGCTCCACAGATCAGCTCTGATGAAGATAATTTAAATCCTGGAGGACACGAAACATTATTAGAAAACGATCCAGTAGAGAACCATCAAATAATAGCGATGGCTCCCGGCGAGGGTCGTCGACCGGTAGATATGACAACTGATGAAGATGCTGAGGAATTATCTTTTCCCACCATTTCGTGTGGAGAAATTTTTAAATGTAAAACAACGTACGGACGCAAAGTTAAGTCTCAAATTCGGTTTTACGATCGACGATGTGCAAAAGTTCCAAAAATTTTATATATGTATAAACGCTATGAACTTACACGTGTCAAAGACGCAATCTCAATTTGCTTAAGGAAAAAGTCTGGAAACTCACATGTTACCGCTTCAAATATGATGGATGAAACCTTTGTGAACAGCTTAATACAGCATAATGATGGATATCACCTTTTGAAAGGCTTACGATCCTCTCCAGCTCATTGGGAAGCTGAGAAGAAAAAGGTTTTGGCTATGATTTGGCAATTTGGATTACCCGTTTTTTTTATAACGCTCTCGGCCGCTGAGACCAAGTGGAATGAGCTTCTTGTAAATTTATGTCAAATTTTGGATAAAAGAACCATCACCGAAGAAGAGGCGGGCAATCTTTCTAGTTCCGAAAAAGCTAGATTGATTAGATCGGACCCAGTTACTTGCGCAAGGTACTTTGACTACAGATTACGTCAATTGATGAAATTATTTAAATCAAATATTTTCGAGGAATTTAATTTGACTCATTTTTACTGGAGAATTGAATTTCAACATAGGGGATCCCCACACTCTCACGGAATGTACTGGCTTCAAAATGCGCCAAAAATCCAGAGTGACGTTGGATCCGGTAATTTAGAGGAGGTAATAGCTTTTATTGACAGATTCATTTCGACTAACGGAGATAATGTTGACTTGCAGGATATCATTAAATATCAGTTGCATAGGCACACCGTTACTTGCAAAAGGGAATTTAACCGAGATGGAAAATGTCGCTTTAATATGCCATTTCCACCGATGCCGGAAACAAAAATTCTATATCCATTTTCCGATGACGAAAGAATTACGGATAGGCAAAAAACCACATGGAGGAAAATGCAAGATCTTTTGGATGATAAACGGAACGTTACCGACGTTGAAGCTCAACATTTAAACCATTTTGAAAATATCCTCAACAAACTAGAGGTCAATTACGAAGAATATATTTTAGCTATTCGATCAACTTTAAAAAAGCCGCAAATATTTCTACGTAGAAAATTTTCGGACAGAATGCTAAATGCTTACAATGAGGACATACTAAAACTTCACCGAGCTAACATGGACATTCAATACATTTTAGATGTGTACGGTTGTTGTAGCTATATCATAAACTACATCAACAAATCAAATAGAGGAGTTTCAATATTGCTCAGAGAAGCTATGGAAGAAATAACAGAAGGAGGACATCGCGATAGGTCTGTAAAGGAGAAACTCCAGCATCTTGGAAATAAGTTCATAAATGGAACCGAAATATCAGCTCAGGAAGCTGTTTACAATATTTTAGGGCTACATTTGTCAGAAACCAGTAACGGAAGCAAGTTCATAAATACATCGCTTCCTGAGCAAAGAGTACGAATGGTCAAGTCAAAAAGGAGTTGGAGCGACTGCCCTCAGACTCTACAGATATATACGTCGCAGGATTAAATGACTATTATACACGTAGACCGGAAAGTATGGAGCAAGTATGTCTCGCGGATTTTGTCGCACTCTACGATCGAAAAGTCCGCAAAACCAGAAATGAAGAAGATGAATATGCGGAGCATGAAGAGGAAGATGAACAGGAAAATATTGCAGCGGAAAACCTAATCATGCTGAATAATTCAGGTACTCTTAAGAAACGAAGTAAGCCGTATATTTTGAGGTGGAGACGGTTTAGTAAAAATTCTTCAAGATCTGACTATTATCGAGAACTGGTAATGCTTTTTTATCCTTGGCGAAATGAGCAAATGGATATCCTGGAAACAAATAATGAAGAAACGTATAATCTCAACAAAGTCTTAATTGAAACTAATAGAAAGAATTACGACAAAATAAGTGAAGAAGACTTTGAGGAAATAATAAGAGAAATACAACAAAACAACAATGATGATCTCGAAGACAATGACATTCTCCCATCACAATTTTTGGATGATGAATTTCGGGGATTTGCCATTCCCGAAGTGGAACGGAATCCTAATGTGTTTCAAGAAAACTCTACTGATCCCAGCTCTGATGAAGATGGTCCCAGAGTCTTAAAATTGCCTCCATTAATTCCCGTTGATGACGTTTGTAGTTTAGTGCGATCTCTTAATAGTAAACAACGTCAATATTATGCTCATTTAATGCATAATATGAATCAAAAGAACATTTTTTATGAGTTTATTGGAGGCGGCGCAGGAGTTGGAAAGAGTCGATTAATTTCGACCATTTATCAGTCCCTTATGTTAAGATTTAACACGTTGGCTGGAAGTAATCCAGACTCGGCAAAAGTTTTACTTTGCGCTCCAACAGGTAAAGCGGCCTTTGGAATAAAAGGACATACATTGCATTCATTGTTTTCATTACCCGTGAACCAGTCTTCTGCAGGATTGAAGCCATTAAGCGCAGATACGTTGAATACTACATATTCAAAACTTATGGATGTAAAATTGATTATAATTGATGAAATATCAATGGTGGGATCTAGAGTGCTATCATATTTGGATTGCCGCTTAAAACAAATTTACAGAACAAACCAATATTTTGGAGGAATTTCCATAATAGTTTTTGGAGACCTTAAACAGCTTCAGCCGGTTGGTGACAAATGGATATTTAAACCCAACACAAGAGACGTATATAGCGCGATTATTGGAACACCGCTATGGGATTTGTTTAAATTTTTTGAATTGACGGAGATAATGAGACAACGTGAAGACTGTGACTTTGCTGTGGCCTTAAATAATATGTCGGAAGGAAATATGACAGATGCCGACATTGCTTTAATAAAGGAGAGAGAGATACATTCCAGAGATTTGGAAACAATTCCAAGAGAGGCAATTCGACTATTCTATTCAAACGCAAAAGTAAATGCATATAATAACTTAAGACTGGAGCAAATTGATACACAAGAGTTTATATCAACAGCAAAAGATACAGTAAAAGCATCTTCGGATTCTACAGAAAATAAATTTAGGATTTTGGAAAAAGTTAAGGCATATAAAGCGTCGGATACTCAAGGACTCCCATATTCATTAACCTTAAAAACTTCTGCAAAGTATATGATAACAGTCAATATTGACACCAGTGATGGATTAGTAAATGGAGCAAGTGGTGAACTTAGGCAAATTGACCAAGCACCAAGCGGATCGGTATCGACTCTTTGGATACAATTTATAGAGTCATCTATTGGATCCGAAGCTCGAACAAAAAAAACTAACAGATCACACCCGGATTGGACTCCTATAGAGCGAATTTTAAGAACATTTCAATATGGTAATAGTAAGCAAACTATGATAGAACGTTTCCAGTTTCCAGTAGTACCTGCTGAAGCCATTACGATACACAAGAGCCAAGGAGCGACATATAGCGAAGTGGTTGTGAATGTGGAAAATCGAATAAGCCGAGCTGCTCTTTACGTTGCCTGCAGCCGAGCAACGAAAGCTTCTGGTCTTTATATTATTGGAAAATTTTCTCCCCCAGGAAAATGGAAGAAACAGATCCAGTTTATATTGAGCTAAAGAGCCTCAGAACTGAGAAGAATCTTATACCGCTTCACAAGCAAATCTTCGACAATCCCGAAGAGAAAATTATAGTTTACTATCAAAACATTCAGGGATTACATTTGCGAATGGATGATGTGCAAACAGACATCTTTATAAGGTCAGCGGACATCTTGTGCTTTGTCGAAAGTTGGACTCTTAACGAAGAGGATTGCGAAGTTAATGGATTTAATAAAGTCGCTCAAATCAATGGTATAAACCAAGGAAACAGAAGGGCTCACAATGGAATAATTGTTTTTGCAAAGCCACACATTTTCCAAAACATTGAAGTAATTTTTCACCGAAGTATTGAAACGGGAAACATTAATGAGGTGTGCCAAATTATTGCATTTAAGCACCTTCAAATCATATATGTATTATTATACAGAAATCCTTCATTTCCAGTGTCAAGGTTGAGGAATGCACTTGTAGACTGCATAGAGCAGGAGTTGGGCGTAAGAAATAGCATAGTCATTTTGGGTGACTTTAATATATGCCGCTCAACTAGTGAAGCCGTATTGGAAAGGAAGCTAAATGAACTAGACTTCACGGCGCTTTTGGAACGAGTTTCAACAACGAAACAAAACACGAGCATAGATTGGGCATTTTCAAATTTTTCTTTACCAAGAGCTTTCGTGTATGAGACTCCTTACAGTCATCACGACGGAATTTTTTCTCTACTTAGGCTAAATATATAAAATATAATTAGTAAGTAGAGAATTATTATATGAATAAACCAAATATAATTACTTTACAAGTTATATAAAATATAACTTAAAGTGTGGTGTAGAAATCTAGAACAAGGATTCGGAAACTTTTGAACGCCAATGGAATTATTTTTAATCGACGAAATAGTCAAAAAGGAAATGTAAATTTGCAGTGCACAAGATAACGGGGATGGAATGCATATCTATTCCATTACTCTATGTAAAGTATGTAACTTTACCTATGTACATATTTAAAAGGTTGAGAAGCATATAATAATATATTTAATATTAGCGTATAAATTTAGAACAAGGAGATGGAACTTTAAAAGTTAAAGTTTAACTGTTAATCAAATTAATATTATTCTACAAGTTATTTAAAATATAACTTTAAAATAGTTTAATATACGTACACTGCCTTTAATATCATTAGAATGTAAGTAAGCTGTTAAGCCAGCTGTAAATAACAGTATTATATTTAATACAAGTTCTTGGAACTTGGCGTACAATGTAACGAAAAACCCACGGAAAGTTCATATGGTATATAAAATAAAGAGGATTAATACTCTTGACAGGTAAAAAACTGTCCGATCTACCATTTGTCTTTTCGCTACTTTTTCAATTTTAGCAATTTCGGCTAAGTCTGCAAGGGTATTAAAACTTCGGCTTGCCGAAGTTAGCTTCCGTCCTCGTTTTTTCTGTAAATGACACTTTGTTGGAAATTTTGTAACGAATTCAACGAGGTATGCCATTCCAACATTCGACCACTATTTCCCAGGGTTTTGATTAAAAAACCAAAAAATCGAGGTGATTTTCTTCGGAATTTGGCGTTATCATAAGGGTGGGGGTCGTCATTTTTTTCAAAAATTGTTCAAATGCAGTTTTTTTTTCTGTAAATGACACTTCGTTGGAAATTTTGTAACGAATTCAACGAGGTATGCCATTCCAACATTCGACCACTATTTCCCAGGGTTTTGATTAAAATAACGAAAAATCGCGCTGATTTTATCCGGATTTTGGCGTTGTCATAAGGGTGGGGGTCGTCATTTTTTTTTCAAAAACTTGTTCAAATGCAATGTTTTCTGTAAATGACACTTCGTTGGAAATTTTGTAACGAATTCAACGAGGTATGCCATTCCAACATTCGACCACTATTTCCCAGGGTTTTGATTAAAAAACCGAAAATCGAGGTGATTTTCTTCGGATTTTGGCGTTGTCATAAGGGTGGGGGTCGTCATTTTTTTCACAAATTGTTCAAATGCAGTTTTTTTTGTAAATGACACTTTGTTGGAAATTTTGTAACGAATTCAACGAGGTATGCCATTCCAACATTCGACCACTATTTCCCAAGGTTTTGATTAAAAACCGAAAATCGAGGTGATTTTCTTCGGATTTTGGCGTTGCCATAAGGGTGGGGGTCGTCATTTTTTTCACAAATTGTTCAAATGCAGTTTTTTTCTGTAAATGACACTTTGTTGGAAATTTTGTAACGAATTCAACGAGGTATGCCATTCCAACATTCGACCACTATTTCCCAAGGTTTTGATTAAAAACCGAAAATCGAGGTGATTTTCTTCGGATTTTGGCGTTGTCATAAGGGTGGGGGTCGTCATTTTTTTCACAAATTGTTCAAATGCAGTTTTTTTTCTGTAAATGACACTTTGTTGGAAATTTTGTAACGAATTCAACGAGGTATGCCATTCCAACATTCGACCACTATTTCCCAAGGTTTTGATTAAAAACCGAAAATCGAGGTGATTTTCTTCGGATTTTGGCGTTGTCATAAGGGTGGGGGTCGTCATTTTTTTCACAAATTGTTCAAATGCAGTTTTTTTCTGTAAATGACACTTTGTTGGAAATTTTGTAACGAATTCAACGAGGTATGCCATTCCAACATTCGACCACTATTTCCCAAGGTTTTGATTCAAAACCGAAAATCGAGGTGATTTTCTTCGGATTTTGGCGTTGTCATAAGGGTGGGGGTCGTCATTTTTTTTTCAAAAAATTGTTCAAATGCAATGTTTTCTGTAAATGACACTTCGTTGGAAATTTTGTAACGAATTCAACGAGGTATGCCATTCCAACATTCGACCACTATTTCCCAGGGTTTTGATTAAAAAACCGAAAATCGAGGTGATTTTCTTCGGATTTTGGCGTTGTCATAAGGGTGGGGGTCGTCATTTTTTTCAAAAATTGTTCAAATGCAGTTTTTTTTCTGTAAATGACACTTCGTTGGAAATTTTGTAACGAATTCAACGAGGTATGCCATTCCAACATTCGACCACTATTTCCCAAGGTTTTGATTAAAAACCGAAAATCGAGGTGATTTTCTTCGGATTTTGGCGTTATCATAAGGGTGGGGTCGTCATTTTTTTCAAAAATTGTTCAAATGCAGTTTTTTTTTCTGTAAATGACACTTCGTTGGAAATTTTGTAACGAATTCAACGAGGTATGCCATTCCAACATTCGACCACTATTTCCCAGGGTTTTGATTAAAATAACGAAAAATCGCGCTGATTTTATCCGGATTTTGGCGTTGTCATAAGGGTGGGGGTCGTCATTTTTTTTTCAAAAAATTTTTCAAATGCAATGTTTTCTGTAAATGACACTTCGTTGGAAATTTTGTAACGAATTCAACGAGGTATGCCATTCCAACATTCGACCACTATTTCCCAGGGTTTTGATTAAAATAACGAAAAATCGCGCTGATTTTATCCGGATTTTGGCGTTGTCATAAGGGTGGGGGTCGTCATTTTTTTTTCAAAAAATTGTTCAAATGCAATGTTTTCTGTAAATGACACTTCGTTAGAAATTTTGTAACGAATTCAACGAGGTATGCCATTCCAACATTCGACCACTATTTCCCAGGGTTTTGATTAAAAAACCGAAAATCGAGGTGATTTTCTTCGGATTTTGGCGTTGTCATAAGGGTGGGGGTCGTCATTTTTTTCACAAATTGTTCAAATGCAGTTTTTTTTGTAAATGACACTTTGTTGGAAATTTTGTAACGAATTCAACGAGGTATGCCATTCCAACATTCGACCACTATTTCCCAAGGTTTTGATTAAAAACCGAAAATCGAGGTGATTTTCTTCGGATTTTGGCGTTGCCATAAGGGTGGGGGTCGTCATTTTTTTCACAAATTGTTCAAATGCAGTTTTTTTTCTGTAAATGACACTTTGTTGGAAATTTTGTAACGAATTCAACGAGGTATGCCATTCCAACATTCGACCACTATTTCCCAAGGTTTTGATTAAAAACCGAAAATCGAGGTGATTTTCTTCGGATTTTGGCGTTGTCATAAGGGTGGGGGTCGTCATTTTTTTTCACAAATTGTTCAAATTCAGTTTTTTTCTGTAAATGACACTTTGTTGGAAATTTTGTAACGAATTCAACGAGGTATGCCATTCCAACATTCGACCACTATTTCCCTAGGTTTTGATTAAAAACCGAAAATCGAGGTGATTTTCTTCGGATTTTGGCGTTGTCATAAGGGTGGGGGTCGTCATTTTTTTTACAAATTGTTCAAATGCAGTTTTTTTCTGTAAATGACACTTTGTTGGAAATTTTGTAACGAATTCAACGAGGTATGCCATTCCAACATTCGACCACTATTTCCCAAGGTTTTGATTAAAAACCGAAAATCGAGGTGATTTTCTTCGGATTTTGGCGTTGTCATAAGGGTGGGAGTCGTCATTTTTTTCAAAAATTTGTTCAAATGCAATTTGTTTTCTGTAAATGACACTTTGTTGGAAATTTTGTAACGAATTCAACGAGGTATGCCATTCCAACATTCGACCACTATTTCCCAGGGTTTTGATTCAAAAACCAAAAAATCGAGGTGATTTTCTTCGGAATTTGGCGTTGTCATAAGGGTGGGGGTCGTCATTTTTTTCAAAAAATTGTTCAAATGCAATGTTTTCTGTAAATGACACTTCGTTGGAAATTTTGTAACGAATTCAACGAGGTATGCCATTCCAACATTCGACCACTATTTCCCAGGGTTTTGATTAAAAAACCGAAAATCGAGGTGATTTTCTTCGGATTTTGGCGTTGTCATAAGGGTGGGGGTCGTCATTTTTTTCAAAAATTGTTCAAATGCAGTTTTTTTTCTGTAAATGACACTTCGTTGGAAATTTTGTAACGAATTCAACGAGGTATGCCATTCCAACATTCGACCACTATTTCCCAAGGTTTTGATTAAAAACCGAAAATCGAGGTGATTTTCTTCGGATTTTGGCGTTGTCATAAGGGTGGGGGTCGTCATTTTTTTCACAAATTGTTCAAATGCAGTTTTTTTTCTGTAAATGACACTTTGTTGGAAATTTTGTAACGAATTCAACGAGGTATGCCATTCCAACATTCGACCACTATTTCCCAAGGTTTTGATTAAAAACCGAAAATCGAGGTGATTTTCTTCGGATTTTGGCGTTGTCATAAGGGTGGGGGTCGTCATTTTTTCACAAATTGTTCAAATGCAGTTTTTTTCTGTAAATGACACATTGTTGGAAATTTTGTAACGAATTCAACGAGGTATGCCATTCCAACATTCGACCACTATTTCCCAGGGTTTTGATTAAAAACCGAAAATTGAGGTGATTTTCTTCGGATTTTGGCGTTGTCATAAGGGTGGGAGTCGTCATTTTTTTCAAAAATTTGTTCAAATGCAATTTGTTTTCTGTAAATGACACTTTGTTGGAAATTTTGTAACGAATTCAACGAGGTATGCCATTCCAACATTCGACCACTATTTCCCAGGGTTTTGATTCAAAAACCAAAAAATCGAGGTGATTTTCTTCGGATTTTGGCGTTGTCATAAGGGTGGGGGTCGTCATTTTTTTTTCAAAAAATTGTTCAAATGCAATGTTTTCTGTAAATGACACTTCGTTAGAAATTTTGTAACGAATTCAACGAGGTATGCCATTCCAACATTCGACCACTATTTCCCAGGGTTTTGATTAAAAAACCGAAAATCGAGGTGATTTTCTTCGGATTTTGGCGTTGTCATAAGGGTGGGGGTCGTCATTTTTTTCACAAATTGTTCAAATGCAGTTTTTTTTTGTAAATGACACTTTGTTGGAAATTTTGTAACGAATTCAACGAGGTATGCCATTCCAACATTCGACCACTATTTCCCAAGGTTTTGATTAAAAACCGAAAATCGAGGTGATTTTCTTCGGATTTTGGCGTTGCCATAAGGGTGGGGGTCGTCATTTTTTTCACAAATTGTTCAAATGCAGTTTTTTTCTGTAAATGACACTTTGTTGGAAATTTTGTAACGAATTCAACGAGGTATGCCATTCCAACATTCGACCACTATTTCCCAAGGTTTTGATTAAAAACCGAAAATCGAGGTGATTTTCTTCGGATTTTGGCGTTGTCATAAGGGTGGGGGTCGTCATTTTTTTCACAAATTGTTCAAATTCAGTTTTTTTTCTGTAAATGACACTTTGTTGGAAATTTTGTAACGAATTCAACGAGGTATGCCATTCCAACATTCGACCACTATTTCCCTAGGTTTTGATTAAAAACCGAAAATCGAGGTGATTTTCTTCGGATTTTGGCGTTGTCATAAGGGTGGGGGTCGTCATTTTTTTTACAAATTGTTCAAATGCAGTTTTTTTTCTGTAAATGACACTTTGTTGGAAATTTTGTAACGAATTCAACGAGGTATGCCATTCCAACATTCGACCACTATTTCCCAAGGTTTTGATTAAAAACCGAAAATCGAGGTGATTTTCTTCGGATTTTGGCGTTGTCATAAGGGTGGGAGTCGTCATTTTTTTTCAAAAATTTGTTCAAATGCAATTTGTTTTCTGTAAATGACACTTTGTTGGAAATTTTGTAACGAATTCAACGAGGTATGCCATTCCAACATTCGACCACTATTTCCCAGGGTTTTGATTCAAAAACCAAAAAATCGAGGTGATTTTCTTCGGAATTTGGCGTTGTCATAAGGGTGGGGGTCGTCATTTTTTTTCAAAAAATTGTTCAAATGCAATGTTTTCTGTAAATGACACTTCGTTGGAAATTTTGTAACGAATTCAACGAGGTATGCCATTCCAACATTCGACCACTATTTCCCAGGGTTTTGATTAAAAAACCGAAAATCGAGGTGATTTCTTCGGATTTTGGCGTTGTCATAAGGGTGGGGGTCGTCATTTTTTTTACAAATTGTTCAAATGCAGTTTTTTTTCTGTAAATGACACTTTGTTGGAAATTTTGTAACGAATTCAACGAGGTATGCCATTCCAACATTCGACCACTATTTCCCAAGGTTTTGATTAAAAACCGAAAATCGAGGTGATTTTCTTCGGATTTTGGCGTTGTCATAAGGGTGGGAGTCGTCATTTTTTTTCAAAAATTTGTTCAAATGCAATTTGTTTTCTGTAAATGACACTTTGTTGGAAATTTTGTAACGAATTCAACGAGGTATGCCATTCCAACATTCGACCACTATTTCCCAGGGTTTTGATTCAAAAACCAAAAAATCGAGGTGATTTTCTTCGGAATTTGGCGTTGTCATAAGGGTGGGGGTCGTCATTTTTTTTTTCAAAAAATTGTTCAAATGCAATGTTTTCTGTAAATGACACTTCGTTGGAAATTTTGTAACGAATTCAACGAGGTATGCCATTCCAACATTCGACCACTATTTCCCAGGGTTTTGATTAAAAAACCGAAAAATCGAGGTGATTTTCTTCGGATTTTGGCGTTGTCATAAGGGTGGGGGTCGTCATTTTTTTTAAAAATTGTTCAAATGCAGTTTTTTTTTCTGTAAATGACACTTCGTTGGAAATTTTGTAACGAATTCAACGAGGTATGCCATTCCAACATTCGACCACTATTTCCCAAGGTTTTGATTAAAAACCGAAAATCGAGGTGATTTTCTTCGGATTTTGGCGTTGTCATAAGGGTGGGGGTCGTCATTTTTTTCACAAATTGTTCAAATGCAGTTTTTTTTCTGTAAATGACACTTTGTTGGAAATTTTGTAACGAATTCAACGAGGTATGCCATTCCAACATTCGACCACTATTTCCCAAGGTTTTGATTAAAAACCGAAAATCGAGGTGATTTTCTTCGGATTTTGGCGTTGTCATAAGGGTGGGGGTCGTCATTTTTTTCACAAATTGTTCAAATGCAGTTTTTTTTCTGTAAATGACACATTGTTGGAAATTTTGTAACGAATTCAACGAGGTATGCCATTCCAACATTCGACCACTATTTCCCAGGGTTTTGATTAAAAACCGAAAATTGAGGTGATTTTCTTCGGATTTTGGCGTTGTCATAAGGGTGGGAGTCGTCATTTTTTTTCAAAAATTTGTTCAAATGCAATTTGTTTTCTGTAAATGACACTTTGTTGGAAATTTTGTAACGAATTCAACGAGGTATGCCATTCCAACATTCGACCACTATTTCCCAGGGTTTTGATTCAAAAACCAAAAAATCGAGGTGATTTTCTTCGGATTTTGGCGTTGTCATAAGGGTGGGGGTCGTCATTTTTTTTTCAAAAAATTGTTCAAATGCAATGTTTTCTGTAAATGACACTTCGTTAGAAATTTTGTAACGAATTCAACGAGGTATGCCATTCCAACATTCGACCACTATTTCCCAGGGTTTTGATTAAAAAACCGAAAATCGAGGTGATTTTCTTCGGATTTTGGCGTTGTCATAAGGGTGGGGGTCGTCATTTTTTTCACAAATTGTTCAAATGCAGTTTTTTTTGTAAATGACACTTTGTTGGAAATTTTGTAACGAATTCAACGAGGTATGCCATTCCAACATTCGACCACTATTTCCCAAGGTTTTGATTAAAAACCGAAAATCGAGGTGATTTTCTTCGGATTTTGGCGTTGCCATAAGGGTGGGGGTCGTCATTTTTTTCACAAATTGTTCAAATGCAGTTTTTTTTCTGTAAATGACACTTTGTTGGAAATTTTGTAACGAATTCAACGAGGTATGCCATTCCAACATTCGACCACTATTTCCCAAGGTTTTGATTAAAAACCGAAAATCGAGGTGATTTTCTTCGGATTTTGGCGTTGTCATAAGGGTGGGGGTCGTCATTTTTTTCACAAATTGTTCAAATTCAGTTTTTTTCTGTAAATGACACTTTGTTGGAAATTTTGTAACGAATTCAACGAGGTATGCCATTCCAACATTCGACCACTATTTCCCTAGGTTTTGATTAAAAACCGAAAATCGAGGTGATTTTCTTCGGATTTTGGCGTTGTCATAAGGGTGGGGGTCGTCATTTTTTTTACAAATTGTTCAAATGCAGTTTTTTTTCTGTAAATGACACTTTGTTGGAAATTTTGTAACGAATTCAACGAGGTATGCCATTCCAACATTCGACCACTATTTCCCAAGGTTTTGATTAAAAACCGAAAATCGAGGTGATTTTCTTCGGATTTTGGCGTTGTCATAAGGGTGGGAGTCGTCATTTTTTTTCAAAAATTTGTTCAAATGCAATTTGTTTTCTGTAAATGACACTTTGTTGGAAATTTTGTAACGAATTCAACGAGGTATGCCATTCCAACATTCGACCACTATTTCCCAGGGTTTTGATTCAAAAACCAAAAAATCGAGGTGATTTTCTTCGGAATTTGGCGTTGTCATAAGGGTGGGGGTCGTCATTTTTTTTTCAAAAAATTGTTCAAATGCAATGTTTTCTGTAAATGACACTTCGTTGGAAATTTTGTAACGAATTCAACGAGGTATGCCATTCCAACATTCGACCACTATTTCCCAGGGTTTTGATTAAAAAACCGAAAATCGAGGTGATTTTCTTCGGATTTTGGCGTTGTCATAAGGGTGGGGGTCGTCATTTTTTTCAAAAATTGTTCAAATGCAGTTTTTTTTTCTGTAAATGACACTTCGTTGGAAATTTTGTAACGAATTCAACGAGGTATGCCATTCCAACATTCGACCACTATTTCCCAAGGTTTTGATTAAAAACCGAAAATCGAGGTGATTTTCTTCGGATTTTGGCGTTGTCATAAGGGTGGGGGTCGTCATTTTTTTCACAAATTGTTCAAATGCAGTTTTTTTCTGTAAATGACACTTTGTTGGAAATTTTGTAACGAATTCAACGAGGTATGCCATTCCAACATTCGACCACTATTTCCCAAGGTTTTGATTAAAAACCGAAAATCGAGGTGATTTTCTTCGGATTTTGGCGTTGTCATAAGGGTGGGGGTCGTCATTTTTTTCACAAATTGTTCAAATGCAGTTTTTTTTCTGTAAATGACACTTTGTTGGAAATTTTGTAACGAATTCAACGAGGTATGCCATTCCAACATTCGACCACTATTTCCCAAGGTTTTGATTCAAAAACCAAAAAATCGAGGTGATTTTCTTCGGAATTTGGCGTTGTCATAAGGGTGGGGGTCGTCATTTTTTTCACAAATTGTTCAAATGCAGTTTTTTTCTGTAAATGACACTTCGTTGGAAATTTTGTAACGAATTCAACGAGGTATGCCATTCCAACATTCGACCACTATTTCCCAAGGTTTTGATTAAAAACCGAAAATCGAGGTGATTTTCTTCGGATTTTGGCGTTGTCATAAGGGTGGGGGTCGTCATTTTTTTCACAAATTGTTCAAATGCAGTTTTTTTTCTGTAAATGACACTTTGTTGGAAATTTTGTAACGAATTCAACGAGGTATGCCATTCCAACATTCGACCACTATTTCCCAGGGTTTTGATTAAAAACCAAAAAATCGAGGTGATTTTCTTCGGAATTTGGCGTTGTCATAAGGGTGGGGGTCGTCATTTTTTTCAAAAATTGTTCAAATGCAGTTTTTTTTCTGTAAATGAGACTTCGTTGGAAATTTTGTAACGAATTCAACGAGGTATGCCATTCCAACATTCGACCACTATTTCCCAGGGTTTTGATTAAAATATCGAAAAATCGAGCTGATTTTATCCGGATTTTGGCGTTGTCATAAGGGTGGGGGTCGTCATTTTTTTTCAAAAAATTGTTCAAATGCAATGTTTTCTGTAAATGACACTTCGTTGGAAATTTTGTAACAAATTCAACGAGGTATGCCATTCCAACATTCGACCACTATTTCCCAGGGTTTTGATTAAAAAACCGAAAAATCGAGGTGATTTTCTTCGGATTTTGTCGTTGTCATAAGGGTGGGGGTCGTCATTTTTTTCAAAAATTGTTCAAATGCAGTTTTTTTTTCTGTAAATGACACTTTGTTGGAAATTTTGTAACGAATTCAACGAGGTATGCCATTCCAACATTCGACCACTATTTCCCAGGGTTTTGATTAAAAACCGAAAATCGAGGTGATTTTCTTCGGATTTTGGCGTTGTTATAAGGGTGGGGGTCGTCATTTTTTTCAAAAATTGTTCAAATGCAGTTTTTTTTTCTGTAAATGACACTTTGTTGGAAATTTTGTAACGAATTCAACGAGGTATGCAATTCCAACATTCGACCACTATTTCCCAGGGTTTTGTTTAAAAAACCGAAAAATCGAGGTGATTTTCTTCGGATTTTGGCGTTGTCATAAGGGTGGGGGTCGTCATTTTTTTCACAAATTGTACAAATGCAGTTTTTTTTCTGTAAATGACTTTTCGTTGGAAATTTTGTAACGAATTCAACGAGGTATGCCATTCCAACATTCGACCACTATTTCCCAGGGTTTTGATTAAAAAACCAAAAAATCGAGGTGATTTTCTTCGGAATTTGGCGTTATCATAAGGGTGGGGGTCGTCATTTTTTTCAAAAATTGTTCAAATGCAGTTTTTTTTCTGTAAATGACACTTCGTTGGAAATTTTGTAACGAATTCAACGAGGTATGCCATTCCAACATTCGACCACTATTTCCCAGGGTTTTGATTAAAATAACGAAAAATCGCGCTGATTTTATCCGGATTTTGGCGTTGTCATAAGGGTGGGGTCGTCATTTTTTTTCAAAAAATTGTTCAAATGCAATGTTTTCTGTAAATGACACTTCGTTGGAAATTTTGTAACGAATTCAACGAGGTATGCCATTCCAACATTCGACCACTATTTCCCAGGGTTTTGATTAAAAAACCGAAAATCGAGGTGATTTTCTTCGGATTTTGGCGTTGTCATAAGGGTGGGGGTCGTCATTTTTTTCACAAATTGTTCAAATGCAGTTTTTTTTTGTAAATGACACTTTGTTGGAAATTTTGTAACGAATTCAACGAGGTATGCCATTCCAACATTCGACCACTATTTCCCAAGGTTTTGATTAAAAACCGAAAATCGAGGTGATTTTCTTCGGATTTTGGCGTTGCCATAAGGGTGGGGTCGTCATTTTTTCACAAATTGTTCAAATGCAGTTTTTTTCTGTAAATGACACTTTGTTGGAAATTTTGTAACGAATTCAACGAGGTATGCCATTCCAACATTCGACCACTATTTCCCAAGGTTTTGATTAAAAACCGAAAATCGAGGTGATTTTCTTCGGATTTTGGCGTTGTCATAAGGGTGGGGGTCGTCATTTTTTTCACAAATTGTTCAAATGCAGTTTTTTTTCTGTAAATGACACTTTGTTGGAAATTTTGTAACGAATTCAACGAGGTATGCCATTCCAACATTCGACCACTATTTCCCAGGGTTTTGATTAAAAACCGAAAATCGAGGTGATTTTCTTCGGATTTTGGCGTTGTTATAAGGGTGGGGGTCGTCATTTTTTTCAAAAAATTGTTCAAAGGCAGTTTTTTTCTCTAAATGACACTTTGTTGGAAATTTTGTAACGAATTCAACGAGGTATGCCATTCCAACATTCGACCACTATTTCCCAGGGTTTTGATTCAAAAACCAAAAAATCGAGGTGATTTTCTTCGGAATTTGGCGTTGTCATAAGGGTGGGGGTCGTCATTTTTTTCACAAATTGTTCAAATGCAGTTTTTTTCTGTAAATGACACTTCGTTGGAAATTTTGTAACGAATTCAACGAGGTATGCCATTCCAACATTCGACCACTATTTCCCAAGGTTTTGATTAAAAACCGAAAATCGAGGTGATTTTCTTCGGATTTTGGCGTTGTCATAAGGGTGGGGGTCGTCATTTTTTTCACAAATTGTTCAAATGCAGTTTTTTTTCTGTAAATGACACTTTGTTGGAAATTTTGTAACGAATTCAACGAGGTATGCCATTCCAACATTCGACCACTATTTCCCAGGGTTTTGATTAAAAAACCAAAAAATCGAGGTGATTTTCTTCGGAATTTGGCGTTGTCATAAGGGTGGGGGTCGTCATTTTTTTCAAAAATTGTTAAAATGCAGTTTTTTTTCTGTAAATGAGACTTCGTTGGAAATTTTGTAACGAATTCAACGAGGTATGCCATTCCAACATTCGACCACTATTTCCCAGGGTTTTGATTAAAATATCGAAAAATCGAGCTGATTTTATCCGGATTTTGGCGTTGTCATAAGGGTGGGGGTCGTCATTTTTTTTTTCAAAAAATTGTTCAAATGCAATGTTTTCTGTAAATGACACTTCGTTGGAAATTTTGTAACAAATTCAACGAGGTATGTCATTCCAACATTCGACCACTATTTCCCAGGGTTTTGATTAAAAAACCGAAAAATCGAGGTGATTTTCTTCGGATTTTGTCGTTGTCATAAGGGTGGGGTCGTCATTTTTTTCACAAATTGTTCAAATGCAGTTTTTTTTTCTGTAAATGACACTTTGTTGGAAATTTTGTAACGAATTCAACGAGGTATGCCATTCCAACATTCGACCACTATTTCCCAGGGTTTTGATTAAAAACCGAAAATCGAGGTGATTTTCTTCGGATTTTGGCGTTGTTATAAGGGTGGGGGTCGTCATTTTTTTCAAAAATTGTTCAAAGGCAGTTTTTTTTCTCTAAATGACACTTTGTTGGAAATTTTGTAACGAATTCAACGAGGTATGCCATTCCAACATTCGACCACTATTTCCCAGGGTTTTGATTAAAAAACCGAAAAATCGAGGTGATTTTCTTCGGATTTTGGCGTTGTCATAAGGGTGGGAGTCGTCATTTTTTTTTTCAAAAATTTGTTCAAATGCAATTTCTTTTCTGTAAATGACACTTTGTTGGAAATTTTGTAACGAATTCAACGAGGTATGCCATTCCAACATTCGACCACTATTTCCCAGGGTTTTGATTCAAAAACCAAAAAATTGAGGTGATTTTCTTCGGAATTTGGCGTTGTCCTAAGGGTGGGGGTCGTCATTTTTTTCACAAATTGTTCAAATGCAGTTTTTTTCTGTAAATGACACTTCGTTGGAAATTTTGTAACGAATTCAACGAGGTATGCCATTCCAACATTCGACCACTATTTCCCAAGGTTTTGATTAAAAACCGAAAATCGAGGTGATTTTCTTCGGATTTTGGCGTTGTCATAAGGGTGGGGGTCGTCATTTTTTTCACAAATTGTTCAAATGCAGTTTTTTTTCTGTAAATGACACTTTGTTGGAAATTTTGTAACGAATTCAACGAGGTATGCCATTCCAACATTCGACCACTATTTCCCAAGGTTTTGATTAAAAACCGAAAATCGAGGTGATTTTCTTCGGATTTTGGCGTTGTCATAAGGGTGGGAGTCGTCATTTTTTTTTCAAAAATTTGTTCAAATGCAATTTCTTTTCTGTAAATGACACTTTGTTGGAAATTTTGTAACGAATTCAACGAGGTATGCCATTCCAACATTCGACCACTATTTCCCAGGGTTTTGATTCAAAAACCAAAAAATCGAGGTGATTTTCTTCGGAATTTGGCGTTGTCATAAGGGTGGGGGTCGTCATTTTTTTCACAAATTGTTCAAATGCAGTTTTTTTCTGTAAATGACACTTCGTTGGAAATTTTGTAACGAATTCAACGAGGTATGCCATTCCAACATTCGACCACTATTTCCCAAGGTTTTGATTAAAAACCGAAAATCGAGGTGATTTTCTTCGGATTTTGGCGTTGTCATAAGGGTGGGGGTCGTCATTTTTTTCACAAATTGTTCAAATGCAGTTTTTTTTCTGTAAATGACACTTTGTTGGAAATTTTGTAACGAATTCAACGAGGTATGCCATTCCAACATTCGACCACTATTTCCCAGGGTTTTGATTAAAAACCAAAAAATCGAGGTGATTTTCTTCGGAATTTGGCGTTGTCATAAGGGTGGGGGTCGTCATTTTTTTCAAAAATTGTTAAAATGCAGTTTTTTTTTCTGTAAATGAGACTTCGTTGGAAATTTTGTAACGAATTCAACGAGGTATGCCATTCCAACATTCGACCACTATTTCCCAGGGTTTTGATTAAAATATCGAAAAATCGAGCTGATTTTATCCGGATTTTGGCGTTGTCATAAGGGTGGGGGTCGTCATTTTTTTTTCAAAAAATTGTTCAAATGCAATGTTTTCTGTAAATGACACTTCGTTGGAAATTTTGTAACAAATTCAACGAGGTATGTCATTCCAACATTCGACCACTATTTCCCAGGGTTTTGATTAAAAAACCGAAAAATCGAGGTGATTTTCTTCGGATTTTGTCGTTGTCATAAGGGTGGGGGTCGTCATTTTTTTCACAAATTGTTCAAATGCAGTTTTTTTTTCTGTAAATGACACTTTGTTGGAAATTTTGTAACGAATTCAACGAGGTATGCCATTCCAACATTCGACCACTATTTCCCAGGGTTTTGATTAAAAACCGAAAATCGAGGTGATTTTCTTCGGATTTTGGCGTTGTTATAAGGGTGGGGGTCGTCATTTTTTTCAAAAATTGTTCAAAGGCAGTTTTTTTTCTCTAAATGACACTTTGTTGGAAATTTTGTAACGAATTCAACGAGGTATGCCATTCCAACATTCGACCACTATTTCCCAGGGTTTTGATTAAAAAACCGAAAAATCGAGGTGATTTTCTTCAGATTTTGGCGTTGTCATAAGGGTGGGAGTCGTCATTTTTTTTTCAAAAATTTGTTCAAATGCAATTTCTTTTCTGTAAATGACACTTTGTTGGAAATTTTGTAACGAATTCAACGAGGTATGCCATTCCAACATTCGACCACTATTTCCCAGGGTTTTGATTCAAAAACCAAAAAATTGAGGTGATTTTCTTCGGAATTTGGCGTTGTCCTAAGGGTGGGGGTCGTCATTTTTTTCACAAATTGTTCAAATGCAGTTTTTTTCTGTAAATGACACTTCGTTGGAAATTTTGTAACGAATTCAACGAGGTATGCCATTCCAACATTCGACCACTATTTCCCAAGGTTTTGATTAAAAACCGAAAATCGAGGTGATTTTCTTCGGATTTTGGCGTTGTCATAAGGGTGGGGGTCGTCATTTTTTCACAAATTGTTCAACAATTCGACCACTATTTCCCAGGGTTTTGATTAAAATATCGAAAAATCGAGCTGATTTTATCCGGATTTTGGCGTTGTCATAAGGGTAGGGGTCGTCATTTTTTTTTCAAAAAATTGTTTAAATGCAATGTTTTCTGTAAATGACACTTCGTTGGAAATTTTGTAACGAATTCAACGAGGTATGCTATTCCAACATTCGACCACTATTTCCCAGGGTTTTGATTAAAAAACCGAAAAATCGAGGTGATTTTCTTCGGATTTTGGCGTTGTCATAAGGGTGGGGGTCGTCATTTTTTTCAAAAATTGTTCAAATGCAGTTTTTTTTTCTGTAAATGACACTTTGTTGGAAATTTTGTAACGAATTCAACGAGGTATGCCATTCCAACATTCGACCACTATTTCCCAGGGTTTTGATTAAAAAACCTAAAAGTCGAGCTGATTTTATCCGGATTTTGGCGTTGTCATAAGGGTGGGAGTCGTCATTTTTTTTCAAAAATTTGTTCAAATGCAATTTCTTTTCTGTAAATGACACTTTGTTGGAAATGTTGTAACGAATTCAACGAAGTATGCCATTCCAACATTCGACTACTATTTCCCAGGGTTTTGATTCAAAACCAAAAAATCGAGGTGATTTTCTTCGGATTTTGGCGTTGTCATAAGGGTGGGGTCGTCATTTTTTTTCAAAAAATTGTTCAAATGCATTTTTTCTGTAAATGACACTTTGTTGGAACTTTTGTAACGAATTCAACGAGGTATGCCATTCCAACATTCGACCACTATTTCCCAGGATTTTGATTAAAAACCAAAAATCGAGGTGATTTTCTTTGGATTTTGGCGTTGTCATAGGGGTGGGGGTCGTCATTTTTTTTCAAAAATTTGTTCAAATGCAATTTTTTTCTGTAAATGACACTTTGTTGGAAATTTTGTAACGAATTCAACGAGGTATGCCATTCCAACATTCGACCACTATTTCCCAAGGTTTTGATTAAAAACCGAAAATCGAGGTGATTTTCTTCGGATTTTGGCGTTGTCATAAGGGTGGGGGTCGTCATTTTTTTCAAAAATTGTTCAAATGCAGTTTTTTTCTGTAAATGAGACTTCGTTGGAAATTTTGTAACGAATTCAACGAGGTATGCCATTCCAACATTCGACCACTATTTCCCAGGGTTTTGATTAAAATATCGAAAAATCGAGCTGATTTTATCCGGATTTTGGCGTTGTCATAAGGGTGGGGGTCGTCATTTTTTTTCAAAAAATTGTTCAAAAGCAATGTTTTCTGTAAATGACACTTCGTTGGAAATTTTGTAACGAATTCAACGAGGTATGCCATTCCAACATTCGACCACTATTTCCCAGGGTTTTGATTAAAAAACCGAAAAATCGATGTGATTTTCTTCGGATTTTGGCGGTGTCATAAGGGTGGGGGTCGTCATTTTTTTCAAAAATTGTTCAAATGCAGTTTTTTTTTCTGTAAATGACACTTTGTTGGAAATTTTGTAACGAATTCAACGAGGTATGCCATTCCAACATTCGACCACTATTTCCCAGGGTTTTGATTAAAAAACCAAAAAATCGAGGTGATTTTCTTCGGATTTTGGCGTTGTCATAAGGGTGGGGGTCGTCATTTTTTTTCAAAAAATTGTTCAAATGCAATTTTTTCTGTAAATGACACTTTGTTGGAAATTTTGTAACGAATTCAACGAGGTATGCCATTCCAACATTCGACCACTATTTCCCAGGGTTTTGATTCAAAAACCAAAAAATTGAGGTGATTTTCTTCGGAATTTGGCGTTGTCCTAAGGGTGGGGGTCGTCATTTTTTTCACAAATTGTTCAAATGCAGTTTTTTTCTGTAAATGACACTTCGTTGGAAATTTTGTAACGAATTCAACGAGGTATGCCATTCCAACATTCGACCACTATTTCCCAAGGTTTTGATTAAAAACCGAAAATCGAGGTGATTTTCTTCGGATTTTGGCGTTGTCATAAGGGGTGGGGTCGTCATTTTTTTCACAAATTGTTCAACAATTCGACCACTATTTCCCAGGGTTTTGATTAAAATATCGAAAAATCGAGCTGATTTTATCCGGATTTTGGCGTTGTCATAAGGGTAGGGGTCGTCATTTTTTTTTCAAAAAAATTGTTTAAATGCAATGTTTTCTGTAAATGACACTTCGTTGGAAATTTTGTAACGAATTCAACGAGGTATGCTATTCCAACATTCGACCACTATTTCCCAGGGTTTTGATTAAAAACCGAAAAATCGAGGTGATTTTCTTCGGATTTTGGCGTTGTCATAAGGGTGGGGGTCGTCATTTTTTTCAAAAATTGTTTAAAAGCAATTTTTTCTGTAAATGACACTTTGTTGGAAATTTTGTAACGAATTCAACGAGGTATGCCATTCCAACATTCGACCACTATTTCCCAGGGTTTTGATTAAAAAACCTAAAAGTCGAGCTGATTTTATCCGGATTTTGGCGTTGTCATAAGGGTGGGAGTCGTCATTTTTTTTTCAAAAATTTGTTCAAATGCAATTTCTTTTCTGTAAATGACACTTTGTTGGAAATGTTGTAACGAATTCAACGAAGTATGCCATTCCAACATTCGACTACTATTTCCCAGGGTTTTGATTCAAAAACCAAAAAATCGAGGTGATTTTCTTCGGATTTTGGCGTTGTCATAAGGGTGGGGGTCGTCATTTTTTTTTCAAAAAATTGTTCAAATGCATTTTTTTCTGTAAATGACACTTTGTTGGAACTTTTGTAACGAATTCAACGAGGTATGCCATTCCAACATTCGACCACTATTTCCCAGGATTTTGATTAAAAAACCAAAAAATCGAGGTGATTTTCTTTGGATTTTGGCGTTGTCATAGGGGTGGGGGTCGTCATTTTTTTTCAAAAATTTGTTCAAATGCAATTTTTTTCTGTAAATGACACTTTGTTGGAAATTTTGTAACGAATTCAACGAGGTATGCCATTCCAACATTCGACCACTATTTCCCAAGGTTTTGATTAAAAACCGAAAATCGAGGTGATTTTCTTCGGATTTTGGCGTTGTCATAAGGGTGGAGGTCGTCATTTTTTTCAAAAATTGTTCAAATGCAGTTTTTTTTCTGTAAATGAGACTTCGTTGGAAATTTTGTAACGAATTCAACGAGGTATGCCATTCCAACATTCGACCACTATTTCCCAGGGTTTTGATTCAAAAACCAAAAATCGAGGTGATTTTCTTCGGAATTTGGCGTTGTCATAAGGGTGGGGGTCGTCATTTTTTTTTCAAAAAATTGTTCAAATGCAATTTTTTCTGTAAATGACACTTTGTTGGAAATTTTGTAACGAATTCAACGAGGTATGCCATTCCAACATTCGACCACTATTTCCCAGGGTTTTGATTAAAAAACCGAAAAATCGAGCTGATTTTATCCGGATTTTGGCGTTGTCATAAGGGTGGGAGTCGTGAATTTTTTTTCAAAAATTTGTTCAAATGCAGTTTTTTTTTCTGTAAATGACACTTTGTTGGAAATTTTGTAACGAATTCAACGAGGTATGCCATTCCAACATTCGACCACTATTTCCCAGGGTTTTGATTAAAAAACCAAAAAATCGAGGTGATTTTCTTCGGATTTTGGCGTTGTCATAAGGGTGGGGGTCGTCATTTTTTTTCAAAAAATTGTTCAAATGCAATTTTTTCTGTAAATGACACTTTGTTGGAAATTTTGTAACGAATTCAACGAGGTATGCCATTCCAACATTCGACCACTATTTCCCAGGGTTTTGATTAAAAAACCAAAAAATCGAGGTGATTTTCTTCGGATTTTGGCGTTGTCATAAGGGTGGGGGTCGTCATTTTTTTCAAAAATTGTTCAAATGCAGTTTTTTTTTCTGTAAATGACACTTTGTTGGAAATTTTGTAACGAATTCAACGAGGTATGCCATTCCAACATTCGACCACTATTTCCCAGGGTTTTGATTAAAAAACCAAAAAATCGAGCTGATTTTCTTCGGATTTTGGCGTTGTCATAAGGGTGGGGGTCGTCATTTTTTTTCAAAAAATTGTTCAAATGCAATTTTTTCTGTAAATGACACTTTGTTGGAAATTTTGTAACGAATTCAACGAGGTATGCCATTCCAACATTCGACCACTATTTCCCAGGGTTTTTATTAAAAAACCGAAAAATCGAGCTGATTTTATCCGGATTTTGGCGTTGTCATAAGGGTGGGAGTCGTGATTTTTTTTTCAAAAATTTGTTCAAATGCAATTTCTTTTCTGTAAATGACACTTTGTTGGAAATGTTGTAACGAATTCAACGAAGTATGCCATTCCAACATTCGACTACTATTTCCCAGGGTTTTGATTCAAAAACCAAAAAATCGAGGTGATTTTCTTCGGATTTTGGCGTTGTCATAAGGGTGGGGGTCGTCATTTTTTTTTCAAAAAATTGTTCAAATGAAATTTTTTCTGTAAATGACACTTTGTTGGAACTTTTGTAACGAATTCAACGAGGTATGCCATTCCAACATTCGACCACTATTTCCCAGGATTTTGATTAAAAAACCAAAAAATCGAGGTGATTTTCTTCGGATTTTGGCGTTGTCATAAGGGTGGGGGTCGTCATTTTTTTTCAAAAATTTGTTCAAATGCAATTTTTTTCTGTAAATGACACTTTGTTGGAAATTTTGTAACGAATTCAACGAGGTATGCCATTCCAACATTCGACCACTATTTCCCAAGGTTTTGATTAAAAACCGAAAATCGAGGTGATTTTCTTCGGATTTTGGCGTTGTCATAAGGGTGGGGGTCGTCATTTTTTTCAAAAATTGTTCAAATCCAGTTTTTTTTCTGTAAATGAGACTTCGTTGGAAATTTTGTAACGAATTCAACGAGGTATGCCATTCCAACATTCGACCACTATTTCCCAGGGTTTTGATTAAAATATCGAAAAATCGAGCTGATTTTATCCGGATTTTGGCGTTGTCATAAGGGTGGGGGTCGTCATTTTTTTTTCAAAAAATTGTTCAAATGCAATGTTTTCTGTAAATGACACTTCGTTGGAAATTTTGTAACGAATTCAACGAGGTATGCCATTCCAACATTCGACCACTATTTCCCAGGGTTTTGATTAAAAAACCGAAAAATCGAGGTGATTTTCTTCGGATTTTGGCGTTGTCATAAGGGTGGGGGTCGTCATTTTTTCAAAAATTGTTCAAATGCAGTTTTTTTTTCTGTAAATGACACTTTGTTGGAAATTTTGTAACGAATTCAACGAGGTATGCCATTCCAACATTCGACCACTATTTCCCAGGGTTTTGATTAAAAACCGAAAATCGAGGTGATTTTCTTCGGATTTTGGCGTTGTCATAAGGGTGGGGGTCGTCATTTTTTTTTCAAAAATTTGTTCAAATGCAATTTCTTTTCTGTAAATGACACTTTGTTGGAAATTTTGTAACGAATTCAACGAAATATGCCATTCCAACATTCGACTACTATTTCCCAGGGTTTTGATTCAAAAACCAAAAAATCGAGGTGATTTTCTTCGGATTTTGGCGTTGTCATAAGGGTGGGGGTCGTCATTTTTTTTCAAAAAATTGTTCAAATGCAATTTTTTCTGTAAATGACACTTTGTTGGAAATTTTGTAACGAATTCAACGAGGTATGCCATTCCAACATTCGACCACTATTTCCCAGGGTTTTGATTAAAAAACCGAAAAATCGAGGTGATTTTATCCGGATTTTGGCGTTGTCATAAGGGTGGGAGTCGTCATTTTTTTTCAAAAATTTGTTCAAATGCAATTTCTTTTCTGTAAATGACACTTTGTTGGAAATGTTGTAACGAATTCAACGAAGTATGCCATTCCAACATTCGACTACTATTTCCCAGGGTTTTGATTCAAAAACCAAAAAATCGAGGTGATTTTCTTCGGATTTTGGCGTTGTCATAAGGGTGGGGGTCGTCATTTTTTTTTCAAAAAATTGTTCAAATGCAATTTTTTCTGTAAATGACACTTTGTTGGAACTTTTGTAACGAATTCAACGAGGTATGCCATTCCAACATTCGACCACTATTTCCCAGGGTTTTGATTAAAAACCAAAAAATCGAGGTGATTTTCTTCGGATTTTGGCGTTGTCATAAGGGTGGGGGTCGTCATTTTTTTTCAAAAATTTGTTCAAATGCAATTTTTTTTCTGTAAATGACACTTTGTTGGGAATTTTGTAACGAATTCAACGAGGTATGCCATTCCAACATTCGACCACTATTTCCCAAGGTTTTGATTAAAAAACCGAAAAATCGAGCTGATTTTATCCGGATTTTGGCGTTGTCATAAGGGTGGGGGTCGTAATTTTTTTCAAAAATTGTTCAAATGCAGTTTTTTTTCTGTAAATGACACTTTGTTGGAAATTTTGTAACGAATTCAACGAGGTATGCCATTCCAACATTCGACCACTATTTCCCAGGGTTTTGATTAAAAAACCGAAAAATCGAGCTGATTTTATCCGGATTTTGGCGTTGTCATAAGGGTGGGAGTCGTCATTTTTTTTCAAAAATTTGTTCAAATGCAATTTTTTCTGTAAATGACACTTCGTTGGAAATTTTGTAACGAATTCAACGAGGTATGCCATTCCAACATTCGACCACTATTTCCCAGGGTTTTGATTAAAAAACCGAAAAATCGAGGTGATTTTCTTCGGATTTTGGCGTTGTCATAAGGGTGGGGGTCGTCATTTTTTTCAAAAATTGTTCAAATGCAGTTTTTTTTCTGTAAATGACACTTTGTTGGAAATTTTGTAACGAATTCAACGAGGTATGCCATTCCAACATTCGACCACTATTTCCCAGGGTTTTGATTAAAAACCGAAAATCGAGGTGATTTTCTTCGGATTTTGGCGTTGTCATAAGGGTGGGGGTCGTCATTTTTTTTTCAAAAATTTGTTCAAATGCAATTTCTTTTCTGTAAATGACTCTGTGTTGGAAATTTTGTAACGAATTCAACGAAATTTTTTTTCAAAAATTTGTTCAAATGCAATTTTTTTCTGTAAATGACACTTTGTTGGAAATTTTGTAACGAATTCAACGAGGTATGCCATTCCAACATTCGACCACTATTTCCCAAGGTTTTGATTAAAAAACCGAAAAATCGAGCTGATTTTATCCGGATTTTGGCGTTGTCATAAGGGGGGGGTCGTAATTTTTTTCAAAAATTGTTCAAATGCAGTTTTTTTTCTGTAAATGACACTTTGTTGGAAATTTTGTAACGAATTCAACGAGGTATGCCATTCCAACATTCGACCACTATTTCCCAGGGTTTTGATTAAAAAACCGAAAAATCGAGCTGATTTTATCCGGATTTTGGCGTTGTCATAAGGGTGGGAGTCGTCATTTTTTTTCAAAAATTTGTTCAAATGCAATTTTTTCTGTAAATGACACTTCGTTGGAAATTTTGTAACGAATTCAACGAGGTATGCCATTCCAACATTCGACCACTATTTCCCAGAGTTTTGATTAAAAAACCGAAAAATCGAGGTGATTTTCTTCGGATTTTGGCGTTGTCATAAGGGTGGGGGTCGTCATTTTTTTCAAAAAATTGTTCAAATGCAGTTTTTTTTTCTGTAAATGACACTTTGTTGGAAATTTTGTAACGAATTCAACGAGGTATGCCATTCCAACATTCGACCACTATTTCCCAGGGTTTTGATTAAAAACCGAAAATCGAGGTGATTTTCTTCGGATTTTGGCGTTGTCATAAGGGTGGGGGTCGTCATTTTTTTTTCAAAAATTTGTTCAAATGCAATTTCTTTTCTGTAAATGACTCTGTGTTGGAAATTTTGTAACGAATTCAACGAAATTTTTTTCAAAAATTTGTTCAAATGCAATTTTTTTTCTGTAAATGACACTTTGTTGGAAATTTTGTAACGAATTCAACGAGGTATGCCATTCCAACATTCGACCACTATTTCCCAGGGTTTTGATTAAAAAACCGAAAAATCGAGCTGATTTTATCCGGATTTTGGCGTTGTCATAAGGGGGGGTCGTAATTTTTTTCAAAAATTGTTCAAATGCAGTTTTTTTTCTGTAAATGACACTTTGTTGGAAATTTTGTAACGAATTCAACGAGGTATGCCATTCCAACATTCGACCACTATTTCCCAGGGTTTTGATTAAAAAACCGAAAAATCGAGCTGATTTTATCCGGATTTTGGCGTTGTCATAAGGGTGGGAGTCGTCATTTTTTTTCAAAAATTTGTTCAAATGCAATTTTTTCTGTAAATGACACTTCGTTGGAAATTTTGTAACGAATTCAACGAGGTATGCCATTCCAACATTCGACCACTATTTCCCAGAGTTTTGATTAAAAAACCGAAAAATCGAGGTGATTTTCTTCGGATTTTGGCGTTGTCATAAGGGTGGGGGTCGTCATTTTTTTCAAAAATTGTTCAAATGCAGTTTTTTTTTCTGTAAATGACACTTTGTTGGAAATTTTGTAACGAATTCAACGAGGTATGCCATTCCAACATTCGACCACTATTTCCCAGGGTTTTGATTAAAAACCGAAAATCGAGGTGATTTTCTTCGGATTTTGGCGTTGTCATAAGGGTGGGGGTCGTCATTTTTTTTCAAAAATTTGTTCAAATGCAATTTCTTTTCTGTAAATGACTCTGTGTTGGAAATTTTGTAACGAATTCAACGAAATTTTTTTCAAAAATTTGTTCAAATGCAATTTTTTTCTGTAAATGACACTTTGTTGGAAATTTTGTAACGAATTCAACGAGGTATGCCATTCCAACATTCGACCACTATTTCCCAAGGTTTTGATTAAAAAACCGAAAAATCGAGCTGATTTTATCCGGATTTTGGCGTTGTCATAAGGGGGGGTCGTAATTTTTTTCAAAAATTGTTCAAATGCAGTTTTTTTTTCTGTAAATGACACTTTGTTGGAAATTTTGTAACGAATTCAACGAGGTATGCCATTCCAACATTCGACCACTATTTCCCAGGGTTTTGATTAAAAAACCGAAAAATCGAGCTGATTTTATCCGGATTTTGGCGTTGTCATAAGGGTGGGAGTCGTCATTTTTTTTCAAAAATTTGTTCAAATGCAATTTTTTCTGTAAATGACACTTCGTTGGAAATTTTGTAACGAATTCAACGAGGTATGCCATTCCAACATTCGACCACTATTTCCCAGAGTTTTGATTAAAAAACCGAAAAATCGAGGTGATTTTCTTCGGATTTTGGCGTTGTCATAAGGGTGGGGGTCGTCATTTTTTTCAAAAATTGTTCAAATGCAGTTTTTTTTTCTGTAAATGACACTTTGTTGGAAATTTTGTAACGAATTCAACGAGGTATGCCATTCCAACATTCGACCACTATTTCCCAGGGTTTTGATTAAAAACCGAAAATCGAGGTGATTTTCTTCGGATTTTGGCGTTGTCATAAGGGTGGGGGTCGTCATTTTTTTTCAAAAATTTGTTCAAATGCAATTTCTTTTCTGTAAATGACTCTGTGTTGGAAATTTTGTAACGAATTCAACGAAATTTTTTTCAAAAATTTGTTCAAATGCAATTTTTTTTCTGTAAATGACACTTTGTTGGAAATTTTGTAACGAATTCAACGAGGTATGCCATTCCAACATTCGACCACTATTTCCCAAGGTTTTGATTAAAAAACCGAAAAATCGAGCTGATTTTATCCGGATTTTGGCGTTGTCATAAGGGGGGGGGTCGTAATTTTTTTCAAAAATTGTTCAAATGCAGTTTTTTTTTCTGTAAATGACACTTTGTTGGAAATTTTGTAACGAATTCAACGAGGTATGCCATTCCAACATTCGACCACTATTTCCCAGGGTTTTGATTAAAAAACCGAAAAATCGAGCTGATTTTATCCGGATTTTGGCGTTGTCATAAGGGTGGGAGTCGTCATTTTTTTCAAAAATTTGTTCAAATGCAATTTTTTCTGTAAATGACACTTCGTTGGAAATTTTGTAACGAATTCAACGAGGTATGCCATTCCAACATTCGACCACTATTTCCCAGAGTTTTGATTAAAAAACCGAAAAATCGAGGTGATTTTCTTCGGATTTTGGCGTTGTCATAAGGGTGGGGGTCGTCATTTTTTTCAAAAATTGTTCAAATGCAGTTTTTTTTCTGTAAATGACACTTTGTTGGAAATTTTGTAACGAATTCAACGAGGTATGCCATTCCAACATTCGACCACTATTTCCCAGGGTTTTGATTAAAAACCGAAAATCGAGGTGATTTTCTTCGGATTTTGGCGTTGTCATAAGGGTGGGGGTCGTCATTTTTTTTTCAAAAATTTGTTCAAATGCAATTTCTTTTCTGTAAATGACTCTGTGTTGGAAATTTTGTAACGAATTCAACGAAATATGCCATTCCAACATTCGACTACTATTTCCCAGGGTTTTGATTCAAAAACCAAAAAATCGAGGTGATTTTCTTCGGATTTTGGTGTTGTCATAAGGGTGGGGGTCGTCATTTTTTTTTCAAAAAATTGTTCAAATGCAATTTTTTCTGTAAATGACACTTTGTTGGAAATTTTGTAACGAATTCAACGAGGTATGCCATTCTAACATTCGACCACTATTTCCCAGGGTTTTGATTAAAAAACCAAAAAATCGAGGTGATTTTCTTCGGATTTTGGCGTTGTCATAAGGGTGGGGGTCGTCATTTTTTTTCAAAAATTTGTTCAAATGCAATTTTTTTTCTGTAAATGACACTTTGTTGGAAATTTTGTAACGAATTCAACGAGGTATGCCATTCCAACATTCGACCACTATTTCCCAAGGTTTTGATTAAAAACCGAAAATCGAGGTGATTTTCTTCGGATTTTGGCGTTATCATAAGGGTGGGGGTCGTCATTTTTTTCACAAATTGTTCAAATGCAATTTTTTCTGTAAATGACACTTTGTTGGAAATTTTGTAACGAATTCAATGAGGTATGCCATTCCAACATTCGACCACTATTTCCCAGGGTTTTGATTAAAATATCGAAAAATCGAGCTGATTTTATCCGGATTTTGGCGTTGTCATAAGGGTGGGGGTCGTCATTTTTTTTTCAAAAAATTGTTCAAATGCAATTTTTTCTGTAAATGACACTTTGTTAGAAATTTTGTAACGAATTCAACGAGGTATGACATTCCAACATTCGACCACTATTTCCCAGGGTTTTGATTAAAATATCGAAAATCGAGGTGATTTTCTTCGGATTTTGGAGTTGTCATAAGGGTGGGGGTCGTAATTTTATTTTCAAAAATTTGTTCAAATGCAATTTTTTTCTGTAAATGACTCTGTGTTGGAAATTTTGTAACGAATTCAACGAGGTATGCCATTCCAACATTCGACCACTATTTCCCAAGGTTTTGATTAAAAACCGAAAATCGAGGTGATTTTCTTCGGATTTTGGCGTTGTCATAAGGGTGGGGTCGTCATTTTTTTCACAAATTGTTCAAATGCAGTTTTTTCTGTAAATGACACTTTGTTGGAAATTTTGTAACGAATTCAACGAGGTATGCCATTCCAACATTCGACCACTATTTCCCAGGGTTTTGATTAAAATATCGAAAAATCGAGCTGATTTTATCCGGATTTTGGCGATGTCATAAGGGTGGGGGTCGTCATTTTTTTTTCAAAAATTTGTTCAAATGCAATTTCCTTTCTGTAAATGACACTTTGTTGGAAATTTTGTAACGAATTCAACGAGGTATGCCATTCCAACATTCGACCACTATTTCCCAGGGTTTTGATTAAAATATCGAAAAATCGAGCTGATTTTATCCGGATTTTGGCGTTGTCATAAGGATGGGTGTCGTCATTTTTTTTCAAAAATTTGTTCAAATGCAATTTCTTTTCTGTAAATGACACTTTGTTGGAAATTTTGTAACGAATTCAACGAGGTATGCCATTCCAACATTCGACCACCATTTCCCAGGGTTTTTATTAAAATACCGAAAATCGAGGTGATTTTCTTCGGATTTCCCAGGGTGTTGATTAAAATACGGACAATTGAGGTGATTTTCTTCGGATTTTGGCATTGTCATAAGGGTGGTGGTCGTCATTTTTTTTCAAAAATTTGTTCATATCCAATTTTTTTTTCTGTAAATGACACATTGTTAGAAATTTTGTAACGAATTCAACGAGGTATGCCATTCCAACATTGGACTACTATTTCCCAGGGTTTTGATTAAAATACCGAAAATCGAGGTGATTTTCTTCGGATTTTGGCGTTGTCATAAGGGTGGGGGTCGTCATTTTTTTCAAAAATTTGTTCAAATGCAATTTTTTTCTGTAAATGACACTTTGTTGGAAATTTTGTAACGAATTCAACGAGGTATGCCATTCCAACATTCGACCACTATTTCCCAAGGTTTTGATTAAAAACCGAAAATCGAGGTGATTTTCTTCGGATTTTGGCGTTGTCATAAGGGTGGGGGTCGTCATTTTTTTCACAAATTGTTCAAATGCAGTTTTTGTTCTGTAAATGACACTTCGTTGGAAATTTTGTAACGAATTCAACGAGGTATGCCATTCCAACATTCGAACACTATTTCCCAGGGTTTTGATTAAAAACCGAAAATCGAGGTGATTTTCTTTGGATTTTGGCGTTGTCATAAGGGTGGGGGTCGTCATTCTTTTTTTCAAAAAATTGTTCAAATGCAATTTTTTCTGTAAATGACACTTTGTTGGAAATTTTGGAACGAATTCAACGAGGTATGCCATTCCAACATTCGACCACTATTTCCCAGGGTTTTGATTCAAAAACCGAAAAATCGAGGTGATTTTCTGCGGATTTTGGCGTTGTCATAAGGGTGGGGGTCGTCATTTTTTTCAAAAATTGTTCAAATGCATTTTTTTTCTGTAAATGACACTTTGTTGGAAATTTTGTAACGAATTCAACGAGGTATGCCATTCCAACATTCGACCAGTATTTCCCAGGGTTTTGATTCATTCGTCATTTTTTTTCACAAATTGTTCAAATGCAGTTTTTTTCTGTAAATGACACTTTGTTGGAAATTTTGTAACGAATTCAACGAGGTATGCCATTCCAACATTCGACCACTATTTCCCAGGGTTTTGATTAAAATATCGAAAAATCGAGCTGATTTTATCCGGATTTTGGCGATGTCATAAGGGTGGGGTCGTCATTTTTTTTTCAAAAATTTGTTCAAATGCAATTTCCTTTCTGTAAATGACACTTTGTTGGAAATTTTGTAACGAATTCAACGAGGTATGCCATTCCAACATTCGACCACTATTTCCCAGGGTTTTGATTCAAAAACCGAAAAATCGAGGTGATTTTCTGCGGATTTTGGCGTTGTCATAAGGGTGGGGTCGTCATTTTTTTCAAAAATTGTTCAAATGCATTTTTTTTCTGTAAATGACACTTTATTGGAAATTTTGTAACGAATTCAACGAGGTATGCCATTCCAACATTCGACCAGTATTTCCCAGGGTTTTGATTCATTCGTCATTTTTTTCACAAATTGTTCAAATGCAGTTTTTTTCTGTAAATGACACTTTGTTGGAAATTTTGTAACGAATTCAACGAGGTATGCCATTCCAACATTCGACCACTATTTCCCAGGGTTTTGATTAAAATATCGAAAAATCGAGCTGATTTTATCCGGATTTTGGCGATGTCATAAGGGTGGGGGTCGTCATTCTTTTTTTCAAAAAATTGTTCAAATGCAATTTTTTCTGTAAATGACACTTTGTTGGAAATTTTGTAACGAATTCAACGAGGTATGCCATTCCAACATTCGACCACTATTTCCCAGGGTTTTGATTCAAAAACCGAAAAATCGAGGTGATTTTCTGCGGATTTTGGCGTTGTCATAAGGGTGGGGGTCGTCATTTTTTTCAAAAATTGTTCAAATGCATTTTTTTTTCTGTAAATGACACTTTGTTGGAAATTTTGTAACGAATTCAACGAGGTATGCCATTCCAACATTCGACCAGTATTTCCCAGGGTTTTGATTCATTCGTCATTTTTTTCACAAATTGTTCAAATGCAGTTTTTTTTCTGTAAATGACACTTTGTTGGAAATTTTGTAACGAATTCAACGAGGTATGCCATTCCAACATTCGACCACTATTTCCCAGGGTTTTGATTAAAATATCGAAAAATCGAGCTGATTTTATCCGGATTTTGGCGATGTCATAAGGGTGGGGGTCGTCATTTTTTTTCAAAAATTTGTTCAAATGCAATTTCCTTTCTGTAAATGACACTTTGTTGGAAATTTTGTAACGAATTCAACGAGGTATGCCATTCCAACATTCGACCACTATTTCCCAGGGTTTTGATTCAAAAACCGAAAAATCGAGGTGATTTTCTGCGGATTTTGGCGTTGTCATAAGGGTGGGGTCGTCATTTTTTTTCAAAAATTGTTCAAATGCATTTTTTTTCTGTAAATGACACTTTGTTGGAAATTTTGTAACGAATTCAACGAGGTATGCCATTCCAACATTCGTCAAGTATTTCCCAGGGTTTTGATTCATTCGTCATTTTTTTCACAAATTGTTCAAATGCAGTTTTTTTTCTGTAAATGACACTTTGTTGGAAATTTTGTAACGAATTCAACGAGGTATGCCATTCCAACATTCGACCACTATTTCCCAGGGTTTTGATTAAAATATCGAAAAATCGAGCTGATTTTATCCGGATTTTGGCGTTGTCATAAGGATGGGTGTCGTCATTTTTTTTCAAAAATTTGTTCAAATGCAATTTCTTTTCTGTAAATGACACTTTGTTGGAAATTTTGTAACGAATTCAACGAGGTATGCCATTCCAACATTCGACCACCATTTCCCAGGGTTTTTATTAAAATACCGAAAATCGAGGTGATTTTCTTCGGATTTCCCAGGGTGTTGATTAAAATACGGACAATTGAGGTGATTTTCTTCGGATTTTGGCATTGTCATAAGGGTGGTGGTCGTCATTTTTTTTTCAAAAATTTGTTCATATCCAATTTTTTTTTTCTGTAAATGACACATTGTTAGAAATTTTGTAACGAATTCAACGAGGTATGCCATTCCAACATTGGACTACTATTTCCCAGGGTTTTGATTAAAATACCGAAAATCGAGGTGATTTTCTTCGGATTTTGGCGTTGTCATAAGGGTGGGGGTCGTCATTTTTTTCAAAAATTTGTTCAAATGCAATTTTTTTCTGTAAATGACACTTTGTTGGAAATTTTGTAACGAATTCAACGAGGTATGCCATTCCAACATTCGACCACTATTTCCCAAGGTTTTGATTAAAAACCGAAAATCGAGGTGATTTTCTTCGGATTTTGGCGTTGTCATAAGGGTGGGGGTCGTCATTTTTTTCACAAATTGTTCAAATGCAGTTTTTGTTCTGTAAATGACACTTCGTTGGAAATTTTGTAACGAATTCAACGAGGTATGCCATTCCAACATTCGAACACTATTTCCCAGGGTTTTGATTAAAAACCGAAAATCGAGGTGATTTTCTTTGGATTTTGGCGTTGTCATAAGGGTGGGGGTCGTCATTCTTTTTTTCAAAAAATTGTTCAAATGCAATTTTTTCTGTAAATGACACTTTGTTGGAAATTTTGGAACGAATTCAACGAGGTATGCCATTCCAACATTCGACCACTATTTCCCAGGGTTTTGATTAAAAACCGAAAATCGAGGTGATTTTCTGCGGATTTTGGCGTTGTCATAAGGGTGGGGGTCGTCATTTTTTTCAAAAATTGTTCAAATGCATTTTTTTCTGTAAATGACACTTTGTTGGAAATTTTGTAACGAATTCAACGAGGTGTGCCATTCCAACATTCGACCACTATTTCCCAGGGTTTTGATTCAAAAACCGAAAAATCGAGGTGATTTTCTGCGGATTTTGGCGTTGTCATAAGGGTGGGGGTCGTCATTTTTTTTCAAAAATTGTTCAAATGCATTTTTTTCTGTAAATGACACTTTGTTGGAAATTTTGTAACGAATTCAACGAGGTATGCCATTCCAACATTCGACCACCATTTCCCAGGGTTTTTATTAAAATACCGAAAATCGAGGTGATTTTCTTCGGATTTCCCAGGGTGTTGATTAAAATACGGACAATTGAGGTGATTTTCTTCGGATTTTGGCATTGTCATAAGGGTGGTGGTCGTCATTTTTTTTCAAAAATTTGTTCATATCCAATTTTTTTTTCTGTAAATGACACATTGTTAGAAATTTTGTAACGAATTCAACGAGGTATGCCATTCCAACATTGGACTACTATTTCCCAGGGTTTTGATTAAAATACCGAAAATCGAGGTGATTTTCTTCGGATTTTGGCGTTGTCATAAGGGTGGGGGTCGTCATTTTTTTTCAAAAATTTGTTCAAATGCAATTTTTTTCTGTAAATGACACTTTGTTGGAAATTTTGTAACGAATTCAACGAGGTATGCCATTCCAACATTCGACCACTATTTCCCAAGGTTTTGATTAAAAACCGAAAATCGAGGTGATTTTCTTCGGATTTTGGCGTTGTCATAAGGGTGGGGGTCGTCATTTTTTTCACAAATTGTTCAAATGCAGTTTTTGTTCTGTAAATGACACTTCGTTGGAAATTTTGTAACGAATTCAACGAGGTATGCCATTCCAACATTCGAACACTATTTCCCAGGGTTTTGATTAAAAACCGAAAATCGAGGTGATTTTCTTTGGATTTTGGCGTTGTCATAAGGGTGGGGGTCGTCATTCTTTTTTTCAAAAAATTGTTCAAATGCAATTTTTTCTGTAAATGACACTTTGTAGGAAATTTTGGAACGAATTCAACGAGGTATGCCATTCCAACATTCGACCACTATTTCCCAGGGTTTTGATTCAAAAACCGAAAAATCGAGGTGATTTTCTGCGGATTTTGGCGTTGTCATAAGGGTGGGGGTCGTCATTTTTTTCAAAAATTGTTCAAATGCATTTTTTTCTGTAAATGACACTTTGTTGGAAATTTTGTAACGAATTCAACGAGGTATGCCATTCCAACATTCGACCAGTATTTCAAAAATTTGTTCAAATGCAATTTCTTTTCTGTAAATGACACTTTGTTGGAAATTTTGTAACGAATTCAACGAGGTATGCCATTCCAACATTCGACCACCATTTCCCAGGGTTTTTATTAAAATACCGAAAATCGAGGTGATTTTCTTCGGATTTCCCAGGGTGTTGATTAAAATACGGACAATTGAGGTGATTTTCTTCGGATTTTGGCATTGTCATAAGGGTGGTGGTCGTCATTTTTTTTTCAAAAATTTGTTCATATCCAATTTTTTTTTTCTGTAAATGACACATTGTTAGAAATTTTGTAACGAATTCAACGAGGTATGCCATTCCAACATTGGACTACTATTTCCCAGGGTTTTGATTAAAATACCGAAAATCGAGGTGATTTTCTTCGGATTTTGGCGTTGTCATAAGGGTGGGGGTCGTCATTTTTTTCAAAAATTTGTTCAAATGCAATTTTTTTCTGTAAATGACACTTTGTTGGAAATTTTGTAACGAATTCAACGAGGTATGCCATTCCAACATTCGACCACTATTTCCCAAGGTTTTGATTAAAAACCGAAAATCGAGGTGATTTTCTTCGGATTTTGGCGTTGTCATAAGGGTGGGGGTCGTCATTTTTTTCACAAATTGTTCAAATGCAGTTTTTTTCTGTAAATGACACTTCGTTGGAAATTTTGTAACGAATTCAACGAGGTATGCCATTCCAACATTCGAACACTATTTCCCAGGGTTTTGATTAAAAACCGAAAATCGAGGTGATTTTCTTTGGATTTTGGCGTTGTCATAAGGGTGGGGGTCGTCATTCTTTTTTTCAAAAAATTGTTCAAATGCAATTTTTTCTGTAAATGACACTTTGTTGGAAATTTTGGAACGAATTCAACGAGGTATGCCATTCCAACATTCGACCACTATTTCCCAGGGTTTTGATTCAAAAACCGAAAAATCGAGGTGATTTTCTGCGGATTTTGGCGTTGTCATAAGGGTGGGGGTCGTCATTTTTTTCAAAAATTGTTCAAATGCATTTTTTTCTGTAAATGACACTTTGTTGGAAATTTTGTAACGAATTCAACGAGGTATGCCATTCCAACATTCGACCAGTATTTCCCAGGGTTTTGATTCATTCGTCATTTTTTTCACAAATTGTTCAAATGCAGTTTTTTTTCTGTAAATGACACTTTGTTGGAAATTTTGTAACGAATTCAACGAGGTATGCCATTCCAACATTCGACCACTATTTCCCAGGGTTTTGATTAAAATATCGAAAAATCGAGCTGATTTTATCCGGATTTTGGCGATGTCATAAGGGTGGGGGTCGTCATTTTTTTTTCAAAAATTTGTTCAAATGCAATTTCCTTTCTGTAAATGACACTTTGTTGGAAATTTTGTAACGAATTCAACGAGGTATGCCATTCCAACATTCGACCACTATTTCCCAGGGTTTTGATTCAAAAACCGAAAAATCGAGGTGATTTTCTGCGGATTTTGGCGTTGTCATAAGGGTGGGGTCGTCATTTTTTCAAAAATTGTTCAAATGCATTTTTTTTTCTGTAAATGACACTTTGTTGGAAATTTTGTAACGAATTCAACGAGGTATGCCATTCCAACATTCGGCAAGTATTTCCCAGGGTTTTGATTCATTCGTCATTTTTTTCACAAATTGTTCAAATGCAGTTTTTTTCTGTAAATGACACTTTGTTGGAAATTTTGTAACGAATTCAACGAGGTATGCCATTCCAACATTCGACCACTATTTCCCAGGGTTTTGATTAAAATATCGAAAAATCGAGCTGATTTTATCCGGATTTTGGCGATGTCATAAGGGTGGGGGTCGTCATTTTTTTTTCAAAAATTTGTTCAAATGCAATTTCCTTTCTGTAAATGACACTTTGTTGGAAATTTTGTAACGAATTCAACGAGGTATGCCATTCCAACATTCGACCACTATTTCCCAGGGTTTTGATTCAAAAACCGAAAAATCGAGGTGATTTTCTGCGGATTTTGGCGTTGTCATAAGGGTGGGGGTCGTCATTTTTTTTCAAAAATTTGTTCAAATGCAATTTTTTTTCTGTAAATGACACTTTGTTGGAAATTTTGTAACGAATTCAACGAGGTATGCCATTCCAACATTCGACCACTATTTCCCAAGGTTTTGATTAAAAACCGAAAATCGAGGTGATTTTCTTCGGATTTTGGCGTTGTCATAAGGGTGGGGGTCGTCATTTTTTTCACAAATTGTTCAAATGCAGTTTTTGTTCTGTAAATGACACTTCGTTGGAAATTTTGTAACGAATTCAACGAGGTATGCCATTCCAACATTCGAACACTATTTCCCAGGGTTTTGATTAAAAACCGAAAATCGAGGTGATTTTCTTTGGATTTTGGCGTTGTCATAAGGGTGGGGGTCGTCATTCTTTTTTTCAAAAAATTGTTCAAATGCAATTTTTTCTGTAAATGACACTTTGTTGGAAATTTTGGAACGAATTCAACGAGGTATGCCATTCCAACATTCGACCACTATTTCCCAGGGTTTTGATTCAAAAACCGAAAAATCGAGGTGATTTTCTGCGGATTTTGGCGTTGTCATAAGGGTGGGGGTCGTCATTTTTTTCAAAAATTGTTCAAATGCATTTTTTTCTGTAAATGACACTTTGTTGGAAATTTTGTAACGAATTCAACGAGGTATGCCATTCCAACATTCGACCAGTATTTCCCAGGGTTTTGATTCATTCGTCATTTTTTTCACAAATTGTTCAAATGCAGTTTTTTTCTGTAAATGACACTTTGTTGGAAATTTTGTAACGAATTCAACGAGGTATGCCATTCCAACATTCGACCACTATTTCCCAGGGTTTTGATTAAAATATCGAAAAATCGAGCTGATTTTATCCGGATTTTGGCGATGTCATAAGGGTGGGGGTCGTCATTTTTTTTTTCAAAAATTTGTTCAAATGCAATTTCCTTTCTGTAAATGACACTTTGTTGGAAATTTTGTAACGAATTCAACGAGGTATGCCATTCCAACATTCGACCACTATTTCCCAGGGTTTTGATTCAAAAACCGAAAAATCGAGGTGATTTTCTGCGGATTTTGGCGTTGTCATAAGGGTGGGGGTCGTCATTTTTTTCAAAAATTGTTCAAATGCATTTTTTTTTCTGTAAATGACACTTTGTTGGAAATTTTGTAACGAATTCAACGAGGTATGCCATTCCAACATTCGGCAAGTATTTCCCAGGGTTTTGATTCATTCGTCATTTTTTCATCAAAAATTGTTCAAATGCAGTTTTTTTTCTGTAAATGACACTTTGTTGGAAATTTTGTAACGAATTCAACGAGGTATGCCATTCCAACATTCGACCACTATTTCCCAGGGTTTTGATTAAAATATCGAAAAATCGAGCTGATTTTATCCGGATTTTGGCGATGTCATAAGGGTGGGGGTCGTCATTTTTTTTCAAAAATTTGTTCAAATGCAATTTCCTTTCTGTAAATGACACTTTGTTGGAAATTTTGTAACGAATTCAACGAGGTATGCCATTCCAACATTCGACCACTATTTCCCAGGGTTTTGATTCAAAAACCGAAAAATCGAGGTGATTTTCTGCGGATTTTGGCGTTGTCATAAGGGTGGGGGTCGTCATTTTTTTCAAAAATTGTTCAAATGCATTTTTTTTTCTGTAAATGACACTTTGTTGGAAATTTTGTAACGAATTCAACGAGGTATGCCATTCCAACATTCGGCAAGTATTTCCCAGGGTTTTGATTCATTCGTCATTTTTTTGCACAAATTGTTCAAATGCAGTTTTTTTTCTGTAAATGACACTTTGTTGGAAATTTTGTAACGAATTCAACGAGGTATGCCATTCCAACATTCGACCACTATTTCCCAGGGTTTTGATTAAAATATCGAAAAATCGAGCTGATTTTATCCGGATTTTGGCGATGTCATAAGGGTGGGGGTCGTCATTTTTTTTCAAAAATTTGTTCAAATGCAATTTCTTTTCTGTAAATGACACTTTGTTGGAAATTTTGTAACGAATTCAACGAGGTATGCCATTCCAACATTCGACCACCATTTCCCAGGGTTTTTATTAAAATACCGAAAATCGAGGTGATTTTCTTCGGATTTCCCAGGGTTTTGATTAAAATACCGACAATTGAGGTGATTTTCTGCGGATTTTGGCATTGTCATAAGGGTGGTGGTCGTCATTTTTTTTCAAAAATTTGTTCATATCCAATTTTTTTTTTCTGTAAATGACACATTGTTAGAAATTTTGTAACGAATTCAACGAGGTATGCCATTCCAACATTGGACTACTATTTCCCAGGGTTTTGATTAAAATACCGAAAATCGAGGTGATTTTCTTCGGATTTTGGCGTTGTCATAAGGGTGGGGGTCGTCATTTTTTTTCAAAAATTTGTTCAAATGCAATTTTTTTCTGTAAATGACACTTTGTTGGAAATTTTGTAACGAATTCAACGAGGTATGCCATTCCAACATTCGACCACTATTTCCCAAGGTTTTGATTAAAACCGAAAATCGAGGTGATTTTCTTCGGATTTTGGCGTTGTCATAAGGGTGGGGGTCGTCATTTTTTTCACAAATTGTTCAAATGCAGTTTTTGTTCTGTAAATGACACTTCGTTGGAAATTTTGTAACGAATTCAACGAGGTATGCCATTCCAACATTCGAACACTATTTCCCAGGGTTTTGATTAAAAACCGAAAATCGAGGTGATTTTCTTTGGATTTTGGCGTTGTCATAAGGGGTGGGGTCGTCATTCTTTTTTTTAAAAAATTGTTCAAATGCAATTTTTTCTGTAAATGACACTTTGTTGGAAATTTTGGAACGAATTCAACGAGGTATGCCATTCCAACATTCGACCACTATTTCCCAGGGTTTTGATTCAAAAACCGAAAAATCGAGGTGATTTTCTGCGGATTTTGGCGTTGTCATAAGGGTGGGGGTCGTCATTTTTTTCAAAAATTGTTCAAATGCATTTTTTTTCTGTAAATGACACTTTGTTGGAAATTTTGTAACGAATTCAACGAGGTATGCCATTCCAACATTCGACCAGTATTTCCCAGGGTTTTGATTCAAAAACCAAAAAATCGAGGTGATGTTCTTCGGAATTTGGCGTTGTCATAAGGGTGGGGGTCGTCATTTTTTTCAAAAATTGTTCAAATGCAGGTTTTTTTCTGTAAATGACACTTTGTTGGAAATTTTGTAACGAATTCAACGAGGTATGCCATTCCAACATTCGACCACTATTTCCCAGGGTTTTGATTAAAACCCGAAAATCGAGGTGATTTTCTTTGGATTTTGGCGTTGTCATAAGGGTGGGGGTCGTAATTTTTTTCACAAATTGTTCAAATGCAGTTTTTTTTCTGTAAAAGACACTTCGTTGGAAATTTTGTAACGAATTCAACGAGGTATGCCATTCCAACATTCGACCACTATTTCCCAGGGTTTTGATTAAAAACCGAAAATCGAGGTGATTTTCTTCGGCTTTTGGCGTTGTCATAAGGGTGGGGGTCGTCATTTTTTTCACAAATTGTTCAAATGCAGTTTTTTTCTGTAAGTGACACTTCGTTGGAAATTTTGTAACGAATTCAACGAGGTATGCCATTCCAACATTCGACCACTATTTCCCAGGGTTTTGATTAAAAACCGAAAATCGAGGTGATTTGCTTTGGATTTTGGCGTTGTCACAAGGGTGGGGGTCGTCAAAAATTGTTCAAATGCATTTTTTTTTTCTGTAAATGACACTTTGTTGGAAATTTTGTAACGAATTCAACGAGGTATGCCATTCCAACATTCGACCAGTATTTCCCAGGGTTTTGATTCAAAAACCAAAAAATCGAGGTGATGTTCTTCGGATTTTGGCGTTGTCATAAGGGTGGGGGTCGTCATTTTTTTTCAAAAATTGTTCAAATGCAGGTTTTTTTCTGTAAATGACACTTTGTTGGAAATTTTGTAACGAATTCAACGAGGTATGCCATTCCAACATTCGACCACTATTTCCCAGGGTTTTGATTAAAACCCGAAAATCGAGGTGATTTTCTTTGGATTTTGGCGTTGTCATAAGGGTGGGGGTCGTCATTTTTTTCACAAATTGTTCAAATGCAGTTTTTTTTCTGTAAAAGACACTTCGTTGGAAATTTTGTAACGAATTCAACGAGGTATGCCATTCCAACATTCGACCACTATTTCCCAGGGTTTTGATTAAAAACCGAAAATCGAGGTGATTTTCTTCGGCTTTTGGCGTTGTCATAAGGGTGGGGGTCGTCATTTTTTTTTCAAAAAATTGTTCAAATGCAATTTTTTCTGTAAATGACACTTTGTTGGAAATTTTGGAACGAATTCAACGAGGTATGCCATTCCAACATTCGACCACTATTTCCCAGGGTTTTGATTCAAAAACCGAAAAATCGAGGTGATTTTCTTCGGATTTTGCCGTTGTCATAAGGGTGGGGGTCGTCATTTTTTTCAAAAATTGTTCAAATGCAGGTTTTTTTCTGTAAATGACACTTTGTTGGAAATTTTGTAACGAATTCAACGAGGTAAGCCATTCCAACATTCGACCACTATTTCCCAGGGTTTTGATTAAAAACCGAAAATCGAGGTGATTTTCTTCGGATTTTGGCGTTGTCATAAGGTTGGGGGTCGTCATTTTTTTTACAAATTGTTCATATGCATTTTTTTTCTGTAAATGACACTTCATTGGAAATTTTGTAACGAATTCAACGAGGTATGCCATTCCAACATTCGACCACTATTTCCCAGGGTTTTGATTAAAATACCGAAAATCGAGGTGATTTTCTTCGGATTTTGGCGTTGTCATAAGGGTGGGGGTCGTCATTTTTTTTTCAAAAATTTGTTCAAATGCCATTTCTTTCCTGTAAATGACACTTTGTTGGAAATTTTGTAACGAATTCAACGACGTATGCCATTCCAACATTCGACCACTATTTCCCAGGGTTTTGATTCAAAAACCAAAAAATCGAGGTGATTTTCTGCGGAATTTGGCGTTGTCATAAGGTTGGGTGTCGTCATTTTTTTTCAAAAATTGTTCAAATGCATTTTTTTTCTGTAAATGACACTTCGTTGGAAATTTTGTAACGAATTCAACGAGGTATGCCATTCCAACATTCGACCACTATTTCCCAGGGTTTTGATTAAAATACCGAAAATCGAGGTGATTTTCTTCGGCTTTTGGCGTTGTCATAAGGGTGGGGGTCGTCATTTTTTTTTTAAAATTTTTCAAATGCAATTTCTTTTCTGTAAATGACACTTTGTTGGAAATTTTGTAACGAATTCAACGAGGTATGCCATTCCAACATTCGACCACTATTTCCCAGGGTTTTGATTAAAAAACCGAAAAATCGAGGTGATTTTCTTCGGATTTTGGCGTTGTCATAAGGGTGGGGGTCATCATTTTTTTCGAAAAATTAGTTCAAATGATCTTTTTTTTCTGTAAATTCCACTTTGTTGAAAATTTTGTAACGAATTCAACGAGGTATGCCATTTTAACATTCGACCACTATTTCCCAGGGTTTTATTAAAATACCGACAATTAAGGTAATTTTCTTCGGATTTTGGCATTGTCATAAGGGTGGGGGTCATCATCTTTTTTCCAAAAATTTGTTCAAATGCATATTTTTTTCCGTAAATGATTGTTGGAAATTTTATAACGAATTCAACGAGGTATGCCATTTCAACATCCGACCACTATTTCCAAGGGTATTGATTAAAAAACCGAAAAATCGAGCTGATTTTATCCGGATTTTGGCGTTGTCATAAGGGTGGGGGTCATCATTTTTTTCGAAAAATTAGTTCAAATGATCTTTTTTTTCTGTAAATTCCACTTTGTTGAAAATTTTGTAACGAATTCAACGAGGTATGCCATTTTAACATTCGACCACTATTTCCCAGGGTTTTATTAAAATACCGACAATTAAGGTAATTTTCTTCGGATTTTGGCGTTGGCATAAGGGTGGGGGTCATCATTTTTTTCCAAAAATTTGTTCAAATTATATTTTTTTTCTGTAAATGTTGTTGGAAATTTTATAACGAATTCAACGAGGTATGCCATTTCAACATCCGACCACTATTTCCAAGGGTATTGATTAAAAAACCGAAAAATCGAGCTGATTTTATCCGGATTTTGGCGTTGTCATAAGGGTGGGGGTCGTCATTTTTTTCAAAAAATTGTTCAAATCATTTTTGTAAATACACTTGTTGGAAATTTGTAACGAATCAACGAGGTATGCCATCCAACATCCACCACTATTTCCCAGGGTTTTGATTAAAAACCGAAAATTCGAGGTAATTTTCTTCGGATTTTGGCGTTGGCATAAGGGTGGGGGTCATCATTTTTTTCCAAAAATTTGTTCAAATTATTTTTTTTCTGTAAATCGTTGTTGGAAATTTTGTAACGAATTCAACGAGGTATGCCATTCCAACATTCGACCACTATTTCCCAGGGTATTGATTAAAAAACCGAAAAATCGAGCTGATTTTATCCGGATTTTGGCGTTGTCATAAGGGTGTGGGTCGTCATATTTGTCAAAAATAGTTCAAATGCAGGTTTTTTTCTGTAAATGACACTTTGTTGGAAATTTTGTAACGAATTCAACGAGGTATGCCATTCCAACATTCGACCACTATTTCCCAGGGTTTTGATTAAAATACCGAAAATCGAGGTGATTTTCTTCGGATTTTGGCGTTGTCATAAGGGTGGAGGTCGTATTTTTTTCAAAAATTGTTCAAATGCAGTTTTTTTCTGTAAATGACACTTTGTTGGAAATTTTGTAACGAATTCAACGAGGTATGCCATTCCAACATTCGACCACTATTTCCCAGGGTTTTGATTAAAAAACCAAAAAATCGAGGTGATTTTCTTCGGATTTTGCCGTTGTCATAAGGGTGGGGTCGTCATTTTTTTCAAAAATTGTTCAAATGCTGGTTTTTTTCTGTAAATGACACTTTGTTGGAAATTTTGTAACGAATTCAACCAGGTATGCCATTCCAACATTCGACCACTATTTCCCAGGGTTTTGATTAAAAAACCGAAAAATCGAGGTGATTTTCTTCGGATTTTGGCGTTGTCATAAGGGTGTGGGTCGTCATTTTTGTTTCAAAAATTGTTCAAATGACTTTTTTTTTTCTGTAAATGACACTTTGTTGGAAATTTTGTAACGAATTCAACGAGGTATGCCATTCCAACATTCGACCACTTTTCCCCAGGGTTTTGATTAAAAACCGAAAAATCGAGGTGATTTTCTTCGGATTTTGCCGTTGTCATAAGGGTGGGGGTCGTCATTTTTTTTTCAAAAATTTGTTCAAATGCAATTTCTTTCCTGTAAATGACACTTCGTTGGAAATTTTGTAACGAATTCAACGACGTATGCCAGGTATGACATTTCAACATTCGACCACTATTTCCCAGGGTTTTGATTAAAATACCGAAAATCGAGGTGATTTTCTTCGGATTTTGGCGTTGTCATAAGGGTGGGGGTCGTAATTTTATTTTCAAAAATTTGTTCAAATGCAATTTTTTCTGTAAATGACACTTTGTTGGAAATTTTGTAACGAATTCAACAAGGTATGCCATTCCAACATTCGACCACTATTTCCCAGGGTTTTGATTAAAATACCGAAAATCGAGGTGATTTTCTTCGGATTTTGGCGTTGTCATAAGGGTGGGGGTCGTCATTTTTTTCAAAAATTGTTCAAATGCAGTTTTTTTCCTGTAAATGACACTTCGTTGGAAATTTTGTAACGAATTCAACGAGGTATGCCATTCCAACATTCGACCACTATTTCCCAGGGTTTTGATTCAAAAACCGAAAAATCGAGGTGATTTTCTTCGGATTTTGGCGTTGTCATAAGGGTGGGGTCGTCATTTTTTTTCAAAAATTGTTCAAATGCATTTTTTTCTGTAAATGACACTTCGTTGGAAATTTTGTAACGAATTCAACGAGGTATGCCATTCCAACATTCGACCACTATTTCCCAGGGTTTTGATTAAAAACCGAAAAATCGAGGTGATTTTCTTCGGATTTTGGCGTTGTGATAAGGGCGGGGGTCATCATTTTTTTTCAAAATATTAGTTCAAATGCAGTTTTTTTTCTGTAAATGCCACTTTGTTGAAAATTTTGTAACGAATTCAACGAGGTATGCCATTTTAACATTCGACCACTATTTCCCAGGGTTTTGATTAAAAAACCGAAAAATCGAGGTGATTTTCTTCGGATTTTGGCGTTGTCATAAGGGTGGGGGTCGTCATTTTTTTTTCAAAATTTGTTCAAATGCAATTTTTTTTCTGTAAATGACACTTTGTTGGAAATTTTGTAACGAATTCAACGAGGTATGCCATTCCAACATTCGACCACTATATCCCAGGGTTTTGATTAAAAACCGAAAAATCGAGGTGATTTTCTTCGGATTTTGGCGTTGTCATAAGGGTGGGGTCGTCATTTTTTTCAAAATTTGTTCAAATGATCTTTTTTTCTGTAAATGCCACTTTGTTGGAAATTTTGTAACGAATTCAACGAGGTATGCCATTTCAACATTCGACCACTATTTCCCAGGGTTTTGATTAAAATAACCGAAAATTCGAGGTAATTTTCTTCGGATTTTGGCGTTGGCATAAGGGTGGGGGTCATCATTTTTTTTCAAAAATTTGTTCAAATTCATATTTTTTTCTGTAAATGACTTTGTTGGAAATTTTATAACGAATTCAACGAGGTATGCCATTCCAACATCCGACCACTATTTCCCAGGGTATTGATTAAAAAACCGAAAAATCGAGCTGATTTTCTTCGGATTTTGGCGTTGTCATAAGGGTGGGGGTCGTCATTTTTTTCAAAAATTAGTTCAAATGCATTTTTTTCTGTAAATGACACTTTGTTGGAAATTTTGTAACGAATTCAACGAGGTATGCCATTCCAACATTCGACCACTATTTCCCAGGGTTTTGATTAAAATACCGAAAATTGAGGTGATTTTCTTCGGATTTTGGCGTTGTCATAAGGGGGGGTCGTCATTTTTTTCAAAAATTTGTTCAAATGCATTTTTTTTCTGTAAATGACACTTTGTTGGAAATTTTGTAACGAATTCAACGAGGTATGCCATTCCAACATTCGACCACTATTTCCCAGGGTTTTGATTAAAAAACCGAAAAATCGAGGTGATTTTCTTCGGATTTTGGCGTTGTCATAAGGGTGGGGGTCGTCATGTTTTTCAAAAATTGTTCAAATGCTGGTTTTTTTCTGTAAATGACACTTTGTTGGAAATTTTGTAACGAATTCAACGAGGTATGCCATTCCAACATTCGACCACTATTTCCCAGGGTTTTGATTAAAAACCGAAAATCGAGGTGATTTTCTTCGGATTTTGGCGTTGTCATAAGGGTGGGGGTCGTCATTTTATTTTCAAAAATTTGTTCAAATGCAATTTTTTTCTGTAAATGACACTTTGTTGGAAATTTTGTAACGAATTCAACAAGGTATGCCATTCCAACATTCGACCACTATTTCCCAGGGTTTTGATTAAAAACCGAAAAATCGAGGTGATTTTCTTCGGATTTTGGCGTTGTCATAAGGGTGGGGGTCATCATTTTTTTCAAAAATTAGTTCAAATGCATTTTTTTTCTGTAAATGCCACTTTGTTGAAAATTTTGTAACGAATTCAACGAGGTATGCCATTTTAACATTCGACCACTATATCCCAGTGTTTTATTAAAATACCGACAATTGAGGTAATTTTCTTCGGATGTTGGCGTTGGCATAAGGGTGGGGGTCATGATTTTTTTCCAAAAATTTGTTCAAATTATATTTTTTTTCTGTAAATGTTGTTGGAAATTTTATAACGAATTCAACGAGGTATGCCATTTCAACATCCGACCACTATTTCCAAGGGTATTGATTAAAAAACCGAAAAATCGAGCTGATTTTATCCGGATTTTGGCGTTGTCATAAGGGTGGGGGTCGTCATTTTTTTCAAAAATTGTTCAAATGCTGGTTTTTTTCTGTAAATGACACTTTGTTGGAAATTTTGTAACGAATTCAACGAGGTATGCCATTCCAACATTCGACCACTATTTCCCAGGGTTTTGATTAAAAACCGAAAAATCGAGGTGATTTTCTTCGGATTTTGGCGTTGTCATAAGGGTGGAGGTCGTCATTTTTTTCAAAAATTGTTCAAATGCAGGTTTTTTTCTGTAAATGACACTTTGTTGGAAATTTTGTAACGAATTCAACGAGGTATGCCATTCCAACATTCGACCACTATTTCCCAGGGTTTTGATTAAAAACCGAAAATCGAGGTGATTTTCTTCGGATTTTGGCGTTGTCATAAGGGTGGGGGTCGTAATTTTATTTTCAAAAATTTGTTCAAATGCAATTTTTTTCTGTAAATGACTCTGTGTTGGAAATTTTGTAACGAATTCAACAAGGTATGCCATTCCAACATTCGACCACTATTTCCCAGGGTTTTGATTAAAAAACCGAAAAATCGAGGTGATTTTCTTCGGATTTTGGCGTTGTCATAAGGGTGGGGGTCGTCATTTTTGCCAAAAATTGTTCAAATGCAGTTTTTTTTTCTGTAAATGACACTTTGTTGGAAATTTTGTAACGAATTCAACGAGGTATGCCATTCCAACATTCGACCACTATTTCCCAGGGTTTTGATTAAAATACCGAAAATCGAGGTGATTTTCTTCGGATTTTGGCGTTGTCATAAGGGTGGGGGTCGTAATTTTATTTTCAAAAATTTGTTCAAATGCAATTTTTTTCTGTAAATGACTCTGTGTTGGAAATTTTGTAACGAATTCAACAAGGTATGCCATTCCAACATTCGACCACTATTTCCCAGGGTTTTGATTAAAATACCGAAAATCGAGGTGATTTTCTTCGGATTTTGGCGTTGTCATAAGGGTGGGGGACATCATTTTTTTCGAAAAAATTAGTTCAAATGACTTTTTTTTCTGTAAATGCCACTTTGTTGAAAATTTTGTAACGAATTCAACGAGGTATGCCATTTCAACATTCGACCACTATATCCCAGTGTTTTGATTAAAATACCGACAATTGAGGTAATTTTCTTCGGATTTTGGCGTTGGCATAAGGGTGGGGGTCGTAATTTTTTTCCAAAAATTTGTTCAAATTATATTTTTTCTGTAAATGTTGTTGGAAATTTTATAACGAATTCAACGAGGTATGCCATTTCAACATCCGACCACTATTTCCAAGGGTATTGATTAAAAAACCGAAAAATCGAGCTGATTTTATCCGGATTTTGGCGTTGTCATAAGGGTGGGGGTCGTCATTTTTTTCAAAAATTGTTCAAATGCTGGTTTTTTTCTGTAAATGACACTTTGTTGGAAATTTTGTAACGAATTCAACGAGGTATGCCATTCCAACATTCGACCACTATTTCCCAGGGTTTTGATTAAAAAACCAAAAAATCGAGGTGATTTTCTTCGGATTTTGCCGTTGTCATAAGGGTGGGGGTCGTCATTTTTTTTCAAAAATTGTTCAAATGCAGGTTTTTTTTCTGTAAATGACACTTTGTTGGAAATTTTGTAACGAATTCAACCAGGTATGCCATTCCAACATTCGACCACTATTTCCCAGGGTTTTGATTAAAAACCGAAAATCGAGGTGATTTTCTTCGGATTTTGGTGTTGTCATAAGGGTGGGGGTCGTAATTTTATTTTCAAAAATTTGTTCAAATGCAATTTTTTTCTGTAAATGACACTTTGTTGGAAATTTTGTAACTAATTCAACAAGGTATGCCATTCCAACATTCGACCACTATTTCCCAGGGTTTTGATTAAAAACCGAAAATCGAGGTGATTTTCTTCGGATTTTGGCGTTGTCATAAGGGTGGGGGTCGTCATATTTGTCAAAAATAGTTCAAATCCATTTTTTTTTCTGTAAATGACAGTTTGTTGGAAATTTTGTAACGAATTCAACGAGGTATGACATTCCAACATTCGACCACTATTTCCCAGGCTTTTGATTAAAATACCGAAAAATCGAGGTGATTTTCTTCGGATTTTGGAGTTGTCATAAGGGTGGGGGTCGTCATTTTATTTTCAAAAATTTGTTCAAATGCAATTTTTTTCTGTAAATGACACTTTGTTGGAAATTTTGTAACGAATTCAACGAGGTATGCCATTCCAACATTCGACCACTATTTCCCAGGGTTTTGATTAAAATACCGAAAATCGAGGTGATTTTCTTCGGATTTTCGAGTTGTCATAAGGGTGGGGGTCGTCATTTTTTTTCAAAAATTCTGTAAATGACACTTTGTTGGAAATTTTGTAACGAATTCAACGAGGTGTGTCATTCCAACATTCGACCACTATTTCCCAGGGTTTTATTAAAATACCTACAATTGAGGTAATTTTCTTCGGATTTTGGCGTTGGAATAAGGGTGGGAGTCATCATTTTTTTTCCAAAAATTTCTTCAAATTATATTTTTTTCCTGTAAATGTTGTTGGAAATTTTATAACGAATTCAACGAGGTATGCCATTTCAACATCCGACCACTATTTCCAAGGGTATTGATTAAAAAACCGAAAAATCGAGCTGATTTTATCCGGATTTTGGCGTTGTCATAAGGGTGGGGGTCGTCATTTTTTTCAAAAATTGTTCAAATGCTGTTTTTTTTCTGTAAATGACACTTTGTTGGAAATTTTGTAACGAATTCAACGAGGTATGCCATTCCAACATTCGACCACTATTTCCCAGGGTTTTGATTAAAAAACCAAAAAATCGAGGTGATTTTCTTCGGATTTTGGCGTTGTCATAAGGGTGGGGGTCGTCATTTTTTTCAAAAATTGTTCAAATGCTGGTTTTTTTCTGTAAATGACACTTTGTTGGAAATTTTGTAACGAATTCAACCAGGTATGCCATTCCAACATTCGACCACTATTTCCCAGGGTTTTGATTAAAAACCGAAAATCGAGGTGATTTTCTTCGGATTTTGGAGTTGTCATAAGGGTGGGGGTCGTAATTTTATTTTCAAAAATTTGTTCAAATGCAATTTTTTTCTGTAAATGACTCTGTGTTGGAAATTTTGTAACTAATTCAACAAGGTATGCCATTCCAACATTCGACCACTATTTCCCAGGGTTTTGATTAAAAAACCGAAAAATCGAGGTTATTTTCTTCGGTTTTTGGCGTCGTCATAAGGGTGGGGGTCGTCATATTTGCCAAAAATAGTTCAAATCCAGTTTTTTTTTCTGTAAATGACAGATTGTTGGAAATTTTGTAACGAATTCAACGAGGTATGACATTCCAACATTCGACCACTATTTCCCAGTCTTTTGATTAAAATATCGAAAATCGAGGTGATTTTCTTCGGATTTTGGTGTTGTCATAAGGGTGGGGGTCGTAATTTTATTTTCAAAAATTTGTTCAAATGCAATTTTTTTCTGTAAATGACTCTGTGTTGGAAATTTTGTAACGAATTCAACAAGGTATGCCATTCCAACATTCGACCACTATTTCCCAGGGTTTTGATTAAAATACCGAAAATCGAGGTGATTTTCTTCGGATTTTCGAGTTGTCATAAGGGTGGGGGTCGTCATTTTTTTTCAAAAATTTCAAATTTTTTCTGTAAATGACACTTTGTTGGAAATTTTGTAACGAATTCAACGAGGTATGCCATTCCAACATTCGACCACTATTTCCCAGGGTTTTATTAAAATACCGACAATTGAGGTAATTTTCTTCGGATTTTGGCGTTGGAATAAGGGTGGGGGTCATCATTTTTTTTCCAAAAATTTCTTCAAATTATATTTTTTCCTCCTGTAAATGATTGTTGGAAATTTTATAACGAATTCAACGAGGTATGCCATTTCAACATCCGACCACTATTTCCCAGGGTTTTGATTAAAAAACCGAAAAATCGAGCTGATTTTATCCGGATTTTGGCGTTGTCATAAGGGTGGGGGTCGTCATTTTTTTCAAAAATTGTTCAAATGCAGGTTTTTTTCTGTAAATGACACTTTGTTGGAAATTTTGTAACGAATTCAACCAGGTATGCCATTCCAACATTCGACCACTATTTCCCAGGGTTTTGATTAAAAAACCAAAAAATCGAGGTGATTTTCTTCGGATTTTGCCGTTGTCATAAGGGTGGGGGTCGTCATTTTTTTCAAAAATTGTTCAAATGCAGGTTTTTTTCTGTAAATGACACTTTGTTGGAAATTTTGTAACGAATTCAACCAGGTATGCCATTCCAACATTCGACCACTATTTCCCAGGGTTTTAATTAAAAACCGAAAATCGAGGTGATTTTCTTCCGATTTTGGTGTTGTCATAAGGGTGTGGGTCGTCATATTTGTCAAAAATAGTTCAAATCCAGTTTTTTTTCTGTAAATGACAGATTGTTGGAAATTTTGTAACGAATTCAACGAGGTATGACATTCCAACATTCGACCACTATTTCCCAGGGTTTTGATTAAAATATCGAAAATAGAGGTGATTTTCTTCGGATTTTGGAGTTGTCATAAGGGTGGGGGTCGTAATTTTATTTTCAAAAATTTGTTCAAATGCAATTTTTTTCTGTAAATGACTCTGTGTTGGAAATTTTGTAACGAATTCAACAAGGTATGCCATTCCAACATTCGACCACTCTTTCCCAGGGTTTTGATTAAAATACCGAAAATCGAGGTGATTTTCTTCGGATTTTCGAGTTGTCATAAGGGTGGGGGTCGTCATTTTTTTTCAAAAATTGTTCATATGCAATTTTTTTTCTGTAAATGACACTTTGTTGGAAATTTTGTAACGAATTCAACGAGGTGTGCCATTCCAACATTCGACCACTATTTCCCAGGGTTTTATTAAAATACCGACAATTGAGGTAATTTTCTTCGGATTTTGGCGTTGGAATAAGGGTGGGGGTCGTAATTTTATTTTCAAAAATTTGTTCAAATGCAATTTTTTTCTGTAAATGACTCTGTGTTGGAAATTTTGTAACGAATTCAACAAGGTATGCCATTCCAACATTCGACCACTCTTTCCCAGGGTTTTGATTAAAATACCGAAAATCGAGGTGATTTTCTTCGGATTTTCTAGTTGTCATAAGGGTGGGGGTCGTCATTTTTTTTCAAAAATTGTTCATATGCAATTTTTTTTCTGTAAATGACACTTTGTTGGAAATTTTGTAACGAATTCAACGAGGTGTGCCATTCCAACATTCGACCACTATTTCCCAGGGTTTTATTAAAATACCGACAATTGAGGTAATTTTCTTCGGATTTTGGCGTTGGAATAAGGGTGGGGGTCATCATTCTTTTCCAAAAATTTCTTCAAATTTTTTTTTTTCTGTAAATGTTGTTGGAAATTTTATAACGAATTCAACGAGGTATGCCATTTCAACATCCGACCACTATTTCCAAGGGTTTTGATTAAAAAACCGAAAAATCGAGGTGATTTTCTTCGGATTTTGGCGTTGTCATAAGGGTGGGGTCGTCATTTTTTTCACAAATTGTTCAAATGCAGTTTTTTTTTCTGTAAATGATACTTCGTTGGAAATTTTGTAACGAATTCAACGAGGTATGCCATTCCAACATTCGACCACTATTTCCCAGGGTTTTGATTAAAAAACCGAAAAATCGAGGTGATTTTCTTCGGATTTTGGCGTTGTCATAAGGGTGGAGGTCGTAATTTTTTCAAAAATTGTTCAAATACAGGTTTTTTTTCTGTAAAAGACACTTTGTTTGAAATTTTGTAACGAATTCAACGAGGTATGCCATTCCAACATTCGACCACTATTTCCCAGGGTTTTGATTAAAAAACCAAAAAATCGAGGTGATTTTCTTCGGATTTTGCCGTTGTCATAAGGTTGGTGGTCGTCATTTTTTTCAAAAATTGTTCAAATGCTGGTTTTTTTCTGTAAATGACACTTTGTTGGAAATTTTGTAACGAATTTCCCAGGGTTTTGATTAAAAACCGAAAAACGAGGTGATTTTCTTCGGATTTTGGAGTTGTCATAAGGGTGGGGGTCGTCATATTTGTCAAAAATAGTTCTAAACCAGTTTTTTTTCTGTAAATGACAGTTTGTTGGAAATTTTGTAACGAATTCAACGAGCTATGCCATTCCAACATTCGACCACTATTTCCCAGGGTTTGATTAAAATACCGAAAATCGAGGTGATTTTCTTCGGATTTTCGAGTTGTCATAAGGGTGGGGGTCGTCATTTTTTTAAAAATTGTTCATATGCAATTTCTTTTCTGTAAATGACACTTGGAAATTTTGTAACGAATTCAACGAGGTGTGCCATTCCAACATTCGACCACTATTTCCCAGGGTTTTGATTAAAAAACCGCAAAATCGAGGTGATTTTCTTCGGATTTTGGCGTTGTCATAAGGGTGGGGGTCGTCATTTTATTTTCGAAAAATTTGTTCAAATGATAATTTTTTTTCTGTAAATTCCACTTTGTTGTAAATTTTGTAACGAATTCAACGAGGTATGCCATTCCAACATTCGACCACTATTTCCCAGGGTTTTGATTAAAAACCGAAAATCGAGGTGATTTTCTTCGGATTTTGGCGTTGTCATAAAGGTGGGGGTCGTCATTTTTTTCACAAATTGTTCAAATGCGGTTTTTTTTCTGTAATTGACACTTTGTTGGAAATTTTTTAACGAATTCAACGAGGTATGCCATTCCAACATTCGACCACTATTTCTCAGCGTTTTGATTCAAAAACCAAAAAATCGAGGTGATTTTCTTCAGAATTTGGCGTTGTCATAAGGGTGGGGGTCGTCATTTTTTTTCAAAAATTGCTCAAATGCAGGTTTTTTTCTGTAAATGACACTTTGTTGGAAATTTTGTAACGAATTCAACGAGGTATGTCATTCCAACATTCGACCAATATTTCCAAGGGTTTTGATTAAAATATCGAAAATCGAGGTGAATTTCTTCGGTCGTAATTTTATTTTCAAAAATTTGTTCAAATGCAATTTTTTTCTGTAAATGACTCTGTGTTGGAAATTTTGTAACGAATTCAACGAGGTATGCCATTCCAACATTCGACCACTATTTCCCAGGGTTTTGATTCAAAAACCAAAAAATCGAGGTGATTTTCTTCGGAATTTGGCGTTGTCATAAGGGTGGGGGTCGTAATTTTATTTTCAAAAATTTGTTCAATTTGTGCAATTTTTTTCTGTAAATGACTCTGTGTTGCAAATTTTGTAACGAATTCAACGAGGTGTGCCATTCCAACATTCGACCACTATTTCCCAGGGTTTTGATTAAAAAACCGAAAAATCGAGGTGATTTTCTTCGGATTTTTGCGTTGTCTTAAGGGTGGGGGTCATCATTTTTTTCGAAAAATTAATTCAAATGATTTTTTTTTCTGTAAATTCCACTTTGCTGAAAATTTTGTAACGAATTCAACGACGTATGCCATTTTAACATTCGACCACTATTTCCCAGGGTTTTATTAAAATACAGACAGTTGAGGTAATTTTCTTCGGATTTTGGCGTTGTCATAAGGGTGGGGGTCATCATTTTTTTCTAAAAATTTGTTCAAATTATATTTTTTTTAAATGTTGTTGGAAATTTTATAACGAATTCAACGAGGTATGCCATTCCATCATTCGACCACTATTTCCCAGGGTTTTGATTAAAATATCGAAAATCGAGGTGATTTTCTTGGGATTTTGGCGTTGTCATAAGGGTGGGGGTCGTCATTTTTTTCAAAAATTGTTAAAATTCAGGTTTTTTTCTGTAAATGACACTTTGTTGGAAATTTTGTAACGAATTCAACGAGGTGTGCCATTCCAACATTCGACCACTATTTCCCAGGGTTTTGATTAAAAAACCGAAAAATCGATGTGATTTTATTCGGATTTTGGCGTTGTCATAAGGGTGGGGGTCGTCATTTTTTTCAAAAATTGTTAAAATTCAGGTTTTTTTCTGTAAATGACACTTTGTTGGAAATTTTGTAACGAATTCAACGAGGTATGCCATTCCAACATTCGACCACTATTTCCCAGGTATTTGATTAAAAACCGAAAATCGAGGTGATTTTCTTCGGATTTTCGAGTTGTCATAAGGGTGGGGGTCGTCATTATTTTTCAAAAATTGTTCATTTGCAATTTATTTTCTGTAAATGACACTTTGTTGGAAATTTTCGTAATTTTATTTTCAAAAATTTGTTCAATTTGTGCAATTTTTTTCTGCAAATGACTCTGTGTTGCAAATTTTGTAACGAATTCAACGAGGTATGCCATTCCAACATTCGACCACTATTTCCCAGGGTTTTGATTAAAAAACCGAAAAATCGATGTGATTTTCTTCGGATTTTGGCGTTGCCATAAGGGTGGGGGTTGTCATTTTTTTCAAAAATTGTTCAAATGAAGTTTTTTCTGTAAATGACACTTTGTTGGAAATTTTGTAACGATTTCAACGAGGTATGCCATTCCAACATTCGACCACTATTTCCCAGGGTTTTGATTAAAAACCGAAAATCGAGGTGATTTTCTTCGGATTTTGGCGTTGTCATAAGGGTGGGGGTCGTCATTTTTTTCAAAAATTGTTCAAATGCCGTTTTTTTCTGTAAATGACACTTTGTTGGACATTTTGTAACAAATTCAACGAGGTATGTCATTTCAACATTCGGCCACTATTTCCCAGGGTTTTGTTTAAAAATCCAAAAAATCGAGGTGATTTTCCTCGGATTTTGGCGTTGTCATAAGGGTGGAAGTCGTCATTTTTTTCAAAAATTGTTCAAATCCAGTTTTTTTTCTGTAAATGACACTTTGTTGGAAATTTTATAACGAATTCAACGAGGTATGCCATTTCAACATCCGACCACTATTTCCCAGGGTTTTGATTAAAAACCGAAAAATCGAGGTGATTTTCTTCGGATTTTAGCGTTGTCATAAGGATGGGGGTCATCATGTCTTTCGAAAAATTTGTTCAAATGATAATTTTTTTCTGTAAATTCCAATTTGTTGTAAATATTGTAACGAATTCATCGAGGTATGCCATTCAAATATTCGACCACTATTTCCCAGGATTTTGATTAAAAACCGAAAATCGAGGTGATTTTCTTCGGATTTTGGCGTTGTCATAAGGGTGGAAGTCGTCATTTTTTTCAAATATTGTTCAAATCCAGTTTTTTTTCTGTAAATGACACTTTGTTGGAAATTTTGTAACGATTTCAACGAGGTATGCCATTCCAACATTCCAAAATTTGTTCAAATTATATTTTTTTTCTGCAAATTACACTTTGTTGGAAATTTTATAACGAATTCAACGAGGTATGCCATTTCAACATCCGACCACTATTTCCCAGGGTTTTGATTAAAAACCGAAAAATCGAGGTGATTTTCTTCGGATTCTAGCGTTGTCATAAGGATGGGGGTCATCATGTCTTTCGAAAAATTTGTTCAAATGATAAAATTTTTTCTGTAAATTCCAATTTGTTGTAAATTTTGTAACGAATTCAACGAGGTATGCCATTCCAACATTCGACCACTATTTCCCAGGGTTTTGATTAAAAAACCGAAAAATCGATGTGATTTTCTTCGGATTTTGGCGTTGTCATAAGGGTGGGGGTCCTCATTTTTTTCAAAAATTGTTCAAATTAAGTTTTTTCTGTAAATGACACTTTGTTGGAAATTTTGTAACGAATTCAACGAGGTATGTCATTCCAATATTCGACCACTATTTCCCAGGGTTTTGTTTAAAAATGCAAAAAATCGAGGTGATTTTCTTCGGATTTTGGCGTTGTCATACGGGTGGGGGTCGTCATTTTTTTCCAAAATTGTTCAAATGCAGGTTTTTTTCTGTAAATGACACTTTGTTGGAAATTTTGTAACGAATTCAACGAGGTATGCCATTCCAACATTCGACCACTATTTCCCAGGGTTTTGATTAAAAACCGAAAATCGAGGTGATTTTCTTCGGATTTTGGCGTTGTCATAAGGGTGGGGGTCGTCATTTTTTTCAAAAATTGTTCAAATGCCGTTTTTTCTGTAAATGACACTTTGTTGGAAATTTTGTAACCAAATTCAACGAGGTATGTCATTCCAACATTCGACCACTATTTCCCAGGGTTTTGATTAAAAAACCGAAAAATCGAGGTGATTTTCTTCGGATTTTGGCGTTGTCATAAGGGTGGAAGTCGTCATTTTTTTCAAAAATTGTTCAAATGCAGTTTTTTTTTCTGTAAATGACACTTTGTTGGAAATTTTGTAACGAATTCAACGAGGTATGCCATTCCAACATTCCAAAATTTGTTCAAATTATATTTTTTCTGTAAATTACACTTTGTTGGAAATTTTATAACGAATTCAACGAGGTGTGCCATTTCAACATCCGACTACTATTTCCCAGGGTTTTGATTAAAAACCGAAAAATCGAGGTGATTTTCTTCGGATTTTGGCGTTGTCATAAGGGTGGGGGTCATCATGTCTTTCGAAAAATTTGTTCAAATGATAATTTTTTTCTGTAAATTCCAATTTGTTGTAAATTTTGTAACGAATTCAACGAGGTATGCCATTCCAACATTCGACCACTATTTCCCAGGGTTTTGATTAAAAAACCGAAAAATCGATGTGATTTTCTTCGGATTTTGGCGTTGTCATAAGGGTGGGGGTCGTCATTTTTTTCAAAAATTGTTCAAATGCAGTTTTTTTCTGTAAATGACACTTTGTTGGAAATTTTGTAACGCATTCAACGAGGTATGCCATTCCAACATTCGACCACTATTTCCCAGGGTTTTGTTTAAAAATCGCAAAAATCGAGGTGATTTTCTTCGGATTTTGGCGTTGTCATAAGGGTGGGGGTCGTCATTTTTTTCCAAAATTGTTCAAATGCAGGTTTTTTTCTGTAAATGACACTTTGTTGGAAATTTTGTAACGAATTCAACGAGGTATGCCATTCCAACATTCGACCACTATTTCCCAGGGTTTTGATTAAAAACCGAAAATCGAGGTGATTTTCTTCGGATTTTGGCGTTGTCATAAGGGTGGAGGTCGTCATTTTTTTCAAAAATTGTTCAAATGCCGTTTTTTTGCTGTAAATGACACTTTGTTGGAAATTTTGTAACGAATTCAACGAGGTATGCCATTCCAACATTCGACCACTATTTCCCAGGGTTTTGTTTAAAAATCCAAAAAATCGAGGTGATTTTCTTCGGATTTTGGCGTTGTCATAAGGGTGGGGGTCGTCATTTTTTTCCAAAATTGTTCAAATGCAGGTTTTTTTTCTGTAAATGACACTTTGTTGGAAATTTTGTAACGAATTCAACGAGGTATGCCATTCAAACATTCGACCACTATTTCCCAGGATTTTAATTAAAAACCGAAAATCGAGGTGATTTTCTTCGGATTTTGGCGTTGTCATAAGGGTGGAAGTCGTCATTTTTAAATTGTTCAAATCCAGTTTTTTTTCTGTAAATGACACTTTGTTGGAAATTTTGTAACGAATTCAACGAGGTATGCCATTCCAACATCCGACCACTATTTCCCAGGGTTTTGATTAAAAACCGAAAAATCGAGGTGATTTTCTTCGGATTTTAGCGTTGTCATAAGGGTGGGGGTCATCATGTCTTTCGAAAAATTTGTTCAAATGATAATTTTTTTCTGTAAATTCCAATTTGTTGTAAATTTTGTAACGAATTCAACGAGGTATGCCATTCCAACATTCGACCACTATTTCCCAGGGTTTTGATTAAAAAACCGAAAAATCGATGTGATTTTCTTCGGATTTTGGCGTTGTCATAAGGGTGGGGGTCGTCATTTTTTTCCAAAATTGTTCAAATGCAGGTTTTTTTCTGTAAATGACACTTTGTTGAAAATTTTGTAACGAATTCAACGAGGTATGCCATTCAAACATTCGACCACTATTTCCCAGGATTTTGATTAAAAACCGAAAATCGATGTGATTTTCTTCGGATTTTGGCGTTGTCATAAGGGTGGAAGTCGTCATTTTTTTCAAAAATTGTTCAAATCCAGTTTTTTTCTGTAAATGACACTTTGTTGGAAATTTTGTAACGAATTCAACGAGGTATGCCATTCCAACATTCCAAAATTTGTTCAAATTATATTTTTTTTCTGTCAATTACACTTTGTTGGAAATTTTATAACGAATTCAACGAGGTATGCCATTTCAACATCCGACCACTATTTCCCAGGGTTTTGATTAAAAACCGAAAAATCGAGGTGATTTTCTTCGGATTTTGGCGTTGTCATAAGGGTGGGGGTCATCATGTCTTTCGAAAAATTTGTTCAAATGATAATTTTTTTCTGTAAATTCCAATTTGTTGTAAATTTTGTAACGAATTCAACGAGGTATGCCATTCCAACATTCGACCACTATTTCCCAGGGTTTTGATTAAAAAACCGAAAAATCGATGTGATTTTCTTCGGATTTTGGCGTTGTCATAAGGGTGGGGGTCGTCTTTTTTTTCAAAAATTGTTCAAATGCAGTTTTTTCTGTAAATGACACTTTGTTGGAAATTTTGTAACGAATTCAACGAGGTATGTCATACCAACATTCGACCACTATTTCCCAGGGTTTTGTTTAAAAATGCAAAAAATCGAGGTGATTTTCTTCGGATTTTGGCGTTGTCATAAGGGTGGGGGTCGTCATTTTTTTCCAAAATTGTTCAAATGCAGGTTTTTTTCTGTAAATGACACTTTGTTGGAAATTTTGTAACGAATTCAACGAGGTATGCCATTCAAACATTCGACCACTATTTCCCAGGATTTTGATTAAAAACCGAAAATCGATGTGATTTTCTTCGGATTTTGGCGTTGTCATAAGGGTGGAAGTCGTCATTTTTTTCAAAAATTGTTCAAATCCAGTTTTTTTTCTGTAAATGACACTTTGTTGGAAATTTTGTAACGAATTCAACGAGGTATGCCATTCCAACATTCCAAAATTTGTTCAAATTATATTTTTTTCTGTAAATTACACTTTGTTGGAAATTTTATAACGAATTCAACGAGGTATGCCATTTCAACATCCGACCACTATTTCCCAGGGTTTTGATTAAAAACCGAAAAATCGAGGTGATTTTCTTCGGATTTTGGCGTTGTCATAAGGGTGGGGGTCATCATGTCTTTCGAAAAATTTGTTCAAATGATAATTTTTTTCTGTAAATTCCAATTTGTTGTAAATTTTGTAACGAATTCAACGAGTTATGCCATTCAAACATTCGACCACTATTTTCCAGGATTTTGATTAAAAACCGAAAATCGAGGTGATTTTCTTAGGATTTTGGCGTTTTCATAAGGGTGGAAGTCGTCATTTTTTTCAAAAATTGTTCAAATCCAGTTTTTTTTCTGTAAATGACACATTGTTGGAAATTTTGTAACGAATTCAACGAGGTATGCCATTCCAACATTCGACCACTATTTCCCAGGGTTTTGATTAAAAACCGAAAATTGAGGTGATTTTCTTCGGATTTTGGCGTTGTCATAAGGGTGGGGGTCGTCATTTTTTTCCAAAATTGTTCAAATGCAGGTTTTTTTCTGTAAATGACACTTTGTTGGAAATTTTGTAACGAATTCAACGAGGTATGCCATTCCAACATTCGACCACTATTTCCCAGGGTTTTGATTAAAAACCGAAAATCGAGGTGATTTTCTTCGGATTTTGGCGTTGTCATAAGGGTGGGGGTCGTCATTTTTTTCAAAAATTGTTCAAATGCCGTTTTTTTGCTGAAAATGACACTTTGTTGGAAATTTTGTACCAAATTCAACGAGGTATGTCATTCCAACATTCGACCACTATTTCCCAGGGTTTTGTTTAAAAATCTACAAAATAGAGGTGATTTTCTTCGGATTTTGGCGTTGTCATAAGGGTGGGGGTCGTCATTTTTTTCCAAAATTGTTCAAATGCAGGTTTTTTTCTGTAAATGACACTTTGTTGGAAATTTTGTAACGAATTCAACGAGGTATGCCATTCAAACATTCGACCACTATTTCCCAGGATTTTGATTAAAAACCGAAAATCGAGGTGATTTTCTTCGGATTTTGGCGTTGTCATAAGGGTGGAAGTCGTCATTTTCAAATTGTTCAAATCCAGTTTTTTTTCTGTAAATGACACTTTGTTGGAAATTTTGTAACGAATTCAACGAGGTATGCCATTCCAACATCCGACCACTATTTCCCAGGGTTTTGATTAAAAACCGAAAAATCGAGGTGATTTTCTTCGGATTTTAGCGTTGTCATAAGGGTGGGGGTCATCATGTCTTTCGAAAAATTTGTTCAAATAATAATTTTTTTCTGTAAATTCCAATTTGTTGTAAATTTTGTAACGAATTCAACGAGGTATGCCATTCGAACATTCGAACACTATTTCCCAGGATTTTGATTAAAAACCGAAAATCGAGGTGATTTTCTTCGGATTTTGGCGTTGTCATAAGGGTGGAAGTCGTCATTTTCTTCAAAAATTGTTCAACATCCGACTACTATTTCCCAGGGTTTTGATTAAAAACCGAAAAATCGAGGTGATTTTCTTCGGATTTTGGCGTTGTCATAAGGGTGTGGGTCATCATGTCTTTCGAAAAATTTGTTCAAATGATAATTTTTTCTGTAAATTCCAATTTGTTGTAAATTTTGTAACGAATTCAACGAGGTATGCCATTCAAACATTCGACCACTATTTTCCAGGATTTTGATTAAAAACCGAAAATCGAGGTGATTTTCTTCGGATTTTGGCGTTGTCATAAGGGTGGAAGTCGTCATTTTTTTCAAAAATTGTTCAAATCCAGTTTTTTTTCTGTAAATGACACTTTGTTGGAAATTTTGTAACGAATTCAACGAGGTATGCCATTCCAACATTCGACCACTATTTCCCAGGGTTTTGATTAAAAACCGAAAATTGAGGTGATTTTCTTCGGATTTTGGCGTTGTCATAAGGGTGGGGGTCGTCATTTTTTTCCAAAAATTGTTCAAATGCAGGTTTTTTTCTGTAAATGACCTTTTGTTGGAAATTTTGTAACGAATTCAACGAGGTATGCCATTCCAACATCCGACCACTATTTCCCAGGGTTTTGATTAAAAACCGAAAAATCGAGGTGATTTTCTTCGGATTTTAGCGTTGTCATAAGGGTGGGGGTCATCATTTTTTTCGAAAAATTTGTTCAAATAATAATTTTTTCTGTAAATTCCAATTTGTTGTAAATTTTGTAACGAATTCAACGAGGTATGCCATTCGAACATTCGAACACTATTTCCCAGGATTTTGATTAAAAACCAAAAAATCGAGGTGATTTTCTTCGGATTTTGGCGTTGTCATAAGGGTGGAAGTCGTCATTTTCTTCAAAAATTGTTCAAATCCAGTTTTTTTTTCTGTAAATGACACTTTGTTGGAAATTTTGTAACGAATTCAACGAGGTATGCCATTCCAACATTCCAAAATTTGTTCAAATTATATTTTTTTTCTGTAAATTACACTTTGTTGGAAATTTTATAACAAATTCAACGAGGTGTGCCATTTCAACATCCGACTACTATTTCCCAGGGTTTTGATTAAAAACCGAAAAATCGAGGTGATTTTCTTCGGATTTTGGCGTTGTCATAAGGGTGGGGGTCATCATGTCTTTCGAAAAATTTGTTCAAATGATAATTTTTTTCTGTAAATTCCAATTTGTTGTAAATTTTGTAACGAATTCAACGAGGTATGCCATTCCAACATTCGACCACTATTTCCCAGGTTTTTGATTAAAAAACCGAAAAATCGATGTGATTTTCTTCGGATTTTGGCGTTGTCATAAGGGTGGGGGTCGTCATTTTTTTCAAAAATTGTTCAAATGCAGTTTTTTCTGTAAATGACACTTTGTTGGAAATTTTGTAACGAATTCAACGAGGTATGCCATTCAAACATTCGACCACTATTTTCCAGGATTTTGATTAAAAACCGAAAATCGAGGTGATTTTCTTCGGATTTTGGCGTTGTCATAAGGGTGGAAGTCGTCATTTTTTTCAAAAATTGTTCAAATCCAGTTTTTTTTCTGTAAACGACACTTTGTTGGAAATTTTGTAACGAATTCAACGAGGTGTGCCATTCCAACATTCGACCACTATTTCCCAGGGTTTTGATTAAAAACCGAAAAATCGAGGTGATTTTCTTCGGATTTTGGCGTTGTCATAAGGGTGGGGGTCATCATGTCTTTCGAAAAATTTGTTCAAATGATAATTTTTTTCTGTAAATTCCAATTTGTTGTAAATTTTGTAACGAATTCAACGAGGTATGCCATTCAAACATTCGACCACTATTTCCCAGGATTTTGATTAAAAACCGAAAATCGAGGTGATTTTCTTCGGATTTTGGCGTTGTCATAAGGGTGGGGGTCGTCATTTTTTTCAAAAATTGTTCAAATGCCGTTTTTTTGCTGTAAATGACACTTTGTTGGAAATTTTGTAACAAATTCAACGAGGTATGTCATTCCAACATTCGACCACTATTTCCCAGGGTTTTGTTTAAAAATCCAAAAAATCGAGGTGATTTTCTTCGGATTTTGGCGTTGTCATAAGGGTGGGGGTCGTCATTTTTTTCCAAAATTTTCAAATGCAGGTTTTTTTCTGTAAATGACACTTTGTTGGAAATTTTGTAACGAATTCAACGAGGTATGCCATTCAAACATTCGACCACTATTTCCCAGGATTTTAATTAAAAACCGAAAATCGAGGTGATTTTCTTCGGATTTTGGCGTTGTCATAAGGGTGGAAGTCGTCATTTTTTTCAAAAGTTGTTCAAATACAGTTTTTTTCTGTAAATGACACTTTGTTGGAAATTTTGTAACGAATTCAACGAGGTATGTCATTCCAACATCCGACCACTATTTCCCAGGGTTTTGATTAAAAACCGAAAAATCGAGGTGATTTTCTTCGGATTTTAGCGTTGTCATAAGGGTGGGGGTCATCATGTCTTTCGAAAAATTTGTTCAAATAATAATTTTTTTCTGTAAATTCCAATTTGTTGTAAATTTTGTAACGAATTCAACGAGGTATGCCATTCCAACATTCGACCACTATTTCCCAGGGTTTTGATTAAAAACCGAAAAATCGAGGTGATTTTCTTCGGATTTTGGCGTTGTCATAAGGGTGCGGGTCATCATGTCTTTCGAAAAATTTGTTCAAATGATATTTTTTTTCTGTAAACTCCAATTTGTTGTAAATTTTGTAACGAATTCAACGAGGTATGCCATTCAAACATTCGACCACTATTTTCCAGGATTTTGATTAAAAACCGAAAATCGAGGTGATTTTCTTCGGATTTTGGCGTTGTCATAAGGGTGGAAGTCGTCATTTTTTTCAAAAGTTGTTCAAATACAGTTTTTTTCTGTAAATGACACTTTGTTGTAAATTTTGTAACGAATTCAACGAGGTATGCCATTCCAACATTCGACCACTATTTCCCAGGGTTTTGATTAAAAACCGAAAATTGAGGTGATTTTCTTCGGATTTTGGCGTTGTCATAAGGGTGGGGGTCGTCATTTTTTTCCAAAATTGTTCAAATGCAGGTTTTTTTCTGTAAATGACACTTTGTTGGAAATTTTGTAACGAATTCAACGAGGTATGCCATTCCAACATTCGACCACTATTTCCCAGGGTTTTGATTAAAAACCGAAAAATCGAGGTGATTTTCTTCGGATTTTGGCGTTGTCATAAGGGTGGGGGTCATCATGTCTTTCGAAAAATTTGTTCAAATGATAATTTTTTTCTGTAAATTCCAATTTGTTGTAAATTTTGTAACGAATTCAACGAGGTATGCCATTCAAACATTCGACCACTATTTCCCAGGATTTTGATTAAAAACCGAAAATCGAGGTGATTTTCTTCGGATTTTGGCGTTGTCATAAGGGTGGAAGTCGTCATTTTTTTCAAAAATTGTTCAACTCCAGTTTTTTTCTGTAAACGACACTTTGTTGGAAATTTTGTAACGAATTCAACGAGGTGTGCCATTCCAACATTCGACCACTATTTCCCAGGGTTTTGATTAAAAACCGAAAAATCGAGGTGATTTTCTTCGGATTTTGGCGTTGTCATAAGGGTGGGGGTCATCATGTCTTCCGAAAAATTTGTTCAAATGATAATTTTTTTCTGTAAATTCCAATTTGTTGTAAATTTTGTAACGAATTCAACGAGGTATGCCATTCAAACATTCGACCACTATTTCCCAGGATTTTGATTAAAAACCGAAAATCGAGGTGATTTTCTTCGGATTTTGGCGTTGTCATAAGGGTGGAAGTCGTCATTTTTTTCAAAAATTGTTCAAATGCCGTTTTTTTCTGTAAATGACACTTTGTTGGAAATTTTGTAACAAATTCAACGAGGTATGTCATTCCAACATTCGACCACTATTTCCCAGGGTTTTGTTTAAAAATCCAAAAAATCGAGGTGATTTTCTTCGGATTTTGGCGTTGTCATAAGGGTGGGGGTCGTCATTTTTTTCCAAAATTTTTCAAATGCAGGTTTTTTTCTGTAAATGACACTTTGTTGGAAATTTTGTAACGAATTCAACGAGGTATGCCATTCAAACATTCGACCACTATTTCCCAGGATTTTAATTAAAAACCGAAAATCGAGGTGATTTTCTTCGGATTTTGGCGTTGTCATAAGGGTGGGAGTCGTCATTTTTTTCAAAAATTGTTCAAATCCAGTTTTTTTTCTGTAAATGACACTTTGTTGGAAATTTTGTAACGAATTCAACGAGGTATGCCATTCCAACATCCGACCACTATTTCCCAGGGTTTTGATTAAAAACCGAAAAATCGAGGTGATTTTCTTCGGATTTTAGCGTTGTCATAAGGGTGGGGGTCATCATGTCTTTCGAAAAATTTGTTCAAATAATAATTTTTTTCTGTAAATTCCAATTTGTTGTAAATTTTGTAACGAATTCAACGAGGTATGCCATTCCAACATTCGACCACTATTTCCCAGGGTTTTGATTAAAAACCGAAAATTGAGGTGATTTTCTTCGGATTTTGGCGTTGTCATAAGGGTGGGGGTCGTCATTTTTTTCCAAAAATTGTTCAAATGCAGGTTTTTTTCTGTAAATGACACTTTGTTGGAAATTTTGTAACGAATTCAACGAGGTATGCCATTCCAACATTCGACCACTATTTCCCAGGGTTTTGATTAAAAACCGAAAAATCGAGGTGATTTTCTTCGGATTTTGGCGTTGTCATAAGGGTGGGGGTCATCATGTCTTTCGAAAAATTTGTTCAAATGATAATTTTTTTCTGTAAATTCCAATTTGTTGTAAATTTTGTAACGAATTCAACGAGGTATGCCATTCAAACATTCGACCACTATTTGCCAGGATTTTGATTAAAAACCGAAAGTCGAGGTGATTTTCTTCGGATTTTGGCGTTGTCATAAGGGTGGAAGTCGTCATTTTTTTCAAAAATTGTTCAAATCCAGTTTTTTTTCTGTAAATGACACTTTGTTGGAAATTTTCTAACGAATTCAACGAGGTATGCCATTTCAACATCCGACCACTATTTCCCAGGGTTTTGATTAAAAACCGAAAAATCGAGGTGATTTTCTTCGGATTTTGGCGTTGTCATAAGGGTGGGGGTCATCATGTCTTTCGAAAAATTTGTTCAAATGATAATTTTTTTCTGTAAATTCCAATTTGTTGTAAATTTTGTAACGAATTCAACGAGGTATGCCATTCAAACATTCGACCACTATTTTCCAGGATTTTGATTAAAAACCGAAAATCGAGGTGATTTTCTTCGGATTTTGGCGTTGTCATAAGGGTGGAAGTCGTCATTTTTTTCAAAAATTGTTCAAATCCAGTTTTTTTTCTGTAAATGACACTTTGTTGGAAATTTTGTAACGAATTCAACGAGGTATGCCATTCCAACATTCGACCACTATTTCCCAGGGTTTTGATTAAAAACCGAAAATTGAGGTGATTTTCTTCGGATTTTGGCGTTGTCATAAGGGTGGGGGTCGTCATTTTTTTCCAAAATTGTTCAAATGCAGGTTTTTTTCTGTAAATGACACTTTGTTGGAAATTTTGTAACGAATTCAACGAGGTATGCCATTCCAACATTCGACCACTATTTCCCAGGGTTTTGATTAAAAACCGAAAAATCGAGGTGATTTTCTTCGGATTTTGGCGTTGTCATAAGGGTGGGGGTCATCATGTCTTTCGAAAAATTTGTTCAAATGATAATTTTTTTCTGTAAATTCCAATTTGTTGTAAATTTTGTAACGAATTCAACGAGGTATGCCATTCAAACATTCGACCACTATTTTCCAGGATTTTGATTAAAAACCGAAAATCGAGGTGATTTTCTTCGGATTTTGGCGTTGTCATAAGGGTGGAAGTCGTCATTTTTTTCAAAAATTGTTCAAATCCAGTTTTTTTCTGTAAACGACACTTTGTTGGAAATTTTGTAACGAATTCAACGAGGTGTGCCATTCCAACATTCGACCACTATTTCCCAGGGTTTTGATTAAAAACCGAAAAATCGAGGTGATTTTCTTCGGATTTTGGCGTTGTCATAAGGGTGGGGGTCATCATGTCTTTCGAAAAATTTGTTCAAATGATAATTTTTTTCTGTAAATTCCAATTTGTTGTAAATTTTGTAACGAATTCAACGAGGTATGCCATTCAAACATTCGACCACTATTTTCCAGGATTTTGATTAAAAACCGAAAATCGAGGTGATTTTCTTCGGATATTGGCGTTGTCATAAGGGTGGAAGTCGTCATTTTTTTCAAAAATTGTTCAAATGCCGTTTTTTTGCTGTAAATGACACTTTGTTGGAAATTTTGTACCAAATTCAACGAGGTATGTCATTCCAACATTCGACCACTATTTCCCAGGGTTTTGTTTAAAAATCCAAAAAATCGAGGTGATTTTCTTCGGATTTTGGCGTTGTCATAAGGGTGGGGGTCGTCATTTTTTCCAAAATTTTTCAAATGCAGGTTTTTTTCTGTAAATGACACTTTGTTGGAAATTTTGTAACGAATTCAACGAGGTATGCCATTCAAACATTCGACCACTATTTCCCAGGATTTTAATTAAAAACCGAAAATCGAGGTGATTTTCTTCGGATTTTGGCGTTGTCATAAGGGTGGAAGTCGTCATTTTTTTCAAAAATTGTTCAAATCCAGTTTTTTTCTGTAAATGACACTTTGTTGGAAATTTTGTAACGAATTCAACGAGGTATGCCATTCCAACATCCGACCACTATTTCCCAGGGTTTTGATTAAAAACCGAAAAATCGAGGTGATTTTCTTCGGATTTTAGCGTTGTCATAAGGGTGGGGGTCATCATGTCTTTCGAAAAATTTGTTCAAATAATAATTTTTTTCTGTAAATTCCAATTTGTTGTAAATTTTGTAACGAATTCAACGAGGTATGCCATTCCAACATTCGACCACTATTTCCCAGGGTTTTGATTAAAAACCGAAAATTGAGGTGATTTTCTTCGGATTTTGGCGTTGTCATAAGGGTGGGGGTCGTCATTTTTTTCCAAAATTGTTCAAATGCAGGTTTTTTTCTGTAAATGACACTTTGTTGGAAATTTTGTAACGAATTCAACGAGGTATGCCATTCCAACATTCGACCACTATTTCCCAGGGTTTTGATTAAAAACCGAAAAATCGAGGTGATTTTCTTCGGATTTTGGCGTTGTCATAAGGGTGGGGGTCATCATGTCTTTCGAAAAATTTGTTCAAATGATAATTTTTTTCTGTAAATTCCAATTTGTTGTAAATTTTGTAACGAATTCAACGAGGTATGCCATTCAAACATTCGACCACTATTTGCCAGGATTTTGATTAAAAACCGAAAATCGAGGTGATTTTCTTCGGATTTTGGCGTTGTCATAAGGGTGGAAGTCGTCATTTTTTTCAAAAATTGTTCAAATCCAGTTTTTTTCTGTAAATGACACTTTGTTGGAAATTTTGTAACGAATTCAACGAGGTATGCCATTTCAACATCCGACCACTATTTCCCAGGGTTTTGATTAAAAACCGAAAAATCGAGGTGATTTTCTTCGGATTTTGGCGTTGTCATAAGGGTGGGGGTCATCATGTCTTTCGAAAAATTTGTTCAAATGATAATTTTTTTCTGTAAATTCCAATTTGTTGTAAATTTTGTAACGAATTCAACGAGGTATGCCATTCAAACATTCGACCACTATTTTCCAGGATTTTGATTAAAAACCGAAAATCGAGGTGATTTTCTTCGGATTTTGGCGTTGTCATAAGGGTGGAAGTCGTCATTTTTTTCAAAAATTGTTCAAATCCAGTTTTTTTTCTGTAAACGACACTTTGTTGGAAATTTTGTGACGAATTCAACGAGGTGTGCCATTCCAACATTCGACCACTATTTCCCAGGGTTTTGATTAAAAACCGAAAAATCGAGGTGATTTTCTTCGGATTTTGGCGTTGTCATAAGGGTGGGGGTCATCATGTCTTTCGAAAAATTTGTTCAAATGATAATTTTTTTCTGTAAATTCCAATTTGTTGTAAATTTTGTAACGAATTCAACGAGGTATGCCATTCAAACATTCGACCACTATTTTCCAGGATTTTGATTAAAAACCGAAAATCGAGGTGATTTTCTTCGGATTTTGGCGTTGTCATAAGGGTGGAAGTCGTCATTTTTTTCAAAAATTGTTCAAATCCAGTTTTTTTTCTGTAAATGACACTTTGTTGGAAATTTTGTAATGAATTCAACGAGGTATGCTATTCCAACATTCGACCACTATTTCCCAGGGTTTTGATTAAAAACCGAAAATTGAGGTGATTTTCTTCGGATTTTGGCGTTGTCATAAGGGTGGGGGTCGTCATTTTTTTCAAAAATTGTTCAAATGCAGTTTTTTTGCTGTAAATGACACTTTGTTGGAAATTTTGTAACGAATTTAACGAGGTATGCCATTCTAACATTCGACCACTATTTCCCAGGGTTTTGATTAAAAACCGAAAATTGAGGTGATTTTCTTCGGATTTTGGCGTTGTCATAAGGGTGGGTGTCGTCATTTTTTTCAAAAATTGTTCAAATGCAGTTTTTTTCTGTAAATGACACTTTGTTGGCAATTTTGTAACGAATTCAACGAGGTATGCCATTCCAACATTCGACCACTATTTCCCAGGGTTTTGATTAAAAACCGAAAATTTAGGTGATTTTCGTCGGATTTTGGCGTTGTCATAAGGGTGGTGGTCGTCATTTTTTTCAAAAATTGTTCAAATGCAGTTTTTTTCTGTAAATGACACTTTGTTGGAAATTTTGTAACGAATTCAACGAGGTATGCCATTCAAACATTCGACCACTATTTCCCAGGATTTTGATTAAAAACCGAAAATCGATGTGATTTTCTTCGGCTTTTGGCGTTGTCATAAGGGTGGAAGTCGTCATTTTTTTCAAAAATTGTTCAAATCCAGTTTTTTTTCTGTAAATAACACTTTGTTGGAAATTTTGTAACGAATTCAACGAGGTATGCCATTCCAACATTCCAAAATTTGTTCAAATTATATTTTTTTCTGTAAATTACACTTTGTTGGAAATTTTATAACGAATTCAACGAGGTATGCCATTTCAACATCCGACCACTATTTCCCAGGGTTTTGATTAAAAACCGAAAAAGCGAGGTGATTTTCTTCGGATTTTGGCGTTGTCATAAGGGTGGGGGTCATCATGTCTTTCGAAAAATTTGTTCAAATGATAATTTTTTTCTGTAAATTCTAATTTGTTGTAAATTTTGTAACGAATTCAACGATGTATGCCATTCCAACATTCGACCACTATTTCCCAGGGTTTTGATTAAAAACCGAAAATTGAGGTGATTTTCTTCGGATTTTGGCGTTCTCATAAGGGTGGGGGTCGTGATTTTTTTCAAAAATTTTTCAAATGCAGTTTTTTTGCTGTAAATGACACTTTGTTGGAAATTTTGTAACGAATTCAACGAGGTATGCCATTCTAACATTCGACCACTATTTCCCAGGGTTTTGATTAAAAACCGAAAATTGAGGTGATTTTCTTCGGATTTTGGCGTTGTCATAAGGGTGGGGGTCGTCATTTTTTTCAAAAATTGTTCAAATGCAGTTTTTTTCTGTAAATGACACTTTGTTGGCAATTTTGTAACGAATTCAACGAGGAATGCCATTCCAACATTCGACCACTATTTCCCAGGGTTTTGATTAAAAACCGAAAATTTAGGTGATTTTCGTCGGATTTTGGCGTTGTCATAAGGGTGGGGGTCGTCATTTTTTTCAAAAATTGTTCAAATGCAGTTTTTTTCTGTAAATGACACTTTGTTGGAAATTTTGTAACGAATTCAACGAGGTATGCCATTCAAACATTCGACCACTATTTCCCAGGATTTTGATTAAAAACCGAAAATTGAGGTGATTTTCTTCGGATTTTGGCGTTGTCATAAGGGTAGGGGTCGTCATTTTTTTCCAAAATTGTTCAAATGCAGGTTTTTTTCTGTAAATGACACTTTGTTGGAAATTTTGTAACGAATTCAACGAGGTATGCCATTCAAACATTCGACCACTATTTCCCAGGGTTTTGATTAAAAACCGAAAATCGATGTGATTTTCTTCGGCTTTTGGCGTTGTCATAAGGGTGGAAGTCGTCATTTTTTTCAAAAATTGTTCAAATCCAGTTTTTTTTTTCTGTAAATGACACTTTGTTGGAAATTTTGTAACGAATTCAACGAGGTATGCCATTCCAACATTCCAAAATTTGTTCAAATTATATTTTTTTTCTGTAAATTACACTTTGTTGGAAATTTTATAACGAATTCAACGAGGTATGCCATTTCAACATCCGACCTCTATTTCCCAGGGTTTTGATTAAAAACCGAAAAAGCGAGGTGATTTTCTTCGGATTTTGGCGTTGTCATAAGGGTGGGGGTCATCATGTCTTTCGAAAAATTTGTTCAAATGATAATTTTTTTCTGTAAATTCCAATTTGTTGTAAATTTTGTAACGAATTCAACGATGTATGCCATTCCAACATTCGACCACTATTTCCCAGGGTTTTGATTAAAAACCGAAAATTGAGGTGATTTTCTTCGGATTTTGGCGTTGTCATAAGGGTGGGGGTCGTGATTTTTTTCAAAAATTGTTCAAATGCAGTTTTTTTGCTGTAAATGACACTTTGTTGGAAATTTTGTAACGAATTCAACGAGGAATGCCACTCCAACATTCGACCACTATTTCCCAGGGTTTTGATTAAAAACCGAAAATTGAGGTGATTTTCTTCGGATTTTGGCGTTGTCATAAGGGTGGGGGTCGTGATTTTTTTCAAAAATTGTTCAAATGCAGTTTTTTTCTGTAAATGACACTTTGTTGGAAATTTTGTAACGAATTCAACGAGGTATGCCATTCCAACATTCGACCACTATTTCCCAGGGTTTTGATTAAAAACCGAAAAATCGAGGTGATTTCCTTCGGATTTTGGCGTTGTCATAAGGGTGGTCGTCATTTTTTTTAAAAAATGTTCAAATGCAGTTTTTTTCTGTAAATGACACTTTGTTGTAAATTTTGTAACGAATTCAACGAGGTATGCCATTTCAACATCCGACCACTATTTCCCAGGGTTTTGATTAAAAACCGAAAAAGCGAGGTGATTTTCTTCGGATTTTGGCGTTGTCATAAGGGTGGGGGTCATCATGTCTTTCGAAAAATTTGTTCAAATGATAATTTTTTTCTGTAAATTCCAATTTGTTGTAAATTTTGTAACGAATTCAACGAGGTATGCCATTCCAACATTCGACCACTATTTTCCAGGGTTTTGATTAAAAAACCGAAAAATCTATGTGATTTTCTTCGGATTTTGGCGTTGTCATAAGGGTGGGGGTCGTCATTTTTTTCAATAATTGTTCAAATGCAGTTTTTTGGAAATTTTGTAACGAATTCAACGAGGTATGCCATTCCAACATTCGACCAGTATTTTCCAGGATTTTGATTAAAAACCGAAAATCGAGGTGATTTTCTTCGGATTTTGGCGTTGTCACAAGGGTGGGGTCATCATGTCTTTCGAAATATTTGTTCAAATGATACTTTTTTCTGTAAATTCCAATTTGTTGTAAATTCTGTAACGAATTCAACGAGGTTTTTTTTGTAAATGACACTTTAACGAGGTATGCCATTCCAACATTCGACCACTATTTCCCAGGGTTTTGCTTAAAATATGGAAAATCGAGGTGATTTTCTTCGGATTTTAGAGTTGTCATAAGGGTGGGGGTCGTTATTTTTTTTCAAAAATTAAAATGTAAATGACTGTAAATGACTCTGTGTTGGAAATTTTGTAACGAATTCAACGGGGTATGCCATTCCCACATTCGACCACTATTTCCCAGGGTTTGATTAAAAAACCAAGAAATCGAGGTGATTTTCTTCGGATTTTGGCGTTGTCATAAAGGTGGGGGTCGTCATTTTTTTCAAACATTGTTCAAATGCAGGTTTTTTTCTGTAAATGACACTTTGTTGGAAATTTTGTAACGAATTCAACGAGGTATGCCATTCCAACATTCGACCACTATTTCCCAGGGTTTTGATTAAAAACCGAAAATCGAGGTAATTTTCTTCGGATTTTGGCGTTGTCATAAGGGTGGGGGTCATCATTTTTTTTCAAAAATTGGTCAAGTGCAATTTCTTTTCTGTAAATGACACTTTGTTGGAAATTTTGTAACGAATTCAACGAGGTATGCCATTCCAACATTCGACCACTATTTCCCAGGGTTTTGATTAAAAACCGAAAATCGAGGTAATTTTCTTCGGATTTTGGCGTTGTCATAAGGGGGGTCATCATTTTTTTCGAAAAATTAGTTCAAATGATATTTTTTTCTGTAAATTCCACTTTGTTGAAAATTTTGTAACGAATTCACCGAGGTATGCCATTTTAACATTCGACCACTATTTCCCAGGGTTTTATGAAAATACCGACAATTGAGGTGATTTTCTTCGGATTTTGGCGTTGTCATAAGGGTGGGGGTCGTCATTTTTTTCAAAAATTGTTCAAATGCTTTTTTATTTCTGTAAATGACTCTGTGTTGGAAATTTTCTAACGAATTCAACGAGGTATGCCATTCCAACATTCGACCACTATTTCCCAGGGTTTCGATTAAAATACCGAAAATCGAAGTGATTTTCTTCGGATTTTGGCGTTGTCATTAGGGTGGAAGTCGTCATTTCTTTCGAAAAATTAGTTCAAATGATATTTTTTTCTGTAAATTCCACTTTGTTGAAAATTTTGTAACGAATTCACCGAGGCTTGCCATTTTAACATTCGACCACTATTTCCCAGGGTTTTATGAAAATACCGACAATTGAGGTGATTTTCTTCGGATTTTGGCGTTGTCATAAGCGTGGGGGTCGTCATTTTTTTCAAAAATTGTTCAAATTTTTTTTTATTTCTGTAAATGACTCTGTGTTGGAAATTTTGTAACGAATTCAACGAGGTATGCCATTCCAACATTCGACCACTATTTCCCAGGGTTTTGATTAAAATATCGAAAATCGGAGTGATTTTCTTCGGATTTTGGCGTTGTCATAAGGGTGGAAGTCGTCATTTTTTTCAAAAATTGTTCAAATCCAGTTTTTTTTCTGTAAATGACACTTTGTTGGAAATTTTGTAACGAATTCAACGAGGTATACCATTCCAACATTCCAAAATTTGTTCAAATTATATTTTTTTTCTGTAAATTACACTTTGTTGGAAATTTTATAACGAATTCAACGAGGTATGCCATTTCAACATCCGACTACTATTTCCCAGGGTTTTGATTAAAAACCGAAAAATCGAGGTGATTTTCTTCGGATTTTGGCGTTGTCATAAGGGGGTGGCATCATTTTTTCAAAATTGTTCAAATTTTTTTCTGTAAATGACACTTTGTTGGAAATTTTGTAACGAATTCAACGAGGTATGCCATTCCAACATTCGACCACTATTTCCCAGGGTTTTGATTAAAAACCGAAAATCGAGGTAATTTTCTTCGGATTTTGGCGTTGTCATAAGGGTGGGGGTCATCATTTTTTTCAAAAATTGGTCAAATGCAATTTCTTTTCTGTAAATGACACTTTGTTGGAAATTTTGTAACGAATTCAACGAGGTATGCCATTCCAACATTCGACCACTATTTCCCAGGGTTTTGATTAAAAAACCGAAAAATCGAGGTGATTTTCTTCGGATTTTGGCGTTGTCATAAGGGGGGGTCATCATTTTTTTCGAAAAATTAGTTCAAATGATATTTTTTTCTGTAAATTCCACTTTGTTGAAAATTTTGTAACGAATTCCCTGAGGTATGCCATTTTAACATTCGACCACTATTTCCCAGGGTTTTATGAAAATACCGACAATTGAGGTGATTTTCTTCGGATTTTGGCGTTGTCATAAGGGTGGGGGTCGTCATTTTTTTCAAAAATTGTTCAAATGCTTTTTTTTTTCTGTAAATGACACTTTGTTGGAAATTTTGTAACGAATTCAACGAGGTATGCCATTCCAACATTCGACCACTATTTCCCAGGGTTTCGATTAAAATACCGAAAATCGAAGTGATTTTCTTCGGATTTTGGCGTTGTCATTAGGGTGGAAGTCGTCATTTCTTTCGAAAAATTAGTTCAAATGATATTTTTTTCTGTAAATGCCACTTTGTTGAAAATTTTGTAACGAATTCACCGAGGCTTGCCATTTTAACATTCGACCACTATTTCCCAGGGTTTTGATGAAAATACCGACAATTGAGGTGATTTTCTTCGGATTTTGGCGTTGTCATAAGCGTGGGGGTCGTCATTTTTTTCAAAAATTGTTCAAATTTTTTTTTTTTCTGTAAATGACTCTGTGTTGGAAATTTTGTAACGAATTCAACGAGGTATGCCATTCCAACATTCGACCACTATTTCCCAGGGTTTTGATTAAAATATCGAAAATCGGAGGTGATTTTCTTCGGATTTTGGCGTTGTCATAAGGGTGGGAGTCGTCATTTTTTTCAAAAATTGTTCAAATCCAGTTTTTTTCTGTAAATGACACTTTGTTGGAAATTTTGTAACGAATTCAACGAGGTATACCATTCCAACATTCCAAAATTTGTTCAAATTATATTTTTTTCTGTAAATTACACTTTGTTGGAAATTTTATAACGAATTCAACGAGGTATGCCATTTCAACATCCGACTACTATTTCCCAGGGTTTTGATTAAAAACCGAAAAATCGAGGTGATTTTCTTCGGATTTTGGCGTTGTCATAAGGGTGGGTGCGTCATTTTTTTCACAAATTGTTCAAATGCAGGTTTTTTTCTGTAAATGACACTTTGTTGGAAATTTTGTAACGAATTCAACGAGGTATGCCATTCCAACATTCGACCACTATTTCCCAGGGTTTTGATTAAAAAACCGAAAATTCGAGGTGATTTTCTTCGGATTTTGGCGTTGTCATAAGGGGGGGTCATCATTTTTTTCGAAAAATTAGTTCAAATGATATTTTTTTTCTGTAAATTCCACTTTGTTGAAAATTTTGTAATGAATTCACCGAGGTATGCCATTTTAACATACGACCACTATTTCCCAGGGTTTTGATGAAAATACCGACAATTGAGGTGATTTTCTTCGGATTTTCGAGTTGTCATAAGGGTGGGGGTCGTCATTTTTTTCAAAAATTGTTCAAATGCAATTTTTTTTGTAAATGACTCTGTGTTGGAAATTTTGTAACGTCGTCATTTTTTTTTTTAATTTGTTCAAATGCAATTTCTATTCTGTAAATGACACTTTGTTGGAAATTTTGTAACGAATTCAACGAGGTATGCCATTCCAACATTCGACCACTATTTCCCAGGGTTTTGATTAAAAACCGAAAATCGAGGTAATTTTCTTCGGATTTTGGCGTTGTCATAAGGGTGGGGGTCATAATTTTTTTTCAAAAATTGTTCAAATGCAATTTCTTTTCTGTAAATGACACTTTGTTGGAAATTTTGTAACGAATTCAACGAGGTACGCCATTCCAACATTCGACCACTATTTCCCAGGGTTTTGATTAAAAAACCGAAAAATCGAGGTGATTTTCTTCGGATTTTGGCGTTGTCATAAGGGGGTCATCATTTTTTCGAAAAATTAGTTCAAATGTTATTTTTTTTCTGTAAATGCCACTTTGCTGAAAATATTGTAACGAATTCACCGAGGTATGGCATTTTAACATTCGACCACTATTTCCCAGGGTTTTATGAAAATACCGACAATTGAGGTGATTTTCTTCGGATTTTGTCGTTGTCATAAGGGTGGGGGTCGTCATTTTTTTCAAAAATTGTTCAAATGCAATTTTTTTCTGTAAATGACTCTGTGTTGGAAATTTTGTAACGTCGTCATTTTTTTTTTTTTAATTTGTTCAAATGCAATTTCTTTTCTGTAAATGACACTTTGTTGGAAATTTTGTAACGAATTCAACGAGGTATGCCATTCCAACATTCGACCACTATTTCCCAGGGTTTTGATTAAAAACCGAAAATCGAGGTAATTTTCTTCGGATTTTGGCGTTGTCATAAGGGTGGGGGTCATCATTTTTTTTAAAAATTGGTCAAATGCAATTTCTTTTCTGTAAATGACACTTTGTTGGAAATTTTGTAACGAATTCAACGAGGTGTGCCATTCCAACATTCGACCACTATTTCCCAGGGTTTTGATTAAAATAACGAAAATCGAGGTGATTTTCTTTGGATTTTGGCGTTGTCATAAGGGTGGGGGTCGTCTTTTGTTTTCAAAAATTGATCAAATGCAATTTCTTTTCTGTAAATGACACTTTGTTGGAAATTTTGTAACGAATTCAACGAGGTATGCCATTCCAACATTCGACCACTATTTCCCAGGGTTTTGATTAAAATATCGAAAATCGAGGTGATTTTCTTCGGATTTTGGCGTTGTCATAAAGGTGGGGTCATCATTTTTTTCGAAAAATTAGTTCAAATGATCTTTTTTTCTGTAAATTCCACTTTGTTGGAAATTTTGTAACGAATTCAACGAGGTATGCCATTCTAACATTCGACCAATATTTCCCACGGTTTTGATTAAAAAACCAAAAAATCGAGGTGATTTTCTTCGGATTTTGGCGTTGTCATAAGGGTGGGGGTCGTCATTTTTTTTTTTAAATTTGTTCAAATGCAATTTCTATTCTGTAAATGACACTTTGTTGGAAATTTTGTAACGAATTCAACGAGGTATGCCATTCCAACATTCGACCACTATTTCCCAGGGTTTTGATTAAAAACCGAAAATCGAGGTAATTTTCTTCGGATTTTGGCGTTGTCATAAGGGTGGGGGTCATAATTTTTTTTCAAAAATTGTTCAAATGCAATTTCTTTTCTGTAAATGACACTTTGTTGGAAATTTTGTAACGAATTCAACGAGGTACGCCATTCCAACATTCGACCACTATTTCCCAGGGTTTTGATTAAAAAACCGAAAAATCGAGGTGATTTTCTTCGGATTTTGGCGTTGTCATAAGGGCGGTCATCATTTTTTTCGAAAAATTAGTTCAAATGTTATTTTTTTTCTGTAAGTGCCACTTTGCTGAAAATATTGTAACGAATTCACCGAGGTATGGCATTTTAACATTCGACCACTATTTCCCAGGGTTTTATGAAAATACCGACAATTGAGGTGATTTTCTTCGGATTTTGTCGTTGTCATAAGGGTGGGGGTCGTCATTTTTTTCAAAAATTGTTCAAATGCAATTTTTTTCTGTAAATGACTCTGTGTTGGAAATTTTGTAACGTCGTCATTTTTTTTTTTAAATTTGTTCAAATGCAATTTCTTTTCTGTAAATGACACTTTGTTGGAAATTTTGTAACGAATTCAACGAGGTATGCCATTCCAACATTCGACCACTATTTCCCAGGGTTTTGATTAAAAACCGAAAATCGAGGTAATTTTCTTCGGATTTTAGCGTTGTCATAAGGGGGGTCATCATTTTTTTCGAAAAATTAGTTCAAATGTTATTTTTTTTCTGTAAATGCCACTTTGCTGAAAATATTGTAACGAATTCACCGAGGTATGGCATTTTAACATTCGACCACTATTTCCCAGGGTTTTATGAAAATACCGACAATTGAGGTGATTTTCTTCGGATTTTGGCGTTGTCATAAGGGTGGGGGTCGTCATTTTTTTCAAAAATTGTTCAAATGCAATTTTTTTCTGTAAATGACTCTGTGTTGGAAATTTTATAACGTCGTCATTTTTTTTCAAAAATTGATCAAATGCAATTTCTTTTCTGTAAATGACACTTTGTTGGAAATTTTGTAACGAATTCAACGAGGTATGCCATTCCAACATTCGACCACTATTTCCCAGGGTTTTGATTAAAAAACCGAAAAATCGAGGTGATTTTCTTCGGATTTTGGCGTTGTCATAAGGGTGGGGGTCATCATTTTTTTCGAAAAATTAGTTCAAATGATCTTTTTTTCTGTAAATTCCACTTTGTTGAAAATTTTGTAACGAATTCAACGAGGTATGCCATTTTAACATTCGACCACTATTTCCCAGGGTTTTGATTAAAATACCGACAATTGAGGTAATTTTCTTCGGATTTTGGCGTTGGAATAAGGGTGGGGGTCATCATTTTTTCCAAAAATTTGTTCAAATTATATTTTTTTCCTGTAAATGACTTTGTTGGAAATTTTGTAACGAATTCAACGAGGTATGCCATTCCAACCTTCGACCACTATTTCCCTGGGTTTTAATTAAAATACCGAAAATCGAGGCGATTTTCTTCGGAATTTAGCATTGTCATAAGGGTGTTCAAATGCAATTTTTTTCTGCAAATGACTCTGTGTTGGAAATTTTGTAACGAATTCAACGAGGTATGCCATTCCAACATTCGACCACTATTTCCCTGGGTTTTGATTAAAAACCGAAAATCGAGGTAATTTTCTTCGGATTTTGGCGTTGTCATAAGGGTGGGGGTGTCATTTTTTTTCTCAAAAATTTGTTCAAATGCAATTTTTTCTGTAAATGACACTTTGTTGGAAATTTTGTAACGAATTCAACGAGGTATGCCATTCTAACATTCGACCACTATTTCCCAGGGTTTTGATTAAAAAACCAAAAAATCGAGGTGATTTTCTTCGGATTTTGGCGTTGTCATAAGGGTGGGGGTCGTCATTTTTTTCAAAAATTGTTCAAATGCAGTTTTTTTTCTGTAAATGACACTTTGTTGGAAATTTTGTAACGAATTCAACGAGGTATGTCATTCCAACATTCGACCACTATTTCCCAGGGTTTTGATTAAAAAACCGAAAAATCGAGGTGATTTTCTTCGGATTTTGGCGTTGTCATAAGGGGGGGTCATCATTTTTTTCGAAAAATTAGTTCAAATGTTATTTTTTTTCTGTAAATGCCACTTTGTTGAAAATATTGTAACGAATTCACCGAGGTATGGCATTTTAACATTCGACCACTATTTCCCAGGGTTTTGATGAAAATACCGACAATTGAGGTGATTTTCTTCGGATTTTGGCGTTGTCATAAGGGTGGGGGTCGTCATTTTTTTCAAAAATTGTTCAAATGCAATTTTTTTCTGTAAATGACTCTGTGTTGGAAATTTTATAACGTCGTCATTTTTTTCAAAAATTGATCAAATGCAATTTCTTTTCTGTAAATGACACTTTGTTGGAAATTTTGTAACGAATTCAACGAGGTATGCCATTCCAACATTCGACCACTATTTCCCAGGGTTTTGATTAAAAAACCGAAAAATCGAGGTGATTTTCTTCGGATTTTGGCGTTGTCATAAGGGTGGGGGTCATCATTTTTTTCGAAAAATTAGTTCAAATGATCTTTTTTTCTGTAAATTCCACTTTGTTGAAAATTTTGTAACGAATTCAACGAGGTATGCCATTTTAACATTCGACCACTATTTCCCAGGGTTTTATTAAAATACCGACAATTGAGGTAATTTTCTTCGGATTTTGGCGTTGGAATAAGGGTGGGGGTCATCATTTTTTTCCAAAAATTTGTTCAAATTATATTTTTTTCCTGTAAATGTTGTTGGAAATTTTGTAACGAATTCAACGAGGTATGCCATTCCAACATTCGACCACTATTTCCCAGGGTTTTGATTAAAATATCGAAAATCGAGGTGAATTTCTTCGGTCGTAATTTTATTTTCAAAAATTTGTTCAAATGCAATTTTTTCTGTAAATGACTCTGTGTTGGAAGTCATTTTTTTCACAAATCCAGTTTTTTTTCTGTAAATTCCACTTTGTTGAAAATTTCGTGACGAATTCAACGAGGTATGCCATTCTAACATTCGACCACTATTTCCCAGGGTTTTGATTAAAAAACCAAAAAATCGAGGTGATTTTCTTCGGATTTTGGCGTTGTCATAAGGGTGGGGGTCGACCTTTTTTTTTTTTAAATTTGTTGAAATGCAGTTTTTTTATTGTAAATGACACTTTGTTGGAAATTTTGTAACGAATTCAACGAGGTGTGCCATTCCAACATTCGACCACTATTTCCCAGGGTTTTGATTAAAACATCGAAAATCGAGGTGATTTTCTTCGGATTTTGGAGTTGTCATAAGGGTGGGGGTCGTAATTTTATTTTATAAAATTTGTTGAAGTTAAGCAATTTTTTTCTGTAAATGACTCTGTGTTGGAAATTTTGTAACGAATTCAACGAGGTGTGCCATTCCAACATTCGACCACTAATTCCCAGGGTTTTGATTAAAATATCGAAAATCGAGGTGAATTTCTTCGGTCGTAGTTTTATTTTCAAAAATTTGTTCAAATGCAATTTTTTCTGTAAATGACTCTGTGTTGGAAATTTTGTAACGAATTCAACGAGGTATGCCATTCCAACATTCGACCACTATTTCCCAGGGTTTTGATTAAAAAATCGAGGTGATTTTCTTCGGATTTTGGCGTTGTCATAAGGGTGGGGGTCGTCATTTTTTTCAAAAATTGTTCATATGCAATTTCTTTTCTGTAAATGACACTTTGTTGGAAATTTTGTAACGAATTCAACGAGGTGTGCCATTCCAACATTCGACCACTATTTCCCAGGGTTTTGATTAAAAACCGAAAATCGAGGTAATTTTCTTCGGATTTTGGCGTTGTCATAGGGGTGGGGGTCGTCATTTTTTTTCAAAAATTGTTCAAATGCAATTTCTTTTCTGTAAATGACACTTTGTTGGAAATTTTGTAACGAATTCAACGAGGTATGCCATTCCAACATTCGACCACTATTTCCCAGGGTTTTGATTAAAATACCGAAAATCGAGGTGATTTTCTTCGGATTTTGGCGTTGTCATAAGGGGGGTCATCATTTTTTTTTCGAAAAATTAGTTCAAATGATATTTTTTTTCTGTAAATTCTACTTTGTTGAAAATTTTGTAACGAATTCACCGAGGTATGCCATTTTAACATTCGACCACTATTTCCCAGGGTTTTATGAAAATACCGACTATTGAGGATATTTTCTTAGGATTTTGGCGTTGTCATAAGGGTGGGGGTCGTCATTTTTTTCAAAAATTGTTCAAATGCAATTTTTTTCTGTAAATGACTCTGTGTTGGAAATTTTGTAACGAATTCAACGAGGTGTGCCATTCCAACATTCGACCACTATTTCCCAGGGTTTTGATTAAAAACCGAAAATCGAGGTAATTTTCTTCGGATTTTGGCGTTGTCATAAGGGTGGGGGTCGTCATTTTTTTCAAAAATTGTTCAAATGCAATTTCTTTTCTGTAAATGACACTTTGTTGGAAATTTTGTAACGAATTCAACGAGGTATGCCATTCCAACATTCGACCACTATTTCCCAGGGTTTTGATTAAAAAACCGAAAAATCGAGGTGATTTTCTTCGGATTTTGGCGTTGTCGTAAGGGGGGGTCGTCATTTTTTTCAAAAATTGTTCAAATCCAGTTTTTTTTCTGTAAATGACACTTTGTTGGAAATTTTGTAACGAATTCAACGAGGTATGTCATTCCAACATTCGACCACTATTTCCCAGGGGTTTGATTAAAATATCGAAAATCGAGGTGAATTTTTTCGGTCGTAATTTCATTTTCAAAAATTTGTTCATATGCAATTTTTTTCTGTAAATGACTCTGTGTTGAAAATTTTGTAACGAATTCAACGAGGTATGCCATTCTAACATTCGACCACTATTTCCCAGGGTTTTGATTAATCGAGGTGATTTTCTTCGGATTTTGGCGTTGTCATAAGGGTGGGGGTCGTCATTTTTTTTCAAAAATTGTTCATATGCAATTTCTTTTCTTTAAATGACACTTTGTTGTAAATTTTGTAACGAATTTAACGAGGTGTGCCATTCCAACATTCGACCACTATTTCCCAGGGTTTTGATTAAAATATCGAAAATCGAGGTGGTTTTCTTCGGATTTTGGCGTTGTCATAAGGGTGGGGGTCGTCATTTTTTTCACAAATTGTTCAAATGCAGTTTTTTTCTGTAAATGACACTTTGTTGGAAATTTTGTAACGAATTCAACGAGGTATGCCATTCCAACATTCGACCACTATTTCCCAGGGTTTTGATTAAAATATCGAAAATCCAGGTTTTTGTTTTCGGATTTTGGAGTTGTCATAAGGGTGGGGGTCGTAATTTTATTTTCAAAAATTTGTTCAATTTGTGCAATTTTTTTCTGTAAATGACTCTGTGTTGGAAATTTTGTAACGAATTCAACGAGGTGTGCCATTCCAACATTCGACCAATATTTCCCAGGGTTTTGATTAAAAACCGAAAATCGAGGTAATTTTCTTCGGATTTTGGCGTTGTCATAGGGGTGGGGGTCGTCATTTTTTTTCAAAAATTGTTCAAATGCAATTTCTTTTCTGGAAATGACACTTTGTTGGAAATTTTGTAACGAATTCAACTAGGTATGCTATTCCAACATTCGACCACTATTTCCCAGGGTTTTGATTAAAATACCGAAAATCGAGGTGATTTTCTTCGGATTTTGGCGTTGTCATAAGGGGGGTCATCATTTTTTTTTCGAAAAATTAGTTGAAATGATATTTTTTTTCTGTAAATTCCACTTTGTTGGAAATTTTGTAACGAATTCAACGAGGTATGCTATTCCAACATTCGACCACTTTTTCCCAGGGTTTTATGAAAATACCGACAATCGAGGTGATTTTCTTCGGATTTTGGCGTTGTCATAAGGGTGGAAGTCGTCATTTTTTTCAAAAATTGTTCATATGCAATTTTTTTCTGTAAATGACTCTGTGTTGGAAATTTTGTAACCAATTCAACAAGGTCTGCCATTTCAGGGTGGGGGTCGTCATTTTTTTTTCAAAAACTGTTCAAATGCAATTTCTTTTCTGGAAGTGACACTTTGTTGGAAATTTTGTAACGAATTCAACGAGGTATGCTATTCCAACATTCGACCACTTTTTCCCAGGGTTTTATGAAAATACCGACAATCGAGGTGATTTTCTTCGGATTTTGGCGTTGTCATAAGGGTGGAAGTCGTCATTTTTTTCAAAAATTGTTCATATGCAATTTTTTTCTGTAAATGACTCTGTGTTGGAAATTTTGTAACCAATTCAACAAGGTCTGCCATTTCAACATTCGACCACTATTTCCCAGGGTTTTGATTAAAATACCGAAAATCGAGGTGATTTTCTTCGGATTTTGGCGTTGTCATAAGGGGGGTCATCATTTTTTTTTCGAAAAATTAGTTGAAATGATATTTTTTTTCTGTAAATTCCACTTTGTTGAAAATTTTGTAACGAATTCACCGAGGTATGCCATTTTAACATTCGACCACTATTTCCCAGGGTTTTATGAAAATACCGACTATTGAGGATATTTTCTTAGGATTTTGGCGTTGTCATAAGGGTGGGGGTCGTCATTTTTTTTCAAAAATTGTTCAAATGCAATTTCTTTTCTGTAAATGACACTTTGTTGGAAATTTTGTAACGAATTCAACGAGGTATGCTATTCCAACATTCGACCACTATTTCCCAGGGTTTTGATTAAAATACCGAAAATCGAGGTGATTTTCTTCGGATTTTGGCGTTGTCATAAGGGGGGTCATCATTTTTTTTTCGAAAAATTAGTTCAAATGATATTTTTTTTCTGTAAATTCCACTTTGTTGAAAATTTTGTAACGAATTCACCGAGGTATGCCATTTTAACATTCGACCACTATTTCCCAGGGTTTTATGAAAATACCGACAATCGATGTGATTTTCTTCGGATTTTGGCGTTGTCATAAGGGTGGAAGTCGTCATTTTTTTCAAAAATTGTTCATATGCAATTTTTTTCTGTAAATGACTCTGTGTTGGAAATTTTGTAACCAATTTAACAAGGTCTGCCATTTCAGGGTGGGGGTCGTCATTTTTTTTTCAAAAATTGTTCAAATGCAATTTCTTTTCTGGAAATGACACTTTGTTGGAAATTTTGTAACGAATTCAACGAGGTATGCTATTCCAACATTCGACCACTTTTTCCCAGGGTTTTATGAATCGAGGTGATTTTCTTCGGATTTTGGCGTTGTCATAAGGGTGGGGGTCGTCATTTTTTTTCAAAAATTGTTCATATGCAATTTTTTTCTGTAAATGACACTGTGTTGGAAATTTTGTAACGAATTCAACGAGGTATGCCATTCCAACATTCGACCACTATTTCCCAGGGTTTTGATTAAAATACCGACAATTGAGGTGATTTTCTTGGGATTTTGGCGTTGTCATAAGGGTGGGGGTCGTCATTTTTTTTCAAAAATTTGTTCATATGAAAATTTTTTCTGTAAATGACTCTGTGTTGGAAATTTTGTAACGAATTCAACGAGGTATGCCATTCCAACATTCGACCACTATTTCCCAGGGTTTTGATTAAAATACCGAAAATCGAGGTGATTTTCTTCGGATTTTCCAGGGTTTATAAAATACCACTATTAGGATATTTTCTTAGGATTTTGGCGTTGTCATAGGGGGGGGTCGTCATTTTTTTCAAAAATTGTTCAAATGCAGTTTTTTTTCTGTAAATGACTCTGTGTTGGAAATTTTGTAACGAATTCAACGAGGTGTGCCATTCCAACATTCGACCACTATTTCCCAGGGTTTTGATTAAAAACCGAAAATCGAGGTAATTTTCTTCGGATTTTGGCGTTGTCATAAGGGTGGGGGTCGTCATTTTTTTTCAAAAATTGTTCAAATGCAATTTCTTTTCTGTAAATGACACTTTGTTGGAAATTTTGTAACGAATTCAACGAGGTATGCCATTCCAACATTCGACCACTATTTCCCAGGGTTTTGATTAAAAAACCGAAAAATCGAGGTGATTTTCTTCGGATTTTGGCGTTGTCGTAAGGGGGGGGTCGTCATTTTTTTCAAAAATTGTTCAAATCCAGTTTTTTTTCTGTAAATGACACTTTGTTGGAAATTTTGTAACGAATTCAACGAGGTATGTCATTCCAACATTCGACCACTATTTCCCAGGGGTTTGATTAAAATATCGAAAATCGAGGTGAATTTCTTCGGTCGTAATTTCATTTTCAAAAATTTGTTCATATGCAATTTTTTTCTGTAAATGACTCTGTGTTGAAAATTTTGTAACGAATTCAACGAGGTATGCCATTCTAACATTCGACCACTATTTCCCAGGGTTTTGATTAAATCGAGGTGATTTTCTTCGGATTTTGGCGTTGTCATAAGGGTGGGGGTCGTCATTTTTTTCAAAAATTGTTCAAATGCAGTTTTTTTCTGTAAATGACACTTTGTTGGAAATTTTGTAACGAATTCAACGAGGTATGCCATTCCAACATTCGACCACTATTTCCCAGGGTTTTGATTAAAATATCGAAAATCCAGGTTTTTTTTTTCGGATTTTGGCGTTGTCATAAGGGTGGGGGTCGTAATTTTATTTTCAAAAATTTGTTCAATTTGTGCAATTTTTTTCTGTAAATGACTCTGTGTTGGAAATTTTGTAACGAATTCAACGAGGTGTGCCATTCCAACATTCGACCACTATTTCCCAGGGTTTTGATTAAAAACCGAAAATCGAGGTAATTTTCTTCGGATTTTGGCGTTGTCATAGGGGTGGGGGTCGTCATTTTTTTTCAAAAATTGTTCAAATGCAATTTCTTTTCTGTAAATGACACTTTGTTGGAAATTTTGTAACGAATTCAACGAGGTATGCCATTCAAACATTCGACCACTATTTCCCAGGGTTTTGATTAAAAACCGAAAATCGATGTGATTTTCTTCGGATTTTGGCGTTGTCATAAGGGTGGAAGTCGTCATTTTTTTCAAAAATTGTTCAAATCCAGTTTTTTTTTCTGTAAATGACACTTTGTTGGAAATTTTGTAACGAATTCAACGAGGTATGTCATTCCAACATTCGACCACTATTTCCCAGGGGTTTGATTAAAATATCGAAAATCGAGGTGAATTTCTTCGGTCGTAATTTTATTTTTTCAAAAAATTTGTTCATATGCAATTTTTTTCTGTAAATGACTCTGTGTTGGAAATTTTGTAACGAATTCAACGAGGTATGCCATTTTAACATTCGACCACTATTTCCCAGGGTTTTATGAAAATACCGACAATCGATGTGATTTTCTTCGGATTTTGGCGTTGTCATAAGGGTGGAAGTCGTCATTTTTTTCAAAAATTGTTCATATGCAATTTTTTTCTGTAAATGACTCTGTGTTGGAAATTTTGTAACCAATTTAACAAGGTCTGCCATTTCAGGGTGGGGGTCGTCATTTTTTTTCAAAAATTGTTCAAATGCAATTTCTTTTCTGGAAATGACACTTTGTTGGAAATTTTGTAACGAATTCAACGAGGTATGCTATTCCAACATTCGACCACTTTTTCCCAGGGTTTTATAAGAAAATCGAGGTGATTTTCTTCGGATTTTGGCGTTGTCATAAGGGTGGGGGTCGTCATTTTTTTCAAAAATTGTTCATATGCAATTTTTTTCTGTAAATGACTCTGTGTTGGAAATTTTGTAACCAATTCAACAAGGTCTGCCATTTCAACATTCGACCACTATTTCCCAGGGTTTTGATTAAAATACCGAAAATCGAGGTGGTTTTTCTTGGGATTTTGGCGTTGTCATAAGGGTGGGGGTCGTCATTTTTTTTTCAAAAATTGTTCAAATGCAATTTTTTTCTGTAAATGACTCTGTGTTGGAAATTTTGTAACGAATTCAACGAGGTATGCCATTCCAACATTCGACCACTATTTCCCAGGGTTTTGATTAAAATACCGAAAATCGAGGTGATTTTCTTCGGATTTTCCCAGGGTTTTATGAAAATACCGACTATTGAGGATATTTTCTTAGGATTTTGGCGTTGTCATAAGGGTGGGGGTCGTCATTTTTTTCAAAAATTGTTCAAATGCAATTTTTTTCTGTAAATGACTCTGTGTTGGAAATTTTGTAACGAATTCAACGAGGTGTGCCATTCCAACATTCGACCACTATTTCCCAGGGTTTTGATTAAAAACCGAAAATCGAGGTAATTTTCTTCGGATTTTGGCGTTGTCATAAGGGTGGGGGTCGTCATTTTTTTTCAAAAATTGTTCAAATGCAATTTCTTTTCTGTAAATGACACTTTGTTGGAAATTTTGTAACGAATTCAACGAGGTATGCCATTCCAACATTCGACCACTATTTCCCAGGGTTTTGATTAAAAAACCGAAAATCGAGGTGATTTTCTTCGGATTTTGGCGTTGTCGTAAGGGGGGGGTCGTCATTTTTTTCAAAAATTGTTCAAATCCAGTTTTTTTCTGTAAATGACACTTTGTTGGAAATTTTGTAACGAATTCAACGAGGTATGTCATTCCAACATTCGACCACTATTTCCCAGGGGTTTGATTAAAATATCGAAAATCGAGGTGAATTTCTTCGGGTCGTAATTTCATTTTCAAAAATTTGTTCATATGCAATTTTTTTCTGTAAATGACTCTGTGTTGAAAATTTTGTAACGAATTCAACGAGGTATGCCATTCTAACATTCGACCACTATTTCCCAGGGTTTTGATTAATCGAGGGTGATTTTCTTCGGATTTTGGCGTTGTCATAAGGGTGGGGGTCGTCATTTTTTTCACAAATTGTTCAAATGCAGTTTTTTTCTGTAAATGACACTTTGTTGGAAATTTTGTAACGAATTCAACGAGGTATGCCATTCCAACATTCGACCACTATTTCCCAGGGTTTTGATTAAAATATCGAAAATCCAGGTTTTTGTTTTCTGGATTTTGGAGTTGTCATAAGGGTGGGGGTCGTAATTTTATTTTCAAAAATTTGTTCAATTTGTGCAATTTTTTTCTGTAAATGACTCTGTGTTGGAAATTTTGTAACGAATTCAACGAGGTGTGCCATTCCAACATTCGACCACTATTTCCCAGGGTTTTGATTAAAAACCGAAAATCGAGGTAATTTTCTTCGGATTTTGGCGTTGTCATAGGGGTGGGGGTCGTCATTTTTTTTCAAAAATTGTTCAAATGCAATTTCTTTTCTGGAAATGACACTTTGTTGGAAATTTTGTAACGAATTCAACGAGGTATGCCATTCAAACATTCGACCACTATTTCCCAGGGTTTTGATTAAAAACCGAAAATCGATGTGATTTTCTTCGGATTTTGGCGTTGTCATAAGGGTGGAAGTCGTCATTTTTTTCAAAAATTGTTCAAATCCAGTTTTTTTTTCTGTAAATGACACTTTGTTGGAAATTTTGTAACGAATTCAACGAGGTATGTCATTCCAACATTCGACCACTATTTCCCAGGGGTTTGATTAAAATATCGAAAATCGAGGTGAATTTCTTCGGTCGTAATTTTATTTTCAAAAATTTGTTCATATGCAATTTTTTTCTGTAAATGACTCTGTGTTGGAAATTTTGTAACGAATTCAACGAGGTATGCCATTTTAACATTCGACCACTATTTCCCAGGGTTTTATGAAAATACCGACAATTGAGGTGATTTTCTTAGGATTTTGGCGTTGTCATAAGGGTGGGGGTCGTCATTTTTTTCAAAAATTGTTTATATGCAATTTTTTCTGTAAATGACTCTGTGTTGGAAATTTTGTAACCAATTCAACAAGGTATGCCATTTCAACATTCGACCACTATTTCCCAGGGTTTTGATTAAAATACCGCAAATCGAGGTAATTTTCTTCGGATTTTGGCGTTGTCATAAGGGTGGGGGTCGTCATTTTTTTTTCAAAAATTTGTTCAAATGCAATTTCTTTTCTGTAAATGACACTTTGTTGGAAATTTAATAACGAATTCAACGAGGTATGCCATTCCAACATTCGACCTCTATTTCCCAGGGTTTTGATTAAAAAACCAAAAATCGAGGTGATTTTCTTCGGATTTTGGCGTTGTCATAAGGGTGGGGGTCGTCATTTTTTTCAAAAATTGTTCAAATCCAGTTTTTTTTCTGTAAATGACTCTGTGTTGGAAATTTTGTAACGAATTCAACGAGGTATGTCATTCCAACATTCGACCACTATTTCCCAGGGTTTTGATTAATCGAGGTGATTTTCTTCGGATTTTGGCGTTGTCATAAGGGTGGGGGTCGTCATTTTTTTCAAAAATTGTTCAAATCCAGTTTTTTTTCTGTAAATGACACTTTGTTGGAAATTTTGTAACGAATTCAACGAGGTATGTCATTCCAACATTCGACCACTATTTCCCAGGGGTTTGATTAAAATATCGAAAATCGAGGTGAATTTCTTCGGTCGTAATGGGTGTCATTTTTCAAAAATTTGTTCATATGCAATTTTTTTCTGTAAATGACTCTGTGTTGAAAATTTTGTAACGAATTCAACGAGGTATGCCATTCTAACATTCGACCACTATTTCCCAGGGTTTTGATTAAAATATCGAAAATCGAGGTGATTTTCTTCGGATTTTGGCGTTGTCATAAGGGTGGGGGTCGTCATTTTTTTCACAAATTGTTCAAATGCAGTTTTTTTCTGTAAATGACACTTTGTTGGAAATTTTGTAACGAATTCAACGAGGTATGCCATTCCAACATTCGACCACTATTTCCCAGGGTTTTGATTAAAATATCGAAAATCCAGGTTTTTGTTTTCGGATTTTGGAGTTGTCATAAGGGTGGGGGTCGTAATTTTATTTTCAAAAATTTGTTCAATTTGTGCAATTTTTTTCTGTAAATGACTCTGTGTTGGAAATTTTGTAACGAATTCAACGAGGTGTGCCATTCCAACATTCGACCACTATTTCCCAGGGTTTTGATTAAAAACCGAAAATCGAGGTAATTTTCTTCGGATTTTGGCGTTGTCATAGGGGTGGGGGTCGTCATTTTTTTTCAAAAATTGTTCAAATGCAATTTCTTTTCTGGAAATGACACTTTGTTGGAAATTTTGTAACGAATTCAACGAGGTATGCCATTCAAACATTCGACCACTATTTCCCAGGATTTTGATTAAAAACCGAAAATCGATGTGATTTTCTTCGGATTTTGGCGTTGTCATAAGGGTGGAAGTCGTCATTTTTTTCAAAAATTGTTCAAATCCAGTTTTTTTTTCTGTAAATGACACTTTGTTGGAAATTTTGTAACGAATTCAACGAGGTATGTCATTCCAACATTCGACCACTATTTCCCAGGGGTTTGATTAAAATATCGAAAATCGAGGTGAATTTCTTCGGTCGTAATTTTATTTTCAAAAATTTGTTCATATGCAATTTTTTTCTGTAAATGACTCTGTGTTGGAAATTTTGTAACGAATTCAACGAGGTATGCCATTTTAACATTCGACCACTATTTCCCAGGGTTTTATGAAAATACCGACAATTGAGGTGATTTTCTTAGGATTTTGGCGTTGTCATAAGGGTGGGGGTCGTCATTTTTTTCAAAAATTGTTTATATGCAATTTTTTTCTGTAAATGACTCTGTGTTGGAAATTTTGTAACCAATTCAACAAGGTATGCCATTTCAACATTCGACCACTATTTCCCAGGGTTTTGATTAAAATACCGCAAATCGAGGTAATTTTCTTCGGATTTTGGCGTTGTCATAAGGGTGGGGGTCGTCATTTTTTTTTCAAAAATTTGTTCAAATGCAATTTCTTTTCTGTAAATGACACTTTGTTGGAAATTTAATAACGAATTCAACGAGGTATGCCATTCCAACATTCGACCTCTATTTCCCAGGGTTTTGATTAAAAAACCAAAAAATCGAGGTGATTTTCTTCGGATTTTGGCGTTGTCATAAGGGTGGGGGTCGTCATTTTTTTCAAAAATTGTTCAAATCCAGTTTTTTTTTCTGTAAATGACTCTGTGTTGGAAATTTTGTAACGAATTCAACGAGGTATGTCATTCCAACATTCGACCACTATTTCCCAGGGTTTTGATTAATCGAGGTGATTTTCTTCGGATTTTGGCGTTGTCATAAGGGTGGGGGTCGTCATTTTTTTTCAAAAATTGTTCATATGCAATTTCTTTTCTGTAAATGACACTTTGTTGGAAATTTTGTAACGAATTCAACGAGGTGTGCCATTCCAACATTCGACCACTATTTCCCAGGGTTTTGATTAAAATATCGAAAATCGAGGTGATTTTCTTCGGATTTTGGCGTTGTCATAAGGGTGGGGGTCGTCATTTTTTCACAAATTGTTCAAATGCAGTTTTTTTCTGTAAATGACACTTTGTTGAAAATTTTGTAACGAATTCAACGAGGTGTGCCATTCCAACATTCGACCACTATTTCCCAGGGTTTTGATTAAAATATCGAAAATCCAGGTTTTTGTTTTCGGATTTTGGAGTTGTCATAAGGGTGGGGGTCGTAATTTTATTTTCAAAAATTTGTTCAATTTGTGCAATTTTTTTCTGTAAATGACTCTGTGTTGGAAATTTTGTAACGAATTCAACGAGGTGTGCCATTCCAACATTCGACCACTATTTCCCAGGGTTTTGATTAAAAACCGAAAATCGAGGTAATTTTCTTCGGATTTTGGCGTTGTCATAGGGGTGGGGGTCGTCATTTTTTTCAAAAATTGTTCAAATGCAATTTCTTTTCTGTAAATGACACTTTGTTGGAAATTTTGTAACGAATTCAACGAGGTATGCCATTCAAACATTCGACCACTATTTCCCAGGGTTTTGATTAAAATACCGAAAATCGATGTGATTTTCTTCGGATTTTGGCGTTGTCATAAGGGTGGAAGTCGTCATTTTTTTTCAAAAATTGTTCAAATCCAGTTTTTTTTCTGTAAATGACACTTTGTTGGAAATTTTGTAACGAATTCAACGAGGTATGTCATTCCAACATTCGACCACTATTTCCCAGGGGTTTGATTAAAATATCGAAAATCGGGGTGAATTTCTTCGGTCGTAATTTTATTTTCAAAAATTTGTTCATATGCAATTTTTTTCTGTAAATGACTCTGTGTTGGAAATTTTGTAACGAATTCAACGAGGTATTCCATTTTAACATTCGACCACTATTTCCCAGGGTTTTGATGAAAATACCGACAATTGAGGTGATTTTCTTAGGATTTTGGCGTTGTCATAAGGGTGGTGGTCGTCATTTTTTTCAAAAATTGTTTATATGCAATTTTTTTCTGTAAATGACTCTGTGTTGGAAATTTTGTAACCAATTCAACAAGGTATGCCATTTCAACATTCGACCACTATTTCCCAGGGTTTTGATTAAAATACCGCAAATCGAGGTAATTTTCTTCGGATTTTGGCGTTGTCATAAGGGTGGGGGTCGTCATTTTTTTTTCAAAAATTTGTTCAAATGCAATTTCTTTTCTGTAAATGACACTTTGTTGGAAATTTAATAACGAATTCAACGAGGTATGCCATTCCAACATTCGACCTCTATTTCCCAGGGTTTTGATTAAAAACCAAAAAATCGAGGTGATTTTCTTCGGATTTTGGCGTTGTCATAAGGGTGGGGGTCGTCATTTTTTTCAAAAATTGTTCAAATCCAGTTTTTTTTCTGTAAATGACACTTTGTTGGAAATTTTGTAACGAATTCAACGAGGTATGTCATTCCAACATTCGACCACTATTTCCCAGGGTTTTGATTAAAAAAATCGAGGTGATTTTCTTCGGATTTTGGCGTTGTCATAAGGGTGGGGGTCGTCATTTTTTTCAAAAATTGTTCAAATGCAATTTCTTTTCTGTAAATGACACTTTGTTGGAAATTTTGTAACGAATTCAACGAGGTATGCCATTCCAACATTCGACCACTATTTCCCAGGGTTTTGATTAAAAACCGAAAATCGAGGTGATTTTCTTCGGATTTTGGCGTTGTCATAAGGGGGGGGTCGTCATTTTTTTCGAAAAATTAGTTCAAATGATATTTTTTTCTGTAAATGACACTTTGTTGGAAATTTTGTAACGAATTCAACGAGGTATGCCATTCCAACATTCGACCACTATTTCCCAGGGTTTTGATTAAAATATCGAAAATCGAGGTGAATTTTCTTCGGATTTTGGCGTTGTCATGGTTTATTTTCAAAAATTTGTTCATATGCAATTTTTTTCTGTAAATGACTCTGTGTTGGAAATTTTGTAACGAATTCAACGAGGTATGCCATTCCAACATTCGACCACTATTTCCCAGGGTTTTGATTAAAATACCGACAATTGAGGTCGGATTTTTTTGGCGTTGTCATAAGGGTGGGGGTCGTCATTTTTTTCAAAAATTGTTCATATGCAATTTTTTTTCTGTAAATGACACTTTGTTGGAAATTTTGTAACGAATTCAACGAGGTATGCCATTCCAACATTCGACCACTATTTCCCAGGGTTTTGATTAAAATACCGAAAATCGAGGTAATTTTCTTCGGATTTTGGCGTTGTCATAAGGGTGGGGGTCGTCATTTTTTTTCAAAAATTTGTTCAAATGCAATTTCTTTTCTGTAAATGACACTTTGTTGGAAATTTTGTAACGAATTCAACGAGGTATGCCATTCCAACATTCGACCACTATTTCCCAGGGTTTTGATTAAAATAACCAAAAATCGAGGTGATTTTCTTCGGATTTTGGCGTTGTCATAAGGGTGGGGGTCGTCATTTTTTTCAAAAATTGTTCAAATGCAGTTTTTTTTCTGTAAATGACACTTTGTTGGAAATTTTGTAACGAATTCAACGAGGTATGCCATTCCAACATTCGACCACTATTTCCCAGGGTTTTGATTAAAATACCGAAAATCGAGGTGATTTTCTTCGGATTTTGGCGTTGTCATAAGGGTGGGGGTCGTCATTTTTTTCAAAAATTGTTCATATGCAATTTTTTTTCTGTAAATGACACTTTGTTGGAAATTTTGTAACGAATTCAACGAGGTGTGCCATTCCAACATTCGACCACTATTTCCCAGGGTTTTGATTAAAATATCGAAAATCGAGGTGATTTTCTTCGGATTTTGGCGTTGTCATAAGGGTGGGGGTCGTCATTTTTTTCACAAATTGTTCAAATGCAGTTTTTTTTCTGTAAATGACACTTTGTTGGAAATTTTGTAACGAATTCAACGAGGTGTGCCATTCCAACATTCGACCACTATTTCCCAGGGTTTTGATTAAAATATCGAAAATCGAGGTGTTTTTCTTCGGATTTTGGCGTTGTCATAAGGGTGGGGGTCGTCATTTTTTTTTCAAAAATTTGTTCAAATTGTGCAATTTTTTTCTGTAAATGACACTTTGTTGGAAATTTTGTAACGAATTCAACGAGGTGTGCCATTCCAACATTCGACCACTATTTCCCAGGGTTTTGATTAAAATACCGAAAATCGAGGTGATTTTCTTCGGATTTTGGCGTTGTCATAGGGGTGGGGGTCGTCATTTTTTTCAAAAATTGTTCAAATGCAATTTCTTTTCTGTAAATGACACTTTGTTGGAAATTTTGTAACGAATTCAACGAGGTATGCCATTCCAACATTCGACCACTATTTCCCAGGGTTTTGATTAAAATACCGAAAATCGAGGTGATTTTCTTCGGATTTTGGCGTTGTCATAAGGGTGGGGGTCGTCATTTTTTTCAAAAATTAGTTCAAATGCAATTTTTTTCTGTAAATGACACTTTGTTGGAAATTTTGTAACGAATTCAACGAGGTATGCCATTCCAACATTCGACCACTATTTCCCAGGGTTTTGATTAAAATACCGAAAATCGAGGTGATTTTCTTCGGATTTTGGCGTTGTCATAAGGGTGGGGGTCGTCATTTTTTTTCAAAAATTGTTCAAATGCAATTTTTTTCTGTAAATGACACTTTGTTGGAAATTTTGTAACGAATTCAACGAGGTATGTGCCATTCCAACATTCGACCACTATTTCCCAGGGTTTTGATTAAAATACCGAAAATCGAGGTGATTTTCTTCGGATTTTGGCGTTGTCATAAGGGGGGGTGGTCATTTTTTTTCAAAAATTGTTCAAATGTTTTTCTGTAAATGACACTTTGTTGGAAATTTTGTAACGAATTCAACGAGGTGTGCCATTCCAACATTCGACCACTATTTCCCAGGGTTTTGATTAAAATACCGAAAATCGAGGTGATTTTTTTCGGATTTTGGCGTTGTCATAGGGGGGGGTTTTTTTTTTTAAAAAATTTTTCAAATGCAATTTCTTTTTCTGTAAATGACACTTTGTTGGAAATTTTGTAACGAATTCAACGAGGTGTGCCATTCCAACATTCGACCACTATTTCCCAGGGTTTTGATTAAAATACCGAAAATCGAGGTGATTTTCTTCGGATTTTGGCGTTGTCATAAGGGTGGGGGTCGTCATTTTTTTCAAAAATTGTTCAAATGCAATTTTTTTCTGTAAATGACACTTTGTTGGAAATTTTGTAACGAATTCAACGAGGTGTGCCATTCCAACATTCGACCACTATTTCCCAGGGTTTTGATTAAAATACCGAAAATCGAGGTGATTTTCTTCGGATTTTGGCGTTGTCATAAGGGTGGGGGTCGTCATTTTTTTCAAAAATTGTTCAAATGCAATTTTTTTCTGTAAATGACACTTTGTTGGAAATTTTGTAACGAATTCAACGAGGTATGCCATTCCAACATTCGACCACTATTTCCCAGGGTTTTGATTAAAATACCGAAAATCGAGGTGATTTTCTTCGGATTTTGGCGTTGTCATAAGGGTGGGGGTCGTCATTTTTTTCAAAAATTGTTCATATGCAATTTTTTTTCTGTAAATGACACTTTGTTGGAAATTTTGTAACGAATTCAACGAGGTGTGCCATTCCAACATTCGACCACTATTTCCCAGGGTTTTGATTAAAATACCGAAAATCGAGGTGATTTTCTTCGGATTTTGGCGTTGTCATAAGGGTGGGGGTCGTCATTTTTTTTCAAAAATTGTTCATATGCAATTTTTTTCTGTAAATGACACTTTGTTGGAAATTTTGTAACGAATTCAACGAGGTGTGCCATTCCAACATTCGACCACTATTTCCCAGGGTTTTGATTAAAATATCGAAAATCGAGGTGATTTTCTTCGGATTTTGGCGTTGTCATAAGGGTGGGGGTCGTCATTTTTTTCAAAAATTGTTCAAATGCAATTTTTTTCTGTAAATGACACTTTGTTGGAAATTTTGTAACGAATTCAACGAGGTGTGCCATTCCAACATTCGACCACTATTTCCCAGGGTTTTGATTAAAATACCGAAAATCGAGGTGATTTTCTTCGGATTTTGGCGTTGTCATAAGGGTGGGGGTCGTCATTTTTTTTCAAAAATTGTTCAAATGCAATTTTTTTTCTGTAAATGACACTTTGTTGGAAATTTTGTAACGAATTCAACGAGGTGTGCCATTCCAACATTCGACCACTATTTCCCAGGGTTTTGATTAAAATACCGAAAATCGAGGTGATTTTCTTCGGATTTTGGCGTTGTCATAAGGGTGGGGGTCGTCATTTTTTTTCAAAAATTGTTCATATGCAATTTTTTTTCTGTAAATGACACTTTGTTGGAAATTTTGTAACGAATTCAACGAGGTGTGCCATTCCAACATTCGACCACTATTTCCCAGGGTTTTGATTAAAATACCGAAAATCGAGGTGATTTTCTTCGGATTTTGGCGTTGTCATAAGGGTGGGGGTCGTCATTTTTTTTTAAAAAATTGTTCATATGCAATTTCTTTTCTGTAAATGACACTTTGTTGGAAATTTTGTAACGAATTCAACGAGGTGTGCCATTCCAACATTCGACCACTATTTCCCAGGGTTTTGATTAAAATACCGAAAATCGAGGTGATTTTCTTCGGATTTTGGCGTTGTCATAAGGGTGGGGGTCGTCATTTTTTTCAAAAATTGTTCATATGCAATTTCTTTTCTGTAAATGACACTTTGTTGGAAATTTTGTAACGAATTCAACGAGGTGTGCCATTCCAACATTCGACCACTATTTCCCAGGGTTTTGATTAAAATACCGAAAATCGAGGTGATTTTCTTCGGATTTTGGCGTTGTCATAAGGGTGGGGGTCGTCATTTTTTTCAAAAATTGTTCATATGCAATTTTTTTTCTGTAAATGACACTTTGTTGGAAATTTTGTAACGAATTCAACGAGGTGTGCCATTCCAACATTCGACCACTATTTCCCAGGGTTTTGATTAAAATACCGAAAATCGAGGTGATTTTCTTCGGATTTTGGCGTTGTCATAAGGGTGGGGGTCGTCATTTTTTTCAAAAATTGTTCATATGCAATTTCTTTTCTGTAAATGACACTTTGTTGGAAATTTTGTAACGAATTCAACGAGGTGTGCCATTCCAACATTCGACCACTATTTCCCAGGGTTTTGATTAAAATATCGAAAATCGAGGTGATTTTCTTCGGATTTTGGCGTTGTCATAAGGGTGGGGGTCGTCATTTTTTTTCAAAAATTGTTCAAATGCAGTTTTTTTTCTGTAAATGACACTTTGTTGGAAATTTTGTAACGAATTCAACGAGGTGTGCCATTCCAACATTCGACCACTATTTCCCAGGGTTTTGATTAAAATATCGAAAATCGAGGTGATTTTCTTCGGATTTTGGCGTTGTCATAAGGGTGGGGGTCGTCATTTTTTTTCAAAAATTGTTCAAATGCAATTTTTTTTCTGTAAATGACACTTTGTTGGAAATTTTGTAACGAATTCAACGAGGTGTGCCATTCCAACATTCGACCACTATTTCCCAGGGTTTTGATTAAAATACCGAAAATCGAGGTGATTTTCTTCGGATTTTGGCGTTGTCATAAGGGTGGGGGTCGTCATTTTTTTTCAAAAATTGTTCATATGCAATTTCTTTTCTGTAAATGACACTTTGTTGGAAATTTTGTAACGAATTCAACGAGGTGTGCCATTCCAACATTCGACCACTATTTCCCAGGGTTTTGATTAAAATACCGAAAATCGAGGTGATTTTCTTCGGATTTTGGCGTTGTCATAAGGGTGGGGGTCGTCATTTTTTTTTAAAAATTGTTCATATGCAATTTCTTTTCTGTAAATGACACTTTGTTGGAAATTTTGTAACGAATTCAACGAGGTGTGCCATTCCAACATTCGACCACTATTTCCCAGGGTTTTGATTAAAATATCGAAAATCGAGGTGATTTTCTTCGGATTTTGGCGTTGTCATAAGGGTGGGGGTCGTCATTTTTTTCAAAAATTGTTCATATGCAATTTCTTTTCTGTAAATGACACTTTGTTGGAAATTTTGTAACGAATTCAACGAGGTGTGCCATTCCAACATTCGACCACTATTTCCCAGGGTTTTGATTAAAATACCGAAAATCGAGGTGATTTTCTTCGGATTTTGGCGTTGTCATAAGGGTGGGGGTCGTCATTTTTTTTCAAAAATTGTTCATATGCAATTTCTTTTCTGTAAATGACACTTTGTTGGAAATTTTGTAACGAATTCAACGAGGTGTGCCATTCCAACATTCGACCACTATTTCCCAGGGTTTTGATTAAAATACCGAAAATCGAGGTGATTTTCTTCGGATTTTGGCGTTGTCATAAGGGTGGGGGTCGTCATTTTTTTTCAAAAATTGTTCATATGCAATTTCTTTTCTGTAAATGACACTTTGTTGGAAATTTTGTAACGAATTCAACGAGGTGTGCCATTCCAACATTCGACCACTATTTCCCAGGGTTTTGATTAAAATATCGAAAATCGAGGTGATTTTCTTCGGATTTTGGCGTTGTCATAAGGGTGGGGGTCGTCATTTTTTTTCAAAAATTGTTCATATGCAGTTTTTTTTCTGTAAATGACACTTTGTTGGAAATTTTGTAACGAATTCAATGAGGTGTGCCATTCCAACATTCGACCACTATTTCCCAGGGTTTTGATTAAAATATCGAAAATCGAGGTGATTTTCTTCGGATTTTGGCGTTGTCATAAGGGTGGGGGTCGTCATTTTTTTTCAAAAATTGTTCAAATGCAATTTTTTTCTGTAAATGACACTTTGTTGGAAATTTTGTAACGAATTCAACGAGGTGTGCCATTCCAACATTCGACCACTATTTCCCAGGGTTTTGATTAAAATACCGAAAATCGAGGTGATTTTCTTCGGATTTTGGCGTTGTCATAAGGGTGGGGGTCGTCATTTTTTTTCAAAAATTGTTCATATGCAATTTCTTTTCTGTAAATGACACTTTGTTGGAAATTTTGTAACGAATTCAACGAGGTGTGCCATTCCAACATTCGACCACTATTTCCCAGGGTTTTGATTAAAATATCGAAAATCGAGGTGATTTTCTTCGGATTTTGGCGTTGTCATAAGGGTGGGGGTCGTCATTTTTTTCAAAAATTGTTCAAATGCAATTTTTTTCTGTAAATGACTCTGTGTTGGAAATTTTGTAACGAATTCAACGAGGTGTGCCATTCCAACATTCGACCACTATTTCCCAGGGTTTTGATTAAAATACCGAAAATCGAGGTGATTTTCTTCGGATTTTGGCGTTGTCATAAGGGTGTTCAAATGCAATTTTTTTCTGTAAATGACTCTGTGTTGGAAATTTTGTAACGAATTCAACGAGGTGTGCCATTCCAACATTCGACCACTATTTCCCAGGGTTTTGATTAAAATACCGAAAATCGAGGTGATTTTCTTCGGATTTTGGCGTTGTCATAAGGGTGTTCAAATGCAATTTTTTTCTGTAAATGACTCTGTGTTGGAAATTTTGTAACGAATTCAACGAGGTATGCCATTCCAACATTCGACCACTATTTCCCAGGGTTTTGATTAAAATACCGTAAATCGAGGTGATTTTCTTCGGATTTTGGCGTTGTCATAAGGGTGGGGGTCTTCATTTTTTTCAAAAATTGTTCATATGCAATTTCTTTTCTGTAAATGACACTTTGTTGGAAATTTTGTAACGAATTCAACGAGGTGTGCCATTCCAACATTCGACCACTATTTCCCAGGGTTTTGATTAAAATATCGAAAATCGAGGTGATTTTCTTCGGATTTTGGCGTTGTCATAAGGGTGGGGGTCGTCATTTTTTTCAAAAATTGTTCATATGCAATTTCTTTTCTGTAAATGACACTTTGTTGGAAATTTTGTAACGAATTCAACGAGGTGTGCCATTCCAACATTCGACCACTATTTCCCAGGGTTTTGATTAAAATACCGAAAATCGAGGTGATTTTCTTCGGATTTTGGCGTTGTCATAAGGGTGGGGGTCGTCATTTTTTTTCAAAAATTGTTCATATGCAATTTCTTTTCTGTAAATGACACTTTGTTGGAAATTTTGTAACGAATTCAACGAGGTGTGCCATTCCAACATTCGACCACTATTTCCCAGGGTTTTGATTAAAATACCGAAAATCGAGGTGATTTTCTTCGGATTTTGGCGTTGTCATAAGGGTGGGGGTCGTCATTTTTTTTCAAAAATTGTTCATATGCAATTTCTTTTCTGTAAATGACACTTTGTTGGAAATTTTGTAACGAATTCAACGAGGTGTGCCATTCCAACATTCGACCACTATTTCCCAGGGTTTTGATTAAAATATCGAAAATCGAGGTAATTTTCTTCGGATTTTGGCGTTGTCATAAGGGTGGGGGTCGTCATTTTTTTCACAAATTGTTCAAATGCAGTTTTTTTTCTGTAAATGACACTTTGTTGGAAATTTTGTAACGAATTCAACGAGGTGTGCCATTCCAACATTCGACCACTATTTCCCAGGGTTTTGATTAAAATACCGAAAATCGAGGTGATTTTCTTCGGATTTTGGCGTTGTCATAAGGGTGGGGGTCGTCATTTTTTTTCAAAAATTGTTCAAATGCAATTTTTTTTCTGTAAATGACACTTTGTTGGAAATTTTGTAACGAATTCAACGAGGTGTGCCATTCCAACATTCGACCACTATTTCCCAGGGTTTTGATTAAAATATCGAAAATCGAGGTGATTTTCTTCGGATTTTGGCGTTGTCATAAGGGTGGGGGTCGTCATTTTTTTTCAAAAATTGTTCATATGCAATTTCTTTTCTGTAAATGACACTTTGTTGGAAATTTTGTAACGAATTCAACGAGGTGTGCCATTCCAACATTCGACCACTATTTCCCAGGGTTTTGATTAAAATACCGAAAATCGAGGTGATTTTCTTCGGATTTTGGCGTTGTCATAAGGGTGGGGGTCGTCATTTTTTTCAAAAATTGTTCAAATGCAATTTTTTTTCTGTAAATGACACTTTGTTGGAAATTTTGTAACGAATTCAACGAGGTGTGCCATTCCAACATTCGACCACTATTTCCCAGGGTTTTGATTAAAATATCGAAAATCGAGGTGATTTTCTTCGGATTTTGGCGTTGTCATAAGGGTGGGGGTCGTCATTTTTTTCAAAAATTGTTCAAATGCAATTTTTTTTCTGTAAATGACACTTTGTTGGAAATTTTGTAACGAATTCAACGAGGTGTGCCATTCCAACATTCGACCACTATTTCCCAGGGTTTTGATTAAAATACCGAAAATCGAGGTGATTTTCTTCGGATTTTGGCGTTGTCATAAGGGTGGGGGTCGTCATTTTTTTTCAAAAATTGTTCAAATGCAGTTTTTTTTCTGTAAATGACACTTTGTTGGAAATTTTGTAACGAATTCAACGAGGTGTGCCATTCCAACATTCGACCACTATTTCCCAGGGTTTTGATTAAAATACCGAAAATCGAGGTGATTTTCTTCGGATTTTGGCGTTGTCATAAGGGTGGGGGTCGTCATTTTTTTTCAAAAATTGTTCATATGCAATTTCTTTTCTGTAAATGACACTTTGTTGGAAATTTTGTAACGAATTCAACGAGGTGTGCCATTCCAACATTCGACCACTATTTCCCAGGGTTTTGATTAAAATATCGAAAATCGAGGTGATTTTCTTCGGATTTTGGCGTTGTCATAAGGGTGGGGGTCGTCATTTTTTTCACAAATTGTTCAAATGCAATTTTTTTCTGTAAATGACACTGTGTTGGAAATTTTGTAACGAATTCAACGAGGTGTGCCATTCCAACATTCGACCACTATTTCCCAGGGTTTTGATTAAAATACCGAAAATCGAGGTGATTTTATTCGGATTTTGGCGTTGTCATAAGGGTGGGGGTCTTCATTTTTTTCACAAATTGTGCAAATGCAGTTTTTTTTCTGTAAATGACACTTTGTTGGAAATTTTGTAACGAATTCAACGAGGTGTGCCATTCCAACATTCGACCACTATTTCCCAGGGTTTTGATTGAAATATCGAAAATCGAGGTGATTTTCTTCGGATTTTGGCGTTGTCATAAGGGTGGGGGTCGTCATTTTTTTCAAAAATTGTTCAAATGCAATTTTTTTCTGTAAATGACACTTTGTTGGAAATTTTGTAACGAATTCAACGAGGTGTGCCATTCCAACATTCGACCACTATTTCCCAGGGTTTTGATTAAAATACCGAAAATCGAGGTGATTTTCTTCGGATTTTGGCGTTGTCATAAGGGTGGGGGTCGTTATTTTTTTCAAAAATTGTTCATATGCAATTTCTTTTCTGTAAATGACACTTTGTTGGAAATTTTGTAACGAATTCAACGAGGTGTGCCATTCCAACATTCGACCACTATTTCCCAGGGTTTTGATTAAAATACCGAAAATCGAGGTGATTTTCTTCGGATTTTGGCGTTGTCATAAGGGTGGGGGTCGTCATTTTTTTTCAAAAATTGTTCATATGCAATTTCTTTTCTGTAAATGACACTTTGTTGGAAATTTTGTAACGAATTCAACGAGGTGTGCCATTCCAACATTCGACCACTATTTCCCAGGGTTTTGATTAAAATATCGAAAATCGAGGTGATTTTCTTCGGATTTTGGCGTTGTCATAAGGGTGGGGGTCGTCATTTTTTTCAAAAATTGTTCAAATGCAATTTTTTTTCTGTAAATGACTCTTTGTTGGAAATTTTGTAACGAATTCAACGAGGTGTGCCATTCCAACATTCGACCACTATTTCCCAGGGTTTTGATTAAAATACCGAAAATCGAGGTAATTTTCTTCGGATTTTGGCGTTGTCATAAGGGTGGGGGTCGTCATTTTTTTCAAAAATTGTTCAAATGCAATTTTTTTTCTGTAAATGACACTTTGTTGGAAATTTTGTAACGAATTCAACGAGGTGTGCCATTCCAACATTCGACCACTATTTCCCAGGGTTTTGATTAAAATACCGAAAATCGAGGTGATTTTCTTCGGATTTTGGCGTTGTCATAAGGGTGGGGGTCGTCATTTTTTTCAAAAATTGTTCATATGCAATTTCTTTTCTGTAAATGACACTTTGTTGGAAATTTTGTAACGAATTCAACGAGGTGTGCCATTCCAACATTCGACCACTATTTCCCAGGGTTTTGATTAAAATATCGAAAATCGAGGTGATTTTCTTCGGATTTTGGCGTTGTCATAAGGGTGGGGGTCGTCATTTTTTTCAAAAATTGTTCATATGCAATTTCTTTTCTGTAAATGACACTTTGTTGGAAATTTTGTAACGAATTCAACGAGGTGTGCCATTCCAACATTCGACCACTATTTCCCAGGGTTTTGATTAAAATATCGAAAATCGAGGTAATTTTCTTCGGATTTTGGCGTTGTCATAAGGGTGGGGGTCGTCATTTTTTTCACAAATTGTTCAAATGCAATTTTTTTCTGTAAATGACTCTGTGTTGGAAATTTTGTAACGAATTCAACGAGGTGTGCCATTCCAACATTCGACCACTATTTCCCAGGGTTTTGATTAAAATACCGAAAATCGAGGTAATTTTCTTCGGATTTTGGCGTTGTCATAAGGGTGGGGGTCGTCATTTTTTTCACAAATTGTTCAAATGCAATTTTTTTCTGTAAATGACACTTTGTTGGAAATTTTGTAACGAATTCAACGAGGTGTGCCATTCCAACATTCGACCACTATTTCCCAGGGTTTTGATTAAAATATCGAAAATCGAGGTGATTTTCTTCGGATTTTGGCGTTGTCATAAGGGTGGGGGTCGTCATTTTTTTTCAAAAATTGTTCATATGCAATTTCTTTTCTGTAAATGACACTTTGTTGGAAATTTTGTAACGAATTCAACGAGGTGTGCCATTCCAACATTCGACCACTATTTCCCAGGGTTTTGATTAAAATATCGAAAATCGAGGTGATTTTCTTCGGATTTTGGCGTTGTCATAAGGGTGGGGGTCGTCATTTTTTTTCAAAAATTGTTCATATGCAATTTCTTTTCTGTAAATGACACTTTGTTGGAAATTTTGTAACGAATTCAACGAGGTGTGCCATTCCAACATTCGACCACTATTTCCCAGGGTTTTGATTAAAATATCGAAAATCGAGGTGATTTTCTTCGGATTTTGGCGTTGTCATAAGGGTGGGGTCGTCATTTTTTTTCAAAAATTGTTCATATGCAGTTTTTTTTCTGTAAATGACACTTTGTTGGAAATTTTGTAACGAATTCAACGAGGTGTGCCATTCCAACATTCGACCACTATTTCCCAGGGTTTTGATTAAAATATCGAAAATCGAGGTGATTTTCTTCGGATTTTGGCGTTGTCATAAGGGTGGGGGTCGTCATTTTTTTCAAAAATTGTTCAAATGCAATTTTTTTTCTGTAAATGACACTTTGTTGGAAATTTTGTAACGAATTCAACGAGGTGTGCCATTCCAACATTCGACCACTATTTCCCAGGGTTTTGATTAAAATATCGAAAATCGAGGTGATTTTCTTCGGATTTTGGCGTTGTCATAAGGGTGGGGGTCGTAATTTTTTTTTCAAAAATTTGTTCAAATGCAATTTTTTCTGTAAATGACACTTTGTTGGAAATTTTGTAACGAATTCAACGAGGTGTGCCATTCCAACATTCGACCACTATTTCCCAGGGTTTTGATTAAAATACCGAAAATCGAGGTGATTTTCTTCGGATTTTGGCGTTGTCATAAGGGTGGGGGTCGTCATTTTTTTCAAAAATTGTTCAAATGCAATTTTTTTTCTGTAAATGACACTTTGTTGGAAATTTTGTAACGAATTCAACGAGGTATGCCATTCCAACATTCGACCACTATTTCCCAGGGTTTTGATTAAAATATCGAAAATCGAGGTGATTTTCTTCGGATTTTGGCGTTGTCATAAGGGTGGGGGTCGTCATTTTTTTTTCAAAAATTTGTTCATATGCAATTTTTTTTCTGTAAATGACACTTTGTTGGAAATTTTGTAACGAATTCAACGAGGTGTGCCATTCCAACATTCGACCACTATTTCCCAGGGTTTTGATTAAAATATCGAAAATCGAGGTGATTTTCTTCGGATTTTGGCGTTGTCATAAGGGTGGGGGTCGTCATTTTTTTTCAAAAATTGTTCATATGCAATTTCTTTTCTGTAAATGACACTTTGTTGGAAATTTTGTAACGAATTCAACGAGGTGTGCCATTCCAACATTCGACCACTATTTCCCAGGGTTTTGATTAAAATATCGAAAATCGAGGTGATTTTCTTCGGATTTTGGCGTTGTCATAAGGGTGGGGGTCGTCATTTTTTTCACAAATTGTTCAAATGCAATTTTTTTCTGTAAATGACACTTTGTTGGAAATTTTGTAACGAATTCAACGAGGTGTGCCATTCCAACATTCGACCACTATTTCCCAGGGTTTTGATTAAAATATCGAAAATCGAGGTGATTTTCTTCGGATTTTGGCGTTGTCATAAGGGTGGGGGTCTTCATTTTTTTTCAAAAATTGTTCATATGCAATTTCTTTTCTGTAAATGACACTTTGTTGGAAATTTTGTAACGAATTCAACGAGGTGTGCCATTCCAACATTCGACCACTATTTCCCAGGGTTTTGATTAAAATACCGAAAATCGAGGTGATTTTCTTCGGATTTTGGCGTTGTCATAAGGGTGGGGGTCGTCATTTTTTTTCAAAAATTGTTCATATGCAATTTCTTTTCTGTAAATGACACTTTGTTGGAAATTTTGTAACGAATTCAACGAGGTGTGCCATTCCAACATTCGACCACTATTTCCCAGGGTTTTGATTAAAAAACCGAAAAATCGAGGTAATTTTCTTCGGATTTTGGCGTTGTCATAAGGGTGGGGCTCGTCATTTTTTTTTCAAAAATTTGTTCAAATGCAATTTTTTCTGTAAATGACACTTTGTTGGAAATTTTATAACGAATTCAACGAGGTATGCCATTCCAACATTCGACCACTATTTCCCAGGGTTTTGATTAAAATATCGAAAATCGAAGTGATTTTCTTCGGATTTTGGCGTTGTCATAAGGGTGGGGGTCGTCATTTTTATACCCGTTACTCGTAGAGTAAAAGGGTATATTGTATTCGTGCAAAAGTATGTAACAGCTAGAAGGAAGCGTTTCCGACCCTATAAAGTATATATATTCTTGATCAGGGTCACTAGCCGAGTCGATATAGCCATGTCCGTCTGTCCGTCTGTCTGTCTGTTCGTATGAACGCTGAGATCTCGGAAACTATAAAAACTAGAAGATTGGCATTTTGCATGCAGATTCTAGGAGTTCCTACGCAGCGCAAGTTTGTTTCAAAAAGGTGCCACGCCCTCTTTAACGCCCACAATAGCTTATACACGATTTTAAAAATTTAAATATTTCGGAAAAGTAAAAATGCAGTTTTATTATGTTTATCAATACCTATCGAAATGTAAAAGAAATTTTTCAAATCGGACCATTCGTTAAAAAGTTATGCGTGATCAAAGTTTCTATCTCCATCTCCCTCGCACTCCCTTTACCTGAGTAACGGGTATTTGATAGTCGGGGCACCCGACTATAGCGTTCTCTCTTGTTTTTTCAAAAATTGTTCAAATGCATTTTTTTTTCTGTAAATGACACTTTGTTGGAAATTTTGTAACGAATTCAACGAGGTGTGCCATTCCAACATTCGACCACTATTTCCCAGGGTTTTGATTAATATATCGAAAATCGAGGTGATTTTCTTCGGATTTTGGCGTTGTCATAAGGGTGGGGGTCGTCATTTTTTTCACAAATTGTTCAAATGCAGTTTTTTTTCTGTAAATGACACTTTGTTGGAAATTTTGTAACGAATTTAATGAGGTGGGCCATTCCAACATTCGACCACTATTTCCCAGGGTTTTGATTAATATATCGAAAATCGAGGTGATTTTCTTCGGATTTTGGCGTTGTCATAAGGGTGGGGGTCGTCATTTTTTTCACAAATTGTTCAAATGCAGTTTTTTTTCTGTAAATGACACTTTGTTGGAAATTTTGTAACGAATTCAACGAGGTGTGCCATTCCAACATTCGACCACTATTTCCCAGGGTTTTGATTAAAATATCGAAAATCGAGGTGATTTTCTTCGGATTTTGGAGTTGTCATAAGGGTGGGGGTCGTAATTTTATTTTCAAAAATTTGTTCAATTTGTGCAATTTTTTTCTGTAAATGACTCTGTGTTGGAAATTTTGTAACGAATTCAACGAGGTGTGCCATTCCAACATTCGACAACTATTTCCCAGGGTTTTGATTAAAATATCGAAAATCGAGGTGATTTTCTTCGGATTTTGGAGTTGTCATAAGGGTGGGGGTCGTAATTTTATTTTCAAAAATTTGTTCAATTTGTGCAATTTTTTTCTGTAAATGACTCTGTGTTGGAAATTTTGTAACGAATTCAACGAGGTGTGCCATTCCAACATTCGACAACTATTTCCCAGGGTTTTGATTAAAAACCGAAAATCGAGGTAATTTTCTTCGGATTTTGGCGTTGTCATAAGGGTGGGGGTCGTCATTTTTTTCAAAAATTGTTCAAATCCAGTTTTTTTTCTGTAAATGACACTTTGTTGGCAATTTTGTAACGAATTCAACGAGGTATGCCATTCCAACATTCGACCACTATTTCCCAGGGTTTTGATTAAAATATCGAAAATCGAGGTGAATTTCTTCGGTCGTAATTTTATTTTCAAAAATTTGTTCAAATGCAATTTTTTTCTGTAAATGACTCTGTGTTGGAAATTTTGTAACGAATTCAACGAGGTATGCCATTCCAACATTCGACCACTATTTCCAAAGGTTTTGATTAAAATACCGTAAATCGAGGTGATTTTCTTCGGATTTTGGCGTTGTCATAAGGGTGGGGGTCTTAATTTTTTTTCAAAAATTGTTCATATGCAATTTGTTTTCTGTAAATGACACTTTGTTGGAAATTTTGTAACGAATTCAACGAGGTGTGCCATTCCAACATTCGACCACTATTTCCCAGGGTTTTGATTAAAATATCGAAAATCGAGGTGATTTTCTTCGGATTTTGGCGTTGTCATAAGGGTGGGGGTCGTCATTTTTTTCACAAATTGTTCAAATGCAGTTTTTTTTCTGTAAATGACACTTTGTTGGAAATTTTGTAACGAATTCAACGAGGTGTGCCATTCCAACATTCGACCACTATTTCCCAGGGTTTTGATTAAATATCGAAAATCGAGGTGATTTTCTTCGGATTTTGGCGTTGTCATAAGGGTGGGGGTCGTCATTTTTTTCACAAATTGTTCAAATGCAGTTTTTTTTCTGTAAATGACACTTTGTTGGAAATTTTGTAACGAATTCAACGAGGTGTGCCATTCCAACATTCGACCACTATTTCCCAGGGTTTTGATTAAAATATCGAAAATCGAGGTGATTTTCTTCGGATTTTGGCGTTGTCATAAGGGTGGGGGTCGTCATTTTTTTCACAAATTGTTCAAATGCAGTTTTTTTTCTGTAAATGACACTTTGTTGGAAATTTTGTAACGAATTCAACGAGGTGTGCCATTCCAACATTCGACCACTATTTCCCAGGGTTTTGATTAAAATATCGAAAATCGAGGTGATTTTCTTCGGATTTTGGAGTTGTCATAAGGGTGGGGGTCGTAATTTTATTTTCAAAAATTTGTTCAATTTGTGCAATTTTTTTCTGTAAATGACTCTGTGTTGGAAATTTTGTAACGAATTCAACGAGGTATGCCATTCCAACATTCGACCACTATTTCCCAGGGTTTTGATTAAAATATCGAAAATCGAGGTGATTTTCTTCGGATTTTGGAGTTGTCATAAGGGTGGGGGTCGTAATTTTATTTTCAAAAATTTGTTCAAATGCAATTTTTTTCTGTAAATGACTCTTTGTTGGAAATTTTGTAACGAATTCAACGAGGTATGCCATTCCAACATTCGACCACTATTTCCCAGGGTTTTGATTAAAATATCGAAAATCGAGGTAATTTTCTTCGGATTTTGGCGTTGTCATAAGGGTGGGGGTCGTCATTTTTTTCACAAATTGTTCAAATGCAGTTTTTTTTCTGTAAATGACACTTTGTTGGAAATTTTGTAACGAATTCAACGAGGTGTGCCATTCCAACATTCGACCACTATTTCCCAGGGTTTTGATTAAAATATCGAAAATCGAGGTGATTTTCTTCGGATTTTGACGTTGTCATAAGGGTGGGGGTCGTCATTTTTTTCACAAATTGTTCAAATGCAGTTTTTTTTCTGTAAATGACACTTTGTTGGAAATTTTGTAACGAATTCAACGAGGTATGCCATTCCAACATTCGACCACTATTTCCCAGGGTTTTGATTAAAATATCGAAAATCGAGGTGATTTTCTTCGGATTTTGGAGTTGTCATAAGGGTGCGGGTCGTAATTTTATTTTCAAAAATTTGTTCAATTTGTGCAATTTTTTTCTGTAAATGACTCTGTGTTGGAAATTTTGTAACGAATTCAACGAGGTATGCCATTCCAACATTCAACCACTATTTCCCAGGGTTTTGATTAAAATATCGAAAATCGAGGTGATTTTCTTCGGATTTTGGCGTTGTCATAAGGGTGGGGGTCGTCATTTTTTTCACAAATTGTTCAAATGCAGTTTTTTTTCTGTAAATGACACTTTGTTGGAAATTTTGTAACGAATTCAACGAGGTATGCCATTCCAACATTCGACCACTATTTCCCAGGGTTTTGATTAAAATATCGAAAATCGAGGTGATTTTCTTCGGATTTTGGAGTTGTCATAAGGGTGCGGGTCGTAATTTTATTTTCAATTTTATTTTCAAAAATTTGTTCAATTTGTGCAATTTTTTTCTGTAAATGACTCTGTGTTGGAAATTTTGTAACGAATTCAACGAGGTATGCCATTCCAACATTCAACCACTATTTCCCAGGGTTTTGATTAAAATATCGAAAATCGAGGTGATTTTCTTCGGATTTTGGCGTTGTCATAAGGGTGGGGGTCGTCATTTTTTTCACAAATTGTTCAAGTGCAGTTTTTTTTCTGTAAATGACACTTTGTTGGAAATTTTGTAACGAATTCAACGAGGTATGCCATTCCAACATTCGACCACTATTTCCCAGGGTTTTGATTAAAATATCGAAAATCGAGGTGATTTTCTTCGGATTTTGGACGTTGTCATAAGGGTGCGGAGTCGTAATTTTGATTTTTGCAAATTTATTTTCAAAAATTTGTTCAATTTGTGCAATTTTTTTCTGTAAATGACTCTGTGTTGGAAATTTTGTAACGAATTCAACGAGGTATGCCATTCCAACATTCGACCACTATTTCCCAGGGTTTTGATTAAAATATCGAAAATCGAGGTGATTTTCTTCGGATTTTGGCGTTGTCATAAGGGTGGGGGTCGTCATTTTTTTCACAAATTGTTCAAATGCAGTTTTTTTTCTGTAAATGACACTTTGTTGGAAATTTTGTAACGAATTCAACGAGGTATGCCATTCCAACATTCGACAACTATTTCCCAGGGTTTTGATTAAAATATCGAAAATCGAGGTGATTTTCTTCGGATTTTGGAGTTGTCATAAGGGTGGGGGTCGTAATTTTATTTTCAAAAATTTGTTCAATTTGTGCAATTTTTTTCTGTAAATGACTCTGTGTTGGAAATTTTGTAACGAATTCAACGAGGTGTGCCATTCCAACATTAGACAACTATTTCCCAGGGTTTTGATTAAAAACCGAAAATCGAGGTAATTTTCTTCGGATTTTGGCGTTGTCATAAGGGTGGGGGTCATCATATTTTTTCAAAAATTGTTCAAATGCAATTTCTTTTCTGTAAATGACACTTTGTTGGAAATTTTGTAACGAATTCAACGAGGTATGCCATTCCAACATTCGACCACTATTTCTTAGGGTTTTGATTAAAAAACCGAAAAATCGAGGTGATTTTCTTCGGATTTTGGCGTTGTCATAAGGGTGGGGGTCGTCATTTTTTTTTCGAAAAATTAGTTCAAATGATATTTTTTTCTGTAAATTCCACTTTGTTGAAAATTTTGTAACGAATTCACCGAGGTATGCCATTTTAACATTCGACCACTATTTCCCAGGGTTTTATGAAAATACCGACAATTGATGTGATTTTCTTCGGATTTTGGCGTTGTCATAAGGGTGGGGGTCGTCATTTTTTTCAAAAATTGTTCAAATGCAATTTTTTCCGGTAAATGACTCTGTGTTGGAAATTTTGTAACGAATTCAACAAGGTATGCCATTCCAACATTCGACCACTATTTCCCAGGGTTTTGATTAAAATACCGAAAATCGAGGTGATTTTCTTCGGATTTTCGAGTTGTCATAAGGGTGGGGGTCGTCATTTTTTTTCAAAATTGTTCATATGCAATTTATTTTCTGTAAATGATACTTTGTTGGAAATTTTTTAACGAATTCAACGAAGTGTCCCATTCCAACATTCGACCACTATTTCCACTATTTTGATTAAATATCGAAAATCGAGGTGATTTTCTTCGGATTTTGGCGTTGTCTTAAGGGTGGGGGTCATCATTTTTTTCGATAAATTAATTCAAATGATCTTTTTTTGCTGTAAATGACACTTTGTTGGAAATTTTGTAACAAATTCAACATTCGACCACTATTTCCCAGGGTTTTGTTTAAAAAACCAAAAAATCTAGGTGATTTTCTTCGGATTTTGGCGTTGTCATAAGGGTGGGGGTCGTCATTTTTTTCCAAAATTGTTTAAAGGCAGGTTTTTTTCTGTAAATGACACTTTGTTGGAAATTTTGTAACGAATTCAACGAGGTATGCCATTCAAACATTCGACCATTATTTCCCAGGATTTTGATTAAAAACCGAAAATCGAGGTGATTTTCTTCGGATTTTGGCGTTGTCATAAGGGTGGGGGTGGTCATTTTTTTCCAAAATTGTTCAAATCCAGTTTTTTTTTCTGTAAATGACTCTGTGTTGAAAATTTTGTAACGAATTCAACGAGGTATGCCATTCCAACATTCGACCACTATTTCCCAGGGTTTTGATTAAAATATCGAAAATCGAGGTGATTTTCTTCGGTCGTAATTTTATTTTCAAAAATTTGTTCAAATGCAATTTTTTTCTGTAAATGACTCTGTGTTGAAAATTTTGTAACGAACTCAACGAGGTATGCCATTCCAACATTCGACCACTATTTCCCAGGGTTTTGATTAAATATCGAAAATCGAGGTGATTTTCTTCGGATTTTGGCGTTGTCTTAAGGGTGGGGGTCATCATTTTTTTCGATAAATTAATTCAAATGATCTTTTTTTGCTGTAAATGACACTTTGTTGGAAATTTTGTAACAAATTCAACATTCGACCACTATTTCCCAGGGTTTTGTTTAAAAAACCAAAAAATCGAGGTGATTTTCGTCGGATTTTGGCGTTGTCATAAGGGTGGGGGTCGTCATTTTTTTCCAAAATTGTTTAAAGGCAGGTTTTTTTCTGTAAATGACACTTTGTTGGAAATTTTGTAACGAATTCGACGAGGTATGCCATTCCAACATTCGACCACTATTTCCCAGGATTTTGATTAAAAACCGAAAATCAAGGTGATATTCGATATTATTTCCTTAAAATTTGAATGCAATTTTTTTCTGTAAAATTTTTAACCGAATTCAATACGAGGTATGCCATTCCAACATTCGACCACTATTTCCCAGGGTTTTGATTAAAATACCGAAAATCGAGGTGATTTTCGACGGATTTTGGCGTTGTCATAAGGGTGGGGGTCGTCATTTTTTTTTCAAAAATTTGTTCAAATGCAATTTCTTTTCTGTAAATGACACTTTGTTGGAAATTTTGTAACGAATTCAACGAGGTATGCCATTCCAACATTCGACCACTATTTCCCAGGGTTTTGATTAAAATATCGAAAATCGAGGTGATTTTCTTCGGATCTTGTCGTTGTCATAAGGGTGGGGTCGTCATTTTTTTTTCAAAAATTTGTTCAAATGCAATTTCTTTTCTGTAAATGACACTTTGTTGGAAATTTTGTAACGAATTCAACGAGGGATGCCATTCCAACATTCGACCACTATTTCCCACGGTTTTGATTAAAAAACCGAAAAATCGAGCTGATTTTATCCGGATTTTAGCGTTGTCATAAGGGTGGGGGTCGTCATTTTTTTCAAAAATTTTTCAAATGCAATTTTTTCTGTAAATGACACTTTGTTGGAAATATTGTAACGAATTCAACGAGGTATGCCATTCCAACAGTCGACTACTATTTCCTAGGGTTTTGATTAAAAAACCGAAAAATCGAGGTGATTTTCTTCGGATTTTGGCGTTGTCATAATGGTGGGGGTCGTCATATTTTTTCAAAAATTGTTCAAATGCAGTTTTTTTGCTGTAAATGACACTTTGTTGGAAATTTTGTAACGAATTCAACGAGGTATGCCATTCCAACATTCGACCACTATTTCCCAGGGTTTTGATTAAAATATGGATAATCGAGGTGATTTTCTTCGGATTTTGGAGTTGTCATAAGGGTGGGGGTCGTCATTTTTTTTTCAAAAATTTGTTTAAATGCAATTTCTTTTCTGTAAATGACACTTTGTTGGAAATTTTGTAACGAATTCAACGAGGTATGCCATTCCAACATTCGACCACTATTTCCCAGGGTTTTGATTAAAAAAACAAGAAAGCGAGGTGATTTTCTTCGGATTTTGGCGTTGTCATAAGGGTGGGGGTCGTTATTTTATTTTCAAAAATTTGTTCAAATTAAATTTTTTTTCTGTAAATGACTCTGTGTTGGAAATTTTGTAACGAATTCAACGAGGTATGCCATTCTAACATTCGACCACTATTTCCCAGGGTTTTGATTAAAAACCGAAAATCGAGGTAATTTTCTTCGGATTTTGGCGTTGTCATAAGGGTGGCGGTCATCATTTTTTTTCAAAAATTGTTCAAATGCAATTTCTTTTCTGTAAATGACACTTTGTTGGAAATTTTGTAACGAATTCAACGAGGTATGCCATTCCAACATTCGACCACTATTTCCCAGGGTTTTGATTAATATATCGAAAATCGAGGTGATTTTCTTCGGATTTTGGCGTTGTCATAAGGGTGGGGGTCGTCATTTTTTTCACAAATTGTTCAAATGCAGTTTTTTTCTGTAAATGACACTTTGTTGGAAATTTTGTAACGAATTCAACGAGGTATGCCATTCCAACATTCGACCACTATTTCCCAGGGTTTTGATTAAAATATCGAAAATCGAGGTGATTTTCTTCGGATTTTGGGTTGTCATAAGGGTGGGGGTCGTAATTTTATTTTCAAAAATTTGTTCAAATGTGCAATTTTTTCTGTAAATGACTCTGTGTTGGAAATTTTGTAACGAATTCAACGAGGTATGCCATTCCAACATTCGACCACTATTTCCCAGGGTTTTGATTAAAATACCGAAAATCGAGGTGATTTTCTTCGGAATTTTGGCGTTGTCATAAGGGTGGGGGTCGTCATTTTTTTTCAAAAATTGTTCAAATGCAGTTTTTTTTCTGTAAATGACACTTTGTTGGAAATTTTGTAACGAATTCAACGAGGTGTGCCATTCCAACATTCGACCACTATTTCCCAGGGTTTTGATTAAAATATCGAAAATCGAGGTGATTTTCTTCGGATTTTGGGTTGTCATAAGGGTGGGGTCGTAATTTTATTTTCAAAAATTTGTTCAAATTGTGCAATTTTTTTCTGTAAATGACTCTGTGTTGGAAATTTTGTAACGAATTCAACGAGGTATGCCATTCCAACATTCGACCACTATTTCCCAGGGTTTTGATTAAAATATCGAAAATCGAGGTGATTTTCTTCGGATTTTGGCGTTGTCATAAGGGTGGGGGTCGTCATTTTTTTCACAAATTGTTCAAATGCAGTTTTTTTTCTGTAAATGACACTTTGTTGGAAATTTTGTAACGAATTCAACGAGGTGTGCCATTCCAACATTCGACCACTATTTCCCAGGGTTTTGATTAAAATATCGAAAATCGAGGTGATTTTCTTCGGATTTTGGAGTTGTCATAAGGGTGGGGGTCGTAATTTTATTTTCAAAAATTTGTTCAATTTGTGCAATTTTTTTCTGTAAATGACTCTGTGTTGGAAATTTTGTAACGAATTCAACGAGGTGTGCCATTCCAACATTCGACAACTATTTCCCAGGGTTTTGATTAAAATACCGAAAATCGAGGTAATTTTCTTCGGATTTTGGCGTTGTCATAAGGGTGGGGGTCGTCATTTTTTTTCAAAAATTTGTTCAAATGCAATTTTTTCTGTAAATGACACTTTGTTGGAAATTTTGTAACGAATTCAACGAGGTATGGCATTCTAACATTCGACCACTATTTCCCAGGGTTTTGATTAAAAAACAAAAAAATCGAGGTGATTTTCTTCGGATTTTGGCGTTGTCATAAGGGTGGGGGTCGTCATTTTTTTTTCAAAAAATTTTTCAAATGCAATTTCTTTTCTGTAAATGACACTTTGTTGGAAATTTTGTAACGAATTCAAAGAGGTGTGCCATTCCAACATTCGACCACTATTTCCCAGGGTTTTGATTAAAATATCGAAAATCGAGGTGATTTTCTTCGGATTTTGGCGTTGTCATAAGGGTGGGGGTCGTCATTTTTTTTCAAAAATTGCTTCAAATGCAGTTTTTTTCTGTAAATGACACTTTGTTGGAAATTTTGTAACGAATTCAACGAGGTATGCCATTCCAACATTCGACCACTATTTCCCAGGGTTTTGATTAAAATATCGAAAATCGAGGTGATTTTCTTCGGATTTTGGAGTTGTCATAAGGGTGGGGGTCGTAATTTTATTTTCCAAAATTTGTTCAATTTGTGCAATTTTTTTCTGTAAATGACTCTGTGTTGGAAATTTTGTAACGAATTCAACGAGGTGTGCCATTCCAACATTCGACCACTATTTCCCAGGGTTTTGATTAAAAACCGAAAATCGAGGTAATTTTCTTCGGATTTTGGCGTTGTCATAAGGGTGGGGGTCATCATATTTTTTCAAAAATTGTTCAAATGCAATTTCTTTTCTGTAAATGACACTTTGTTGGAAATTTTGTAACGAATTCAACGAGGTATGCCATTCCAACATTCGACCACTATTTCTTAGGGTTTTGATTAAAAAACCGAAAAATCGAGTTGATTTTCTTCGGATTTTGGCGTTGTCATAAGGGGGGTCATCATTTTTTTTTCGAAAAATTAGTTCAAATGATATTTTTTTCTGTAAATTCCACTTTGTTGAAAATTTTGTAACGAATTCACCGAGGTATGCCATTTTAACATTCGACCACTATTTCCCAGGGTTTTATGAAAATACCGACAATTGATGTGATTTTCTTCGGATTTTGGCGTTGTCATAAGAGTGGGGGTCGTCATTTTTTTCAAAAATTGTTCAAATGCAATTTTTTTCTGTAAATGATACTTTGTTGGAAATTTTTTAACGAATTCAACGAAGTGTCCCATTCCAACATTCGACCACTATTTCCCAGGGTTTTGATTAAATATCGAAAATCGAGGTGATTTTCTTCGGATTTTGGCGTTGTCTTAAGGGTGGGGGTCATCATTTTTTTCGATAAATTAATTCAAATGATCTTTTTTTGCTGTAAATGACACTTTGTTGGAAATTTTGTAACAAATTCAACGAGGTATGTCATTTCAACATTCGACCACTATTTCCCAGGGTTTTGTTTAAAAAACCAAAAAATCGAGGTGATTTTCTTCGGATTTTGGCGTTGTCATAAGGGTGGGGGTCGTCATTTTTTTCAAAATTGTTCAAAGGCAGGTTTTTTTCTGTAAATGACACTTTGTTGGAAATTTTGTAACGAATTCAACGAGGTATGCCATTCCAACATTCGACCACTATTTCCCAGGGTTTTGATTAAAATATCGAAAATCGAGGTGATTTTCTTCGGTTTTGGCGTTTCATAAAGTTTTTTTTTTCAAAAATTTGTTCAAATGATTTTTTTCTGTAAATTCCACTTTAAATTTTTAAGAATTCAACGAGGTATGCCATTCAACATTCGACCACTATTTCCCAGGGTTTTATAAAATCCGACAATCGATGTGATTTTCTTCGGATTTTGGCGTTGTCATAAGGGTGGGGTCGTCATTTTTTCAAAAATTGTTCAAATGCATTTTTTCTGTAAATGACACTTTGTTGGAAATTTTGTAACGAATTCAACGAGGTGTGCCATTTCAAACATTCGACCACTATTTCCCAGGGTTTTGATTAAAAACCGAAAATCGAGGTGATTTTCTTCGGATTTTGGCGTTGTCATAAGGGTGGGGGTCGTCATTTTTTCCAAAATTGATTCAAATGAGGTTTTTTTCTGTAAATGACACTTTGTTGGAAATTTTGTAACGAATTCAACGAGGTATGCCATTCCAACATTCGACCACTATTTCCCAGGGTTTTGATTAAAATACCAAAAAATCGAGGTGATTTTTTTTTTGGTCTCATTTTTTCAAAATTGTTTAAAGGCGGTTTTTCGTAAATACATTTTTTTTTTTTTTTTTAATTATTTTGGGGGGTTTCCTTTTCAAATTTTCCCTTTTTTCCGGGTTTTATTTTATTTTCAAAAATTTGTTCAAATTAAATTTTTTTTCTGTAAATGACTCTGTGTTGGAAATTTTGTAACGAATTCAACGAGGTATGCCATTCAAACATTCGACCATTATTTCCCAGGATTTTGATTAAAAACCGAAAATCGAGGTGATTTTCTTCGGATTTTGGCGTTGTCATAAGGGTGGGGGTGGTCATTTTTTTCCAAAATTGTTCAAATCCAGTTTTTTTTTCTGTAAATGACACTTTGTTGGAAATTTTGTAACGAATTCGACGAGGTATGCCATTCCAACATTCGACCACTATTTCCCAGGGTTTTGATTAAAATACCGAAAATCGAGGTGATTTTCGACGGATTTTGGCGTTGTCATAAGGGTGGGGGTCGTCATTTTTTTTTCAAAAATTTGTTTAAATGCAATTTTTTTCTGTAAATGACTCTTTGTTGGAAATTTTGTAACGAATTCAACGAGGTATGCCATTCCAACATTCGACCACTATTTCCCAGGGTTTTGATTAAAAAAACAAGAAAGCGAGGTGATTTTCTTCGGATTTTGGCGTTGTCATAAGGGTGGGGGTCGTTATTTTATTTTTCAAAAATTTGTTCAAATTAAATTTTTTTCTGTAAATGACTCTGTGTTGGAAATTTTGTAACGAATTCAACGAGGTATGCCATTCTAACATTCGACCACTATTTCCCAGGGTTTTGATTAAAAACCGAAAATCGAGGTAATTTTCTTCGGATTTTGGCGTTGTCATAAGGGTGGCGGTCATCATTTTTTTTCAAAAATTGTTCAAATGCAATTTCTTTTCTGTAAATGACACTTTGTTGGAAATTTTGTAACGAATTCAACGAGATATGCCATTCCAACATTCGACCACTATTTCCCAGGGTTTTGATTAAAAAACCGAAAAATCGAGGTGATTTTCTTCGGATTTTTGGCGTTGTCATAAGGGTGGGGGTCATTATTTTTTTCGAAAAATTAGTTCCAATGATATTTTTTTTTCTGTAAATTCCACTTTGTAGAAAATTTTGTAACGAATTCACCGAGGTATGCCATTTTAACATTCGACCACTATTAACCGACAATTGAGGTAATTTTCTTCGGATTTTGGCGTTGTCATAAGAGTGGGGGTCGTCATTTTTTTTTAAATTTGTTCAAATGCAATTTTTTCTGTAAATGACACTTTGTTGGAAATTTTGTAACAAATTCAACGATGTATGCCATTCCAACATTCGACCACTATTTCCCAGGGTTTTGATTAAAAACCGAAAAATCGAGCTGATTTTATCCGGATTTTAGCGCTGTCATGAGGGTGGGGGTCGTCATTTTTTTTCAAAAATTGTTCAAATGCATTTTTTTTCCGTAAATGACACTTTGTTGGAAATTTTGTAACGAATTCAACGAGGTATGCCATTCCAACATTCGACCACTATTTCCCAGGGTTTTGATTAAAAACCGAAAATTGAGGTGATTTTCTTCGGATTTTGGCGTTGTCATAAGGGTGGGGGTCGTCATTTTTTTCAAAAATTGTTCAAATGCAGTTTTTTTGCTGTAAATGACACTTTGTTGGAAATTTTGTAACAAATTCAACGAGGTATGTCATTCCAACATTCGACCACTATTTCCCAGGGTTTTGTTTAAAAAACCAAAAAATCGAGGTGATTTTCTTCGGATTTTGGCGTTGTCGTAAGGGTGGGGGTGGTCATTTTTTTCCAAAAATTGTTCAAATGCTGGTTTTTTTTCTGTAAATGACACATTGTTGGAAATTTTGTAACGAATTCAACGAGGTATGCCATTCTAACATTCGACCACTATTTCCCAGGGTTTTGATTAAAAACCGAAAATCGAGGTAATTTTCTTCGGATTTTGGCGCTGTCATAAGGGTGGCGGTCATCATTTTTTTCAGAAATTTTTCAAATGCAATTTCTTTTCTGTAAATGACACTTTGTTGGAAATTTTGTAACGAATTCAACGAGGTATGCCATTCCAACATTCGACCACTATTTCCCAGGGTTTTGATTAAAAACCGAAAAATCGAGGTGATTTTCTTCGGATTTTGGCGTTGTCATAAGGGTGGGGGTCGAGGTATGCCATTCAAACATTCGACCATTATTTCCCAGGATTTTGATTAAAAACCGAAAATTGAGGTGATTTTCTTCGGATTTTGGCGTTGTCATAAGGGTGGGGTCGTCATTTTTTTCCAAAAATTGTTCAAATCCAGTTTTTTTTCTGTAAATGACACTTTGTTGGAAATTTTGTAACGAATTCGACGAGGTATGCCATTCCAACATTCGACCACTATTTCCCAGGGTTTTGATTAAAATACCGAAAATCGAGGTGATTTTCTTCGGATTTTGGCGTTGTCATAAGGGTGGGGGTCGTCATTTTTTTTCAAAAATTTGTTCAAATGCAATTTCTTTTCTGTAAATGACACTTTGTTGGAAATTTTGTAACGAATTCAACGAGGTATGCCATTCCAACATTCGACCACTATTTCCCAGGGTTTTGATTAAAAAAACAAGAAAGCGAGGTGATTTTCTTCGGATTTTGGCGTTGTCATAAGGGTGGGGGTCGTTATTTTATTTTCAAAAATTTGTTCAAATTAAATTTTTTTCTGTAAATGACTCTGTGTTGGAAATTTTGTAACGAATTCAACGAGGTATGCCATTCTAACATTCGACCACTATTTCCCAGGGTTTTGATTAAAAACCGAAAATCGAGGTAATTTTCTTCGGATTTTGGCGTTGTCATAAGGGTGGCGGTCATCATTTTTTTTCAAAAATTGTTCAAATGCAATTTCTTTTCTGTAAATGACACTTTGTTGGAAATTTTGTAACGAATTCAACGAGATATGCCATTCCAACATTCGACCACTATTTCCCAGGGTTTTGATTAAAAAACCGAAAATCGAGGTGATTTTCTTCGGATTTTTGGCGTTGTCATAAGGGTGGGGTCATTATTTTTTTCGAAAAATTAGTTCCAATGATATTTTTTTTCTGTAAATTCCACTTTGTAGAAAATTTTGTAACGAATTCACCGAGGTATGCCATTTTAACATTCGACCACTATTAAACCGACAATTGAGGTAATTTTCTTCGGATTTTGGCGTTGTCATAAGAGTGGGGGTCGTCATTTTTTTTTAAAAATTTGTTCAAATGCAATTTTTTTCTGTAAATGACACTTTGTTGGAAATTTTGTAACAAATTCAACGATGTATGCCATTCCAACATTCGACCACTATTTCCCAGGGTTTTGATTAAAAACCGAAAAATCGAGGTGATTTTATCCGGATTTTAGCGCTGTCATGAGGGTGGGGGTCGTCATTTTTTTCAAAAATTGTTCAAATGCATTTTTTTTTTCCGTAAATGACACTTTGTTGGAAATTTTGTAACGAATTCAACGAGGTATGCCATTCCAACATTCGACCACTATTTCCCAGGGTTTTGATTAAAAACCGAAAATTGAGGTGATTTTCTTCGGATTTTGGCGTTGTCATAAGGGTGGGGGTCGTCATTTTTTTCAAAAATTGTTCAAATGCAGTTTTTTTGCTGTAAATGACACTTTGTTGGAAATTTTGTAACAAATTCAACGAGGTATGTCATTCCAACATTTGACCACTATTTCCCAGGGTTTTGTTTAAAAAACCAAAAAATCGAGGTGATTTTCTTCGGATTTTGGCGTTGTCGTAAGGGTGGGGGTGGTCATTTTTTTCCAAAATTGTTCAAATGCTGGTTTTTTTCTGTAAATGACACATTGTTGGAAATTTTGTAACGAATTCAACGAGGTATGCCATTCTAACATTCGACCACTATTTCCCAGGGTTTTGATTAAAAACCGAAAATCGAGGTAATTTTCTTCGGATTTTGGCGCTGTCATAAGGGTGGGGGTCATCATTTTTTTTCAAAAATTTTTCAAATGCAATTTCTTTTCTGTAAATGACACTTTGTTGGAAATTTTGTAACGAATTCAACGAGGTCTGCCATTCCAACATTCGACCACTATTTCCCAGGGTTTTGATTAAAATATGGATAATCGAGGTGATTTTCTTCGGATTTTGGAGTTGTCATAAGGGTGAGGGACGTCATTTTTTTTTCAAAAATTTGTTTAAATGCAATTTTTTTTCTGTAAATGACTCTGTGTTGGAAATTTTGTAACGAATTCAACGAGGTATGCCATTCCAACATTCGACCACTATTTCCCAGGGTTTTTGATTAAAAAAACAAGAAAGCGAGGTGATTTTCTTCGGATTTTGGCGTTGTCATAAGGGTGGGGGTCGTTATTTTATTTTTAAAAATTTGTTCAAATTAAATTTTTTTCTGTAAATGACTCTGTGTTGGAAATTTTGTAACGAATTCAACGAGGTATGCAATTCTAACATTCGACCACTATTTCCCAGGGTTTTGATTAAAAACCGAAAATCGAGGTAATTTTCTTCGGATTTTGGCGTTGTCATAAGGGTGGCGGTCATCATTTTTTTTCAAAAATTGTTCAAATGCAATTTTTTTCTGTAAATGACACTTTGTTGGAAATTTTGTAACGAATTCAACGAGGTATGCCATTCCAACATTCGACCACTATTTCCCAGGGTTTTGATTAAAAAACCGAAAAATCGAGGTGATTTTCTTCGGATTTTGGCGTTGTCATAAGGGTGGAGGTCATCTTTTTTTTCGAAAAATTAGTTCCAATGATATTTTTTTTTCTGTAAATTCCACTTTGTAGAAAATTTTGTAACGAATTCACCGAGGTATGCCATTTTAACATTCGACCACTATTACCGACAATTGAGGTAATTTTCTTCGGATTTTGGCGTTGTAATAAGGGTGGGGGTCGTCATTTTTTTTTTTTAAAATTTGTTCAAATGCAATTTTTTCTGTAAATGACACTTTGTTGGAAATTTTGTAACGAATTCAACGAGGTATGCCATTCTAACATTCGACCACTATTTCCCAGGGTTTTGATTAAAAACCGAAAATCGAGGTAATTTTCTTCGGATTTTGGCGTTGTCATAAGGGTGGCGGTCATCATTTTTTTTCAAAAATTGTTCAAATGCAATTTCTTTTCTGTAAATGACACTTTGTTGGAAATTTTGTAACGAATTCAACGAGGTATGCCATTCCAACATTCGACCACTATTTCCCAGGGTTTTGATTAAAAAACCGAAAAATCGAGGTGATTTTCTTCGGATTTTTGGCGTTGTCATAAGGGTGGGGGTCATTATTTTTTTCGAAAAATTAGTTCCAATGATATTTTTTTTCTGTAAATTCCACTTTGTAGAAAATTTTGTAACGAATTCACCGAGGTATGCCATTTTAACATTCGACCACTATTACCGACAATTGAGGTAATTTTCTTCGGATTTTGGCGTTGTCATAAGAGTGGGGGTCGTCATTTTTTTTTTAAAAATTTGTTCAAATGCAATTTTTTCTGTAAATGACACTTTGTTGGAAATTTTGTAACAAATTCAACGATGTATGCCATTCCAACATTCGACCACTATTTCCCAGGGTTTTGATTAAAAACCGAAAAATCGAGCTGATTTTATCCGGATTTTAGCGCTGTCATGAGGGTGGGGGTCGTCATTTTTTTCAAAAATTGTTCAAATGCATTTTTTTTCCGTAAATGACACTTTGTTGGAAATTTTGTAACGAATTCAACGAGGTATGCCATTCCAACATTCGACCACTATTTCCCAGGGTTTTGATTAAAAACCGAAAATTGAGGTGATTTTCTTCGGATTTTGGCGTTGTCATAAGGGTGGGGGTCGTCATTTTTTCAAAAATTGTTCAAATGCAGTTTTTTTGCTGTAAATGACACTTTGTTGGAAATTTTGTAACAAATTCAACGAGGTATGTCATTCCAACATTCGACCACTATTTCCCAGGGTTTTGTTTAAAAAACCAAAAAATCGAGGTGATTTTCTTCGGATTTTGGCGTTGTCGTAAGGGTGGGGTGGTCATTTTTTTCCAAAATTGTTCAAATGCTGGTTTTTTTCTGTAAATGACACATTGTTGGAAATTTTGTAACGAATTCAACGAGGTATGCCATTCTAACATTCGACCACTATTTCCCAGGGTTTTGATTAAAAACCGAAAATCGAGGTAATTTTCTTCGGATTTTGGCGCTGTCATAAGGGTGGCGGTCATCATTTTTTTCAGAAATTTTTCAAATGCAATTTCTTTTCTGTAAATGACACTTTGTTGGAAATTTTGTAACGAATTCAACGAGGTATGCCATTCCAACATTCGACCACTATTTCCCAGGGTTTTGATTAAAAAACCGAAAAATCGAGGTGATTTTCTTCGGATTTTGGCGTTGTCATAATGGTGGGGGTCGTCATATTTTTTCAAAAATTGTTCAAATGCAGTTTTTTTGCTGTAAATGACACTTTGTTGGAAATTTTGTAACGAATTCAACGAGGTATGCCATTCCAACATTCGACCACTATTTCCCAGGGTTTTGATTAAAATATGGATAATCGAGGTGATTTTCTTCGGATTTTGGAGTTGTCATAAGGGTGGGGGACGTCATTTTTTTTTCAAAAATTTGTTTAAATGCAATTTTTTTTCTGTAAATGACTCTGTGTTGGAAATTTTGTAACGAATTCAACGAGGTATGCCATTCCAACATTCGACCACTATTTCCCAGGGTTTTGATTAAAAAAACAAGAAAGCGAGGTGATTTTCTTCGGATTTTGGCGTTGTCATAAGGGTGGGGGTCGTTATTTTATTTTTAAAAATTTGTTCAAATTAAATTTTTTTCTGTAAATGACTCTGTGTTGGAAATTTTGTAACGAATTCAACGAGGTATGCAATTCTAACATTCGACCACTATTTCCCAGGGTTTTGATTAAAAACCGAAAATCGAGGTAATTTTCTTCGGATTTTGGCGTTGTCATAAGGGTGGCGGTCATCATTTTTTTTCAAAAATTGTTCAAATGCAATTTTTTTTCTGTAAATGACACTTTGTTGGAAATTTTGTAACGAATTCAACGAGGTATGCCATTCCAACATTCGACCACTATTTCCCAGGGTTTTGATTAAAAACCGAAAAATCGAGGTGATTTTCTTCGGATTTTGGCGTTGTCATAAGGGTGGAGGTCATCTTTTTTTCGAAAAATTAGTTCCAATGATATTTTTTTTCTGTAAATTCCACTTTGTAGAAAATTTTGTAACGAATTCACCGAGGTATGCCATTTTAACATTCGACCACTATTACCGACAATTGAGGTAATTTTCTTCGGATTTTGGCGTTGTAATAAGGGTGGGGGTCGTCATTTTTTTTTTTTAAATTTGTTCAAATGCAATTTTTTCTGTAAATGACACTTTGTTGGAAATTTTGTAACGAATTCAACGAGGTATGCCATTCCAACATTCGACCACTATTTCCCAGGGTTTTGATTAAAAGCCGAAAAATCGAGGTGATTTTCTTCGGATTTTGGCGTTGTCATAAGGGTGGGGGTCGTCATTTTTTTTCAAAAATTGTTCAAATGCATTTTATTTTCAAAAATTGTTCAAATGCAATTTTTTTTCTGTAAATGACACTTTCTTGGAAATTTTGTAACGATTTCAACGAGGTATGCCATTCCAACATTCGACCACTATTTCCCAGGGTTTTGATTAAAAACCGAAAAATCGAGGTGATTTTCTTCGGACTTTGGCGTTGTCATAAGGGTGGGGGTCGTCATTTTTTTTTTTGTAATTGTTCAAATGCATTTTATTTTCAAAAATTGTTCAAATGCAGTTTTTTTTCTGTAAATGACACTTTGTTGGAAATTTTGTAACGATTTCAACGAGGTATGCCATTCCAACATTCGACCACTATTTCCCAGGGTTTTGATTAAAAACCGAAAAATCGAGGTGATTTTCTTCGGATTTTGGAGTTGTCATAAGGGTGGGGGTCGTCATTTTTTTTCAAAAATTGTTCAAATGACACTTTGTTGGAAATTTTGTAACGAATTCAACGAGGTATGCCATTCCAACATTCGACCACTATTTCCCAGGGTTTTGATTAAAAACCGAAAAATCGAGGTGATTTTCTTCGGATTTTGGCGTTGTCATAAGGGTGGGGGTCATCATTTTTTTCGAAAACTTAGTTCCAATGATATTTTTTTTCTGTAAATTCCACTTTGTTGAACATTTTGTAACGATTTCAACGAGGTATGCCATTTTAACATTCGACCACTATTACCGACAATTGAGGTAATTTTCTTCGGATTTTGGCGTTGTCATAAGGGTGCGGGTCGTCATTTTTTTTTTTTTTAATTTGTTCAAATGCAATTTTTTCTGTAAATGACACTTTGTTGGAAATTTTGTAACGAATTCAACGAGGTATGCCATTCCAACATTCGACCACTATTTCCCAGGGTTTTGATTAAAAACCGAAAAATCGAGGTGATTTTCTTCGGATTTTGGCGTTGTCATAAGGGTGGGGGTCATCATTTTTTTCGAAAACTTAGTTCCAATGATATTTTTTTTCTGTAAATTCCACTTTGTTGAACATTTTGTAACGATTTCAACGAGGTATGCCATTTTAACATTCGACCACTATTACCGACAATTGAGGTAATTTTCTTCGGATTTTGGCGTTGTCATAAGGGTGGGGGTCGTCATTTTTTTTAAAAAATTTGTTCAAATGCAATTTTTTCTGTAAATGACACTTTGTTGGAAATTTTGTAACGAATTCAACGAGGTATGCCATTCCAACATTCGACCACTATTTCCCAGGGTTTTGACTAAAAACCGAAAAATCGAGCTGATTTTATCCGGATTTTAGCGCTGTCATAAGGGTGGGGGTCTTCATATTTTTCAAAAATTGTTCAAATGCAGTTTTTTTTCTGTAAATGACACTTTGTTGGAAATTTTGTAACGAATTCAACGAGGTATGCCATTCCAACATTCGACCACTATTTCCCAGGGTTTTGATTAAAAACAAAAAAATCGAGGTGATTTTCTTCGGATTTTGGCGTTGTCATAATGGTGGGGGTCGTCATATTTTTTCAAAAATTTTTCAAATGCAGTTTTTTTGCTGTAAATGACACTTTGTTGGAAATTTTGTAACGAATTCAACGAGGTATGCCATTCCAACATTCGACCACTATATCCCAGGGTTTTGATTAAAATATGGAAAATCAAGGTGATTTTCTTCGGATTTTGAAGCTGTCATAAGGGTGGGGGTCGTCATTTTTTTTCAAAAATTTGTTCAAATGCAATTTTTTTCTGTAAATGACTCTGTGTTGGAAATTTTGTAACGAATTCAACGAGGTATGCCATTCCAACATTCGACCACTATTTCCCAGGGTTTTGATTAAAAAACCAAGAAATCGAGGTGATTTTCTTCGGATTTTGGCGTTGTCATAAGGGTGGGGGTCATCATTTTTTTTCGAAAAATTACTTCCAATGATATTTTTTTCTGTAAATTCTACTTTGTTGAAAATTTTGTAACGAATTCACTGAGGTATGCCATTTTAACATTCGACCACTATTACCGACAATTGAGGTAATTTTCTTCGGATTTTGGCGTTGTCATAAGGGTGGGGGTCGTCATTTTTTTTTTAAAAATTTGTTCAAATGCAATTTTTTCTGTAAATGACACTTTGTTGGAAATTTTGTAACGAATTCAACGAGGTATGCCATTCTAACATTCGACCACTATTTCCCAGGGTTTTGATTAAAAACCGAAAAATCGAACTGATTTTCTTCGGATTTTGGCGTTGCCATAAGGGTGGGGGTCATCATTTTTTTCAAAAATTGTTCAAATGCAATTTCTTTTCTGTAAATGACACTTTGTTGGAAATTTTGTAACGAATTCAACGAGGTATGCCATTCCAACATTCGACCACTATTTCCCAGGGTTTTGATTAAAAACCGAAAAATCGAGCTGATTTTATCCGGATTTTAGCGCTGTCATAAGGGTGGGGGTCTTCATATTTTCCAAAAATTGTTCAAATGGAGTTTTTTTTCTGTAAATGACACTTTGTTGGAAATTTTGTAACGATTTTAACGAGGTATGGCATTCCAACATTCGACCACTATTTCCCAGGGTCTTGATTAAAAAACCGAAAAATCGAGGTGATTTTCTTCGGATTTTGGCGTTGTCATAAGCGTGGGGGTCATCATTTTTTTCGAAAAATTCCAATGATATTTTTTTTCTGTAAATTCCACTTTGTTGAACTTTGTCGCCATTTTAACATATGACCACTATTACCGACAATTGAGGTAATTTTCTTCGGATTTTGGCGTTGTCATAAGGGTGGGGGTCGTCATTTTTTTTTTAAAAATTTGTTCAAATGCAATTTTTTCTGTAAATGACACTTTGTTGGAAATTTTGTAACGAATTCAACGAGGTATGCCATTCCAACATTCGACCACTATTTCCCAGGGTTTTGATTAAAAACCGAAAAATCGAGCTGATTTTATCGGGATTTTAGCGCTGTCATAGGGTGGGGGTCTTCATATTTTTCAAAAATTGTTCAAATGCAGTTTTTTTTCTGTAAATGACACTTTGTTGGAAATTTTGTAACGAATTCAACGAGGTATACCATTCCAACATTCGACCACTATTTCCCAGGGTTTTGATTAAAAACAAAAAAATCGAGGTGATTTTCTTCGGATTTTGGCGTTGTCATAATGGTGGGGGTCGTCATATTTTTTCAAAAATTTTTCAAATGCAGTTTTTTTGCTGTAAATGACACTTTGTTGGAAATTTTGTAACGAATTCAACGAGGTATGCCATTCCAACATTCGACCACTATATCCCAGAGTTTGGATTAAAATATGGAAAATCGAGGTGATTTTCTTCGGATTTTTGAGTTGTCATAAGGGTGGGGGTCGTCATTTTTTTCAAAAATTGTTCAAATGCATTTTATTTTCAAAAATTGTTCAAATGCAGTTTTTTTTCTGTAAATGACACTTTGTTGGAAATTTTGTAACGATTTCAACGCGGTATGCCATTCCAACATTCGACCACTATTTCCCAGGGTTTTGATTAAAAACCGAAAAATCTAGGTGATTTTCTTCGGATTTTGGCGTTGTCATAAGGGTGGCAATTTTTTTTTCAAAATTGTTCAAATGACACTTTGTTGGAAATTTTGTAAAGAATTCAACGAGGTGTGCCATTCCAACATTCGACCACTATTTCCCAGGGTTTTTATTAAAAACCAAAATTTTATTTATTTTCTTTGGATTTTGGCGTTGTCATAAGGGTGAGGGTCGTCATTTTTTTTTCAAAAATTGTTCAAATGCATTTATTTTTCTGTAAATGCCACTTTGTTGGAAATTTTGTAACGAATTCAACGAGGTATGCCATTCCAACATTCGGCCACTATTTCCCAGGGTTTTGATTAAAACCGAAAATCGAGGTGATTTTCTTTGGATTTTGTAGTTGTCATAAGGGTGGGGGTAGTCATTTTTATTTTCAAAAATTTGTTCAAATGCTATTTTATTTCTGTAAATGACTGTGTGTTGGAAATTTTGTAACGAATTCAACGAGGTATGCCATTCCAACATTCGACCACTTTTTCCCAGGGTTTTGATTAAAATATCGAAAATCGAGGTGATTTTCATCGTATTTTGGATTTCGTAATTTTATTTTCAAAAATTTGTTCAAATGCAATTTTTTTTCTGTATATGACTCTGTGTTGGAAATTTTGTAACGAATTCAACGAGGTATGCCATTCCAACATTCGACCAGTATTTCCCAGGGTTTTGATTAAAAAACCGAAAAATCGAGGTGATATTCTTCGGATTTTGGAGTTGTCATAAGGGTGGGGGTCGTCATTTTTTTTCAAAAATTTGTTCAAATGCAATTTTTTTCTGTAAATGACTCTGTGTTGGAAATTTTGTAACGAATTCAACGAGGTATGCCATTCCAACATTCGACCACTATTTCCCAGGGTTTTGATTAAAATATCGAAAATCGAGGTGATTTTCATCGTATTTTGGATTTCGTAATTTTATTTTCAAAAATTTGTTTAAATGCAATTTTTTTTCTGTAAATGACTCTGTGTTGGAAATTTTGTAACGAATTGAACGAGGTATGCCATTCCAACATTCGACCACTATTTCCCAGGGTTTTGATTAAAAAACCGAAAAATCGAGGTGATTTTCTTCGGATTTTGGCGTTGTCATAAGGGTGGGGGTCGTCATTTTTTTTTCAAAAATTTGTTCAAATGCAGTTTTTTTCTGTAAATGACACTTTGTTGGAAATTTTGTATCGAATTCAACGAGGTATACCATTCCAACATTCGACCACTTTTTCCCAGGGTTTTGATTAAAATATCGAAAATCGAGGTGATTTTCATCGTATTTTGGATTTCGTAATTTTATTTTCAAAAATTTGTTCAAATGCAATTTTTTTCTGTAAATGACTCTGTGTTGGAAATTTTGTAACGAATTCAACGAGGTATGCCATTCCAACATTCGACCACTATTTCCCAGGGTTTTGATTAAAAAACCGAAAAATCGAGGTGATATTCTTCGGATTTTGGCGTTGTCATAAGGGTGGGGGTCGTCATTTTTTTTAAAAATTTTTCAAATGCAGTTTTTTTCTGTAAATGACACTTTGTTGGAAATTTTGTATCGAATTCAACGAGGTATACCATTCCAACATTCGACCACTTTTTCCCAGGGTTTTGATTAAAATATCGAAAATCGAGGTGATTTTCATCGTATTTTGGATTTCGTAATTTTATTTTCAAAAATTTGTTCAAATGCAATTTTTTTTCTGTAAATGACTCTGTGTTGGAAATTTTGTAAAGAATTCAACGAGGTATGCCATTTTAACATTCGACCACTATTACCGACAATTGAGGTAATTTTCTTCGGATTTTGGCGTTGTCATAAGGGTGGGGGTCTTCATTTTTTTTCAAAAATTGATCAAATGCAATTTTTTTCTGTAAATGACTCTGTGTTGAAAATTTTGTATCGAATTCAACGAGGTATGCCATTCCAACATTCGACCACTATTTCCCAGGGTTTTGATTAAAATACCGTAAATCGAGGTGATTTTCTTCGGATTTTGGATTTCGTAATTTTATTTTCAAAAATTTGTTCAAATGCAATTTTTTTCTGTAAATGACTCTGTGTTGGAAATTTTGTAACGAATTCAACGAGGTATGCCATTCCAACCTTCGACCACTATTTCCCAGGGTTTTGATTAAAAAACCGAAAAATCGAGGTGATATTCTTCGGATTTTGGCGTTGTCATAAGGGTGGGGGTCGTCATTTTTTTAAAAATTTTTCAAATGCAGTTTTTTTTCTGTAAATGACACTTTGTTGGAAATTTTGTATCGAATTCAACGAGGTATACCATTCCAACATTCGACCACTTTTTCCCAGGGTTTTGATTAAAATATCGAAAATCGAGGTGATTTTCATCGTATTTTGGATTTCATAATTTTATTTTCAAAAATTTGTTCAAATGCAATTTTTTTCTGTAAATGACTCTGTGTTGGAAATTTTGTAACGAATTCAACGAGGTATGCCATTCCAACATTCGACCAGTATTTCCCAGGGTTTTGATTAAAAAACCGAAAAATCGAGGTGACATTCTTCGGATTTTGGAGTTGTCATAAGGGTGGGGGTCGTCATTTTTTTTTAAAATTTTTTCAAATGCAGTTTTTTTCTGTAAATGACACTTTGTTGGAAATTTTGTATCGAATTCAACGAGGTATGCCATTCCAACATTCGACCACTTTTTCCCAGGGTTTTGATTAAAATACCGAAAATCGAGGTGATTTTCATCGTATTTTGGATTTCGTAATTTTATTTTCAAAAATTTGTTCAAATGCAATTTTTTTCTGTAAATGACTCTGTGTTGGAAATTTTGTAACGAATTCAACGAGGTATGCCATTCCAACCTTCGACCACTATTTCCCAGGGTTTTGATTAAAAAACCGAAAAATCGAGGTGATATTCTTCGGATTTTGGCGTTGTCATAAGGGTGGGGGTCGTCATTTTTTTAAAAAAATAAATTTTCAAATGCATTTTTTTTCTGTAAATGACACTTTGTTGGAAATTTTGTATCGAATTCAACGAGGTATACCATTCCAACATTCGACCACTTTTTCCCAGGGTTTTGATTAAAATATCGAAAATCGAGGTGATTTTCATCGTATTTTGGATTTCGTAATTTTATTTTCAAAAATTTGTTCAAATGCAATTTTTTTCTGTAAATGACTCTGTTGTGGAAATTTGGTAAAGAATTCAACGAGGTATGCCATTCCAACATTCGACCACTATTTCCCAGGGTTTTGATTAAAAAACCGAAAAATCGAGGTGATTTTCTTCGGATTTTGGCGTTGTCATAAGGGTGGGGGTCATCATTTTTTTCGAAATATTAGTTCAAATGATATTTTTTTTCTGTAAATTCCACTTTGTTGAAAATTTTGTAACGAATTCACCGAGGTATGCCATTTTAACATTCGACCACTATTTCCCAGGGTTTTATGAAAATACCGACAATTGAGGTAATTTTCTTCGGATTTTGGCGCTGTCATAAGGTTGGGGGTCGTCATTTTTTTTTTAAAAATTTGTTCAAATGCAATTTTTTCTGTAAATGACACTTTGTTGGAAATTTTGTAAAGAATTCAACGAGGTATGCCATTCCAACATTCGACCACTATTTCCCAGGGTTTTGATTAAAAAACCGAAAAATCGAGGTGATTTTCTTCGGATTTTGGCGTTGTCATAAGGGTGGGGGTCATCATTTTTTACGAAAAATTAGTTCAAATGATATTTTTTTTCTGTAAATTCCACTTTGTTGAAAATTTGGTAACGAATTCACCGAGTTATGCCATTTTAACATTCGACCACTATTTCCCAGGGTTTTGATTAAAATACCGACAATTGAGGTAATTTTCTTCGGATTTTGGCGTTGTCATAAGGTTGGGGGTCGTCATTTTTTTTTTAAAATTTGTTCAAATGCAATTTTTTCTGTAAATGACACTTTGTTGGAAATTTTGTAACGAATTCAACGAGGTATGCCATTCCAACATTCGACCACTTTTAAAAACGAACAATATTTTTCTTCGAGGGTTTTTTTCAAATTTTTTTTTCTGTAAATGACACTTTGTTGGAAATTTTGTAAAGAATTCAACGAGGTGTGCCATTCCAACATTCGACCACTATTTCCCAGGGTTTTTATTAAAATTTTAAATTTAGTTTCTTTGGATTTTGGCGTTGTCATAAGGGTGAGGGTCGTCATTTTTTTTCAAAAATTGTTCAAATGCATTTATTTTTCTGTAAATGCCACTTTGTTGGAAATTTTGTAACGAATTCAACGAGGTATGCCATTCCAACATTCGGCCACTATTTCCCAGGGTTTTGATTAAAATCCGAAAATCGAGGTGATTTTCTTTGGATTTTGTAGTTGTCATAAGGGTGGGGGTAGTATTTTTATTTTCAAAAATTTGTTCAAATGCTATTTTATTTCTGTAAATGACTGTGTGTTGGAAATTTTGTATCGAATTCAACGAGGTATGCCATTCCAACATTCGACCACTTTTTCCCAGGGTTTTAATTAAAATATCGAAAATCGAGGTGATTTTCAACGTATTTTGGATTTCGTAATTTTATCTTCAAAAATTTGTTCAAATGCAATTTTTTTTCTGTATATGACTCTGTGTTGGAAATTTTGTAACGAATTCAACGAGGTATGCCATTCCAACATTCGACCAGTATTTCCCAGGGTTTTGATTAAAAAACCGAAAAATCGAGGTGACATTCTTCGGATTTTGGAGTTGTCATAAGGGTGGGGGTCGTCATTTTTTTAAAAATTTTTCAAATGCAGTTTTTTTCTGTAAATGACACTTTGTTGGAAATTTTGTATCGAATTCAACGAGGTATACCATTCCAACATTCGACCACTTTTTCCCAGGGTTTTGATTAAAATATCGAAAATCGAGGTGATTTTCATCGTATTTTGGATTTCGTAATTTTATTTTCAAAAATTTGTTCAAATGCAATTTTTTTTCTGTAAATGACTCTGTGTTGGAAATTTTGTAACGAATTCAACGAGGTATGCCATTCCAACCTTCGACCACTATTTCCCAGGGTTTTGATTAAAAAACCGAAAAATCGAGGTGATATTCTTCGGATTTTGGCGTTGTCATAAGGGTGGGGGTCGTCATTTTTTTTCAAAAATTGTTCAAATGCATTTTTTTTCTGTAAATGACTCTGTGTTGGAAATTTTGTAACGAATTCAACGAGGTATGCCATTCCAACATTCGACCACTATTTCCCAGGGTTTTGATTAAAATATCGGAAATCGAGGTGATTTTCATCGTATTTTGGATTTCGTAATTTTATTTTCAAAAATTTGTTCAAATGCAATTTTTTTCTGTAAATGACTCTGTGTTGGAAATTTTGTAACGAATTCAACGAGGTATGCCATTCCAACCTTCGACCACTATTTCCCAGGGTTTTGATTAAAAAACCGAAAAATCGAGGTGATATTCTTCGGATTTTGGCGTTGTCATAAGGGTGGGGATCATCATTTTTTTCGAAAAATTAGTTCAAATGATATTTTTTCACCTAGGTATGCCATTTTAACATTCGACCACTATTACCGACAATTGAGGTAATTTTCTTCGGATTTTGGCGTTGTCATAAGGGTGAGGGTCGTCATTTTTTTTTTTAAATTTGTTCAAATGCAATTTTTTCTGTAAATGACACTTTGTTGGAAATTTTGTAACGAATTCAACGAGGTATGCCATTCCAACATTCGACCACTATTTCCCAGGGTTTTGATTAAAATATCGAAAATCGAGGTGATTTTCATCGTATTTTGGATTTCGTAATTTTATTTTCAAAAATTTGTTCAAATGCAATTTTTTTTCTGTAAATGACTCTGTGTTGGAAATTTTGTAACGAATTCATCGAGGTATGCCATTTCAACATTCGACCACTATTTCCCAGGGTTTTGATTAAAAAACCGAAAAATCGAGGTGATATTCTTCGGATTTTGGCGTTGTCATAAGGGTGGGGGTCGTCATTTTTTTTAAAAATTTTTCAAATGCAGTTTTTTTTCTGTAAATGACACTTTGTTGGAAATTTTGTATCGAATTCAACGAGGTATACCATTCCAACATTCGACCACTTTTTCCCAGGGTTTTGATTAAAATATCGAAAATCGAGGTGATTTTCATCGTATTTTGGATTTCGTAATTTTATTTTCAAAAATTTGTTCAAATGCAATTTTTTTTCTGTAAATGACTCTGTGTTGGAAATTTTGTAAAGAATTCAACGAGGTATGCCATTTTAACATTCGACCACTATTACCGACAATTGAGGTAATTTTCTTCGGATTTTGGAGTTGTCATAAGGGTGGGGGTCGTCATTTTTTTTCAAAAATTGTTCAAATGCATTTTTTTTTCTGTAAATGACTCTGTGTTGGAAATTTTGTATCGAATTCAACGAGGTATGCCATTCCAACATTCGACCACTTTTTCCCAGGGTTTTGATTAAAATATCGAAAATCGAGGTGATTTTCATCGTATTTTGGATTTCGTAATTTTATTTTCAAAAATTTGTTCAAATGCAATTTTTTTTCTGTAAATGACTCTGTGTTGGAAATTTTGTAACGAATTCAACGAGGTATGCCATTCCAACCTTCGACCACTATTTCCCAGGGTTTTGATTAAAAAACCGAAAAATCGAGGTGATATTCTTCGGATTTTGGCGTTGTCATAAGGGTGGGGGTCGTCATTTTTTTTAAAAATTTTTCAAATGCAGTTTTTTTTCTGTAAATGACACTTTGTTGGAAATTTTGTATCGAATTCAACGAGGTATACCATTCCAACATTCGACCACTTTTCCCAGGGTTTTGATTAAAATATCGAAAATCGAGGTGATTTTCATCGTATTTTGGATTTCATAATTTTATTTTCAAAAATTTGTTCAAATGCAATTTTTTTCTGTAAATGACTCTGTGTTGGAAATTTTGTAAAGAATTCAACGAGGTATGCCATTTTAACATTCGACCACTATTACCGACAATTGAGGTAATTTTCTTCGGATTTTGGAGTTGTCATAAGGGTGGGGGTCGTCATTTTTTTCAAAAATTGTTCAAATGCATTTTTTTTCTGTAAATGACTCTGTGTTGGAAATTTTGTATCGAATTCAACGAGGTATGCCATTCCAACATTCGACCACTTTTTCCCAGGGTTTTGATTAAAATATCGAAAATCGAGGTGATTTTCATCGTATTTTGGATTTCGTAATTTTATTTTCAAAAATTTGTTCAAATGCAATTTTTTTCTGTAAATGACTCTGTGTTGGAAATTTTGTAACGAATTCAACGAGGTATGCCATTCCAACCTTCGACCACTATTTCCCAGGGTTTTGATTAAAAAACCGAAAAATCGAGGTGATATTCTTCGGATTTTGGCGTTGTCATAAGGGTGGGGGTCGTCATTTTTTTAAAAATTTTTCAAATGCATTTTTTTCTGTAAATGACACTTTGTTGGAAATTTTGTATCGAATTCAACGAGGTATACCATTCCAACATTCGACCACTTTTTCCCAGGGTTTTGATTAAAATATCGAAAATCGAGGTGATTTTCATCGTATTTTGGATTTCGTAATTTTATTTTCAAAAATTTGTTCAAATGCAATTTTTTTTCTGTAAATGACTCTGTGTTGGAAATTTTGTAAAGAATTCAACGAGGTATGCCATTCCAACATTCGACCACTATTTCCCAGGGTTTTGATTAAAAAACCGAAAAATCGAGGTGATTTTCTTCGGATTTTGGCGTTGTCATAAGGGTGGGGGTCATCATTTTTTTCGAAATATTAGTTCAAATGATATTTTTTTTCTGTAAATTCCACTTTGTTGAAAATTTTGTAACGAATTTACCGAGGTATGCCATTTTAACATTCGACCACTATTTCCCAGGGTTTTATGAAAATACCGACAATTGAGGTAATTTTCTTCGGATTTTGGCGCTGTCATAAGGTTGGGGGTCGTCATTTTTTTTTTAAAAATTTGTTCAAATGCAATTTTTTCTGTAAATGACACTTTGTTGGAAATTTTGTAAAGAATTCAACGAGGTATGCCATTCCAACATTCGACCACTATTTCCCAGGGTTTTGATTAAAAACCGAAAAATCGAGCTGATTTTATCCGGATTTTAGCGCTGTCATAAGGGTGGGGGTCGTCATTTTTTTCAAAAATTGTTCAAATGCAGTTTTTTTTCTGTAAATGACACTTTGTTGGAAATTTTGTAAAGAATTCAACGAGGTATTCGACTAAAAATCGAAGTGATTTTCTTCGGTGGGGGTCGTCATTTTTTTCAAAAATTTTTCAAATGCATTTTTTTTTCTGTAAATGACACTTTGTTGGAAATTTTATAAAGAATTCAACGAGGTATGCCATTCCAACATTCGACCACTGATTTCCCAGGGTTTTGATTAAAATATCGAAAATTGAGGTAATTTTCTTCGGATTTTGGCGTTGTCATAAGGGTGGGGGTCATCATTTTTTTTCAAAAATTGTTCAAATGCAATTTCTTTTCTGTAAATGACACTTTGTTGGAAATTTTGTAACGAATTCAACGAGGTATGCCATTCCAACATTCAACCACTATTTCCCAGGGTTTTGATTAAAACACCGAGAAATCGAGGTGATTTTCTTCGGATTTTGGCGTTGTCATAAGGGTGGGGGTCATCATTTTTTTTCGAAAAATTAGTTCAAATGATATTTTTTTCTGTAAATTCCACTTTGTTGAAAATTTTGTAACGAATTCAACGAGTTATGCCATTTTAACATTCGACCACTATTTCCCAGGGTTTTGATGAAAATACCGACAATTGAGGTAATTTTCTTCGGATTTTGGCGTTGTCATAAGGGTGGGGGTCGTCATTTTTTTTTCTAAAATTTGTTCAAATGCAATTTTTTCTGTAAATGACACTTTGTTGGAAATTTTATAACGAATTCAACGAGGTATGCCATTCCAACATTCGACCACTATTTCCCAGGGTTTTGATTAAAAAACCGAAAAATCGAGGTGATATTCTTCGGATTTTGGCGTTGTCATAAGGGTGGGGGTCGTCATTTTTTTTTAAAAATTTGTTCAAATGCAGTTTTTTTTCTGTAAATGACACTTTGTTGGAAATTTTGTATCGAATTCAACGAGGTATGCCATTCCAACATTCGACCACTATTTCCCAGGGTTTTGATTAAAAAACCGAAAATTCGAGGTGATATTCTTCGGATTTTGGCGTTGTCATAAGGGTGGGGGTCGTCATTTTTTTTAAAAATTTTTCAAATGCAGTTTTTTTTCTGTAAATGACACTTTGTTGGAAATTTTGTATCGAATTCAACGAGGTATACCATTCCAACATTCGACCACTTTTTCCCAGGGTTTTGATTAAAATATCGAAAATCGAGGTGATTTTCATCGTATTTTGGATTTCGTAATTTTATTTTCAAAAATTTGTTGAAATGCAATTTTTTTTCTGTAAATGACTCTGTGTTGGAAATTTTGTAAAGAATTCAACGAGGTATGCCATTTTAACATTCGACCACTATTACCGACAATTGAGGTAATTTTCTTCGGATTTTGGAGTTGTCATAAGGGTGGGGGTCGTCATTTTTTTCAAAAATTGTTCAAATGCATTTTTTTCTGTAAATGACTCTGTGTTGGAAATTTTGTATCGAATTCAACGAGGTATGCCATTCCAACATTCGACCACTTTTTCCCAGGGTTTTGATTAAAATATCGAAAATCGAGGTGATTTTCATCGTATTTTGGATTTCGTAATTTTATTTTCAAAAATTTGTTCAAATGCAATTTTTTTTCTGTAAATGACTCTGTGTTGGAAATTTTGTAACGAATTCAACGAGGTATGCCATTCCAACCTTCGACCACTATTTCCCAGGGTTTTGATTAAAAAACCGAAAAATCGAGGTGATATTCTTCGGATTTTGGCGTTGTCATAAGGGTGGGGGTCGTCATTTTTTTTAAAAATTTTTCAAATGCAGTTTTTTTTCTGTAAATGACACTTTGTTGGAAATTTTGTATCGAATTCAACGAGGTATACCATTCCAACATTCGACCACTTTTTCCCAGGGTTTTGATTAAAATATCGAAAATCGAGGTGATTTTCATCGTATTTTGGATTTCGTAATTTTATTTTCAAAAATTTGTTGAAATGCAATTTTTTTTCTGTAAATGACTCTGTGTTGGAAATTTTGTAAAGAATTCAACGAGGTATGCCATTTTAACATTCGACCACTATTCCGGTTTTGATTAAAACCGAAAATTGAGGTAATTTTCTTCGGATTTTGGCGTTGTCATAAGGGTGGGGGTCGTCATTTTTTTTCAAAAATTGTTCAAATGCATTTTTTTTCTGTAAATGACTCTGTGTTGGAAATTTTGTATCGAATTCAACGAGGTATGCCATTCCAACATTCGACCACTTTTTCCCAGGGTTTTGATTAAAATATCGAAAATCGAGGTGATTTTCATCGTATTTTGGATTTCGTAATTTTATTTTCAAAAATTTGTTCAAATGCAATTTTTTTTTTGTAAATGACTCTGTGTTGGAAATTTTGTAACGAATTCAACGAGGTATGCCATTCCAACCTTCGACCACTATTTCCCAGGGTTTTGATTAAAAAACCGAAAAATCGAGGTGATATTCTTCGGATTTTGGCGTTGTCATAAGGGTGGGGGTCGTCATTTTTTTCAAAAATTTTTTCAAATGCAGTTTTTTTTCTGTAAATGACACTTTGTTGGAAATTTTGTATCGAATTCAACGAGGTATACCATTCCAACATTCGACCACTTTTTCCCAGGGTTTTGATTAAAATATCGAAAATCGAGGTGATTTTCATCGTATTTTGGATTTCGTAATTTTATTTTCAAAAATTTGTTCAAATGCAATTTTTTTCTGTAAATGACTCTGTGTTGGAAATTTTGTAACGAATTCAACGAGGTATGCCATTCCAACCTTCGACCACTATTTCCCAGGGTTTTGATTAAAAAACCGAAAAATCGAGGTGATATTCTTCGGATTTTGGCGTTGTCATAAGGGTGGGGGTCGTCATTTTTTTTAAAAATTTTTCAAATGCAGTTTTTTTTCTGTAAATGACACTTTGTTGGAAATTTTGTATCAAATTCAACGAGGTATACCATTCCAACATTCGACCACTTTTTCCCAGGGTTTTGATTAAAATATCGAAAATCGAGGTGATTTTCATCGTATTTTGGATTTCGTAATTTTATTTTCAAAAATTTGTTCAAATGCAATTTTTTTTCTGTAAATGACTCTGTGTTGGAAATTTTGTAAAGAATTCAACGAGGTATGCCATTTTAACATTCGACCACTATTACCGACAATTGAGGTAATTTTCTTCGGATTTTGGAGTTGTCATAAGGGTGGGGGTCGTCATTTTTTTTCAAAAATTGTTCAAATGCATTTTTTTTCTGTAAATGACTCTGTGTTGGAAATTTTGTATCGAATTCAACGAGGTATGCCATTCCAACATTCGACCACTTTTTCCCAGGGTTTTGATTAAAATATCGAAAATCGAGGTGATTTTCATCGTTTTTTGGATTTCGTAATTTTATTTTCAAAAATTTGTTCAAATGCAATTTTTTTCTGTAAATGACTCTGTGTTGGAAATTTTGTAACGAATTCAACGAGGTATGCCATTCCAACCTTCGACCACTATTTCCCAGGGTTTTGATTAAAAAACCGAAAAATCGAGGTGATATTCTTCGGATTTTGGCGTTGTCATAAGGGTGGGGGTCGTCATTTTTTTAAAAATTTTTCAAATGCATTTTTTTTTCTGTAAATGACACTTTGTTGGAAATTTTGTATCGAATTCAACGAGGTATACCATTCCAACATTCGACCACTTTTTCCCAGGGTTTTGATTAAAATATCGAAAATCGAGGTGATTTTCATCGTATTTTGGATTTCGTAATTTTATTTTCAAAAATTTGTTCAAATGCAATTTTTTTTCTGTAAATGACTCTGTGTTGGAAATTTTGTAAAGAATTCAACGAGGTATGCCATTCCAACATTCGACCACTATTTCCCAGGGTTTTGATTAAAAAACCGAAAAATCGAGGTGATTTTCTTCGGATTTTGGCGTTGTCATAAGGGTGGGGGTCATCATTTTTTTCAAATATTAGTTCAAATGATATTTTTTTTCTGTAAATTCCACTTTGTTGAAAATTTTGTAACGAATTCAACGAGGTATGCCATTCCAACATTCGACCACTATTTCCCAGGGTTTTATGAAAATACCGACAATTGAGGTAATTTTCTTCGGATTTTGGCGCTGTCATAAGGTTGGGGGTCGTCATTTTTTTTTTAAAAATTTGTTCAAATGCAATTTTTTCTGTAAATGACTCTGTGTTGGAAATTTTGTAAAGAATTCAACGAGGTATGCCATTCCAACATTCGACCACTATTTCCCAGGGTTTTGATTAAAAAACCGAAAAATCGAGGTGATTTTCTTCGGATTTTGGCGTTGTCATAAGGGTGGGGGTCATCATTTTTTTCAAAATATTAGTTCAAATGATATTTTTTTTCTGTAAATTCCACTTTGTTGAAAATTTTGTAACGAATTCACCGAGGTATGCCATTTTAACATTCGACCACTATTTCCCAGGGTTTTATGAAAATACCGACAATTGAGGTAATTTTCTTCGGATTTTGGCGCTGTCATAAGGTTGGGGGTCGTCATTTTTTTTTTAAAAATTTGTTCAAATGCAATTTTTTCTGTAAATGACACTTTGTTGGAAATTTTGTAACGAATTCAACGAGGTATGCCATTCCAACATTCGACCAATTTTTCCCAGGGTTTTGATTAAAATATCGAAAATCGAGGTGATTTTCATCGTTTTTTGGATTTCGTAATTTTATTTTTCAAAAATTTGTTCAAATGCAATTTTTTTTCTGTAAATGACTCTGTGTTGGAAATTTTGTAACGAATTCAACGAGGTATGCCATTCCAACATTCGACCACTATTTCCCAGGGTTTTGATTAAAAAACCGAAAAATCGAGGTGATATTCTTCGGATTTTGGCGTTGTCATAAGGGTGGGGGTCGTCATTTTTTTAAAAATTTTTCAAATGCATTTTTTTTCTGTAAATGACACTTTGTTGGAAATTTTGTAACGAATTCAACGAGGTATACCATTCCAACATTCGACCACTTTTTCCCAGGGTTTTGATTAAAATATCGAAAATCGAGGTGATTTTCATCGTATTTTGGCGTTGTCGTAATTTTATTTTTTCAAAAATTTGTTCAAATGCAATTTTTTTTCTGTAAATGACTCTGTGTTGGAAATTTTGTAAAGAATTCAACGAGGTATGCCATTCCAACATTCGACCACTATTTCCCAGGGTTTTGATTAAAAAACCGAAAAATCGAGGTGATTTTCTTCGGATTTTGGCGTTGTCATAAGGGTGGGGGTCATCATTTTTTTCGAAATATTAGTTCAAATGATATTTTTTTTCTGTAAATTCCACTTTGTTGAAAATTTTGTAACGAATTCACCGAGGTATGCCATTTTAACATTCGACCACTATTTCCCAGGGTTTTATGAAAATACCGACAATTGAGGTAATTTTCTTCGGATTTTAGCGCTGTCATAAGGGTGGGGGTCGTCATTTTTTTCAAAAATTGTTCAAATGCAGTTTTTTTCTGTAAATGACACTTTGTTGGAAATTTTGTAAAGAATTCAACGAGGTATGCCATTCCAACATTCGACCACTATTTCCCAGGGTTTTGATTAAAAACCGAAAAATCGAGCTGATTTTATCCGGATTTTAGCGCTGTCATAAGGGTGGGGGTCGTCATTTTTTTCAAAAATTGTTCAAATGCAGTTTTTTTTCTGTAAATGACACTTTGTTGGAAATTTTGTAAAGAATTCAACGAGGTATTCGAAAAATCGAAGTGATTTTCTTCGGTGGGGGTCGTCATTTTTTTCAAAAATTTTTCAAATGCATTTTTTTTTCTGTAAATGACACTTTGTTGGAAATTTTATAAAGAATTCAACGAGGTATGCCATTCCAACATTCGACCACTGATTTCCCAGGGTTTTGATTAAAATATCGAAAATCGAGGTAATTTTCTTCGGATTTTGGCGTTGTAATAAGGGTGGGGGTCATCATTTTTTTTCAAAAATTGTTCAAATGCAATTTCTATTCTGTAAATGACACTTTGTTGGAAATTTTGTAACGAATTCAACGAGGTATGCCATTCCAACATTCAACCACTATTTCCCAGGGTTTTGATTAAAACACCGAGAAATCGAGGTGATTTTCTTCGGATTTTGGCGTTGTCATAGGGGTGGGGGTCATCATTTTTTACGAAAAATTAGTTCAAATGATATTTTTTTCTGTAAATTCCACTTTGTTGAAAATTTTGTAACGAATTCACCGAGTTATGCCATTTTAACATTCGACCACTATTTCCCAGGGTTTTATGAAAATACCGACAATTGAGGTAATTTTCTTCGGATTTTGGCGTTGTCATAAGGGTGGGGGTCGTCATTTTTTTTTTTTAAATTTGTTCAAATGCAATTTTTTCTGTAAATGACACTTTGTTGGAAATTTTGTAACGAATTTAACGAGGTATGCCATTCCAACATTCGACCACTATTTCCCAGGGTTTTGATTAAAAGCCGAAAAATCGAGCTGAATTTATCCGGATTTTAGCGCTGTCATAAGGGTGGGGGTCGTCATTTTTTTCAAAAATTGTTCAAATGCAGTTTTTTTTCTGTAAATGACACTTTGTTGGAAATTTTGTAACGAATTCAACGAGGTATGCCATTCCAACATTCGACCACTATTTCCCAGGGTTTTGATTAAAAACCAAAAAATCGACGTGATTTTCTTCGGATTTTGGCGTTGTCATAAGGGTGGGGGTCGTCATTTTTTTTAAATATTGTTCAAATGCAGTTTCTTTTCTGTAAATGACACTTTGTTGGAAATTTTGTAACGAATTCAACGAGGTATGCCATTCCAACATTCGACCACTATTTCCCAGGGTTTTGATTAAAAAACCGAAAAATCGAGGTGATTTTCTTCGGATTTTGGCGTTGTCATAAGGGTGGGGGTCATCATTTTTTTCAAAAATTGTTCAAATGCAAATTCTTTTCTGTAAATGACACTTTGTTGGAAATTTTGTAACGAATTCAACGAGGTATGCGATTCCAACATTCAACCACTATTTCCCAGGGTTTTGATTAAAAAACCGAAAAATCGAGGTGATTTTCTTCGGTGGGGGTCGTCATTTTTTTCAAAAATTTTTTCAAATGCAGTTTTTTTCTGTAAATGACACTTTGTTGGAAATTTTATAAAGAATTCAACGACGTATGCCATTCTAACATTCGACCACTGATTTCCCAGGGTTTTGATTAAAATATCGAAAATCGAGGTAATTTTCTTCGGATTTTGGCGTTGTCATAAGGGTGGGGGTCATCATTTTTTTTCAAAAATTGTTCAAATGCAATTTCTTTTCTGTAAATGACACTTTGTTTGAAATTTTGTAACGAATTCAACGAGGTATGCCATTCCAACATTCAACCACTATTTCCCAGGGTTTTGATTAAAAAACCGAAAAATCGAGGTGATTTTCTTCGGATTTTGGCGTTGTCATAAGGGTGGGGGTCATCATTTTTTTAAAAAAATTAGTTCAAATCATATTTTTTTTCTGTAAATTCCACTTTGTTGAAAGTTTTGTAACGAATTCACCGAGGTATGCCATTTTAACATTCGACCACTATTTCCCAGGGTTTTATGAAAAATACCGACAATTGAGGTAATTTTCTTCGGATTTTGGCGTTGTCATAAGGGTGGGGGTCGTCATTTTTTTTAAAAATTTGTTCAAATGCAATTTTTTCTGTAAATGACACTTTGTTGGAAATTTTGTAACGAATTCAACGAGGTATGCCATTCCAACATTCGACCACTATTTCCCAGGGTTTTGATTAAAAACCGAAAAATCGAGCTGATTTTATCCGGATTTTAGCGCTGTCATAAGGGTGGGGGTCGTCATTTTTTTCAAAAATTGTTCAAATGCATTTTTTTTTCTGTAAATGACACTTTGTTGGAAATTTTGTAACGAATTCAACTAGGTATGCCATTCCAACATTCGACCACTATTTCCCAGGGTTTTGATTAAAAACCGAAAAATCGAGGTGATTTTCTTCGGATTTTGGCGTTGTCATAAGGGTGGGGTCGTCATTTTTTTCAAAAATTGTTCAAATGCAGTTTATTTTCTGTAAATGACACTTTGTTGGAAATTTTGTAACGAATTCAACGAGGTATGCCATTCCAACATTCGACCACTATTTCCCAGGGTTTTGATTAAAAAACCGAAAAATCGAGGTGATTTTCTTTGGTTTTTGGCGTTGTCATAAGGGTGGGGGTCATCATTTTTTTCGAAAAATTAGTTCAAGTGATATTTTTTTTCTGTAAATTCCACTTTGTTGAAAATTTTGTAACGAATTCACCAGGTATGCCATTTTAACATTCGACCACTATTTCCCAGGGTTTTATGAAAATACCGACAATTGAGGTAATTTTCTTCGGATTTTGGCGTTGTCATAAGGGTGGGGGTCGTCATTTTTTTTTTAAAAATTTGTTCAAATGCAATTTTTTCTGTAAATGACACTTTGTTGGAAATTTTGTAACGAATTCAACGAGGTATGCCATTCCAACATTCGACCACTATTTCCCAGGGTTTTGATTAAAAACCGAAAAATCGAGCTGATTTTATCCGGATTTTAGCGCTGTCATAAGGGTGGGGGTCGTCATTTTTTTCAAAAATTGTTCAAATGCAGTTTTTTTTTGTAACGAATTCAACTAGGTATGCCATTCCAACATTCGACCACTATTTCCCAGGGTTTTGATTAAAAACCGAAAAATCGAGGTGATTTTCTTCGGATTTTGGCGTTGTCATAAGGGTGGTTGTCGTCATTTTTTTTTCAAAAATTTGTTCAAATGCAATTTTTTCTGTAAATGACACTTTGTTGGAAATTTTGTAACGAATTCAACGAGCTATGCCATTCCAACATTCGACCACTATTTCCCAGGGTTTTGATTAAAAACCGAAAAATCGAGCTGATTTTATCCGGATTTTAGCGCTGTCATAAGGGTGGGGGTCGTCATTTTTTTCAAAAATTGTTCAAATGCAGTTTTTTTTCTGTAAATGACACTTTGTTGGAAATTTTGTAACGAATTCAACTAGGTATGCCATTCCAACATTCGACCACTATTTCCCAGGGTTTTGATTAAAAACCGAAAAATCGAGGTGATTTTCTTCGGATTTTGGCGTTGTCATAAGGGTAGGGGTCGTCATTTTTTTTAAAAATTGTTCAAATGCAGTTTATTTTCTGTAAATGACACTTTGTTGGAAATTTTGTAACGAATTCAACGAGGTAGGACATTCCAACATTCGACCACTATTTCCCAGGGTTTTGATTAAAAAACCGAAAAATCGAGGTGATTTTCTTTGGATTTTGGCGTTGTCATAAGGGTGGGGGTCATCATTTTTTTCGAAAAATTAGTTCAAATGATATTTTTTTTCTGTAAATTCCACTTTGTTGAAAATTTTGTAACGAATTCAACGAGGTATGCCATTCCAACATTCGACCACTATTTCCCAGGGTTTTGATTAAAAACCGAAAAATCGAGGTGATTTTCTTCGGATTTTGGCGTTGTCATAAGGGTGGGGGTCGTCATTTTTTTCAAAAATTGTTCAAATGCAGTTTCTTTTCTGTAAATGACACTTTGTTGGAAATTTTGTAACGAATTCAACGAGGTATACCATTCCAACATTCGACCACTATTTCTCAGGGATTTGGATAAAAACCGAAAAATCGAGGTGATTTTCTTCGGATTTGGCGTTGTCATAAGGGTGGGGGTCGTCATATTTTTCAAAAATTGTTCAAATGTAGTTTCTTTTCTGTAAATGACACTTTGTTGGAAATTTTGAAACGAATTCAACGAGGTATGCCATTCCAACATTCGACCACTATTTCCCAGGGTTTTGATTAAAAACCGAAAAATCGAGCTGATTTTATCCGGATTTTAGCGCTGTCATAAGGGTGGGGGTCGTCATTTTTTTCAAAAATTGTTAAAATGCAGTTTCTTTTCTGTAAATGACACTTTGTTGGAAATTTTGTAACGAATTCAACGAGGTATGCCATTCCAACATTCGACCACTATTTCCCAGGGTTTTGATTAAAAACCGAAAAATCGAGCTGATTTTATCCGGATTTTAGCGCTGTCATAAGGGTGGGGGTCGTCATTTTTTTCAAAAATTTTTCAAATGCAGTTTTTTTTCTGTAAATGACACTTTGTTGGAAATTTTGTAACGAATTCAACGAGGTATGCCATTCCAACATTCGACCACTATTTCCCAGGGTTTTGATTAAAATATCGAAAATCGAGGTGATTTTCTTCGGATTTTGGAGTTGTCATAAGGGTGGGGGTCGTAATTTTATTTTCAAAAATTTGTTCAAATGAAATTTTTTTCTGTAAATGACTCTGTGTTGGAAATTTTGAAACGAATTCAACGAGGTATGCCATTTCAACATTCGACCACTGATTTCCCAAGGTTTTGATTAAAATATTGAAAATCGAGGTAATTTTCTTCGGATTTTGGCGTTGTCATAAGGGTGGGGGTCATCATTTTTTTTCAAAAATTGTTCAAATGCAATTTCTTTTCTGTAAATGACACTTTGTTGGAAATTTTGTAACGAATTCAACGAGGTATGCCATTCCAACATTCAACCACTATTTCCCAGGTTTTTGATTAAAAAACCGAAAAATCGAGGTGATTTTCTTCGGATTTTGGCGTTGTCATAAGGGTGGGGGTCATCATTTTTTTCGAAAAATTAGTTCAAATGATATTTTTTTTCTGTAAATTCCACTTTGTTGAAAATTTTGTAACGAATTCACCGAGGTATGCCATTTTAACATTCGACCACTATTTCCCATGGTTTTATGAAAATACCGACAATTGAGGTAATTTTCTTCGGATTTTGGTGTTGTCATAAGGGTGGGGGTCGTCATTTTTTTTTCAAAAATTTGTTCAAGTGCAATTTTTTCTGTAAATGACACTTTGTTGGAAATTTTGTAACGAATTCAACGAGGTATGCCATTCCAACATTCGACCAATATTTTCCCGGGTTTTGATTAAAAAACCGAAAAATCGAGCTGATTTTATCCGGATTTTAGCGCTGTCATAAGGGTGGGGGTCGTCATTTTTTTCAAAAATTGTTCAAATGCAGTTTTTTTCTGTAAATGACACTTTGTTGGAAATTTTGTAAAGAATTCAACGAGGTATGCCATTCTAACATTCGACCACAATATTCCAGGGTTTTGATTAAAAAACCAAAAAATCGAGGTGATTTTCTTCGGTGGGGGTGGTCATTTTTTTCAAAAATTGTTCAAATGCAGTTTTTTTCGGTAAATGACACTTTGTTGGAAATTTTGTAACGAATTCAACGAGGTATGTCATTCCAACATTCGACTACTATTTCCCAGGGTTTTGATTAAAAAACCGAAAAATCGAGGTGATTTTCTTCGGATTTTGGCGTTGTCATAAGGGTGGGGGTCGTCATTTTTTTCAAAAATTTTTCAAATGCAGTTTTTTTCTGTAAATGACACTTTGTTGGAAATTTTATAAAGAATTCAACGAGGTATGCCATTCCAACATTCGACCACTGATTTCCCAGGGTTTTGATTAAAATATCGAAAATCGAGGTGATTTTCTTCGGATTTTGGAGTTGTCATAAGGGTGGGGGTCGTAATTTTATTTTCAAAAATTGGTTCAAATGAAATTTTTTTCTGTAAATGACTCTGTGTTGGAAATTTTGAAACGAATTCAACGAGGTATGCCATTCCAACATTCGACCACTATTTCCCAGGGTTTTGATTAAAAACCACAAAAATCGAGGTGATTTTCTTCGGATTTTGGCGTTGTCAAAATAAGGGTGGGGATTAAAGAAATCGTCATTTTTTTTTTAGCGCTGCATAAATTTTTTTCAAAAATTGTTCAAATGCAATTTTTTTCTGTAAATGACACTTTGTTGGAAATTTTGTAACGAATTCAACGAGGTATGCCATTTCAACATTCGACCACTATTTCCCAGGGTTTTGATTAAAATATCGAAAAATCGAGGTGATTTTCTTCGGATTTTGGCGTTGTCATAAGGGTGGGGGTCATCATTTTTTTCAAAAATTGTTCAAATGCAATTTCTTTTCTGTAAATGACACTTTGTTGGAAATTTTGTAACGAATTCAACGAGGTATGCCATTCCAACATTCAACCACTATTTCCCAGGGTTTTGATTAAAAACCGAAAAATCGAGGTGATTTTCTTCGGATTTTGGCGTTGTCATAAGGGTGGGGGTCATCATTTTTTTTCAAAAATTAGTTCAAATGATATTTTTTTTCTGTAAATGACACTTTGTTGAAAATTTTGTAACGAATTCAACGAGGTATGCCATTTTAACATTCGACCACTATTTCCCAGGGTTTTGATTAAAATACCGAAAATTGAGGTAATTTTCTTCGGATTTTGGGTTGTCATAAGGGTGGGGGTCGTCATTTTTTTCAAAAATTTGTTCAAATGCAATTTTTTTCTGTAAATGACACTTTGTTGGAAATTTTGTAACGAATTCAACGAGGTATGCCATTCCAACATTCGACCAATATTTTCCCAGGGTTTTGATTAAAAAACCGAAAAATCGAGCTGATTTTATCCGGATTTTAGCGCTGTCATAAGGGTGGGGGTCGTCATTTTTTTCAAAAATTGTTCAAATGCAGTTTTTTTTCTGTAAATGACACTTTGTTGGAAATTTTGTAAAGAATTCAACGAGGTATGCCATTCTAACATTCGACCACTATTTTCCAGGGTTTTGATTAAAAACCAAAAAATCGAGGTGATTTTCTTCGGTTTGGCGTGCAAGGGTGGGGGTCATTTTTTTTCAAAAATTGTTCAAATGCAGTTTTTTTTCGGTAAATGACACTTTGTTGGAAATTTTGTAACGAATTCAACGAGGTATGCCATTCCAACATTCGACCACTATTTCCCAGGGTTTTGATTAAAAAAACCGAAAAATCGAGGTGATTTTCTTCGGATTTTGGAGTTGTCATAAGGGTGGGGGTCGTAATTTTATTTTCAAAAATTGGTTCAAATGAAATTTTTTTCTGTAAATGACTCTTTGTTGGAAATTTTGAAACGAATTCAACGAGGTATGCCATTCCAACATTCGACCACTATTTCCCAGGGTTTTTATTAAAATACCGAAAAATCGAGGTAATTTTCTTCGGATTTTGGCGTTGTCATAAGGGTGGGGGTCGTCATTTTTTTTCAAAAATTTGTTCAAATGCAATTTTTTCTGTAAATGACACTTTGTTGGAAATTTTGTAACGAATTCAACGAGGTATGCCATTTCAACATTCGACCACTGATTTCCCAAGGTTTTGATTAAAATATCGAAAATCGAGGTGATTTTCTTCGGTGGGGGTGGTCATTTTTTTCAAAAAATATTCAAATGCAGTTTTTTTTCGGTAAATGACACTTTGTTGGAAATTTTGTAAAGAATTCAACGAGGTATGCCATTCCAACATTCGACCACTATTTCCCAGGGTTTTGATTAAAAACCGAAAAATCGACCTGATTTTATCCGGATTTTAGCGCTGTCATAAGGGTGGGGGTCGTCATTTTTTTCAAAAATTGTTCAAATGCAGTTTTTTTTCTGTAAATGACACTTTGTTGGAAATTTTGTAAAGAATTCAACGAGGTATGCCATTCTAACATTCGACCACAATATTCCAGGGTTTTGATTAAAAAACCAAAAAATCGAGGTGATTTTCTTCGGTGGGGGTGGTCATTTTTTTCAAAAATTATTCAAATGCAGTTTTTTTTCGGTAAATGACACTTTGTTGGAAATTTTGTAACGAATTCAACGAGGTATGTCATTCCAACATTCGACTACTATTTCCCAGGGTTTTGATTAAAAAACCGAAAAATCGAGGTGATTTTCTTCGGATTTTGGCGTTGTCATAAGGGTGGGGGTCGTCATTTTTTTCAAAAATTTTTCAAATGCAGTTTTTTTCTGTAAATGACACTTTGTTGGAAATTTTATAAAGAATTCAACGAGGTATGCCATTCCAACATTCGACCACTGATTTCCCAGGGTTTTGATTAAAATATCGAAAATCGAGGTGATTTTCTTCGGATTTTGGAGTTGTCATAAGGGTGGGGGTCGTAATTTTATTTTCAAAAATTGGTTCAAATGAAATTTTTTTTCTGTAAATGACTCTGTGTTGGAAATTTTGAAACGAATTCAACGAGGTATGTCATTCTAACATTCGACCACAATATTCCAGGGTTTTGATTAAAAAACCAAAAAATCGAGGTGATTTTCTTCGGTGGGGGTGGTCATTTTTTTCAAAAATTATTCAAATGCAGTTTTTTTTCGGTAAATGACACTTTGTTGGAAATTTTGTAAAGAATTCAACGAGGTATGCCATTCCAACATTCGACCACTATTTCCCAGGGTTTTGATTAAAAACCGAAAAATCGAGCTGATTTTATCCGGATTTTAGCGTTGTCATAAGGGTGGGGGTCGTCATTTTTTTCAAAAATTGTTCAAATGCAGTTTTTTTCTGTAAATGACACTTTGTTGGAAATTTTGTAAAGAATTCAACGAGGTATGCCATTCCAACATTCGACCACTATTTCCCAGGGTTTTTATTAAAATATCGAAAATCGAGGTGATTTTCATCGTATTTTGGATTTCGTAATTTTATTTTCAAAAATTGTTCAAATGCAGTTTTTTTTTCTGTAAATGACACTTTGTTGGAAATTTTGTAACGAATTCAACGAGGTATGCCATTCTAACATTCGACCACTATTTCCCAGGGTTTTGATTAAAAACCGAAAAATCGAAGTGATTTTCTTCGGATTTTGGCGTTGTCATAAGGGTGGGGGTCATCATTTTTTTTCAAAAATTGTTCAAATGCAATTTCTTTTCTGTAAATGACACTTTGTTGGAAATTTTGTAACGAATTCAACGAGGTATGCGATTCCAACATTCAACCACTATTTCCCAGGGTTTTGATTAAAAAACCGAAAAATCGAAGTGATTTTCTTCGGTTTTGGCGTGTCATAAGTCGTCATTTTTTTTCCAAAAATTTTTCAAATGCAGTTTTTTTTCTGTAAATGACACTTTGTTGGAAATTTTATAAAGAATTCAACGAGGTATGCCATTCCAACATTCGACCACTATTTCCCAGGGTTTTGATTAAAAACCGAAAAATCGAGTTGAATTTATCCGGATTTTAGCGCTGTCATAAGGGTGGGGGTCGTCATTTTTTTCAAAAATTGTTCAAATGCAGTTTTTTTCTGTAAATGACACTTTGTTGGAAATTTTGTAACGAATTCAACGAGGTATGCCATTCCAACATTCGACCTCTATTTCCCAGGGTTTTGATTAAAAACCAAAAAATCGACGTGATTTTCTCGGATTTTGGCGTTGTCATAAGGGTGGGGGTCGTCATTTTTTTTTAAATATTGTTCAAATGCAGTTTCTTTTCTGTAAATGACACTTTGTTGGAAATTTTGTAACGAATTCAACGAGGTATGCCATTCCAACATTCGACCACTATTTCCCAGGGTTTTGATTAAAAAACCGAAAAATCGAGGTGATTTTCTTCGGATTTTGGCGTTGTCATAAGGGTGGGGGTCATCATTTTTTTTCAAAAATTGTTCAAATGCAATTTCTTTTCTGTAAATGACACTTTGTTTGAAATTTTGTAACGAATTCAACGAGGTATGCGATTCCAACATTCAACCACTATTTCCCAGGGTTTTGATTAAAAAACCGAAAAATCGAGGTGATTTTCTTCGGTGGGGGTCGTCATTTTGTGGTAGGACAACCACACACACACACACACACACCCCCACACATCTACACTCTTTCTTAGAATCACTGTACTTAAACGCTAAAGTTAACCGTAAATATAACTGTAAACTGTAAATATAATATAGTCATCACTCTCTAGCATTTACTTTAACTTAAGATATAAAATGTATACAGATATTCGTCCTGCTCTCACGAATGAGCGGGCAGAAGAGAGAACGTGGTCTGTGCGATTTACTCTGCGTTTAGCTGTGCAAGAAGCCGGTCATATAAAATAAAGAGAATAATATAAAACTTCAAGCTATTCGGAATACAATTCATCCTATCACAATATCAGAAGTGGTTCTTACTCACGATGCCTGACACAGATTTAAATCAGTTCACGGTCGTTCAGTTGAAGACTTGGCTGAGTGCGCTCGGGCTGCAAACCTCGGGCCCAAAAGCGGAATTGATGGCGCGTCTGCAGACCCTCTCACCGGAGATACGTGGTGATCCACCAAATAAGCCATCAATTCAGGGTGAGCAACCGCCAGAAGCCGAGACAGACGGAGCCGCATCTTTGCCGCTGGAACAACAATTGGTAAGCGCAGACGCATGGGAGGACTCTGATCCAGTGACGTCAGCAGTTGACGACATCCGCATGGAGCAGCTTTCTCTTGTGGACGTCGAAAGGGCCATGTTACAGAAAAGACGAGAAATTCCATTTTGGAGAAAAAGAAATGAGCTGTTTTGTAATGCTTAAACAGAAGTTAGTAGAAGCACCAGTACTAGCCATATACAACTACAAGGACGAGGTAGAACTACACTGCGACGCCAGCTCTCTTGGCTTTGGCGCCGTACTACTTCAAAAGAAAGAGGACGGTAAACTGCACCCAATTTTTTATTTTTCCAAGCGCACAACTGTTGCCGAATCGAAATATCATAGCTTTGAACTTGAGACAATGGCCATTATTCACGCATTGCGTAGATTCAGAATATATCTATTTGGTAGACATTTCAAGATCATTACCGATTGTAACTCTCTCACATTAACGCTTAACAAGATCGAACTTAACCCGCGTATAGCTAGGTGGGCATTAGAGCTACAAAATTACGACTACGATTTGATACATCGGGAAGGCAACAAAATGCAACACGTGGACGCTCTTAGCAGATGTACAAACATCTTAGTAATAGAAACAAATTCATTTGAAGACAATCTGGTTATTTGCCAAGCCAAAGATCCAAAAATAAAAGTGATAAAAAATCAGTTAGAGGAAAATGAACACAAATTATTCGAGATGAGAAACGGAATAATTTATAGAAAAAGCAACGATGGCAGGTTATTGTTTTACGTACCTACAGACATGGAAGATCATATTCTTTTTAAGTACCACAATGAGATCGGTCACATAGGAAGAGACAAAATGTTAGATATAATTGGGAAAAGTTATTGGTTTCCAAATGCCAAAGATAAATGTCTAAGCCATATCAATAACTGCTTAAAATGTATAGCATTTTCCCCCAAAATAGGAAGAGAAGGATTCCTACACTCAATTCCAAAGGGCAGCAAACCCTTTGAACTTATCCACATTGATCATTATGGTCCAGTCGATTCGGGCAGGTCAAAGAAACACATATTTGTCGTCGTTGACGGGTTCACAAAGTTTGTACGTTTATATACAACAAAGACAACAAATACCAGGGAAGTTATCGTAGCCCTTAAGGATTATTTTAGAGCATATAGCAAGCCCAAATGCATAATTTCAGATAGAGGAAGCTGTTTCACGTCTAATGAGTTTGACGATTTTATGGCAGAGGTCGATGTTAAGCATATAAAGATAGCGACGGGATCGCCACAAGCAAACGGCCAGGTCGAAAGAATCAACAGAAGCCTAGGACCAATGATAGCAAAACTGACAGAACCAGAGAAAGGTATATACTGGGACTTAGTAATAGATAAAGTAGAACATGTATTGAACAACACACAGCACCGCAGTATTAGACAATGTCCAAGCAAAATGTTATTTGGTTTAGAACAAAGAGGAAAAATAGTAACCATTAGGATCGAAGCAGAAAAATGTCAAGAAAAAGCACAAGCCTACAATAAACTGCAATATGATAAGACAGCCAGAAAACCGTCGGAATATAGAAAAGGAGATTACGTAATGTTCAAGAATTTCGATAGCACAGCGGGTGTATCTAGAAAACTAATTCCAAAGAACAAAGGACCCTATGTAATTTCGAAAGTATTAAGAAACGACAGATTCTTGTTAAGGGATGTAGAAGGATTTCAGGTATCACGCAACCCTTACCAAGGGGTTTGGAGCATTAACAACATTAAGCATTGGATAAAAAAAAAAATATATAAAAAATGATAACAGTGCGTATTCGCATAAGAAAAAGTAAACCTATTGTGAAGTATATTTAAGCTAAAAATTTGAATAATTTTAATCTAAGAAAAAAAATAAAAAAAAGGTATTATATTTATAACCTATAATTGTACAATTATAAAACTATTGTAAATTTTCACGGTGATCAGGAGATCAGTCGATCAGGATGGCCGAGTTGTGGTAGGACAACCACACACACACACACACACACCCACACATCTACACTCTTTCTTAGAATCACTGTACTTAAACGCTAAAGTTAACCGTAAATATAACTGTAAACTGTAAATATAATATAGTCATCACTCTCTAGCATTTACTTTAACTTAAGATATAAAATGTATACAGATATTCGTCCTGCTCTCACGAATGAGCGGGCAGAAGAGAGAACGTGGTCTGTGCGATTCACTCTGCGTTTAGCTGTGCAAGAAGCCTGTCATATAAAATAAAGAGAATAATATAAAACTTCAAGCTATTCGGAATACAATTCATCCTATCACAATTTTTTTCAAAAATTTTTCAAATGCAGTTTTTTTTCTGTAAATGACACTTTGTTGGAAATTTTATAAAGAATTCAACGACGTATGCCATTCTAACATTCGACCACTGATTTCCCAGGGTTTTGATTAAAATATCGAAAATCGAGGTAATTTTCTTCGGATTTTGGCGTTGTCATAAGGGTGGGGGTCATCATTTTTTTCAAAAATTGTTCAAATGCAATTTCTTTTCTGTAAATGACACTTTGTTTGAAATTTTGTAACGAATTCAACGAGGTATGCCATTCCAACATTCAACCACTATTTCCCAGGGTTTTAATTAAAAAACCGAAAAATCGAGGTGATTTTCTTCGGATTTTGGCGTTGTCATAAGGGTGGGGGTCATCATTTTTTTCGAAAAATTAGTTCAAATCATATTTTTTTTCTGTAAATTCCACTTTGTTGAAAGTTTTGTAACGAATTCACCGAGGTATGCCATTTTAACATTCGACCACTATTTCCCAGGGTTTTATGAAAATACCGACAATTGAGGTAATTTTCTTCGGATTTTGGCGTTGTCATAAGGGTGGGGGTCGTCATTTTTTTTTTAAAAATTTGTTCAAATGCAATTTTTTCTGTAAATGACACTTTGTTGGAAATTTTGTAACGAATTCAACGAGGTATGCCATTCCAACATTCGACCACTATTTCCCAGGGTTTTGATTAAAAACCGAAAAATCGAGCTGATTTTATCCGGATTTTAGCGCTGTCATAAGGGTGGGGTTCGTCATTTTTTTCAAAAATTGTTCAAATGCAGTTTTTTTTCTGTAAATGACACTTTGTTGGAAATTTTGTAACGAATTCAACTAGGTATGCCATTCCAACATTCGACCACTATTTAACAGGGTTTTGATTAAAAAACCGAAAAATAGAGGTGATTTTCTTCGGATTTTGGCGTTGTCATAAGGGTGGGGCTCGTCATTTTTTTTAAAAATTGTTCAAATGCAGTTTATTTTCTGTAAATGACACTTTGTTGGAAATTTTGTAACGAATTCAACGAGGTATGCCATTCCAACATTCGACCACTATTTCCCAGGGTTTTGATTAAAAACCGAAAAATCGAGGTGATTTTCTTCGGATTTTGGCGTTGTCATAAGGGTGGGGGTCGTCATTTTTTTCAAAAATTGTTCAAATGCAGTTTCTTTTCTGTAAATGACACTTTGTTGGAAATTTTGTAACGAATTCAACGAGGTATACCATTCCAACATTCGACCACTATTTCCCAGGGTTTTGATTAAAAACCGAAAAATCGAGGTGATTTTCTTCGGATTTGGCGTTGTCATAAGGGTGGGGGTCGTCATTTTTTTCAAAAATTGTTCAAATGTAGTTTCTTTTCTGTAAATGACACTTTGTTGGAAATTTTGTAACGAATTCAACGAGGTATGCCATTCCAACATTCGACCACTATTTCCCAGGGTTTTGATTAAAAACCGAAAAATCGAGGTGATTTTCTTCGGATTTTGGAGTTGTCATAAGGGTGGGGGTCGTAATTTTTTTCAAAAATTGTTCAAATGCAGTTTCTTTTCTATAAATGACACTTTGTTGGAAATTTTGTAACGAATTCAACGAGGTATGCCATTCCAACATTTGACCACTATTTCCCAGGGTTTTGATTAAAAACCGAAAAATCGAGGTGATTTTCTTCGGATTTTGGCGTTGTCATAAGGGTGGGGGTCGTCATTTTTTTTCAAAAATTGTTCAAATGCAGTTTATTTTCTGTAAATGACACTTTGTTGGAAATTTTGTAACGAATTCAACGAGGTATGCCATTCCAACATTCGACCACTATTTCCCAGGGTTTTGATTAAAAACCGAAAAATCGAGGTGATTTTCTTCGGATTTTGGCGTTGTCATAAGGGTGGGGGTCGTCATTTTTTTCAAAAATTGTTCAAATGCAGTTTCTTTTCTGTAAATGACACTTTGTTGGAAATTTTGTAACGAATTCAACGAGGTATACCATTCCAACATTCGACCACTATTTCTCAGGGATTTGGATAAAAACCGAAAAATCGAGGTGATTTTCTTCGGATTTGGCGTTGTCATAAGGGTGGGGGTCGTCATTTTTTTCAAAAATTGTTCAAATGTAGTTTCTTTTCTGTAAATGACACTTTGTTGGAAATTTTGTAACGAATTCAACGAGGTATGCCATTCCAACATTCGACCACTATTTCCCAGGGTTTTGATTAAAAACCGAAAAATCGAGGTGATTTTCTTCGGATTTTGGAGTTGTCATAAGGGTGGGGGTCGTAATTTTTTTCAAAAATTGTTCAAATGCAGTTTCTTTTCTATAAATGACACTTTGTTGGAAATTTTGTAACGAATTCAACGAGGTATGCCATTCCAACATTTGACCACTATTTCCCAGGGTTTTGATTAAAAACCGAAAAATCGAGGTGATTTTCTTCGGATTTTGGCGTTGTCATAAGGGTGGGGGTCGTCATTTTTTTCAAAAATTGTTCAAATGCAGTTTCTTTTCTGTAAATGACACTTTGTTGGAAATTTTGTAACGAATTCAACGAGGTATGCCATTCCAACATTCGACCACTATTTCCCAGGGTTTTTGATTAAAATATCGAAAATCGAGGTGATTTTCTTCGGATTTTGGAGTTGTCATAAGGGTGGGGGTCGTAATTTTATTTTTAAAAATTTGTTCAAATGAAATTTTTTTCTGTAAATGACTCTGTGTTGGAAATTTTGTAACGAATTCAACGAGGTATGCCATTCCAACATTCAACCACTATTTCCCAGGGTTTTTATAAAATTCCGACAATTGAGGTAATTTTCTTCGGATTTTGGCGTTGTCATAAGGGTGGGGGTCGTCATTTTTTTCAAAAATTGTTCAAATGCAGTTTTTTTCTGTAAATGACACTTTGTTGGAAATTTTGTAACGAATTCAACGAGGTATGCCATTCCAACATTCGACCACTATTTCCCAGGGTTTTGATTAAAAACCGAAAAATCGAGGTGATTTTCTTCGGATTTTGGCGTTGTCATAAGGGTGGGGGTCGTCATTTTTTTAAAAAATTGTTCAAATGCAGTTTCTTTTCTGTAAATGACACTTTGTTGGATATTTTGAAACGAATTCAACGAGGTATGCCATTCCAACATTCGACCACTATTTCCCAGGGTTTTGATTAAAAACCGAAAAATCGAGCTGATTTTATCCGGATTTTAGCGCTGTCATAAGGGTGGGGGTCGTCATTTTTTTCAAAAATTTTTCAAATGCAGTTTTTTTTCTGTAAATGACACTTTGTTGGAAATTTTGTAACGAATTCAACGAGGTATGCCATTCCAACATTCGACCACTATTTCCCAGGGTTTTGATTAAAATATCGAAAATCGAGGTGATTTTCTTCGGATTTTGGAGTTGTCATAAGGGTGGGGGTCATAATTTTTTTCAAAAATTGTTCAAATGCAGTTTCTTTTCTATAAATGACACTTTGTTGGAAATTTTGTAACGAATTCAACGAGGTATGCCATTTCAACATTCGACCACTGATTTCCCAAGGTTTTGATTAAAATATCGAAAATCGAGGTAATTTTCTTCGGATTTTGGCGTTGTCATAAGGGTGGGGGTCATCATTTTTTTTTCAAAAATTGTTCAAATGCAATTTCTTTTCTGTAAATGACACTTTGTTGGAAATTTTGTAACGAATTCAACGAGGTATGCCATTCCAACATTCAACCACTATTTCCCAGGTTTTTGATTAAAAAACCGAAAAATCGAGGTGATTTTCATCGGATTTTGGAGTTGTCATAAGGGTGGGGGTCGTCATTTTTTTCGAAAAATTAGTTCAAATGATATTTTTTTCTGTAAATTCCACTTTGTTGAAAATTTTGTAACGAATTCACCGAGGTATGCCATTTTAACATTCGACCACTATTTCCCATGGTTTTATAAAAATACCGACAATTGAGGTAATTTTCTTCGGATTTTGGTGTTGTCATAAGGGTGGGGGTCGTCATTTTTTTTTCAAAAATTTGTTCAAGTGCAATTTTTTCTGTAAATGACACTTTGTTGGAAATTTTGTAACGAATTCAACGAGGTATGCCATTCCAACATTCGACCAATATTTTCCAGGGTTTTGATTAAAAAACCGAAAAATCGAGCTGATTTTATCCGGATTTTAGCGCTGTCATAAGGGTGGGGGTCGTCATTTTTTTCAAAAATTGTTTTAATGCAGTTTTTTTCTGTAAATGACACTTTGTTGGAAATTTTGTAAAGAATTCAACGAGGTATGCCATTCTAACATTCGACCACAATATTCCAGGGTTTTGATTAAAAAACCAAAAAATCGAGGTGATTTTCTTCGGTGGGGGTGGTCATTTTTTTTCAAAAATTGTTCAAATGCAGTTTTTTTCGGTAAATGACACTTTGTTGGAAATTTTGTAACGAATTCAACGAGGTATGTCATTCCAACATTCGACTACTATTTCCCAGGGTTTTGATTAAAAACCGAAAAATCGAGGTGATTTTCTTCGGATTTTGGCGTTGTCATAAGGGTGGGGGTCGTCATTTTTTTCAAAAATTTTCAAATGCAGTTTTTTTCTGTAAATGACACTTTGTTGGAAATTTTATAAAGAATTCAACGAGGTATGCCATTCCAACATTCGACCACTGATTTCCCAGGGTTTTGATTAAAATATCGAAAATCGAGGTGATTTTCTTCGGATTTTGGAGTTGTCATAAGGGTAGGGGTCGTAATTTTATTTTCAAAATTGGTTCAAATGAAATTTTTTTTCTGTAAATGACTCTGTGTTGGAAATTTTGAAACGAATTCAACGAGGTATGTCATTCCAACATTCGACTACTATTTCCCAGGGTTTTGATTAAAAAACCGAAAAATCGTGGTGATTTTCTTCGGATTTTGGCGTTGTCATAAGGGTGGGGGTCGTCATTTTTTTCAAAAATTGTTCAAATGCATTTTTTTCTGTAAATGACACTTTGTTGGAAATTTTATAACGAATTCAACATCCGACCCCTATTTCCCAGGGTTTTGATTAAATACCGACAATTGAGGTGATTTTCTTCGGATTTTGGCGTTGTCATAAGGGTGGGTGTCATAATTTTTTTCCAAAAATTTGTTCAAATTATATTTTTTTCTGTAAATTACACTTTGTTGGAAATTTTATAACGAATTCAACGAGGTATGCCATTTCAACATTCGACCACTGATTTCCCAAGGTTTTGATTAAAATATCGAAAATCGAGGTAATTTTCTTCGGATTTTGGCGTTGTCATAAGGGTGGGGGTCATCATTTTTTTTCAAAAATTGTTCAAATGCAATTTCTTTTCTGTAAATGACACTTTGTTGGAAATTTTGTAACGAATTCAACGAGGTATGCCATTCCAACATTCAACCACTATTTCCCAGTTGTCATAAGGGTGGGGGTCGTAATTTTATTTTCAAAAATTGGTTCAAATGAAATTTTTTTTCTGTAAATGACTCTGTGTTGGAAATTTTGAAACGAATTCAACGAGGTATGTCATTCCAACATTCGACTACTATTTCCCAGGGTTTTGATTAAAAAACCGAAAAATCGTGGTGATTTTCTTCGGATTTTGGCGTTGTCATAAGGGTGGGGGTCGTCATTTTTTTTCAAAAATTGTTCAAATGCATTTTTTTTCTGTAAATGACACTTTGTTGGAAATTTTATAACGAATTCAACATCCGACCCCTATTTCCCAGGGTTTTGATTAAATACCGACAATTGAGGTGATTTTCTTCGGATTTTGGCGTTGTCATAAGGGTGGGTGTCATAATTTTTTTCCAAAAATTTGTTCAAATTATATTTTTTTCTGTAAATTACACTTTGTTGGAAATTTTATAACGAATTCAACAAGGTATGCCATTTCAACATCCGATCATTATTTCCCAGGGTTTTGATTAAAAAACGGAAAAATCAAGCTGATTTTTTCCGGATTTTGGCGTTGTCATAAGGGTGGGGGTCGTCATTTTTTTTCAAAAATTTGTTCAAATGCTATTTTTTCTGTAAATGACACTTTGTTGGAAATTTTGTAACGAATTCAACGAGGTATGCCATTTCAACATTCGACCACTGATTTCCCAAGGTTTTGATTAAAATATCGAAAATCGAGGTAATTTTCTTCGGATTTTGGCGTTGTCATAAGGGTGGGGGTCATCATTTTTTTCAAAAATTGTTCAAATGCAATTTCTTTTCTGTAAATGACACTTTGTTGGAAATTTTGTAACGAATTCAACGAGGTATGCCATTCCAACATTCAACCACTATTTCCCAGGTTTTTGATTAAAAAACCGAAAAATCGAGGTGATTTTCATCGGATTTTGGAGTTGTCATAAGGGTGGGGTCATCATTTTTTTTCGAAAAATTAGTTCAAATGATATTTTTTTTCTGTAAATTCCACTTTGTTGAAAATTTTGTAACGAATTCACCGAGGTATGCCATTTTAACATTCGACCACTATTTCCCATGGTTTTATGAAAATACCGACAATTGAGGTAATTTTCTTCGGATTTTGGTGTTGTCATAAGGGTGGGGGTCGTCATTTTTTTTCAAAAATTTGTTCAAGTGCAATTTTTTCTGTAAATGACACTTTGTTGGAAATTTTGTAACGAATTCAACGAGGTATGCCATTCCAACATTCGACCAATATTTTCCAGGGTTTTGATTAAAAAACCGAAAAATCGAGCTGATTTTATCCGGTTTTTAGCGCTGTCATAAGGGTGGGGGTCGTCATTTTTTCAAAAATTGTTCAAATGCAGTTTTTTTTCTGTAAATGACACTTTGTTGGAAATTTTGTAAAGAATTCAACGAGGTATGCCATTCTAACATTCGACCACAATATTCCAGGGTTTTGATTAAAAAACCAAAAAATCGAGGTGATTTTCTTCGGTGGGGGTGGTCATTTTTTTCAAAAATTGTTCAAATGCAGTTTTTTTTCGGTAAATGACACTTTGTTGGAAATTTTGTAACGAATTCAACGAGGTATGTCATTCCAACATTCGACTACTATTTCCCAGGGTTTTGATTAAAAAACCGAAAAATCGAGGTGATTTTCTTCGGATTTTGGGGTTGTCATAAGGGTGGGGGTCGTCATTTTTTTCAAAAATTTTTCAAATGCAGTTTTTTTCTGTAAATGACACTTTGTTGGAAATTTTATAAAGAATTCAACGAGGTATGCCATTCCAACATTCGACCACTGATTTCCCAGGGTTTTGATTAAAATATCGAAAATCGAGGTGATTTTCTTCGGATTTTGGAGTTGTCATAAGGGTGGGGGTCGTAATTTTATTTTCAAAAATTGGTTCAAATGAAATTTTTTTCTGTAAATGACTCTGTGTTGGAAATTTTGAAACGAATTCAACGAGGTATGTCATTCCAACATTCGACTACTATTTCCCAGGGTTTTGATTAAAAAACCGAAAAATCATGGTGATTTTCTTCGGATTTTGGCGTTGTCATAAGGGTGGGGGTCGTCATTTTTTTCAAAAATTGTTCAAATGCATTTTTTTCTGTAAATGACACTTTGTTGGAAATTTTATAACGAATTCAACGAGGTATGCCATTCCAACATTCGACCACTATTTCCCAGGGATTTGATTAAAAACCGAAAATCGAGGTGATTTTCTTCGGATTTTGGCGTTGTCATAAGGGTGGGGGTCGTCATTTTTTTTAAAAATTGTTCAAATGCAGTTTTTTTTCTGTAAATGACACTTTGTTGGAAATTTTGTAAGGAATTCAACGAGGTATGCCATTCCAACATTCGACCACTATTTCCCAGGGCTTGTATTAAAAACCGAAAATCGAGGTGATTTTCTTCGGATTTTGGCGTTGTCATAAGGGTGGGGGTCGTCATTTTTTTTAAATATTGTTCAAATGCAGTTTTTTTTCTGTAAATGACACTTTGTTGGAAATTTTGTAACGAATTCAACGAGTTATGCCATTCCAACATTCGACCACTATTTCCCAGGGTTTTGATTAAAAAACCGAAAAATCGAGTTAATTTTCTTCGGATTTTGGCGTTGTCATAAGGGTGGTGGTCGTCATTTTTTTCAAAAATTTTTCAAATGCAGTTTTTTTTCTGTAAATGACACTTTGTTGGAAACTTTATAAAGAATTCAACGAGGTATGCCATTTCAACATTCGACCACTGATTTCCCAGGGTTTTGATTAAAATATCGAAAATCGAGGTGATTTTCTTCGGATTTTGGAGTTGTCATAAGGGTGGGGGTCGTAATTTTATTTTCAAAAATTTGTTCAAATGAAATTTTTGTTCTGTAAATGACTCTGTGTTGGAAATTTTGAAACGAATTCAACGAGGTATGTCATTCCAACATTCGACTACTATTTCCCAGGGTTTTGATTAAAAAACCGAAAAATCGAGGTGATTTTCTTCGGATTTTGGCAATGTCATAAGGGTGGGTGTCATAATTTTTTTCCAAAAATTTGTTCAAATTATATTTTTTTTCTGTAAATTACACTTTGTTGGAAATTTTATAACGAATTCAACGAGGTATGCCATTTCAACATCCGATCATTATTTCCCAGGGTTTTGATTAAAAAACGGAAAAATCAAGCTGATTTTTTCCGGATTTTGGCGTCGTCATAAGGGTGGGGGTCGTCATTTTTTTTCAAAAATTTGTTCAAATGCAATTTTTTTCTGTAAATGACACTTTGTTGGAAATTTTATAACGAATTCAACGAGGTATGCCATTCCAACATTCGACCACTATTTTCCAGGGTTTTGATTAAAATATCGATATCGAGGTGATTTTCTTTGGATTTTGTAGTTTTCATAGGGTTGGGGGTCGTAATTTTTTTTCAAAAATTTGTTCAAATGCTTTTTTTATTTCTGTAAATGACTCTGTGTTGGAAATTTTGTAACGAATTCAACGAGGTATGCCATTCCAACATTCGACCACTATTTCCCAGGGTTTTTATTAAAATACCGAAAATCGAGGTGATTTTCTTCGGATTTTGGCTTTGTCATAAGGGTGGGGGTCGTCATTTTTTTTAAATATTGTTTAAATGCAGTTTTTTTTTGTAAATGACACTTTGTTGGAAATTTTGTAACGAATACAACGAGGTATGCCATTCCAACATTCGTCATTTATTTTTCAAAAATTTTTCAAATGCATTTTTTTTCTGTAAATGACACTTTGTTGGAAATTTTGTAACGAATTCAACGAGGTATGCCATTCCAACATTCGACCACTATTTCCCAGGGTTTTTATTAAAATACCGAAAATCGAGGTGATTTTCTTCGGATTTTGGCTTTGTCATAAGGGTGGGGGTCGTCATTTTTTTTAAATATTGTTTAAATGCAGTTTTTTTTTGTAAATGACACTTTGTTGGAAATTTTGTAACGAATACAACGAGGTATGCCATTCCAACATTCGTCATTTATTTTTCAAAAATTTTTCAAATGCATTTTTTTTTCTGTAAATGACACTTTGTTGGAAATTTTGTAACGAATTCAACGAGGTATGCCATTCCAACATTCGAGCACTATTTCCCAGGGTTTTGATTAAAAAACCAAAAAATCGAGGTGATTTTCTTCAGATTTTGGCGTTGTCATAAGGGTGGGGCTCGTCATTTTTTTCAAAAATTGTTCAAATGCATGTTTTTTCTGTAAATGACACTTTGTTGGAAATTTTGTAACGAATTCAACGAGGTATGCCATTCCAACATTCGACCACTATTTCCCAGGGATTTGATTAAAAACCGAAAATCGAGGTGATTTTCTTCGGATTTTGGCAATGTCATAAGGGTGGGTGTCATAATTTTTTTCCAAAAATTTGTTCAAATTATATTTTTTTTCTGTAAATTACACTTTGTTGGAAATTTTATAACGAATTCAACGAGGTATGCCATTTCAACATCCGATCATTATTTCCCAGGGTTTTGATTAAAAAACGGAAAAATCAAGCTGATTTTTTCCGGATTTTGGCGTCGTCATAAGGGTGGGGGTCGTCATTTTTTTTTTCAAAAATTTGTTCAAATGCAATTTTTTTCTGTAAATGACACTTTGTTGGAAATTTTATAACGAATTCAACGAGGTATGCCATTCCAACATTCGACCACTATTTTCCAGGGTTTTGATTAAAATATCGATATCGAGGTGATTTTCTTTGGATTTTGTAGTTTTCATAGGGTTGGGGGTCGTAATTTTTTTTTCAAAAATTTGTTCAAATGCTTTTTTATTTCTGTAAATGACTCTGTGTTGGAAATTTTGTAACGAATTCATCGAGGTATGCCATTCCAACATTCGACCACTATTTCCCAGGGTTTTTATTAAAATACCGAAAATCGAGGTGATTTTCTTCGGATTTTGGCGTTGTCATAAGGGTGGGGGTCGTCATTTTTTTTAAATATTGTTCAAATGCAGTTTTTTTCTGTAAATGACACTTTGTTGGAAATTTTGTAACGAATTCAACGAGGTATGCCATTCCAACATTCGTCATTTATTTTTCAAAAATTTTTCAAATGCATTTTTTTTTCTGTAAATGACACTTTGTTGGAAATTTTGTAACGAATTCAACGAGGTATGCCATTCCAACATTCGACCACTATTTCCCAGGGTTTTTATTAAAATACCGAAAATCGAGGTGATTTTCTTCGGATTTTGGCTTTGTCATAAGGGTGGGGGTCGTCATTTTTTTTAAATATTGTTTAAATGCAGTTTTTTTTGTAAATGACACTTTGTTGGAAATTTTGTAACGAATACAACGAGGTATGCCATTCCAACATTCGTCATTTATTTTTCAAAAATTTTTCAAATGCATTTTTTTTCTGTAAATGACACTTTGTTGGAAATTTTGTAACGAATTCAACGAGGTATGCCATTCCAACATTCGACCACTATTTCCCAGGGTTTTGATTAAAAACCAAAAAATCGAGGTGATTTTCTTCAGATTTTGGCGTTGTCATAAGGGTGGGGCTCGTCATTTTTTTCAAAAATTGTTCAAATGCATGTTTTTTCTGTAAATGACACTTTGTTGGAAATTTTGTAACGAATTCAACGAGGTATGCCATTCCAACATTCGACCACTATTTCCCAGGGATTTGATTAAAAACCGAAAATCGAGGTGATTTTCTTCGGATTTTGGCGTTGTCATAAGGGTGGGGGTCGTCATTTTTTTTAAAAATTGTTCAAATGCAGTTTTTTTCTGTAAATGACACTTTGTTGGAAATTTTGTAACGAATTCAACGAGGTATGCCATTCCAACATTCGACCACTATTTCCCAGGGCTTTTATTAAAAACCGAAAATCGAGGTGATTTTCTTCGGATTTTGGCGTTGTCATAAGGGTGGAGGTCGTCATTTTTTTTTCAAAAATTTGCTCAAATGCAATTTTTTTCTGTAAATGACACTTTGTTGGAAATTTTATAACGAATTCAACGAGGTATGCCATTCCAACATTCGACCACTATTTTCCAGGGTTTTGATTAAAATATCGATATCGAGGTGATTTTCTTTGGATTTTGTAGTTTTCATAAGGTTGGGGGTCGTAATTTTTTTTTCAAAAATTTGTTCAAATGCTTTTTTATTTCTGTAAATGACTCTGTGTTGGAAATTTTGTAACGAATTCAACGAGGTATGCCATTCCAACATTCGACCACTATTTCCCAGGGTTTTTATTAAAATACCGAAAATCGAGGTGATTTTCTTCGGATTTTAGCGTTGTCATAAGGGTGGGGGTCGTCATTTTTTTTAAATATTGTTCAAATGCAGTTTTTTTTCTGTAAATGACACTTTGTTGGAAATTTTGTAACGAATTCAACGAGGTATGCCATTCCAACATTCGTCATTTATTTTTCAAAAATTTTTCAAATGCATTTTTTTTCTGTAAATGACACTTTGTTGGAAATTTTGTAACGAATTCAACGAGGTATGCCATTCCAACATTCGACCACTATTTCCCAGGGTTTTGATTAAAAAACCAAAAAATCGAGGTGATTTTCTTCAGATTTTGGCGTTGTCATAAGGGTGGGGCTCGTCATTTTTTTCAAAAATTGTTCAAATGCAGGTTTTTTCTGTAAATGACACTTTGTTGGAAATTTTGTAACGAATTCAACGAGGTATGCCATTCCAACATTCGACCACTATTTCCCAGGGATTTGATTAAAAACCGAAAATCGAGGTGATTTTCTTCGGATTTTGGCGTTGTCATAAGGGTGGGGGTCGTCATTTTTTTTAAAAATTGTTCAAATGCAGTTTTTTTTCTGTAAATGACACTTTGTTGGAAATTTTGTAACGAATTCAACGAGGTATGCCATTCCAACATTCGACCACTATTTCCCAGGGCTTTTATTAAAAACCGAAAATCGAGGTGATTTTCTTCGGATTTTGGCGTTGTCATAAGGGTGGGGGTTGTCATTTTTTTTAAAAATTGTTCAAATGCAGTTTTTTTTCTGTAAATGACACTTTGTTGGAAATTTTGTAACGAATTCAACGAGGTATGCTATTCCAACATTCGACCACTATTTCCCAGGGTTTTGATTAAAAAACCGAAAAATCGAGTTAATTTTCTTCGGATTTTGGCGTTGTCATAAGGGTGGGGATCGTAATTTTATTTTCAAAAATTTGTTCAAATGAAATTTTTTTCTGTAAATGACTCTGTGTTGGAAATTTTGTAACGAATTCAACGAGGTATGCCATTCCAACATTCGACCACTATTTCCCAGGGATTTGATTAAAAACCGAAAATCGAGGTGATTTTCTTCGGATTTTGGCGTTGTCATAAGGGTGGGGGTCGTCATTTTTTTTAAAAATTGTTCAAATGCAGTTTTTTTTCTGTAAATGACACTTTGTTGGAAATTTTGTAACGAATTCAACGAGGTATGCCATTCCAACATTCGACCACTATTTCCCAGGGCTTTTATTAAAAACCGAAAATCGAGGTGATTTTCTTCGGATTTTGGCGTTGTCATAAGGGTGGGGGTTGTCATTTTTTTTAAAAATTGTTCAAATGCAGTTTTTTTTCTGTAAATGACACTTTGTTGGAAATTTTGTAACGAATTCAACGAGGTATGCCATTCCAACATTCGACCACTATTTCCCAGGGATTTGATTAAAAACCGAAAATCGAGGTGATTTTCTTCGGATTTTGGCGTTGTCATAAGGGTGGGGGTCGTCATTTTTTTTAAAAATTGTTCAAATGCAGTTTTTTTCTGTAAATGACACTTTGTTGGAAATTTTGTAACGAATTCAACGAGGTATGCCATTCCAACATTCGACCACTATTTCCCAGGGATTTGATTAAAAACCGAAAATCGAGGTGATTTTCTTCGGATTTTGGCGTTGTCATAAGGGTGGGGGTCGTCATTTTTTTTAAAAATTGTTCAAATGCAGTTTTTTTTCTGTAAATGACACTTTGTTGGAAATTTTGTAACGAATTCAACGAGGTATGCCATTCCAACATTCGACCACTATTTCCCAGGGCTTTTATTAAAAACCGAAAATCGAGGTGATTTTCTTCGGATTTTGGCGTTGTCATAAGGGTGGAGGTCGTCATTTTTTTTCAAAAATTTGCTCAAATGCAATTTTTTCTGTAAATGACACTTTGTTGGAAATTTTATAACGAATTCAACGAGGTATGCCATTCCAACATTCGACCACTATTTTCCAGGGTTTTGATTAAAATATCGATATCGAGGTGATTTTCTTTGGATTTTGTAGTTTTCATAAGGTTGGGGGTCGTAATTTTTTTTTCAAAAATTTGTTCAAATGCTTTTTTATTTCTGTAAATGACTCTGTGTTGGAAATTTTGTAACGAATTCAACGAGGTATGCCATTCCAACATTCGACCACTATTTCCCAGGGTTTTTATTAAAATACCGAAAATCGAGGTGATTTTCTTCGGATTTTAGCGTTGTCATAAGGGTGGGGGTCGTCATTTTTTTTAAATATTGTTCAAATGCAGTTTTTTTTCTGTAAATGACACTTTGTTGGAAATTTTGTAACGAATTCAACGAGGTATGCCATTCCAACATTCGTCATTTATTTTTCAAAAATTTTTCAAATGCATTTTTTTTTCTGTAAATGACACTTTGTTGGAAATTTTGTAACGAATTCAACGAGGTATGCCATTCCAACATTCGACCACTATTTCCCAGGGTTTTGATTAAAAAACCAAAAAATCGAGGTGATTTTCTTCAGATTTTGGCGTTGTCATAAGGGTGGGGCTCGTCATTTTTTTCAAAAATTGTTCAAATGCAGGTTTTTTCTGTAAATGACACTTTGTTGGAAATTTTGTAACGAATTCAACGAGGTATGCCATTCCAACATTCGACCACTATTTCCCAGGGATTTGATTAAAAACCGAAAATCGAGGTGATTTTCTTCGGATTTTGGCGTTGTCATAAGGGTGGGGGTCGTCATTTTTTTTAAAAATTGTTCAAATGCAGTTTTTTTTCTGTAAATGACACTTTGTTGGAAATTTTGTAACGAATTCAACGAGGTATGCCATTCCAACATTCGACCACTATTTCCCAGGGCTTTTATTAAAAACCGAAAATCGAGGTGATTTTCTTCGGATTTTGGCGTTGTCATAAGGGTGGGGGTTGTCATTTTTTTTAAAAATTGTTCAAATGCAGTTTTTTTCTGTAAATGACACTTTGTTGGAAATTTTGTAACGAATTCAACGAGGTATGCTATTCCAACATTCGACCACTATTTCCCAGGGTTTTGATTAAAAAACCGAAAAATCGAGTTAATTTTCTTCGGATTTTGGCGTTGTCATAAGGGTGGGGATCGTAATTTTATTTTCAAAAATTTGTTCAAATGAAATTTTTTTTCTGTAAATGACTCTGTGTTGGAAATTTTGAAACGAATTCAACGAGGTATGTCATTCCAACATTCGACTACTATTTCCCAGGGTTTTGATTAAAAAACCGAAAATCGAGGTGATTTTCTTCGGATTTTGGCGTTGTCATAAGGGTGGGGGTCGTCATTTTTTTTCAAAAATTGTTCAAATACATTTTTTTTTCTGTAAATGACACTTTGTTGGAAATTTTATAACGAATTCAACGAGGTATGTCATTTCAACATCCGACCACTATTTCCCAGGGTTTTGATTAAATACCGACAATTGAGGTGATTTTCTTCGGATTTTGGCGTTGTCATAAGGGTGGGTGTCATAATTTTTTTTCCAAAAATTTGTTCAAATTATATTTTTTTCTGTAAATTACACTTTGTTGGAAATTTTATAACGAATTCAACGAGGTATGCCATTTCAACATCCGATCATTATTTCCCAGGGTTTTGATTAAAAAACGGAAAAATCAAGCTGATTTTTTCCTGATTTTGGCGTCGTCATAAGGGTGGGGGTCGTCATTTTTTTTTTCAAAAATTTGTTCAAATGCAATTTTTTTCTGTAAATGACACTTTGTTGGAAATTTTTTAACGAATTCAATGAGGTATGCCATTCCAACATTCGACCACTATTTTCCAGGGTTTTGATTAAAATATCGATATCGAGGTGATTTTCTTTGGATTTTGTAGTTTTCATAGGGTTGGGGGTCGTAATTTTTTTCAAAAATTTGTTCAAATGCTTTTTTATTTCTGTAAATGACTCTGTGTTGGAAATTTTGTAACGAATTCAACGAGGTATGCCATTCCAACATTCGACCACTATTTCCCAGGGTTTTTATTAAAATACCGAAAATCGAAGTGATTTTCTTCGGATTTTGGCGTTGTCATGGGGGTCGTCATTTATTTTTCAAAAATTTTTCAAATGCATTTTTTTTTCTGTAAATGACACTTTGTTGGAAATTTTGTAACGAATTCAACGAGGTATGCCATGCCAACATTCGACCACTATTTCCCAGGGTTTTGATTAAAAAACCAAAAAATCGAGGTGATTTTCTTCAGATTTTGGCGTTGTCATAAGGGTGGGGCTCGTCATTTTTTTCAAAAATTGTTCAAATGCAGGTTTTTTCTGTAAATGACACTTTGTTGGAAATTTTGTAACGAATTCAACGAGGTATGCCATTCCAACATTCGGCCACTATTTCCCAGGGATTTGATTAAAAACCGAAAATGGAGGTGATTTTCTTCGTATTTTGGCGTTGTCATAAGGGTGGGGGTCGTCATTTTTTTTTAAAAAATTGTTCAAATGCAGTTTTTTTTCTGTAAATGACACTTTGTTGGAAATTTTGTAACGAATTCAACGAGGTATGCCATTCCAACATTCGACCACTATTTCCCAGGGCTTTTATTAAAAACCGAAAATCGAGGTGATTTTCTTCGGATTTTGGCGTTGTCATAAGGGTGGGGGTCGTCATTTTTTTTAAATATTGTTCAAATGCAGTTTTTTTCTGTAAATGACACTTTGTTGGAAATTTTGTAACGAATTCAACGAGGTATGCCATTCCAACATTCGACCACTATTTCCCAGGGTTTTGATTAAAATATCGAAAAATCGAGGTGATTTTCTTCGGATTTTGGAGTTGTCATAAGGGTGGGGGTCGTAATTTTATTTTCAAAAATTGTTCAAATGCAGGTTTTTTCTGTAAATGACACTTTGTTGGAAATTTTGTAACGAATTCAACGAGGTATGCCATTCCAACATTCGACCACTATTTCCCAGGGTTTTTATTAAAATACCGAAAATCGAAGTGATTTTCTTCGGATTTTGGCGTTGTCATGGGGGTCGTCATTTATTTTTCAAAAATTTTTCAAATGCATTTTTTTTCTGTAAATGACACTTTGTTGGAAATTTTGTAACGAATTCAACGAGGTATGCCATGCCAACATTCGACCACTATTTCCCAGGGTTTTGATTAAAAACCAAAAAATCGAGGTGATTTTCTTCAGATTTTGGCGTTGTCATAAGGGTGGGGCTCGTCATTTTTTTCAAAAATTGTTCAAATGCAGGTTTTTCTGTAAATGACACTTTGTTGGAAATTTTGTAACGAATTCAACGAGGTATGCCATTCCAACATTCGGCCACTATTTCCCAGGGATTTGATTAAAAACCGAAAATGGAGGTGATTTTCTTCGTATTTTGGCGTTGTCATAAGGGTGGGGGTCGTCATTTTTTTTAAAAATTGTTCAAATGCAGTTTTTTTTCTGTAAATGACACTTTGTTGGAAATTTTGTAACGAATTCAACGAGGTATGCCATTCCAACATTCGACCACTATTTCCCAGGGCTTTTATTAAAAACCGAAAATCGAGGTGATTTTCTTCGGATTTTGCCGTTGTCATAAGGGTGGGGGTCGTCATTTTTTTTAAATATTGTTCAAATGCAGTTTTTTTCTGTAAATGACACTTTGTTGGAAATTTTGTAACGAATTCAACGAGGTATGCCATTCCAACATTCGACCACTATTTCCCAGGGTTTTGATTAAAATATCGAAAATCGAGGTGATTTTCTTCGGATTTTGGAGTTGTCATAAGGGTGGGGGTCGTAATTTTATTTTCAAAAATTTGTTCAAATGAAATTTTTTTCTGTAAATGACTCTGTGTTGGAAATTTTGAAACGAATTCAACGAGGTATGCCATTCCAACATTCGACCACTATTTCCCAGGGCTTTTATTAAAAACCGAAAATCGAGGTGATTTTCTTCGGATTTTGGCGTTGTCATAAGGGTGGGGGTCGTCATTTTTTTTAAATATTGTTCAAATGCAGTTTTTTTTCTGTAAATGACACTTTGTTGGAAATTTTGTAACGAATTCAACGAGGTATGCCATTCCAACATTCGACCACTATTTCCCAGGGTTTTGATTAAAAAACCGAAAAATCGAGGTGATTTTCTTCGGATTTTGGCAATGTCATATGGGTGGAGGTCGTCATTTTTTTTCAAAAATTGTTCAAATACTTTTTTTTTCTGTAAATGACACTTTGTTGGAAATTTTATAACGAATTCAACGAGGTATGCCATTTCAACATCCGACCACTATTTCCCAGGGTTTTGATTAAATACCGACAATTGAGGTGATTTTCTTCGGATTTTGGCGTTGACATAAGGGTGGGGGTCGTCATTTTTTCAAAAATTGTTCAAATGCAGTTTTTTTTCTGTAAATGACACTTTGTTGGAAATTTTGTAACGAATTCAACGAGGTATGCCATTCCAACATTCGACCACTGTTTTCCCAGGTTTTTGATTAAAATATCGAAAATCGAGGTGATTTTCTTCGGATTTTGGAGTTGTCATAAGGGTGGGGGTCGTAATTTTATTTTCAAAAATTTGTTCAAATGAAATTTTTTTTCTGTAAATGACTCTGTGTTGGAAATTTTGAAACGAATTCAACGAGGTATGTCATTCCAACATTCGACCACTATTTCCCAGGGTTTTGATTAAAAAACCGAAAAATCGAGGTGATTTTCTACGGATTTTGGCAATGTCATATGGGTGGGGGTCGTCATTTTTTTTCAAAAATTGTTCAAATACATTTTTTTTCTGTAAATGACACTTTGTTGGAAATTTTATAACGAATTCAACGAGGTATGCCATTTCAACATCCGACCACTATTTCCCAGGGTTTTGATTAAATACCGACAATTGAGGTGATTTTCTTCGGATTTTGGCGTTGACATAAGGGTGGGGGTCGTCATTTTTTTCAAAAATTGTTCAAATGCAGTTTTTTTTCTGTAAATGACACTTTGTTGGAAATTTTGTAACGAATTCAACGAGGTATGCCATTCCAACATTCGACCACTATTTCCCAGGGTTTTGATTAAAATATCGAAAATCGAGGTGATTTTCTTCGGATTTTGGAGTTGTCATAAGGGTGGGGGTCGTAATTTTATTTTCAAAAATTTGTTCAAATGAAATTTTTTTTCTGTAAATGACTCTGTGTTGGAAATTTTGAAACGAATTCAACGAGGTATGCCATTCCAACATTCGACCACTATTTCCCAGGGCTTTTATTAAAAACCGAAAATCGAGGTGATTTTCTTCGGATTTTGGCGTTGTCATAAGGGTGGGGGTCGTCATTTTTTTTAAATATTGTTCAAATGCAGTTTTTTTTCTGTAAATGACACTTTGTTGGAAATTTTGTAACGAATTCAACGAGGTATGCCATTCCAACATTCGACCACTATTTCCCAGGGTATTGATTAAAAAACCGAAAAATCGAGGTGATTTTCTTCGGATTTTGGCAATGTCATATGGGTGGAGGTCGTCATTTTTTTCAAAAATTGTTCAAATACATTTTTTTTTCTGTAAATGACACTTTGTTGGAAATTTTATAACGAATTCAACGAGGTATGCCATTTCAACATCCGACCACTATTTCCCAGGGTTTTGATTAAATACCGACAATTGAGGTGATTTTCTTCGGATTTTGGCGTTGACATAAGGGTGGGGGTCGTCATTTTTTTCAAAAAATTGTTCAAATGCAGTTTTTTTTCTGTAAATGACACTTTGTTGGAAATTTTGTAACGAATTCAACGAGGTATGCCATTCCAACATTCGACCACTATTTCCCAGGGTTTTGATTAAAATATCGAAAATCGAGGTGATTTTCTTCGGATTTTGGAGTTGTCATAAGGGTGGGGGTCGTAATTTTATTTTCAAAAATTTGTTCAAATGAAATTTTTTTCTGTAAATGACTCTGTGTTGGAAATTTTGAAACGAATTCAACGAGGTATGTCATTCCAACATTCGACTACTATTTCCCAGGGTTTTGATTAAAAAACCGAAAAATCGAGGTGATTTTCTACGGATTTTGGCAATGTCATATGGGTGGGGGTCGTCATTTTTTTTCAAAAATTGTTCAAATACATTTTTTTTTCTGTAAATGACACTTTGTTGGAAATTTTATAACGAATTCAACGAGGTATGCCATTTCAACATCCGACCACTATTTCCCAGGGTTTTGATTAAATACCGACAATTGAGGTGATTTTCTTCGGATTTTGGCGTTGACATAAGGGTGGGGGTCGTCATTTTTTTCAAAAATTGTTCAAATGCAGTTTTTTTCTGTAAATGACACTTTGTTGGAAATTTTGTAACGAATTCAACGAGGTATGCCATTTCAACATTCGACCACTATTTCCCAGGGTTTTGATTAAAATATCGAAAATCGAGGTGATTTTCTTCGGATTTTGGAGTTGTCATAAGGGTGGGGGTCGTAATTTTATTTTCAAAAATTTGTTCAAATGAAATTTTTTTCTGTAAATGACTCTGTGTTGTAAATTTTGAAACGAATTCAACGAGGTATGCCATTCCAACATTCGACCACTATTTCCCAGGGTTTTTATAAAATACCGACAATTGAGGTAATTTTCTTCGGATTTTGGCGTTGTCATAAGGGTGGGGGTCGTCATTTTTTTTCAAAAATTTGTTCAAATGCAATTTTTTCTGTAAATGACACTTTGTTGGAAATTTTGTAACGAATTCAACGAGGTATGCCATTTCAACATTCGACCACTGATTTCCCAAGGTTTTGATTAAAATATCGAAAATCGAGGTAATTTTCTTCGGATTTTGGCGTTGTCATAAGGGTGGGGGTCATCATTTTTTTTCAAAAATTGTCCAAATGCAATTTCTTTTCTGTAAATGACACTTTGTTGGAAATTTTGTAACGAATTCAACGAGGTATGCCATTCCAACATTCAACCACTATTTCCCAGGTTTTTGATTAAAAAACCGAAAAATCGAGGTGATTTTCATCGGATTTTGGAGTTGTCATAAGGGTGGGGGTCATCATTTTTTTCGAAAAATTAGTTCAAATGATATTTTTTTCTGTAAATTCCACTTTGTTGAAAATTTTGTAACGAATTCACCGAGGTATGACATTTTAACATTCGACCACTATTTCCCATGGTTTTATGAAAATACCGACAATTGAGGTAATTTTCTTCGGATTTTGGTGTTGTCATAAGGGTGGGGGTCGTCATTTTTTTTTCAAAAATTTGTTCAAGTGCAATTTTTTCTGTAAATGACACTTTGTTGGAAATTTTGTAACGAATTCAACGAGGTATGCCATACCAACATTCGACCAATATTTTCCAGGGTTTTGATTAAAAAACCGAAAAAATCGAGCTGATTTTATCCGGATTTTAGCGCTGTCATAAGGGTTGGGGTCGTCATTTTTTTCAAAAATTAATCAAATGCAGTTTTTTTCTGTAAATGACACTTTGTTGGAAATTTTCTAACGAATTCAACGAGGTATGCCATTCTAACATTCGACCACTATTTCCCAGGGTTTTGATTAAAAAACCGAAAAATCGAGGTGATTTTCTTGGGATTTTGGCGTTGTCATAAGGGTGGGGGTCGTCATTTTTTTCAAAAATTTTTCAAATGCAGTTTTTTTTCTGTAAATGACACTTTGTTGGAAATTTTATAAAGAATTCAACGAGGTATGCCATTCCAACATTCGACCACTGATTTCCCAGGGTTTTGATTAAAATATCGAAAATCGAGGTAATTTTCTTCGGATTTTGGCGTTGTTATAAGGGTGGGGGTCATCATTTTTTTCAAAAATTGTTCAAATGCAATTTCTTTTCTGTAAATGACACTTTGTTGGAAATTTTGTAACGAATTCAACGAGGTATGCCATTCCAACATTCAACCACTATTTCCCAGGTTTTTGATTAAAAAACCGAAAAATCGAGGTGATTTTCATCGGATTTTGGAGTTGTCATAAGGGTGGGGGTCATAATTTTTTCGAAAAATTAGTTCAAATGATATTTTTTTCTGTAAATTCCACTTTGTTGAAAATTTTGTAACGAATTCACCGAGGTATGCCATTTTAACATTCGACCACTATTTCCCATGGTTTTATGAAAATACCGACAATTGAGGTAATTTTCTTCGGATTTTGGTGTTGTCATAAGGGTGGGGGTCGTCATTTTTTTTTTCAAAATTTGTTCAAGTGCAATTTTTTCTGTAAATGACACTTTGTTGGAAATTTTGTAACGAATTCAACGAGGTATGCCATTCCAACATTCGATCAATATTTTCCAGGGTTTTGATTAAAAACCGAAAAATCGAGCTGATTTTATCCGGATTTTAGCGCTGTCACAAGGGTTGGGGTCGTCATTTTTTTCAAAAATTGTTCAAATGCAGTTTTTTTCTGTAAATGACACTTTGTTGGAAATTTTGTAACGAATTCAACGAGGTATGCCATTCTAACATTCGACCACTATTTCCCAGGGTTTTGATTAAAAAACCGAAAAATCGAGGTGATTTTCTTGGGATTTTGGCGTTGTCATAAGGGTGGGGGTCGTCATTTTTTTCAAAAATTTTTCAAATGCAGTTTTTTTCTGTAAATGACACTTTGTTGGAAATTTTATAAAGAATTCAACGAGGTATGCCATTCCAACATTCGACCACTGATTTCCCAGGGTTTTGATTAAAATATCGAAAATCGAGGCGATTTTCTTCGGATTTTGGAGTTGTCATAAGGGTGGGGGTCGTAATTTTATTTTTGAAAATTTGTTCAAATGAAATTTTTTTTCTGTAAATGACCGAAAGTCGAGGTGATTTTCTTCGGATTTTGGCGTTGTCATAAGGGTGGGGGTCGTCATTTTTTTTAAATATTGTTCAAATGCAGTTTTTTTTCTGTAAATGACACTTTGTTGGAAATTTTGTAACGAATTCAACGAGGTATGCCATTCCAACATTCGACCACTATTTCCCAGGGTTTTGATTAAAAAACCGAAAAATCGAGGTAATTTTCGTCGGATTTTGGCGTTGTCATAAGGGTGGGGTCGTAATTTTTTTTTCAAAAATTTGTTCAAATGCTTTTTTATTTCTGTAAATGACTCTGTGTTGGAAATTTTGTAACGAATTCAACGAGGTATGCCATTCCAACATTCGACCACTATTTCCCAGGGTTTTTATTAAAATACCGAAAATCGAAGTGATTTTCTTTGGATTTTGGCGTTGTCATAAGGGGGTCGTCATTTTTTTTCAAAAATTGTTCAAATGCATTTTTTTTCTGTAAATGACACTTTGTTGGAAATTTTGTAACGAATTCAACGAGGTATGCCATTCCAGCATTCGACCACTATTTCCCAGGGTTTTGATTAAAAAACCAAAAAATCGAGGTGATTTTCTTCAGATTTTGGCGTTGTCATAAGGGTGGGGGTCGTCATTTTTTTTCAAAAATTGTTCAAATGCATTTTTTTTTCTGTAAATGAAACTTTGTTGGAAATTTTATAACGAATTCAACGAGGTATGCCATTTCAACATCCGACCACTATTTCCCAGGGTTTTGATTAAATACCGACAATTGAGGTGATTTTCTTCGGATTTTGGCGTTGTCATAAGGGTGGGTGTCATAATTTTTTTCCAAAAATTTGTTCAAATTATATTTTTTTCTGTAAATTACACTTTGTTGGAAATTTTATAACGAATTCAACGAGGTATGCCATTTCAACATCCGATCATTATTTCCCAGGGTTTTGATTAAAAAACGGAAAAATCAAGCTGATTTTTTCCGGATTCTGGCGTCGTCATAAGGGTGGGGGTCGTCATTTTTTTTTCAAAAATTTGTTCAAATGCAATTTTTTTCTGTAAATGACACTTTGTTGGAAATTTTGTAACGAATTCAACGAGGTATGCCATTCCAACATTCGACCACTATTTCCCAGGGTTTTTATTAAAATACCGAAAATCGAAGTGATTTTCTTTGGATTTTGGCGTTGTCATGGGGGGTCGTCATTTTTTTTCAAAAATTGTTCAAATGCATTTTTTTTTCTGTAAATGACACTTTGTTGGAAATTTTGTAACGAATTCAACGAGGTATGCCATTCCAGCATTCGACCACTATTTCCCAGGGTTTTGATTAAAATATCGATATCGAGGTGATTTTCTTTGGATTTTGTAGTTTTCAGAAGGTTGGGGGTCGTAATTTTTTTTTCAAAAATTTGTTCAAATGCTATTTTATTTCTGTAAATGACTCTGTGTTGGAAATTTTGTAACGAATTCAACGAGGTATGCCATTCCAACATTCGACCACTATTTCCCATGGTTTTAATTAAAATATCGAAAATCGAAGTGATTTTCTTCGGATTTTGGCGTTGTCATAAGGGTGGGGCTCGTCATTTTTTCAAAAAATGTTCAAATGCAGGTTTTTTCTGTATATGACACTTTGTTGGAAATTTTGTAACGAATTCAACGAGGTATGCCATTCCAACATTCGACCACTATTTCCCAGGGTTTTGATTAAAAAACCGAAAAATCGAGGTGATTTTCTTCGGATTTTGGCAATGTCATATGGGTGGAGGTCGTCATTTTTTTTCAAAAATTGTTCAAATACTTTTTTTTCTGTAAATGACACTTTGTTGGAAATTTTATAACGAATTCAACGAGGTATGCCATTTCAACATCCGACCACTATTTCCCAGGGTTTTGATTAAATACCGACAATTGAGGTGATTTTCTTCGGATTTTGGCGTTGACATAAGGGTGGGGGTCGTCATTTTTTTCAAAAATTGTTCAAATGCAGTTTTTTTTCTGTAAATGACACTTTGTTGGAAATTTTGTAACGAATTCAACGAGGTATGCCATTCCAACATTCGACCACTGATTTCCCAGGGTTTTGATTAAAATATCGAAAATCGAGGTGATTTTCTTCGGATTTTGGAGTTGTCATAAGGGTGGGGGTCGTAATTTTATTTTCAAAAATTTGTTCAAATGAAATTTTTTTCTGTAAATGACTCTGTGTTGGAAATTTTGAAACGAATTCAACGAGGTATGTCATTCCAACATTCGACTACTATTTCCCAGGGTTTTGATTAAAAAACCGAAAAATCGAGGTGATTTTCTACGGATTTTGGCAATGTCATATGGGTGGGGGTCGTCATTTTTTTTCAAAAATTGTTCAAATACATTTTTTTTTCTGTAAATGACACTTTGTTGGAAATTTTATAACGAATTCAACGAGGTATGCCATTTCAACATCCGACCACTATTTCCCAGGGTTTTGATTAAATACCGACAATTGAGGTGATTTTCTTCGGATTTTGGCGTTGACATAAGGGTGGGGGTCGTCATTTTTTTCAAAAATTGTTCAAATGCAGTTTTTTTTCTGTAAATGACACTTTGTTGGAAATTTTGTAACGAATTCAACGAGGTATGCCATTTCAACATTCGACCACTGATTTCCCAAGGTTTTGATTAAAATATCGAAAATCGAGGTGATTTTCTTCGGATTTTGGAGTTGTCATAAGGGTGGGGGTCGTAATTTTATTTTCAAAAATTTGTTCAAATGAAATTTTTTTCTGTAAATGACTCTGTGTTGTAAATTTTGAAACGAATTCAACGAGGTATGCCATTCCAACATTCGACCACTATTTCCCAGGGTTTTTATAAAATACCGACAATTGAGGTAATTTTCTTCGGATTTTGGCGTTGTCATAAGGGTGGGGGTCGTCATTTTTTTTCAAAAATTTGTTCAAATGCAATTTTTTCTGTAAATGACACTTTGTTGGAAATTTTGTAACGAATTCAACGAGGTATGCCATTTCAACATTCGACCACTGATTTCCCAAGGTTTTGATTAAAATATCGAAAATCGAGGTAATTTTCTTCGGATTTTGGCGTTGTCATAAGGGTGGGGGTCATCATTTTTTTCAAAAATTGTCCAAATGCAATTTCTTTTCTGTAAATGACACTTTGTTGGAAATTTTGTAACGAATTCAACGAGGTATGCCATTCCAACATTCAACCACTATTTCCCAGGTTTTTGATTAAAAAACCGAAAAATCGAGGTGATTTTCAACGGATTTTGGAGTTGTCATAAGGGTGGGGGTCATCATTTTTTTCGAAAAATTAGTTCAAATGATATTTTTTTCTGTAAATTCCACTTTGTTGAAAATTTTGTAACGAATTCACCGAGGTATGACATTTTAACATTCGACCACTATTTCCCATGGTTTTATGAAAATACCGACAATTGAGGTAATTTTCTTCGGATTTTGGTGTTGTCATAAGGGTGGGGGTCGTCATTTTTTTTCAAAAATTTGTTCAAGTGCAATTTTTTCTGTAAATGACACTTTGTTGGAAATTTTGTAACGAATTCAACGAGGTATGCCATTCCAACATTCGACCAATATTTTCCAGGGTTTTGATTAAAAAACCGAAAAATCGAGCTGATTTTATCCGGATTTTAGCGCTGTCATAAGGGTTGGGGTCGTCATTTTTTTCAAAAATTAATCAAATGCAGTTTTTTTTCTGTAAATGACACTTTGTTGGAAATTTTCTAACGAATTCAACGAGGTATGCCATTCTAACATTCGACCACTATTTCCCAGGGTTTTGATTAAAAAACCGAAAAATCGAGGTGATTTTCTTGGGATTTTGGCGTTGTCATAAGGGTGGGGGTCGTCATTTTTTTCAAAAATTTTTCAAATGCAGTTTTTTTCTGTAAATGACACTTTGTTGGAAATTTTATAAAGAATTCAACGAGGTATGCCATTCCAACATTCGACCACTGATTTCCCAGGGTTTTGATTAAAATATCGAAAATCGAGGTAATTTTCTTCGGATTTTGGCGTTGTTATAAGGGTGGGGGTCATCATTTTTTTTCAAAAATTGTTCAAATGCAATTTCTTTTCTGTAAATGACACTTTGTTGGAAATTTTGTAACGAATTCAACGAGGTATGCCATTCCAACATTCAACCACTATTTCCCAGGTTTTTGATTAAAAAACCGAAAAATCGAGGTGATTTTCATCGGATTTTGGAGTTGTCATAAGGGTGGGGTCATCATTTTTTTCGAAAAATTAGTTCAAATGATATTTTTTTCTGTAAATTCCACTTTGTTGAAAATTTTGTAACGAATTCACCGAGGTATGCCATTTTAACATTCGACCACTATTTCCCATGGTTTTATGAAAATACCGACAATTGAGGTAATTTTCTTCGGATTTTGGTGTTGTCATAAGGGTGGGGTCGTCATTTTTTTTTTCAAAAATTTGTTCAAGTGCAATTTTTTCTGTAAATGACACTTTGTTGGAAATTTTGTAACGAATTCAACGAGGTATGCCATTCCAACATTCGACCAATATTTTCCAGGGTTTTGATTAAAAAACCGAAAAATCGAGCTGATTTTATCCGGATTTTAGCGCTGTCATAAGGGTTGGGGTCGTCATTTTTTTCAAAAATTGTTCAAATGCAGTTTTTTTCTGTAAATGACACTTTGTTGGAAATTTTGTAACGAATTCAACGAGGTATGCCATTCTAACATTCGACCACTATTTCCCAGGGTTTTGATTAAAAAACCGAAAAATCGAGGTGATTTTCTTGGGCTTTTGGCGTTGTCATAAGGGTGGGGGTCGTCATTTTTTTCAAAAATTTTTCAAATGCAGTTTTTTTTCTGTAAATGACACTTTGTTGGAAATTTTATAAAGAATTCAACGAGGTATGCCATTCCAACATTCGACCACTGATTTCCCAGGGTTTTGATTAAAATATCGAAAATCGAGGTAATTTTCTTCGGATTTTGGCGTTGTCATAAGGGTGGGGGTCATCATTTTTTTCAAAAATTGTTCAAATGCAATTTCTTTTCTGTAAATGACACTTTGTTGGAAATTTTGTAACGAATTCAACGAGGTATGCCATTCCAACATTCAACCACTATTTCCCAGGTTTTTGATTAAAAAACCGAAAAATCGAGGTGATTTTCATCGGATTTTGGAGTTGTCATAAGGGTGGGGGTCATAATTTTTTTCGAAAAATTAGTTCAAATGATATTTTTTTTCTGTAAATTCCACTTTGTTGAAAATTTTGTAACGAATTCACCGAGGTATGCCATTTTAACATTCGACCACTATTTCCCATGGTTTTATGAAAATACCGACAATTGAGGTAATTTTCTTCGGATTTTGGTGTTGTCATAAGGGTGGGGGTCGTCATTTTTTTTTTCAAAAATTTGTTCAAGTGCAATTTTTTCTGTAAATGACACTTTGTTGGAAATTTTGTAACGAATTCAACGAGGTATGCCATTCCAACATTCGACCAATATTTTCCAGGGTTTTGATTAAAAAACCGAAAAATCGAGCTGATTTTATCCGGATTTTAGCGCTGTCATAAGGGTTGGGGTCGTCATTTTTTTCAAAAATTGTTCAAATGCAGTTTTTTTTCTGTAAATGACACTTTGTTGGAAATTTTGTAACGAATTCAACGAGGTATGCCATTCTAACATTCGACCACTATTTCCCAGGGTTTTGATTAAAAAACCGAAAAATCGAGGTGATTTTCTTGGGATTTTGGCGTTGTCATAAGGGTGGGGGTCGTCATTTTTTCAAAAATTTTTCAAATGCAGTTTTTTTCTGTAAATGACACTTTGTTGGAAATTTTATAAAGAATTCAACGAGGTATGCCATTCCAACATTCGACCACTGATTTCCCAGGGTTTTGATTAAAATATCGAAAATCGAGGCGATTTTCTTCGGATTTTGGAGTTGTCATAAGGGTGGGGGTCGTAATTTTATTTTTGAAAATTTGTTCAAATGAAATTTTTTTCTGTAAATGACCGAAAGTCGAGGTGATTTTCTTCGGATTTTGGCGTTGTCATAAGGGTGGGGGTCGTCATTTTTTTTAAATATTGTTCAAATGCAGTTTTTTTTCTGTAAATGACACTTTGTTGGAAATTTTGTAACGAATTCAACGAGGTATGCCATTCCAACATTCGACCACTATTTCCCAGGGTTTTGATTAAAAAACCGAAAAATCGAGGTAATTTTCGTCGGATTTTGGCGTTGTCATAAGGGTGGGGTCGTAATTTTTTTTTCAAAAATTTGTTCAAATGCTTTTTTATTTCTGTAAATGACTCTGTGTTGGAAATTTTGTAACGAATTCAACGAGGTATGCCATTCCAACATTCGACCACTATTTCCCAGGGTTTTTATTAAAATACCGAAAATCGAAGTGATTTTCTTTGGATTTTGGCGTTGTCATGGGGGTCGTCATTTTTTTTTCAAAAATTGTTCAAATGCATTTTTTTTTTCTGTAAATGACACTTTGTTGGAAATTTTGTAACGAATTCAACGAGGTATGCCATTCCAGCATTCGACCACTATTTCCCAGGGTTTTGATTAAAAAACCAAAAAATCGAGGTGATTTTCTTCAGATTTTGGCGTCGTCATAAGGGTGGGGGTCGTCATTTTTTTTCAAAAATTGTTCAAATGCATTTTTTTTTCTGTAAATTAAACTTTGTTGGAAATTTTATAACGAATTCAACGAGGTATGCCATTTCAACATCCGACCACTATTTCCCAGGGTTTTGATTAAATACCGACAATTGAGGTGATTTTCTTCGGATTTTGGCGTTGTCATAAGGGTGGGTGTCATAATTTTTTTCCAAAAATTTGTTCAAATTATATTTTTTTCTGTAAATTACACTTTGTTGGAAATTTTATAACGAATTCAACGAGGTATGCCATTTCAACATCCGATCATTATTTCCCAGGGTTTTGATTAAAAAACGGAAAAATCAAGCTGATTTTTTCCGGATTCTGGCGTCGTCATAAGGGTGGGGGTCGTCATTTTTTTTTCAAAAATTTGTTCAAATGCAATTTTTTTTTGTAAATGACACTTTGTTGGAAATTTTGTAACGAATTCAACGAGGTATGCCATTCCAACATTCGACCACTATTTCCCAGGGTTTTTATTAAAATACCGAAAATCGAAGTGATTTTCTTTGGATTTTGGCGTTGTCATGGGGCTCGTCATTTTTTTTTCAAAAATTGTTCAAATGCATTTTTTTTTCTGTAAATGACACTTTGTTGGAAATTTTGTAACGAATTCAACGAGGTATGCCATTCCAGCATTCGACCACTATTTCCCAGGGTTTTGATTAAAATATCGATATCGAGGTGATTTTCTTTGGATTTTGTAGTTTTCAGAAGGTTGGGGGTCGTAATTTTTTTTTCAAAAATTTGTTCAAATGCTATTTTATTTCTGTAAATGACTCTGTGTTGGAAATTTTGTAACGAATTCAACGAGGTATGCCATTCCAACATTCGACCACTATTTCCCATGGTTTTAATTAAAATATCGAAAATCGAAGTGATTTTCTTCGGATTTTGGCGTTGTCATAAGGGTGGGGCTCGTCATTTTTTCAAAAAATGTTCAAATGCAGGTTTTTTCTGTAAATGACACTTTGTTGGAAATTTTGTAACGAATTCAACGAGGTATGCCATTCCAACATTCGACCACTATTTCCCAGGGATTTGATTAAAAACCGAAAATCGAGGTGATTTTCTTCGGATTTTGGCGTTGTCATAAGGGTGGGGGTGGTCATTTTTTTTTTAAAATTGTTCAAATGCAGTTTTTTTTTCTGTAAATGACACTTTGTTGGAAATTTTGTAACGAATTCAACGAGGTATGCCATTCCAACATTCGACCACTATTTCCCAGGGTTTTGATTAAAAACCGAAAATCGAGGTGATTTTCTTTGGATTTTGTAGTTGTCATAAGGGTGGGGGTCGTAATTTTATTTTCAAAAATTTGTTCAAATGCTATTTTATTTCTGTAAATGACTCTGTGTTGGAAATTTTGTATCGAATTCAACGGAGTTTGGCGTTGTCATAAGGGTGGGGGTCGTCATTTTTTTTTCAAAAATTTGTTCAAATGCAATTTTTTCTGTAAATGACACTTTGTTGGAAATTTTGTAACGAATTCAACGAGGTATGCCATTTCAACATCCGACCACTATTTCCCAGGGTTTTGATTAAAAACCGAAAAATCGAGGTGATTTTCTTCGGATTTTGGCGTTGTCATAAGGGTGGGGGTCATAAATTTTTTCCAAAAATTTGTTATTATATTTTTTTTCTGTAAATCACACTTTGTTGGAAATTTTATAACGAATTCAACGAGGTATGCCATTCCAACATTCGACCACTATTTCCCAGGGATTTGATTAATAACCGAAAATCGAGGTGATTTTCTTCGGATTTTGGCGTTGTCATAAGGGTGGGGGTCGTCATTTTTTTTAAAAATTGTTCAAATGCAGTTTTTTTTCTGTAAATGACACTTTGTTGGAAATTTTGTAACGAATTCAACGAAGTATGCCATTCCAACATTCGACCACTATTTCCCAGGGTTTTGATTAAAAAACCGAAAAATCGAGGTAATTTTCTTCGGATTTTGCCGTTGTCATAAGGGTGGGGCTCGTCATTTTTTTTTCAAAAATTTGTTCAAATGCAATTTTTTCTGTAAATGACACTTTGTTGGAAATTTTATAACGAATTCAACGAGGTATGCCATTCCAACATTCGACCACTATTTCCCAGGGTTTTGATTAAAATATCGAAAATCGAAGTGATTTTCTTCGGATTTTGGCGTTGTCATAAGGGTGGGGGTCGTCATTTTTTTTTCAAAAATTGTTCAAATGCATTTTTTTTTCTGTAAATGACACTTTGTTGGAAATTTTGTAACGAATTCAACGAGGTATGCCATTCTAACATTCGACAACTATTTCCCAGGGTTTTGATTAAAAAACCAAAAAATCGAGGTGATTTTCTTCAGATTTTGGCGTTGTCATAAGGGTGGGGCTCGTCATTTTTTTTAAAAATTGTTCAAATGCAGTTTTTTTTCTGTAAATGACACTTTGTTGGAAATTTTGTAACGAATTCAACGAGGTATGCCATTCCAACATTCGACCACTATTTCCCAGGGTTTTGATTAAAAACCGAAAATCGAGATGATTTTCTTTGGATTTTGTAGTTGCCTTAAGGGTGGGGGTCGTAATTTTATTTTCAAAAATTTGTTCAAATGCTATTTTATTTCTGTAAATGACTCTGTGTTGGAAATTTTGTATCGAATTCAACGGATTTTGGCGTTGTCATAAGGGTGGGGGTCGTCATTTTTTTTTCAAAAATTTGTTCAAATGCAATTTTTTCTGTAAATGACACTTTGTTGAAAATTTTGTAACGAATTCAACGAGGTATGCCATTTCAACATCCGACCACTATATCCCAGGGTTTTGATTAAAAACCGAAAAATCGAGGTGATTTTCTTCGGATTTTGGCGTTGTCATAAGGGTGGGGGTCATAAATTTTTTCCAAAAATGTGTTCAAATGATATTTTGTTTCTGTAAATTACACTTTGTTGGAAATTTTATAACGAATTCAACGAGGTATGCCATTCCAACATTCGACCACTATTTCCCAGGGTTTTGATTAAAAACCGACAATCGAGGTGATTTTCTTCGGATTTTGGCGTTGTCATAAGGGTGGGGGTCGTTATTTTTTTTAAAAATTGTTCAAATGCAGTTTTTTTTCTGTAAATGACACTTTGTTGGAAATTTTGTAACGAATTCAACGAGGTATGCCATTCCAACATTCGACCACTATTTCCCAGGGTTTTGATTAAAAAACCGAAAAATCGAGGTAATTTTCTTCGGATTTTGGCGTTGTCATAAGGGTGGAAGTCGTCATTTTTTTTTCAAAAATTTCTTCAAATGCAATTTTTTCTGTAAATGACACTTTGTTGGAAATTTTGTAACGAATTCAACGAGGTATGCCATTCCAACATTCGACCACCATTTCCCAGGGTTTTCATTAAAAACCGAAAAATCGAGCTGATTTTATCCGGATTTTGGCGTTGTCATAAGGGTGGGGGTCGTCATGTTTTTTCAAAAATTGTTCAAATGCAATTTCTTTTCTGTAAATGACACTTTGTTGGAAATTTTGTAACGAACTCAACGAGGTATGCCATTCCAACATTCGACCACTATTTCCCAGGGTTTTGATTAAAAACCAAAAAATCGAGTTGATTTTCTTCGGATTTTGGCGTTGTCATAAGGGTGGGGGTCGTCATTTTTTTCAAAAATTGTTCAAATGCAGTTTTTTTCTGTAAATGACACTTTGTTGGAAATTTTGTAACGAATTCAACGAGGTATGCCATTCCAACATTCGACCACCATTTCCCAGGGTTTTGATTAAAAACCGAAAAATCGAGGTTATTTTCTTCGGATTTTGGCGTTGTCATAAGGGTGGGGGTCATAAATTTTTTCCAAAAAATATTTCAAATTATATTTTTTTCTGTAAATTACACTTTGTTGGAAATTTTATAACGAATTCAACGAGGTATGCCATTCCAACATTCGACCACTATTTCCCAGGGTTTTGATTAAAAACCGACAATCGAGGTGATTTTCTTCGGATTTTGGCGTTGTCATAAGGGTGGGGGTCGTCATTTTTTTTAAAAATTGTTCAAATGCAGTTTTTTTTCTGTAAATGACACTTTGTTGGAAATTTTGTAACGAATTCAACGAGGTATGCCATTCCAACATTCGACCACTATTTCCCAGGGTTTTGATTAAAAAACCGAAAAATCGAGGTAATTTTCTTCGGATTTTGGCGTTGTCATAAGGGTGGAAGTCGTCATTTTTTTTCAAAAATTTCTTCAAATGCAATTTTTTCTGTAAATGACACTTTGTTGGAAATTTTGTAACGAATTCAACGAGGTATGCCATTCCAACATTCGACCACCATTTCCCAGGGTTTTGATTAAAAACCGAAAAATCGAGCTGATTTTATCCGGATTTTGGCGTTGTCATAAGGGTGGGGGTCGTCATGTTTTTTCAAAAATTGTTCAAATGCAATTTCTTTTCTGTAAATGACACTTTGTTGGAAATTTTGTAACGAACTCAACGAGGTATGCCATTCCAACATTCGACCACTATTTCCCAGGGTTTTGATTAAAAACCAAAAAATCGAGTTGATTTTCTTCGGATTTTGGCGTTGTCATAAGGGTGGGGGTCGTCATTTTTTTCAAAAATTGTTCAAATGCAGTTTTTTTTCTGTAAATGACACTTTGTTGGAAATTTTGTAACGAATTCAACGAGGTATGCCATTCCAACATTCGACCACCATTTCCCAGGGTTTTGATTAAAAACCGAAAAATCGAGCTGATTTTATCCGGATTTTGGCGTTGTCATAAGGGTGGGGGTCGTCATGTTTTTTCGAAAAATTAGTTCAAATGATATTTTTTTCTGTAAATTCCACTTTGTTGAAAATTTTGTAACGAATTCACCGAGGTATGCCATTTTAACATTCGACCACTATTTCCCAGGGTTTTTATAAAATACCGACAATTGAGGTAATTTTCTTCGGATTTTGGCGTTGTCAAAAGGGTGGGGGTCGTCATTTTTTTTTCAAAAATTTGTTCAAATGCAATTTTTTCTGTATAAGACACTTTGTTGGAAATTTTATAACGAATTCAACGAGGTATGCCATTCCAACATTCGACCACTATTTCCCAGGGTTTTGATTAAAAACCGACAATCGAGGTGATTTTCTTCGGATTTTGGCGTTGTCATAAGGGTGGGGGTCGTCATTTTTTTTAAAAATTGTTCAAATGCAGTTTTTTTCTGTAAATGACACTTTGTTGGAAATTTTGTAACGAATTCAACGAGGTATGCCATTCCAACATTCGACCACTATTTCCCAGGGTTTTGATTAAAATATCGAAAAATCGAGCTGATTTTATCCGGATTTTGGCGTTGTCATAAGGGTGGAAGTCGTCATTTTTTTTCAAAAAATTCTTCAAATGCAATTTTTTCTGTAAATGACACTTTGTTGGAAATTTTGTAACGAATTCAACGAGGTATGCCATTCCAACATTCGACCACCATTTCCCAGGGTTTTGATTAAAAACCGAAAAATCGAGCTGATTTTATCCGGATTTTGGCGTTGTCATAAGGGTGGGGGTCGTCATGTTTTTTCAAAAATTGTTCAAATGCAATTTCTTTTCTGTAAATGACACTATGTTGGAAATTTTGTAACGAACTCAACGAGGTATGCCATTCCAACATTCGACCACTATTTCCCAGGGTTTTGATTAAAAACCAAAAATCGAGTTGATTTTCTTCGGATTTTGGCGTTGTCATAAGGGTGGGGGTCGTCATTTTTTTCAAAAATTGTTCAAATGCAGTTTTTTTTCTGTAAATGACACTTTGTTGGAAATTTTGTAACGAATTCAACGAGGTATGCCATTCCAACATTCGACCACCATTTCCCAGGGTTTTGATTAAAAACCGAAAAATCGAGCTGATTTTATCCGGATTTTGGCGTTGTCATAAGGGTGGGGGTCGTCATGTTTTTTCGAAAAATTAGTTCAAATGATATTTTTTTCTGTAAATTCCACTTTGTTGAAAATTTTGTAACGAATTCACCGAGGTATGCCATTTTAACATTCGACCACTATTTCCCAGGGTTTTTATAAAATACCGACAATTGAGGTAATTTTCTTCGGATTTTGGCGTTGTCAAAAGGGTGGGGGTCGTCATTTTTTTTTCAAAAATTTGTTCAAATGCAATTTTTTCTGTATAAGACACTTTGTTGGAAATTTTCTAACGAATTCAACGAGGTATGCCATTCCATTCCATTAAAAACGGAAAAATCGAGCTGATTTCATCCGGATTTTGGCGTTGTCATAAGGGTGGGGGTCGTCATTTTGTTCAAAAATTGTTCAAATGCAGTTTTTTTTCTGTAAATGACACTTTGTTGGAAATTTTGTAACGAATTCAACGAGGTATGTCATTCCAACATTCGACCACTATTTCCCAGGGTTTTGATTAAAAACCGAAAAATCGAGTTGATTTTCTTCGGATTTTGGCGTTGTCATAAGGGTGGGGTCGTCATTTTTTTCAAAAATTGTTCAAATGCAGTTTTATTTCTGTAAATGACACTTTGTTGGAAATTTTGTAACGAATTCAACGAGGTATGCCATTCCAACATTCGACCACTATTTCCCAGGGTTTTGATTAAAAACCAAAAAATCGAGTTGATTTTCTTCGGATTTTGGCGTTGTCATAGGGGTGGGGGTCGTCATTTTTTTCAAAAATTTGTTCAAATGCAATTTTTTCTGTAAATGACACTTTGTTGGACATTTTGTAACGAATTCAACGAGGTATGCCATTCCAACATCCGATCACTATTTCCCAGGGTTTTGATTAAAAACCGAAAAATCGAGGTGATTTTCTCGGATTTTGGCGTTGTCATAAGGGTGGGGGTCATAAATTTTTTCCAAAAATTTGTTCAAATTATATTTTTTTTCTGTAAATTACACTTTGTTGGAAATTTTGTAACGAATTCAACGAGGTATGCCATTCCAACATTCGACCACTATTTCCCAGGGTTTTGATTAAAAACCGAAAAATCGAGGTGATTTTCTTCGGATTTTGGCGTTGTCATAAGGGTGGGGGTCATAATTTTTTTCCAAAAAATTATTCAAATTATATTTTTTTTCTGTAAATTACACTTTGTTGGAAATTTTATAACGAATTCAACGAGGTATGCCATTTCAACATCCGATCACTATTTCCCAGGGTTTTGATTAAAAAACCGAAAAATCAAGCTGAGTTTTTCCGGATTTTGGCGTCGTCATAAGGGTGGGGTTTGTTGGAAATTTTATAACGAATTCAACGAGGTATGCCATTCCAACATTCGACCACTATTTCCCAGGGTTTTGATTAAAATATCGAAAATCGAAGTGATTTTCTTCGGATTTTGGCGTTGTCATAGGGGTGGGGGTCGTCATTTTTTTTTCAAAAATTGTTCAAATGCATTTTTTTTTCTGTAAATGACACTTTGTTGGAAATTTTGTAACGAATTCAACGAGGTATGTCATTCCAACATTCGACCACTATTTCCCAGGGATTTGATTAATAGCCGAAAATCGAGGTGATTTTCTTCGGATTTTGGCGTTGTCATAAGAGTGGGTGTCGTCATTTTTTTTAAAAATTGTTCAAATGCAGTTTTTTTCTGTAAATGACACTTTGTTGGATATTTTGTAACGAATTCAACGAGGTTTGCCATTCCAACATTCGACCACTATTTCCCAGGGTTTTGATTAAAAAACCGAAAAATCGAGGTAATTTTCTTCGGATTTTGGCGTTGTCATAAGGGTGGGGCTCGTCATTTTTTTTTCAAAAAGTTGTTCAAATGCAATTTTTTCTGTAAATGACACTTTGTTAGAAATTTTTTAACAATTTCAACGAGGTATGCCATTTCAACATCCGACCACTATTTCCCAGGGTTTTGATTAAATACCGACAATTGAGGTGATTTTCTTCGGATTTTGGCGTTGTCATAAGGGTGGGGGTCATAATTTTTTTCCAAAAATTTGTTCAAATTATAATTTTTTCTGTAAATGACACTTTGTTGGAAATTTTGTAACGAATTCAACGAGGTATGCCATTCCAACATCCGACCACTATTTCCCAGGGTTTTGATTAAAAACCGAAAAATCGAGGTTATTTTCTTCGGATTTTGGCGTTGTCATAAGGGTGGGGGTCATACATTTTTTCCAAAAATTTGTTCAAATTATATTTTTTTTCTGTAAATTACACTTTGTTGGAAATTTTATAACGAATTCAACGAGGTATGCCATTCCAACATTCGACCACTATTTCCCAGGGTTTTGATTAAAAACCGACAATCGAGGTGATTTTCTTCGGATTTTGGCCTTGTCATAAGGGTGGTGGTCATCATTTTTTTCGAAAAATTAGTTCAAATGATATTTTTTTCTGTAAATTCCACTTTGTTGAAAATTTTGTAACGAATTCACCGAGGTATGCCATTTTAACATTCGACCACTATTTCCCAGGGTTTTTATAAAATACCGACAATTGAGGTAATTTTCTTCGGATTTTGGCGTTGTCAAAAGGGTGGGGGTCGTCATTTTTTTTTTAAAAATTTGTTCAAATGCAATTTTTTCTGTATATGACACTTTGTTAGAAATTTTCTAACGAATTCAACGAGGTATGCCATTCCATTCCATTAAAAACGGAAAAATCGAGCTGATTTTATCCGGATTTTGGCGTTGTCATAAGGGTGGGGGTCGTCATTTTTTTTAAAAATTGTTCAAATGCAGTTTTTTTTCTGTAAATGACACTTTGTTGGAAATTTTGTAACGAATTCAACGAGGTATGTCATTCCAACATTCGACCACTATTTCCCAGGGTTTTGATTAAAAACCGAAAAATCGAGTTGATTTTCTTCGGATTTTGGCGTTGTCATAAGGGTGGGGGTCGTCATTTTTTTCAAAATTGTTCAAATGCAGTTTTTTTTCTGTAAATGACACTTTGTTGGAAATTTTGTAACGAATTCAACGAGGTATGCCATTCCAACATTCGACCACTATTTCCCAGGGTTTTGATTAAAAACCAAAAAATCGAGTTGATTTTCTTCGGATTTTGGCGTTGTCATAAGGGTGGGGGTCGTCATTTTTTTCAAAAATTTGTTCAAATGCAATTTTTTCTGTAAATGACACTTTGTTGGACATTTTGTAACGAATTCAACGAGGTATGCCATTCCAACATACGATCACTATTTCCCAGGGTTTTGATTAAAAACCGAAAAATCGAGGTGATTTTCTTCGGATTTTGGCGTTGTCATAAGGGTGGGGGTCATAAATTTTTTCCGAAAATTTGTTCAAATTATATTTTTTTTCTGTAAATTACACTTTGTTGGAAATTTTATAACGAATTCAACAAGGTATGCCATTCCAACATTCGACCACTATTTCCCAGGGTTTTGATTAAAAACCTAAAATCGAGGTGATTTTCTTCGGATTTTGGCGTTGTCATAAGGGTGGGGGTCGTCATTTTTTTTTAAAATTGTTCAAATGCAGTTTTTTTTCTGTAAATGACACTTTGTTGGAAATTTTGTAACGAATTCAACGAGGTATGCCATTCCGACATTCGACCACTATTTCCCAGGGTTTTGATTAAAAAACCGAAAAATCGAGGTAATTTTCTTCGGATTTTGGCGTTGTCATAAGGGTGGAAGTCGTCATTTTTTTTTCAAAAATTTCTTCAAATGCAATTTTTTCTGTAAATGACACTTTGTTGGAAATTTTGTAACGAATTCAACGAGGTATGCCATTCCAACATTCGACCACTATTTCCCAGGATTTTGATTAAAAACCAAAAAATCGAGTTGATTTTATCCGGATTTTGGCGTTGTCATAAGGGTGGGGGTCGTCATTTTTTTCAAAAATTGTTCAAATGCAGTTTTTTTTCTGTAAATGACACTTTGTTGGAAATTTTCTAACGAATTCAACGAGGTATGCCATTCCATTCCATTAAAAACCGAAAAATCGAGCTGATTTTATCCAGATTTTGGCGTTGTCATAAGGGTGGGGGTCGTCATTTTTTTCAATAATTGTTCAAATGCAGTTTTTTTTCTGTAAATGACACTTTGTTGGAAATTTTGTAACGAATTCAACGCGGTATGTCATTCCAACATTCGACCACTATTTCCCAGGGTTTTGATTAAAAACCGAAAAATCGAGTTGATTTTCTTCGGATTTTGGCGTTGTCATAAGGGTGGGGGTCGTCATTTTTTTTAAAAATTGTTCAAATGCAGTTTTTTTTCTGTAAATGACACTTTGTTGGAAATTTTGTAACGAATTCAACGAGGTATGCCATTCCGACATTCGACCACTATTTCCCAGGGTTTTGATTAAAAAACCGAAAAATCGAGGTAATTTTCTTCGGATTTTGGCGTTGTCATAAGGGTGGAAGTCGTCATTTTTTTTCAAAATTTCTTCAAATGCAATTTTTTCTGTAAATGACACTTTGTTGGAAATTTTGTAACGAATTCAACGAGGTATGCCATTCCAACATTCGACCACTATTTCCCAGGATTTTGATTAAAAACCAAAAAATCGAGTTGATTTTATCCGGATTTTGGCGTTGTCATAAGGGTGGGGGTCGTCATTTTTTTTCAAAAATTGTTCAAATGCAGTTTTTTTCTGTAAATGACACTTTGTTGGAAATTTTCTAACGAATTCAACGAGGTATGCCATTCCATTCCATTAAAAACCGAAAAATCGAGCTGATTTTATCCAGATTTTGGCGTTGTCATAAGGGTGGGGTCGTCATTTTTTTCAATAATTGTTCAAATGCAGTTTTTTTCTGTAAATGACACTTTGTTGGAAATTTTGTAACGAATTCAACGCGGTATGTCATTCCAACATTCGACCACTATTTCCCAGGGTTTTGATTAAAAACCGAAAAATCGAGTTGATTTTCTTCGGATTTTGGCGTTGTCATAAGGGTGGGGGTCGTCATTTTTTTCCAAAATTGTTCAAATGCAGTTTTTTTCTGTAAATTACACTTTATTGGAAATTTTCTAACGAATTCAACGAGGTATGCCATTCCGACATTCGACCACTATTTCCCAGGGTTTTGATTAAAAACCGAAAAATCGAGGTAATTTTCTTCGGATTTTGGCGTTGTCATAAGGGTGGGGGTCGTCATTTTTTTTAAAAAATTGTTCAAATGCAGTTTTTTTTCTGTAAAATATCTTCAAATGCAATTTTTTCTGTAAATGACACTTTGTTGGAAATTTTGTAACGAATTCAACGAGGTATGCCATTCCGACATTCGACCACTATTTCCCAGGGTTTTGATTAAAAAACCGAAAAATCGAGGTAATTTTCTTCGGATTTTGGCGTTGTCATAAGGGTGGAAGTCGTCATTTTTTTTTCAAAAATTTCTTCAAATGCAATTTTTTCTGTAAATGACACTTTGTTGGAAATTTTGTAACGAATTCAACGAGGTATGCCATTCCAACATTCGACCACTATTTCCCAGGATTTTGATTAAAAACCAAAAAATCGAGTTGATTTTATCCGGATTTTGGCGTTGTCATAAGGGTGGGGGTCGTCATTTTTTTCAAAAATTGTTCAAATGCAGATTTTTTCTGTAAATGACACTTTGTTGGAAATTTTCTAACGAATTCAACGAGGTATGCCATTCCATTCCATTAAAAACCGAAAAATCGAGCTGATTTTATCCAGATTTTGGCGTTGTCATAAGGGTGGGGGTCGTCATTTTTTTTCAATAATTGTTCAAATGCAGTTTTTTTCTGTAAATGACACTTTGTTGGAAATTTTGTAACGAATTCAACGCGGTATGTCATTCCAACATTCGACCACTATTTCCCAGGGTTTTGATTAAAAACCGAAAAATCGAGTTGATTTTCTTCGGATTTTGGCGTTGTCATAAGGGTGGGGGTCGTCATTTTTTTCCAAAATTGTTCAAATGCAGTTTTTTTCTGTAAATTACACTTTATTGGAAATTTTCTAACGAATTCAACGAGGTATGCCATTCCAACATTCGACCACTATTTCCCAGGGTTTTGATTAAACAACCGAAAAATCGAGGTAATTTTCTTCGGATTTTGGCGTTGTCATAAGGGTGGGGGTCGTCATTTTTTTTTCAAAAATTTGTTCAAATGCAATTTTTTCTGTAAATGACACTTTGTTGGATATTTTGTAACGAATTCAACGAGGTATGCCATTCCAACATCCGACCACTATTTCCCAGGGTTTTGATTAAAAACCGAAAAATCGAGGTGATTTTCTTCGGATTTTGGCGTTGTCATAAGGGTGGGGGTCGTCATTTTTTTTAAAAATTGTTCAAATGCATTTTTTTTCTGTAAATGACACTTTGTTGGAAATTTTGTAACGAATTCAACGAGGTATGCCATTCCAACATTCGACCACCATTTCCCAGGGTTTTGATTAAAAACCGAAAAATCGAGCTGATTTTATCCGGATTTTGGCGTTGTCATAAGGGTGGGGGTCGTCACTTTTTTTCAAAAATTGTTCAAATGCAGTTTTTTTTCTGTAAATGACACTTTGTTGGAAATTTTGTAACGAATTCAACGAGGTATGCCATTCCAACATTCGACCACTATTTCCCAGGGTTTTGATTAAAAACCGAAAAATCGAGGTGATTTTCTTCGGATTTTGGCGTTGTCATAAGGGTGGGGGTCGTCACTTTTTTTCCAAAATTTTTCAAATGCAGTTTTTTTTCTGTAAATGACAATTTGTTGGAAATCATTTTTTTCCAAAATTGTTCAAATGCAGTTTTTTTCTGTAAATTACACTTTATTGGAAATTTTCTAACGAATTCAACGAGGTATGCCATTCCGACATTCGACCACTATTTCCCAGGGTTTTGATTAAAAACCGAAAAATCGAGGTAATTTTCTTCGGATTTTGGCGTTGTCATAAGGGTGGGGGTCGTCATTTTTTTTAAAAATTGTTCAAATGCAGTTTTTTTTCTGTAAAATATCTTCAAATGCAATTTTTTCTGTAAATGACACTTTGTTGGAAATTTTGTAACGAATTCAACGAGGTATGCCATTCCGACATTCGACCACTATTTCCCAGGGTTTTGATTAAAAAACCGAAAAATCGAGGTAATTTTCTTCGGATTTTGGCGTTGTCATAAGGGTGGAAGTCGTCATTTTTTTTCAAAAATTTCTTCAAATGCAATTTTTTCTGTAAATGACACTTTGTTGGAAATTTTGTAACGAATTCAACGAGGTATGCCATTCCAACATTCGACCACTATTTCCCAGGATTTTGATTAAAAACCAAAAAATCGAGTTGATTTTATCCGGATTTTGGCGTTGTCATAAGGGTGGGGGTCGTCATTTTTTTCAAAAATTGTTCAAATGCAGATTTTTTTCTGTAAATGACACTTTGTTGGAAATTTTCTAACGAATTCAACGAGGTATGCCATTCCATTCCATTAAAAACCGAAAAATCGAGCTGATTTTATCCAGATTTTGGCGTTGTCATAAGGGTGGGGGTCGTCATTTTTTTCAATAATTGTTCAAATGCAGTTTTTTTTCTGTAAATGACACTTTGTTGGAAATTTTGTAACGAATTCAACGCGGTATGTCATTCCAACATTCGACCACTATTTCCCAGGGTTTTGATTAAAAACCGAAAAATCGAGTTGATTTTCTTCGGATTTTGGCGTTGTCATAAGGGTGGGGGTCGTCATTTTTTTTCCAAAATTGTTCAAATGCAGTTTTTTTCTGTAAATTACACTTTATTGGAAATTTTCTAACGAATTCAACGAGGTATGCCATTCCAACATTCGACCACTATTTCCCAGGGTTTTGATTAAACAACCGAAAAATCGAGGTAATTTTCTTCGGATTTTGGCGTTGTCATAAGGGTGGGGGTCGTCATTTTTTTTTTCAAAAATTTGTTCAAATGCAATTTTTTCTGTAAATGACACTTTGTTGGATATTTTGTAACGAATTCAACGAGGTATGCCATTCCAACATCCGACCACTATTTCCCAGGGTTTTGATTAAAAACCGAAAAATCGAGGTGATTTTCTTCGGATTTTGGCGTTGTCATAAGGGTGGGGGTCGTCATTTTTTTTAAAAATTGTTCAAATGCATTTTTTTTTCTGTAAATGACACTTTGTTGGAAATTTTGTAACGAATTCAACGAGGTATGCCATTCCAACATTCGACCACCATTTCCCAGGGTTTTGATTAAAAACCGAAAAATCGAGCTGATTTTATCCGGATTTTGGCGTTGTCATAAGGGTGGGGGTCGTCACTTTTTTTTCAAAAATTGTTCAAATGCAGTTTTTTTTCTGTAAATGACACTTTGTTGGAAATTTTGTAACGAATTCAACGAGGTATGCCATTCCAACATTCGACCACTATTTCCCAGGGTTTTGATTAAAAACCGAAAAATCGAGGTGATTTTCTTCGGATTTTGGCGTTGTCATAAGGGTGGGGTCGTCACTTTTTTCCAAAATTTTTCAAATGCAGTTTTTTTTCTGTAAATGACAATTTGTTGGAAATCATTTTTTTAAAAATTGTTCAAATGAATTTTTTTTCCTGTAAATGACACTTTGTTGGAAATTTTGTAACGAATTCAACGAGGTATGCCATTCCAACATTCGACCACTATTTCCCAGGGTTTTGATTAAAAACCGAAAAATCGAGGTAATTTTCTTCGGATTTTGGCGTTGTCATAAGGGTGGGGGACGTCATTTTTTTTTCAAAAATTTCTTCAAATGCAATTTTTTCTGTAAATGACACTTTGTTGGAAATTTTGTAACGAATTCAACGAGGTATGCCATTCCAACATTCGACCACCATTTCCCAGGGTTTTGATTAAAAACCGAAAAATCGAGCTGATTTTATCCGGATTTTGGCGTTGTCATAAGGGTGGGGGTCGTCACTTTTTTTCAAAAATTGTTCAAATGCAGTTTTTTTCTGTAAATGACACTTTGTTGGAAATTTTGTAACGAATTCAACGAGGTATGCCATTCCAACATTCGACCACTATTTCCCAGGGTTTTGATTAAAAACCGAAAAATCGAGGTGATTTTCTTCGGATTTTGGCGTTGTCATAAGGGTGGGGGTCGTAATTTTATTTTCAAAAATTTGTTCAAATGCAATTTTTTTTCTGTAAATGACTCTGTGTAGGAAATTTTGTAACGAATTCAACGAGGTATGCCATTCCAACATTCGACCACCATTTCCCAGGGTTTTGATTAAAAACCGAAAAATCGAGCTGATTTTATTCGGATTTTAGCGTTGTCATAAGGGTGGGGGTCGTCATTTTTTTCAAAAATTGTTCAAATGCAGTTTTTTTTCTGTAAATGACACTTTGTTGGAATTTTTGTAACGAATTCAACGAGGTATGCCATTCCAACATTCGACCACCATTTCCCAGGGTTTTGATTAAAAACCGAAAAATCGAGCTGATTTTATTCGGATTTTAGCGTTGTCATAAGGGTGGGGGTCGTCATTTTTTTCAAAAATTGTTCAAATGCAGTTTTTTTTCTGTAAATGACACTTTGTTGGAATTTTTGTAACGAATTCAACGAGGTATGCCATTCCAACTTTCGACCACTATTTCCCAGGGTTTTGATTAAAACACCGAAAAATCGAGGTAATTTTCTTCGGATTTTGGCGTTGTCATAAGGGTGGAAGTCGTCATTTTTTTTTCAAAAATTTCTTCAAATGCAATTTTTTCTGTAAATGACACTTTGTTGGAAATTTTGTAACGAATTCAACGAGGTATGCCATTCCAACATTCGACCACTATTTCCCAGGATTTTGATTAAAAACCAAAAAATCGAGTTGATTTTATCCGGATTTTGGCGTTGTCATAAGGGTGGGGGTCGTCATTTTTTTCAAAAATTGTTCAAATGCAGTTTTTTTTCTGTAAATGACACTTTGTTGGAAATTTTCTAACGAATTCAACGAGGTATGCCATTCCATTCCATTAAAAACCGAAAAATCGAGCTGATTTTATCCAGATTTTGGCGTTGTCATAAGGGTGGGGGTCGTCATTTTTTTCAATAATTGTTCAAATGCAGTTTTTTTTCTGTAAATGACACTTTGTTGGAAATTTTGTAACGAATTCAACGCGGTATGTCATTCCAACATTCGACCACTATTTCCCAGGGTTTTGATTAAAAACCGAAAAATCGAGTTGATTTTCTTCGGATTTTGGCGTTGTCATAAGGGTGGGGGTCGTCATTTTTTTCCAAAATTGTTCAAATGCAGTTTTTTTCTGTAAATTACACTTTATTGGAAATTTTCTAACGAATTCAACGAGGTATGCCATTCCGACATTCGACCACTATTTCCCAGGGTTTTGATTAAAAAACCGAAAAATCGAGGTAATTTTCTTCGGATTTTGGCGTTGTCATAAGGGTGGGGGTCGTCATTTTTTTTAAAAATTGTTCAAATGCAGTTTTTTTTCTGTAAAATATCTTCAAATGCAATTTTTCTGTAAATGACACTTTGTTGGAAATTTTGTAACGAATTCAACGAGGTATGCCATTCCGACATTCGACCACTATTTCCCAGGGTTTTGATTAAAAAACCGAAAAATCGAGGTAATTTTCTTCGGATTTTGGCGTTGTCATAAGGGTGGAAGTCGTCATTTTTTTTCAAAAATTTCTTCAAATGCAATTTTTTCTGTAAATGACACTTTGTTGGAAATTTTGTAACGAATTCAACGAGGTATGCCATTCCAACATTCGACCACTATTTCCCAGGATTTTGATTAAAAACCAAAAAATCGAGTTGATTTTATCCGGATTTTGGCGTTGTCATAAGGGTGGGGGTCGTCATTTTTTTCAAAAATTGTTCAAATGCAGATTTTTTCTGTAAATGACACTTTGTTGGAAATTTTCTAACGAATTCAACGAGGTATGCCATTCCATTCCATTAAAAACCGAAAAATCGAGCTGATTTTATCCAGATTTTGGCGTTGTCATAAGGGTGGGGGTCGTCATTTTTTTCAATAATTGTTCAAATGCAGTTTTTTTCTGTAAATGACACTTTGTTGGAAATTTTGTAACGAATTCAACGCGGTATGTCATTCCAACATTCGACCACTATTTCCCAGGGTTTTGATTAAAAACCGAAAAATCGAGTTGATTTTCTTCGGATTTTGGCGTTGTCATAAGGGTGGGGGTCGTCATTTTTTTCAAAATTGTTCAAATGCAGTTTTTTTCTGTAAATTACACTTTATTGGAAATTTTCTAACGAATTCAACGAGGTATGCCATTCCAACATTCGACCACTATTTCCCAGGGTTTTGATTAAACAACCGAAAAATCGAGGTAATTTTCTTCGGATTTTGGCGTTGTCATAAGGGTGGGGGTCGTCATTTTTTTTTCAAAAATTTGTTCAAATGCAATTTTTTCTGTAAATGACACTTTGTTGGATATTTTGTAACGAATTCAACGAGGTATGCCATTCCAACATCCGACCACTATTTCCCAGGGTTTTGATTAAAAACCGAAAAATCGAGGTGATTTTCTTCGGATTTTGGCGTTGTCATAAGGGTGGGGTCGTCATTTTTTTAAAAAATTGTTCAAATGCATTTTTTTTCTGTAAATGACACTTTGTTGGAAATTTTGTAACGAATTCAACGAGGTATGCCATTCCAACATTCGACCACCATTTCCCAGGGTTTTGATTAAAAACCGAAAAATCGAGCTGATTTTATCCGGATTTTGGCGTTGTCATAAGGGTGGGGGTCGTCACTTTTTTTCAAAAATTGTTCAAATGCAGTTTTTTTTCTGTAAATGACACTTTGTTGGAAATTTTGTAACGAATTCAACGAGGTATGCCATTCCAACATTCGACCACTATTTCCCAGGGTTTTGATTAAAAACCGAAAAATCGAGGTGATTTTCTTCGGATTTTGGCGTTGTCATAAGGGTGGGGGTCGTCACTTTTTTTCCAAAATTTTTCAAATGCAGTTTTTTTTCTGTAAATGACAATTTGTTGGAAATCATTTTTTTTAAAAATTGTTCAAATGAATTTTTTTTCCTGTAAATGACACTTTGTTGGAAATTTTGTAACGAATTCAACGAGGTATGCCATTCCAACATTCGACCACTATTTCCCAGGGTTTTGATTAAAAAACCGAAAAATCGAGGTAATTTTCTTCGGATTTTGGCGTTGTCATAAGGGTGGGGGACGTCATTTTTTTTCAAAAATTTCTTCAAATGCAATTTTTTCTGTAAATGACACTTTGTTGGAAATTTTGTAACGAATTCAACGAGGTATGCCATTCCAACATTCGACCACCATTTCCCAGGGTTTTGATTAAAAACCGAAAAATCGAGCTGATTTTATCCGGATTTTGGCGTTGTCATAAGGGTGGGGGTCGTCACTTTTTTTCAAAAATTGTTCAAATGCAGTTTTTTTTCTGTAAATGACACTTTGTTGGAAATTTTGTAACGAATTCAACGAGGTATGCCATTCCAACATTCGACCACTATTTCCCAGGGTTTTGATTAAAAACCGAAAAATCGAGGTGATTTTCTTCGGATTTTGGCGTTGTCATAAGGGTGGGGGTCGTAATTTTATTTTCAAAAATTTGTTCAAATGCAATTTTTTTTCTGTAAATGACTCTGTGTAGGAAATTTTGTAACGAATTCAACGAGGTATGCCATTCCAACATTCGACCACCATTTCCCAGGGTTTTGATTAAAAACCGAAAAATCGAGCTGATTTTATTCGGATTTTAGCGTTGTCATAAGGGTGGGGGTCGTCATTTTTTTCAAAAATTGTTCAAATGCAGTTTTTTTTCTGTAAATGACACTTTGTTGGAATTTTTGTAACGAATTCAACGAGGTATGCCATTCCAACATTCGACCACTATTTCCCAGGGTTTTGATTAAAAACCGAAAAATCGAGCTGATTTTATTCGGATTTTAGCGTTGTCATAAGGGTGGGGGTCGTCATTTTTTTCAAAAATTGTTCAAATGCAGTTTTTTTCTGTAAATGACACTTTGTTGGAATTTTTGTAACGAATTCAACGAGGTATGCCATTCCAACTTTCGACCACTATTTCCCAGGGTTTTGATTAAAAAACCGAAAAATCGAGGTAATTTTCTTCGGATTTTGGCGTTGTCATAAGGGTGGGGGTCGTCATTTTTTTTTCAAAAATTTCTTCAAATGCAATTTTTTCTGTAAATGACACTTTGTTGGAAATTTTGTAACGAATTCAACGAGGTATGCCATTCCAACATTCGACCACTATTTCCCAGGGTTTTGATTAAAAACCAAAAAATCGAGTTGATTTTATCCGGATTTTGGCGTTGTCATAAGGGTGGGGGTCGTCATTTTTTTTCAAAAATTGTTCAAATGCAGTTTTTTTCTGTAAATGACACTTTGTTGGAAATTTTGTAACGAATTCAACGAGGTATGCCATTCCATTCCATTAAAAACCGAAAAATCGAGCTGATTTTATCCAGATTTTGGCGTTGTCATAAGGGTGGGGGTCGTCATTTTTTTCAATAATTGTTCAAATGCAGTTTTTTTCTGTAAATGACACTTTGTTGGAAATTTTGTAACGAATTCAACGCGGTATGTCATTCCAACATTCGACCACTATTTCCCAGGGTTTTGATTAAAAACCGAAAAATCGAGTTGATTTTCTTCGGATTTTGGCGTTGTCATAAGGGTGGGGGTCGTCATTTTTTTTCAAAAATTGTTCAAATGCAGTTTTTTTCTGTAAATTACACTTTGTTGGAAATTTTCTAACGAATTCAACGAGGTATGCCATTCCAACATTCGACCACTATTTCCCAGGGTTTTGATTAAAAAACCGAAAAATCGAGGTAATTTTCTTCGGATTTTGGCGTTGTCATAAGGGTGGGGGTCGTCATTTTTTTTTCAAAAATTGTTCAAATGCAGTTTTTTTCTGTAAAATATCTTCAAATGCAATTTTTCTGTAAATGACACTTTGTTGGAAATTTTGTAACGAATTCAACGAGGTATGCCATTCCAACATTCGACCACTATTTCCCAGGGTTTTGATTAAAAAACCGAAAAATCGAGGTAATTTTCTTCGGATTTTGGCGTTGTCATAAGGGTGGAAGTCGTCATTTTTTTTTCAAAAATTTCTTCAAATGCAATTTTTTCTGTAAATGACACTTTGTTGGAAATTTTGTAACGAATTCAACGAGGTATGCCATTCCAACATTCGACCACTATTTCCCAGGATTTTGATTAAAAACCAAAAAATCGAGTTGATTTTATCCGGATTTTGGCGTTGTCATAAGGGTGGGGGTCGTCATTTTTTTCAAAAATTGTTCAAATGCAGATTTTTTTCTGTAAATGACACTTTGTTGGAAATTTTCTAACGAATTCAACGAGGTATGCCATTCCATTCCATTAAAAACCGAAAAATCGAGCTGATTTTATCCAGATTTTGGCGTTGTCATAAGGGTGGGGGTCGTCATTTTTTTCAATAATTGTTCAAATGCAGTTTTTTTTCTGTAAATGACACTTTGTTGGAAATTTTGTAACGAATTCAACGCGGTATGTCATTCCAACATTCGACCACTATTTCCCAGGGTTTTGATTAAAAACCGAAAAATCGAGTTGATTTTCTTCGGATTTTGGCGTTGTCATAAGGGTGGGGGTCGTCATTTTTTTCAAAAATTGTTCAAATGCAGTTTTTTTTCTGTAAATGACACTTTGTTGGAAATTTTCTAACGAATTCAACGAGGTATGCCATTCCAACATTCGACCACTATTTCCCAGGGTTTTGATTAAACAACCGAAAAATCGAGGTAATTTTCTTCGGATTTTGGCGTTGTCATAAGGGTGGGGGTCGTCATTTTTTTTTCAAAAATTTGTTCAAATGCAATTTTTTTCTGTAAATGACACTTTGTTGGATATTTTGTAACGAATTCAACGAGGTATGCCATTCCAACATCCGACCACTATTTCCCAGGGTTTTGATTAAAAACCGAAAAATCGAGGTGATTTTCTTCGGATTTTGGCGTTGTCATAAGGGTGGGGGTCGTCATTTTTTTTAAAAATTGTTCAAATGCATTTTTTTTCTGTAAATGACACTTTGTTGGAAATTTTCTAACGAATTCAACGAGGTATGCCATTCCAACATTCGACCACTATTTCCCAGGGTTTTGATTAAAAACCGAAAAATCGAGCTGATTTTATCCGGATTTTGGCGTTGTCATAAGGGTGGGGGTCGTCATTTTTTTTCAAAAATTGTTCAAATGCAGTTTTTTTTCTGTAAATGACACTTTGTTGGAAATTTTGTAACGAATTCAACGAGGTATGCCATTCCAACATTCGACCACTATTTCCCAGGGTTTTGATTAAAAACCGAAAAATCGAGGTGATTTTCTTCGGATTTTGGCGTTGTCATAAGGGTGGGGGTCGTCACTTTTTTTCCAAAATTTTTCAAATGCAGTTTTTTTCTGTAAATGACAATTTGTTGGAAATCATTTTTTTAAAAATTGTTCAAATGAATTTTTTTCACTGTAAATGACACTTTGTTGGAAATTTTGTAACGAATTCAACGAGGTATGCCATTCCAACATTCGACCACTATTTCCCAGGGTTTTGATTAAAAACCGAAAAATCGAGGTAATTTTCTTCGGATTTTGGCGTTGTCATAAGGGTGTGGGACGTCATTTTTTTTCAAAAATTTCTTCAAATGCAATTTTTTCTGTAAATGACACTTTGTTGGAAATTTTGTAACGAATTCAACGAGGTATGCCATTCCAACATTCGACCACCATTTCCCAGGGTTTTGATTAAAAACCGAAAAATCGAGCTGATTTTATCCGGATTTTGGCGTTGTCATAAGGGTGGGGGTCGTCACTTTTTTTCAAAAATTGTTCAAATGCAGTTTTTTTTCTGTAAATGACACTTTGTTGGAAATTTTGTAACGAATTCAACGAGGTATGCCATTCCAACATTCGACCACTATTTCCCAGGGTTTTGATTAAAAACCGAAAAATCGAGGTGATTTTCTTCGGATTTTGGCGTTGTCATAAGGGTGGGGGTCGTAATTTTATTTTCAAAAATTTGTTCAAATGCATTTTTTTTTTCTGTAAATGACTCTGTGTAGGAAATTTTGTAACGAATTCAACGAGGTATGCCATTCCAACATTCGACCACCATTTCCCAGGGTTTTGATTAAAAACCGAAAAATCGAGCTGATTTTATTCGGATTTTAGCGTTGTCATAAGGGTGGGGGTCGTCATTTTTTTCAAAAATTGTTCAAATGCAGTTTTTTTTCTGTAAATGACACTTTGTTGGAATTTTTGTAACGAATTCAACGAGGTATGCCATTCCAACTTTCGACCACTATTTCCCAGGGTTTTGATTAAAACACCGAAAAATCGAGGTGATTTTCTTCGGATTTTGGCGTTGTCATAAGGGTGGGGGTCGTAATTTTATTTTCAAAAATTTGTTCAAATGCAATTTTTTTCTGTAAATGACTCTGTGTTGGAAATTTTGTAACGAATTCAACGAGGTATGCCATTCCAACAGCCGACCACTATTTCCCAGGGTTTTGATTAAAAAACAGAAAAATCGAGGTGATTTTCTTCGGATTTTGGCGTTGTCATAAGGGTGGTGGTCATCATTTTTTTCGAAAAATTAGTTCAAAAGATATTTATACCCGTTACTCGTAGAGTAAAAGGGTATATTGTATTCGTGCAAAAGTATGTAACAGCTAGAAGGAAGCGTTTCCGACCCTATAAAGTATATATATTCTTGATCAGGGTCACTAGCCGAGTCGATATAGCCATGTCCGTCTGTCCGTCTGTCCGTCTGTCCGTCCGTATGAACGCTGAGATCTCGGAAACTATAAAAGCTAGAAGATTGGCATTTTGCATGCAGATTCTAGGAGTTCCTACGCAGCGCAAGTTTGTTTCAAAAAGGTGCCACGCCCACAATCGCTTATATACGATTTTAAAAATTTAAATATTTCGGAAAAGTAAAAATGCAGTTTTATTGTCTTTATCAATACCTATCGAAATGTAGAAGAAATTTTTCAAATCGGACCATTCGTTAAAAAGTTATGCGTGATCAAAGTTTCTATCTGCATCTCCCTCGCACTCCCTTTACCTGAGTAACGGGTATCTGATAGTCGGGGCACCCGACTATAGCGTTCTCTCTTGTTTTTTTCTGTAAAATCCACTTTGTTGAAAATTTTGTAATGAATTCACCGAGGTATGCCATTCCAACATTCGACCACTATTTCCCAGGGTTTTGATTAAAAACCGACAATTCACCGAGGTATGCCATTCCATTCCATTAAAAACCGAAAAATCGAGCTGATTTTATCCGGATTTGGCGTTGTCATAAGGGTAGGGGTCGTCATTTTTTTCAAAAATTGTTCAAATGCAGTTTTTTTTCTGTAAATGACACTTTGTTAGAAATTTTGTAACGAATTCAACGAGGTATGCCATTCCAACATTCGACCACTATTTCCCAGGGTTTTGATTAAAAACCAAAAAATCGAGCTGATTTTATCCGGATTTTGGCGTTGTCATAAGGGTGGGGGTCGTCATTTTTTTCAAAAATTGTTCAAATGCAGTTTTTTTTCTGTAAATGACACTTTGTTGGAATTTTTGTAACGAATTCAACGAGGTATGCCATTCCAACTTTCGACCACTATTTCCCAGGGTTTTGATTAAAAACCGAAAAATCGAGCTGATTTTATCCGGATTTTGGCGTTGTCATTTTTTCTGTAAATGACACTTTGTTGGAAATTTTCTAACGAATTCAACGAGGTATGCCATTCCATTTCATTAAAACCCGAAAAATCGAGCTGATTTTATCCGGATTTTGGCGTTGTCATAAGGGCGGGGGTCGTCATTTTTTTCAACAATTGTTCAAATGCAGTTTTTTTTTCTGTAAATGACACTTTGTTGGAAATTTTGTAACGAATTCAACGAGGTATGCCATTCCAACATTCGACCACCATTTCCCAGGGTTTTGATTAAAAACCGAAAAATCGAGCTGATTTTATCCGGATTTTGGCGTTGTCATAAGGGTGGGGGTCGTCACTTTTTTCAAAATTTTTCAAATGCAGTTTTTTTCTGTAAATGACAATTTGTTGGAAATCATTTTTTTAAAAATTGTTCAAATGAAGTTTTTTTCTGTAAATGACACTTTGTTGGAAATTTTGTAACGAATTCAACGAGGTATACCATTCCAACATTCGACCACTATTTCCCAGGGTTTTGATTAAAAACCGAAAAATCGAGGTAATTTTCTTCGGATTTTGGCGTTGTCATAAGGGTGGGGGACGTCATTTTTTTTCAAAAATTTCTTCAAATGCAATTTTTTTCTGTAAATGACACTTTGTTGGAAATTTTGTAACGAATTCAACGAGGTATGCCATTCCAACATTCGACCACCATTTCCCAGGGTTTTGATTAAAAACCGAAAAATCGAGCTGATTTTATTCGGATTTTAGCGTTGTCATAAGGGTGGGGGTCGTCATTTTTTTCAAAAATTGTTCAAATGCAGTTTTTTTTCTGTAAATGACACTTTGTTGGAAATTTTGTAACGAATCAGGTATGCCATTCCAACATTCGACCACCATTTCCCAGGGTTTTGATTAAAAACCGAAAAATCTAGCTGATTTTATCCGGATTTTGGCGTTGTCATAAGGGTGGGGGTCGTCACTTTTTTTCAAAAATTGTTCAAATGCAGTTTTTTTTCTGTAAATGACACTTTGTTGGAAATTTTGTAACGAATTCAACGAGGTATGCCATTCCAACATTCGACCACTATTTCCCAGGGTTTTGATTAAAAACCGAAAAATCGAGGTGATTTTCTTCGGATTTTGGCGTTGTCATAAGGGTGGTGGTCATCATTTTTTTTCGAAAAATTAGTTCAAAAGATATTTTTTTCTGTAAAATCCACTTTGTTGAAAATTTTGTAATGAATTCACCGAGGTATGCCATTTTAACATTCGACCACTATTTCCCAGGGTTTTGATTAAAAACCGACAATTGAGGTAATTTTCTTCGGATTTTGGAGTTGTCATAAGGGTGGGGGTCGTCATTTTTTTTCAAAAATTTGTTCAAATGCAATTTTTTTCTGTAAATGACACTTTCTTTGAAATTTTCTAACGAATTCAACGAGGTATGCCATTCCATTCCATTAAAAACCGAAAAATCGAGCTGATTTTATCCGGATTTTGGCGTTGTCATAAGGGTGGGGGTCGTCATTTTTTTCAAAAATTGTTCAAATGCAGTTTTTTTTCTGTAAATGACACTTTGTTAGAAATTTTGTAACGAATTCAACGAGGTATGCCATTCCAACATTCGACCACTATTTCCCAGGGTTTTGATTAAAAACCGAAAAATCGAGGTGATTTTCTTCGGATTTTGGCGTTGTCATAAGGGTGGGGGTCGTCATTTTATTTTCAAAAATTTGTTCAAATGCAATTTTTTCTGTAAATGACTCTGAGTTGGAAATTTTGTAACGAATTCAACGAGGTATGCCATTCCAACAGTCGACCACTATTTCCCAGGGTTTTGATTAAAAAACCAAAAAATCGAGGTGATTTTCTTCGGATTTTGGCGTTGTCATAAGGGTGGTGGTCATCATTTTTTTCGAAAAATTAGTTCAAAAGATATTTTTTTTTCTGTAAAATCCACTTTGTTGAAAATTTTGTAATGAATTCACCGAGGTATGCCATTTTAACATTCGACCACTATTTCCCAGGGTTTTGATTAAAAACCGACAATTGAGGTAATTTTCTTCGGATTTTGGAGTTGTCATAAGGGTGGGGGTCGTCATATTTTTTCAAAAATTTGTTCAAATGCAATTTTTTCTGTAAATGACACTTTGTTGGAAATTTTCTAACGAATTCAACGAGGTATGCCATTCCATTCCATTAAAAACCGAAAAATCGAGCTGATTTTATCCGGATTTGGCGTTGTCATAAGGGTAGGGGTCGTAATTTTTTTCAAAAATTGTTCAAATGCAGTTTTTTTTCTGTAAATGACACTTTGTTGGAAATTTTGTAACGAATTCAACGAGGTATGCCATTCCAACATTCGACCACTATTTCCCAGGGTTTTGATTAAAAACCGAAAAATCGAGCTGATTTTATCCGGATTTTGGCGTTGTCATAAGGGTGGGGGTCGTCATTTTTTTTCAAAAATTGTTCAAATGCAGTTTTTTTTCTGTAAATGACACTTTGTTGGAAATTTTGTAACGAATTCAACGAGGTATGCCATTCCAACTTTCGACCACTATTTCCCAGGGTTTTGATTAAAAACCGAAAAATCGAGCTGATTTTATCCGGATTTTGGCGTTGTCATAAGGGCGGGGGTCGTCATTTTTTTCAAAAATTGTTCAAATGCAGTTTTTTTTCTGTAAATGACACTTTGTTGGAAATTTTGTAACGAATTCAACGAGGTATGCCATTCCAAAATTCGACCACTATTTCCCAGGGTTTTGATTAAAAACCGAAAAATCGAGCTGATTTTATCCGGATTTTTGCGTTGTCATAAGGGCGGGGGTCGTCATTTTTTTTTTAAAAATTGTTCAAATGCATTTTTTTTCCGTAAATGACACTTTGTTGGAAATTTTGTAACGAATTCAACGAGGTATGCCATTCCAACATTCGACCACTATTTCCCAGGGTTTTGATTAAAAACCGAAAAATCGAGCTGATTTTATCCGGATTTTTGCGTTGTCATAAGGGCGGGGGTCGTCATTTTTTTTTAAAAATTGTTCAAATGCAGTTTTTTTTCTGTAAATGACACTTTGTTGGAAATTTTGTAACGAATTCAACGAGGTATGCCATTCCAACATTCGACCACTATTTCCCAGGGTTTTGATTAAAAACCGAAAAATCGAGCTGATTTTATCCGGATTTTGGCGTTGTCATAAGGGTGGGGGTCGTCATTTTTTTCAAAAATTGTTCAAATGCAGTTTTTTTTCTGTAAATGACACTTTGTTGGAAATTTTGTAACGAATTCAACGAGGTATGCCATTCCAACATTCGACCACTATTTCCCAGGGTTTTGATTAAAAACCGAAAAATCGAGGTGATTTTCTTCGGATTTTGTCGTTGTCATAAGGGTGGTAGTCATCATTTTTTTCAAAAATTAGTTCAAAAGATTTTTTTTCTGTAAAGATCCACTTTGTTGAAAATTTTGTAATGAATTCAACGAGGTATGCCATTTTAACATTCGACCACTATTTCCCAGGGTTTTGATTAAAAACCGACAATTGAGGTAATTTTCTTCGGATTTTGGAGTTGTCATAAGGGTGGGGGTCGTCATTTTTTTTAAAAATTGTTCAAATGAAGTTTTTTTTCTGTAAATGACACTTTGTTGGAAATTTTGTAACGAATTCAACGAGGTATGCCATTCCAACATTCGACCACTATTTCCCAGGGTTTTGATTAAAAAACCGAAAAATCGAGGTAATTTTCTTCGGATTTTGGCGTTGTCATAAGGGTGGGGGTCGTCATTTTTTTTCAAAAATTTCTTCAAATGCAATTTTTTTCTGTAAATGACACTTTGTTGGAAATTTTGTAACGAATTCAACGAGGTATGCCATTCCAACATTCGACCACCATTTCCCAGGGTTTTGATTAAAAACCGAAAAATCGAGCTGATTTTATCCGGATTTTGGCGTTGTCATAAGGGTGGGGGTCGTCACTTTTTTTCAAAAATTGTTCAAATGCAGTTTTTTTTCTGTAAATGACACTTTGTTGGAATTTTTGTAACGAATTCAACGAGGTATGCCATTCCAACATTCGACCACTATTTCCCAGGGTTTTGATTAAAAACCGAAAAATCGAGGTGATTTTCTTCGGATTTTGGCGTTGTCATAAGGGTGGGGGTCGTAATTTTATTTTCAAAAATTTGTTCAAATGCTATTTTTTTTCTGTAAATAACTCTGTTTAGGAAATTTTGTAACGAATTCAACGAGGTATGCCATTCCAACATTCGACCACTATTTCCCAGGGTTTTGATTAAAAACCGAAAAATCGAGCTGATTTTATTCGGATTTTAGCGTTGTCATAAGGGTGGGGGTCGTCATTTTTTTCAAAAATTGTTCAAATGCAGTTTTTTTTCTGTAAATGACACTTTGTTGGAATTTTTGTAACGAATTCAACGAGGTATGCCATTCCAACTTTCGACCACTATTTCCCAGGGTTTTGATTAAAACACCGAAAAATCGAGGTGATTTTCTTCGGATTTTGGCGTTGTCATAAGGGTGGGGGTCGTAATTTTATTTTCAAAAATTTGTTCAAATGCAATTTTTTTCTGTAAATGACTCTGTGTTGGAAATTTTGTAACGAATTCAACGAGGTATGCCATTCCAACAGTCGACCACTATTTCCCAGGGTTTTGATTAAAAAACCGAAAAATCGAGGTGATTTTCTTCGGATTTTGGCGTTGTCATAAGGGTGGTGGTCATCATTTTTTTCGAAAAATTAGTTCAAAAGATATTTTTTTCTGTAAAATCCACTTTGTTGAAAATTTTGTAATGAATTCACCGAGGTATGCCATTTTAACATTCGACCACTATTTCCCAGGGTTTTGATTAAAAACCGACAATTCGAGGTAATTTTCTTCGGATTTTGGCGTTGTCATAAGGGTGGGGGTCGTCATTTTTTTCAAAAAAATTGTTCAAATGCAAGTTTTTTTCTGTAAATGACACTTTGTTGGAAATTTTGTAACGAATTCAACGAGGTATGCCATTCCAACATTCGACCACTATTTCCCAGGGTTTTGATTAAAAACCGAAAAATCGAGGTAATTTTCTTCGGATTTTGGCGTTGTCATAAGGGTGGGGGACGTCATTTTTTTTTCAAAAATTTCTTCAAATGCAATTTTTTTTCTGTAAATGACACTTTGTTGGAAATTTTGTAACGAATTCAACGAGGTATGCCATTCCAACATTCGACCACCATTTCCCAGGGTTTTGATTAAAAACCGAAAAATCGAGGTGATTTTATCCGGATTTTGGCGTTGTCATAAGGGTGGGGGTCGTCACTTTTTTTCAAAAATTGTTCAAATGCAGTTCTTTTTCTGTAAATGACACTTTGTTGGAAATTTTGTAACGAATTCAACGAGGTATGCCATTCCAACATTCGACCACTATTTCCCAGGGTTTTGATTAAAAACCGAAAAATCGAGGTGATTTTCTTCGGATTTTGGCGTTGTCATAAGGGTGGGGTTCGTAATTTTATTTTCAAAAATTTGTTCAAATGCAATTTTTTCTGTAAATGACACTGTGTTGGAAATTTTGTAACGAATTCAACGAGGTATGCCATTCCAACATTCGACCACTATTTCCCAGGGTTTTGATTAAAAACCGAAAAATCGAGCTGATTTTATTCGGATTTTGGCGTTGTCATAAGGGTGGGGTCGTATTTTTTTTCAAAAATTGTTCAAATGCAGTTTTTTTTCTGTAAATGACACTTTGTTGGAAATTTTGTAACGAATTCAACGAGGTATGCCATTCCAACTTTCGACCACTATTTCCCAGGGTTTTGATTAAAAACCGAAAAATCGAGGTGATTTTCTTCGGATTTTGGCGTTGTCATAAGGGTGGGGTTCGTAATTTTATTTTCAAAAATTTGTTCAAATGCAATTTTTTCTGTAAATGACTATGTGTTGGACATTTTGTAACGAATTCAACGAGGTATGCCATTCCAACAGTCGACCACTATTTCCCAGGGTTTTGATTAAAAACCGAAAAATCGAGGTGATTTTCTTCGGATTTTGGCGTTGTCATAAGGGTGGTGGTCATCATTTTTTTCGAAAAATTAGTTCAAAAGATATTTTTTTTCTGTAAAATCCACTTTGTTGAAAATTTTGTAATGAATTCACCGAGGTATGCCATTTTAACATTCGACCACTATTTCCCAGGGTTTTGATTAAAAACCGACAATTGAGGTAATTTTCTTCGGATTTTGGAGTTGTCATAAGGGTGGGGTCGTAATTTTTTTTTCAAAAATTTGTTCAAATGCAATTTTTTTCTGTAAATGACACTTTGTTGGAAATTTTCTAACGAATTCAACGAGGTATGCCATTCCATTCCATTAAAAACCGAAAAATCGAGCTGATTTTATCCGGATTTTGGCGTTGTCATAAGGGTAGGGGTCGTCATTTTTTTCAAAAATTGTTCAAATGCAGTTTTTTTTTTCTGTAAATGACACTTTGTTGGAAATTTTGTAACGAATTCAACGAGGTATGCCATTCCAACTTTCGACCACTATTTCCCAGGGTTTTGATTAAAAAACCGAAAAATCGAGGTGATTTTCTTCGGATTTTGGCGTTGTCATAAGGGTGGTGGTCATCATTTTTTTCGAAAAATTAGTTCAAAAGATATTTTTTTTCTGTAAAATCCACTTTGTTGAAAATTTTGTAATGAATTCACCGAGGTATGCCATTTTAACATTCGACCACTATTTCCCAGGGTTTTGATTAAAAACCGACAATTGAGGTAATTTTCTTCGGATTTTGGAGTTGTCATAAGGGTGGGGTCGTAATTTTTTTTTCAAAAATTTGTTCAAATGCAATTTTTTTCTGTAAATGACACTTTGTTGGAAATTTTCTAACGAATTCAACGAGGTATGCCATTCCATTCCATTAAAAACCGAAAAATCGAGCTGATTTTATCCGGATTTTGGCGTTGTCATAAGGGTGGGGGTCGTCATTTTTTTCAAAAATTGTTCAAATGCAGTTTTTTTTTTCTGTAAATGACACTTTGTTGGAAATTTTGTAACGAATTCAACGAGGTATGCCATTCCAACATTCGACCACTATTTCCCAGGGTTTTGATTAAAAACCGAAAAATCGAGGTGATTTTCTTCGGATTTTGGCGTTGTCATAAGGGTGGGGGTCGTAATTTTATTTTCAAAAATTTGTTCAAATGCAATTTTTTTCTGTAAATGACTCTGTGTTGGAAATTTTGTAACGAATTCAACGAGGTATGCCATTCCAACAGTCGACCACTATTTCCCAGGGTTTTGATTAAAAAACCGAAAAATCGAGGTGATTTTCTTCGGATTTTGGCGTTGTCATAAGGGTGGTGGTCATCATTTTTTTCGAAAAATTAGTTCAAAAGATATTTTTTTCTGTAAATGACACTTTGTTGAAAATTTTGTAATGAATTCAACGAGGTATGCCATTTTAACATTCGACCACTATTTCCCAGGGTTTTGATTAAAAACCGAAAAATCGAGGTAATTTTCTTCGGATTTTGGCGTTGTCATAAGGGTGGGGGTCGTCATTTTTTTTCAAAAATTTGTTCAAATGCAATTTTTTCTGTAAATGACACTTTGTTGGAAATTTTGTAACGAATTCAACGAGGTATGCCATTCCAACTTTTCCTATTAAAAACCGAAAAATCGAGCTGATTTTATCCGGATTTTGGCGTTGTCATAAGGGTGGGGTCGTCATTTTTTTCAAAAATTGTTCAAATGCAGTTTTTTTCTGTAAATGACACTTTGTTGGAAATTTTGTAACGAATTCAACGAGGTATGCCATTCCAACATTCGACCACTATTTCCCAGGGTTTTGATTAAAACGAAAATGAATTTTTCGGATTTTGGCGTTGTCATGGGGGGGGTGTTTTTTTTTTCAAAAATTTTCAAATGCAGTTTTTTTCTGTAAATGACACTTTGTTGGAAATTTTGTAACGAATTCAACGAGGTATGCCATTCCAACATTCGACCACTATTTCCCAGGGTTTTGATTAAAAACCGAAAAATCGAGCTGATTTTATCCGGATTTTGGCGTTGTCATAAGGGTGGGGGTCGTCATTTTTTTTCAAAAATTGTTCAAATGCAGTTTTTTTCTGTAAATGACACTTTGTTGGAATTTTTGTAACGAATTCAACGAGGTATGCCATTCCAACATTCGACCACTATTTCCCAGGGTTTTGATTAAAAACCGAAAAATCGAGCTGATTTTATCCGGATTTTGGCGTTGTCATAAGGGCGGGGGTCGTCATTTTTTTTCAAAAATTGTTCAAATGCAGTTTTTTCTGTAAATGACACTTTGTTGGAAATTTTGTAACGAATTCAACGAGGTATGCCATTCCAACATTCGACCACTATTTCCCAGGGGTTTTTAAAAACCGAAAAATCGAGGTGATTTTATCCGGATTTTGGCGTTGTCATAAGGGTGGGGGTCGTCATTTTTTTTAAAAATTTGTTCAAATGCAGTTTTTTTCTGTAAATGACACTTTGTTGGAAATTTTGTAACGAATTCAACGAGGTATGCCATTCCAACATTCGACCACTATTTCCCAGGGTTTTGATTAAAAACCGAAAAATCGAGCTGATTTTATCCGGATTTTGGCGTTGTCATAAGGGTGGGGGTCGTCATTTTTTTATAAATTGTTCAAATGCATTTTTTTCTGTAAATGACACTTTGTTGGAAATTTTGTAACGAATTCAACGAGGTATGCCATTCCAACATTCGACCACTATTTCCCAGGGTTTTGATTAAAAACCGAAAAATCGAGCTGATTTTATCCGGATTTTGGCGTTGTCATAAGGGTGGGGGTCGTCATTTTTTTTAAAAAAATTTGTTCAAATGCAGTTTTTTTCTGTAAATGACACTTTGTTGGAAATTTTGTAACGAATTCAACGAGGTATGCCATTCCAACATTCGACCACTATTTCCCAGGGTTTTGATTAAAAACCGAAAAATCGAGCTGATTTTATCCGGATTTTGGCGTTGTCATAAGGGTGGGGGTCGTCATTTTTTTTCAAAAATTGTTCAAATGCAGTTTTTTTTCTGTAAATGACACTTTGTTGGAAATTTTGTAACGAATTCAACGAGGTATGCCATTCCAACATTCGACCACTATTTCCCAGGGTTTTGATTAAAAACCGAAAAATCGAGGTGATTTTCTTCGGGTTTTGGCGTTGTCAGAAGGGTGGGGGTCGTAATTTTATTTTCAAAAATTTGTTCAAATGCAATTTTTTTCTGTAAATGACTCTGTGTTGGAAATTTTGTAACGAATTCAACGAGGTATGCCATTCCAACATTCGACCACTATTTCCCAGGGTTTTGATTAAAAACCGAAAAATCGAGGTGATTTTCTTCGGATTTTGGCGTTGTCATAAGGGTGGGGGTCGTCATTTTTTTTTCAAAAATTTGTTCAAATGCAATTTTTTTCTGTAAATGACACTTTGTTGGAAATTTTGTAACGAATTCAACGAGGTATGCCATTCCAACATTGACCACTATTTCCCAGGGTTTTGATTAAAAACCGAAAATCGAGGTGATTTTCTTCGGATTTTGGCGTTGTCATAAGGGTGGGGGTCGTCATTTTTTTCAAAAATTGTTCAAATGCAGTTTTTTTTCTGTAAATGACACTTTGTTGGAAATTTTGTAACGAATTCAACGAGGTATGCCATTCCAACATTCGACCGCTATTTCCCAGGGTTTTGATTAAAAACCGAAAAATCGAGGTGATTTTCTTCGGGTTTTTGGCGTTGTCAGAAGGGTGGGGGTCGTAATTTTATTTTCAAAAATTTGTTCAAATGCAATTTTTTTCTGTAAATGACTCTGTGTTGGAAATTTTGTAACGAATTCAACGAGGTATGCCATTCCAACAGTCGACCACTATTTCCCAGGGTTTTGATTAAAAAACCGAAAAATCGAGGTGATTTTCTTCGGATTTTGGCGTTGTCATAAGGGTGGTGGTCATCATTTTTTTTCGAAAAATTAGTTCAAAAGATATTTTTTTTCTGTAAAATCCACTTTGTTGAAAATTTTGTAATGAATTCACCGAGGTATGCCATTTTAACATTCGACCACTATTTCCCAGGGTTTTGATTAAAAACCGAAAAATCGAGGTGATTTTATCCGGATTTTGGCGTTGTCATAAGGGTGGGGGTCGTCATTTTTTTTCAAAAATTGTTCAAATGCAGTTTTTTTCTGTAAATGACACTTTGTTGGAAATTTTCTAACGAATTCAACGAGGTATGCCATTCCAATTCCATTAAAAACCGAAAAATCGAGCTGATTTTATCCGGATTTTGGCGTTGTCATAAGGGCGGGGGTCGTCATTTTTTTCAAAAATTGTCCAAATGCAGTTTTTTTTCTGTAAATGACACTTTGTTGGAAATTTTGTAACGAATTCAACGAGGTATGCCATTCCAACATTCGACCACTATTTCCCAGGGTTTTGATTAAAAACAAAAAAATCGAGCTGTTTTTATCCGGATTTTGGCGTTGTTATAAGGGTGGGGTTCGTCATTTTTTTCAAAATTTGTTCAAATGCAGTTTTTTTTTCTGTAAATGACACTTTGTTGGAATTTTTGTAACGAATTCAACGAGGTATGCCATTCCAACTTTCGACCACTATGTCCCAGGGTTTTCATTAAAAACCGAAAAATCGAGCTGATTTTATCCGGATTTTGGCGTTGTCATAAGGGTAGGGGTCGTAATTTTATTTTCAAAAATTTGTTCAAATGCAATTTTTTTCTGTAAATGACTCTGTGTTGGAAATTTTGTAACGAAGTCAACGAGGTATGCCATTCCAACAGTCGACCACTATTTCCCAGGGTTTTGATTAAAAAACCGAAAAATCGAGGTGATTTTCTTCAGGTTTTGGCGTTGTCATAAGGGTGGTGGTCATCATTTTTTTCGAAAAATTAGTTCAAAAGATATTTTTTTTCTGTAAAATCCACTTTGTTGAAAATTTTGTAATGAATTCACCGAGGTATGCCATTTTAACATTCGACCACTATTTCCCAGGGTTTTGATTAAAAACCGAAAAATCGAGCTGATTTTATCCGGATTTTGGCGTTGTCATAAGGGTGGGGGTCGTCATTTTTTTTCAAAAATTGTTCAAATGCAGTTTTTTTCTGTAAATGACACTTTGTTGGAAATTTTCTAACGAATTCAACGAGGTATGCCATTCCATTCGACCACTATAGATTAAAAACCGAAAAATCGAGCTGATTTTATCCGGATTTTGGCGTTGTCATAAGGGTAGGGGTCGTCATTTTTTTCAAAAATTGTTCAAATGCAGTTTTTTTTCTGTAAAAATTTTGTAACGAATTCAACGAGGTATGCCATTCCAACATTGGACCACTATTTCCCAGGGTTTTGATTAAAAACAAAAAAATCGAGCTGTTTTTATCCGGATTTTGGCGTTGTCATAAGGGTGGGGGTCGTCATTTTTTTCAAAAATTGTTCAAATGCAGTTTTTTTTTCTGTAAATGACACTTTGTTCGAAATTTTGTAACGAATTCAACGTGGTATGGCATTCCAACTTTCGACCACTATGTCCCAGGGTTTTCATTAAAAACCGAAAAATCGAGCTGATTTTATCCGGATTTTGGCGTTGTCATAAGGGTAGGGGTCGTAATTTTATTTTCAAAAATTTGTTCAAATGCAATTTTTTTCTGTAAATGACTCTGTGTTGGAAATTTTGTAACGAATTCAACGAGGTATGCCATTCCAACAGTCGACCACTATTTCCCAGGGTTTTGATTAAAAAACCGAAAAATCGAGGTGATTTTCTTCAGGTTTTGGCATTGTCATAAGGGTGGTGGTCATCATTTTTTTTCGAAAAATTAGTTCAAAAGATATTTTTTTCTGTAAAATCCACTTTGTTGAAAATTTTGTAATGAATTCACCGAGGTATGCCATTTTAACATTCGACCACTATTTCCCAGGGTTTTGATTAAAAACCGAAAAATCGAGCTGATTTTATCCGGATTTTGGCGTTGTCATAAGGGTGGGGGTCGTCATTTTTTTTCAAAAATTGTTCAAATGCAGTTTTTTTCTGTAAATGCCTCTTTGTTGGAAATTTTGTAACGAATTCAACGAGGTATGCCATTCCAACTTTCGACCACTATTTCCCAGGGTTTTGATTAAAAACCGAAAAATCGAGCTGATTTTATCCGGATTTTGGCGTTGTCATAAGGGTGGGGGTCGTAATTTTATTTTAAAAAATTTGTTCAAATGCAATTTTTTTCTGTAAATGACACTTTGTTGGAAATTTTGTAACGAATTCAACGAGGTATGCCATTCCAACATTCGACCACTATTTCCCAGGGTTTTGATTAAAAACCAAAAAATCGAGCTGATTTTATCCGGATTTTGGCGTTGTCATAAGGGTGGGGTTCGTCATTTTTTTTCAAAAATTTGTTCAAATGCAGTTTTTTTTCTGTAAATGACACTTTGTTGGAAATTTTGTAACGAATTCAACGAGGTATGCCATTCCAACTTTCGACCACTATTTCCCAGGGGTTTCATTAAAAACCGAAAAATCGAGCTGATTTTATCCGGATTTTGGCGTTGTCATAAGGGTGGGGGTCGTAATTTTATTTTCAAAAATTTGTTCAAATGCAATTTTTTTCTGTAAATGACTCTGTGTTGGAAATTTTGTAACGAAGTCAACGAGGTATGCCATTCCAACAGTCGACCACTATTTCCCAGGGTTTTGATTAAAAAACCGAAAAATCGAGGTGATTTTCTTCAGGTTTTGGCGTTGTCATAAGGGTGGTGGTCATCATTTTTTTCGAAAAATTAGTTCAAAAGATATTTTTTTCTGTAAAATCCACTTTGTTGAAAATTTTGTAATGAATTCACCGAGGTATGCCATTTTAACATTCGACCACTATTTCCCAGGGTTTTGATTAAAAACCGAAAAATCGAGGTGATTTTATCCGGATTTTGGCGTTGTCATAAGGGTGGGGGTCGTCATTTTTTTTCAAAAATTTGTTCAAATGCAGTTTTTTTTCTGTAAATGACACTTTGTTGGAAATTTTCTAACGAATTCAACGAGGTATGCCATTCCATTCCATTAAAAACCGAAAAATCGAGCTGATTTTATCCGGATTTTGGCGTTGTCATAAGGGTGGGGGTCGTCATTTTTTCAAAAATTGTTCAAATGACACTTTGTTTCTGGAAATGACACTTTGTTGGAAATTTTTAACGAATTCAACGAGGTATGCCATTCCAACATTGGACCACTATTTCCCAGGGTTTTGATTAAAAACAAAAAAATTGAGCTGTTTTTATCCGGATTTTGGCGTTGTCATAAGGGTGGGGGTCGTCATTTTTTTCAAAAATTGTTCAAATGCAGTTTTTTTTCTGTAAATGACACTTTGTTGGAATTTTTGTAACGAATTCAACGAGGTATGCCATTCCAACTTTCGACCACTATGTCCCAGGGTTTTGATTAAAAACCGAAAAATCGAGCTGATTTTATCCGGATTTTGGCGTTGTCATAAGGGTAGGGGTCGTAATTTTATTTTCAAAAATTTGTTCAAATGCAATTTTTTTCTGTAAATGACTCTGTGTTGGAAATTTTGTAACGAAGTCAACGAGGTATGCCATTCCAACAGTCGACCACTATTTCCCAGGGTTTTGATTAAAAACCGAAAAATCGAGGTGATTTTCTTCAGGTTTTGGCGTTGTCATAAGGGTGGTGGTCATCATTTTTTTTCGAAAAATTAGTTCAAAAGATATTTTTTTCTGTAAAATCCACTTTGTTGAAAATTTTGTAATGAATTCAACGAGGTATGCCATTTTAACATTCGACCACTATTTCCCAGGGTTTTGATTAAAAACCGAAAAATCGAGCTGATTTTATCCGGATTTTGGCGTTGTCATAAGGGTGGGGGTCGTCATTTTTTTTCAAAAATTGTTCAAATGCAGTTTTTTTTCTGTAAATGACACTTTGTTGGAAATTTTGTAACGAATTCAACGAGGTATGCCATTCCAACTTTCGACCACTATTTCCCAGGGTTTTGATTAAAAACCGAAAAATCGAGCTGATTTTATCCGGATTTTGGCGTTGTCATAAGGGTGGGGGTCGTAATTTTATTTTCAAAAATTTGTTCAAATGCAATTTTTTTTCGTAAATGACACTTTGTTGGAAATTTTGTAACGAATTCAACGAGGTATGCCATTCCAACATTCGACCACTATTTCCCAGGGTTTTGATTAAAAACCGAAAAATCGAGGTGATTTTCTTCAGGATTTTGGCGTTGTCATAAGGGTGGGGGTCGTCATTTTTTTCAAAAATTTGTTCAAATGCATATTTTTTTCTGTAAATGACACTTTGTTGGAAATTTTGTAACGAATTCAACGAGGTATGCCATTCCAACATTCGACCACTATTTCCCAGGGTTTTGATTAAAAACCGAAAAATCGAGCTGATTTTATCCGGATTTTGGCGTTGTCATAAGGGTGGGGGTCGTCATTTTTTTTCAAAAATTGTTCAAATGCAGTTTTTTTCTGTAAATGACACTTTGTTGGAAATTTTGTAACGAATTCAACGAGGTATGCCATTCCAACATTCGACCACTATTTCCCAGGGTTTTGATTAAAAACCGAAAAATCGAGCTGATTTTATCCGGATTTTGGCGTTGTCATAAGGGTGGGGGTCGTCATTTTTTTCAAAAATTGTTCAAATGCAGTTTTTTTTCTGTAAATGACACTTTGTTGGAAATTTTGTAACGAATTCAACGAGGTATGCCATTCCAACATTCGACCACTATTTCCCAGGGTTTTGATTAAAAACCGAAAAATCGAGCTGATTTTATCCGGATTTTGGCGTTGTCATAAGGGTGGGGGTCGTCATTTTTTTTCAAAAATTGTTCAAATGCAGTTTTTTTTCTGTAAATGACACTTTGTTGGAATTTTTGTAACGAATTCAACGAGGTATGCCATTCCAACTTTCGACCACTATTTCCCAGGGTTTTGATTAAAAACCGAAAAATCGAGCTGATTTTATCCGGATTTTGGCGTTGTCATAAGGGTGGGGGTCGTAATTTTTTTTCAAAAATTGTTCAAATGCAGTTTTTTTCTTGTAAATGACACTTTGTTGGAAATTTTCTAACGAATTCAACGAGGTATGCCATTCCAGTTTTCCATTAAAAACCGAAAAATCGAGGTGATTTTAACCGGATTTTTGGCGTTGTCATAAGGGTGGGGGTCGTCATTTTTTTCAAAAATTGTTCAAATGCAGTTTTTTTCTGTAAATACACTTTTAATATTATCATCACCACTTTTTTCGAAAAATTATTTTCAAAAGATATATTTTTTCTGTAAAATCACTTTGTTGAAAATTTTGTAATGAATTCAACGAGGTATGCCATTCCAACATTCGACCACTATTTCCCAGGGTTTTGATTAAAAACCGAAAAATCGAGGTGATTTTATCCGGATTTTGGCGTTGTCATAAGGGTAGGGGTCGTAATTTTATTTTCAAAAATTTGTTCAAATGCAATTTTTTTCTGTAAATGACTCTGTGTTGGAAATTTTGTAACGAATTCAACGAGGTATGCCATTCCAACAGTCGACCACTATTTCCCAGGGTTTTGATTAAAAAACCGAAAAATCGAGGTGATTTTCTTCGGATTTTGTCGTTGTCATAAGGGTGGTGGTCATCATTTTTTTCGAAAAATTAGTTCAAAATTTTTTTTTTTCTGTAAAATCCACTTTGTTGAAAATTTTGTAATGAATTCACCGAGGTATGCCATTTTAACATTCGACCACTATTTCCCAGGGTTTTGATTAAAAACCGACAATTGAGGTAATTTTCTTCGGATTTTGGAGTTGTCATAAGGGTGGGGGTCGTCATTTTTTTTTCAAAAATTTGTTCAAATGCAATTTTTTCTGTAAATGACACTTTGTTGGAAATTTTCTAACGAATTCAACGAGGTATGCCATTCCATTCCATTAAAAACCGAAAAATCGAGCTGATTTTATCCGGATTTTGGCGTTGTCATAAGGGTAGGGGTCGTCATTTTTCTGTAAATGACACTTTGTTGGAAATTTTGTAACGAATTCAACGAGGTATGCCATTCCAACATTGGACCACTATTTCCCAGGGTTTTGATTAAAAACAAAAAAATCGAGCTGTTTTTATCCGGATTTTGGCGTTGTCATAAGGGTGGGGGTCGTCATTTTTTTCAAAAATTGTTCAAATGCAGTTTTTTTTTCTGTAAATGACACTTTGTTGGAATTTTTGTAACGAATTCAACGAGGTATGCCATTCCAACTTTCGACCACTATGTCCCAGGGTTTTCATTAAAAACGGAAAAATCGAGCTGATTTTATCCGGATTTTGGCGTTGTCATAAGGGTAGGGGTCGTAATTTTATTTTCAAAAATTTGTTCAAATGCAATTTTTTTCTGTAAATGACTCTGTGTTGGAAATTTTGTAACGAAGTCAACGAGGTATGCCATTCCAACAGTCGACCACTATTTCCCAGGGTTTTGATTAAAAAACCGAAAAATCGAGGTGATTTTCTTCAGGTTTTGGCGTTGTCATAAGGGTGGTGGTCATCATTTTTTTCGAAAAATTAGTTCAAAAGATATTTTTTTTCTGTAAAATCCACTTTGTTGAAAATTTTGTAATGAATTCACCGAGGTATGCCATTTTAACATTCGACCACTATTTCCCAGGGTTTTGATTAAAAACCGAAAAATCGAGCTGATTTTATCCGGATTTTGGCGTTGTCATAAGGGCGGGGGTCGTCATTTTTTTCAAAAATTGTTCAAATGCAGTTTTTTTCTGTAAATGACACTTTGTTGGAAATTTTCTAACGAATTCAACGAGGTATGCCATTCCATTCCATTAAAAACCGAAAAATCGAGCTGATTTTATCCGGATTTTGGCGTTGTCATAAGGGCGGGGGTCGTCATTTTTCTGTAAATGACACTTTGTTGGAAATTTTGTAACGAATTCAACGAGGTATGCCATTCCAACATTCGACCACTATTTCCAGGGTTTTGATTAAAACCGAAAAATTGATTTTCATTTCGATTTTGTCAAAAGAGTATTATTTTTTCAAAAATTGTTCAAATGCACTTTTTTTCTGTAAATTTCACTTTGTTGGAAATTTTGTAACGAATTCAACGAGGTATGCCATTTCAACATTCGACCACTATTTCCCAGGGTTTTGATTAAAAACCGAAAAATCGAGCTGATTTTATCCGGATTTTGGCGTTGTCATAAGGGTGGGGGTCGTCATTTTTTTCAAAAATTGTTCAAATGCAGTTTTTTTCTGTAAATGACACTTTGTTGGAAATTTTGTAACGAATTCAACGAGGTATGCCATTCCAACATTCGACCATATTTCCCAGGTTTTTAAAAACCGAAAAATCGAGCTGATTTTATCCGGATTTTGGCGTTGTCATAAGGGTGGGGGTCGTCATTTTTTTTCAAAAATTGTTCAAATGCAGTTTTTTTCTTGTAAATGACACTTTGTTGGAAATTTTGTAACGAATTCAACGAGGTATGCCATTCCAACATTCGACCACTATTTCCCAGGGTTTTGATTAAAAACCGAAAAATCGAGGTGATTTTCTTCGGATTTTGGCGTTGTCATAAGGGTGGGGGTCGTCATTTTTTTTTCAAAAATTTGTTCAAATGCAATTTTTTTTCTGTAAATGACACTTTGTTGGAAATTTTGTAACGAATTCAACGAGGTATGCCATTCCAACATTCGACCACTATTTCCCAGGGTTTTGATTAAAAACCGAAAAATCGAGCTGATTTTATCCGGATTTTGGCGTTGTCATAAGGGTGGGGGTCGTAATTTTTTTTCAAAAATTGTTCAAATGCAGTTTTTTTCTGTAAATGACACTTTGTTGGAAATTTTGTAACGAATTCAACGAGGTATGCCATTCCAACATTCGACCACTATTTCCCAGGGTTTTGATTAAAAACCGAAAAATCGAGGTGATTTTCTTCGGATTTTGGCGTTGTCATAAGGGTGGGGGTCGTAATTTTATTTTCAAAAATTTGTTCAAATGAAATTTTTTCTGTAAATGACACTTTGTTGGAAATTATGTAACGAATTCAACGAGGTATGCCATTCCAACATTCGACCACTATTTCCCAGGGTTTTGATTAAAAACCGAAAAATCGAGCTGATTTTATCCGGATTTTGGCGTTGTCATAAGGGTGGGGGTCGTCATTTTTTTCAAAAATTGTTCAAATGCAGTTTTTTTCTGTAAATGACACTTTGTTGGAAATTTTGTAACGAATTCAACGAGGTATGCCATTCCAACATTCGACCACTATTTCCCAGGGTTTTGATTAAAAACCGAAAAATCGAGGTGATTTTCTTCGGATTTTGGCGTTGTCATAAGGGTGGGGGTCGTCATTTTTTTTTCAAAAATTTGTTCAAATGCAATTTTTTTCTGTAAATGACACTTTGTTGGAAATTTTGTAACGAATTCAACGAGGTATGCCATTCCAACATTCGACCACTATTTCCCAGGGTTTTGATTAAAAACCGAAAAATCGAGCTGATTTTATCCGGATTTTGGCGTTGTCATAAGGGTGGGGGTCGTCATTTTTTTCCAAAAATTGTTCAAATGCAGTTTTTTTTCTGTAAATGACACTTTGTTGGAAATTTTGTAACGAATTCAACGAGGTATGCCATTCCAACATTCGACCACTATTTCCCAGGGTTTTGATTAAAAACCGAAAAATCGAGGTGATTTTCTTCGGATTTTGGCGTTGTCATAAGGGTGGGGGTCGTCATTTTTTTTTCAAAAATTGTTCAAATGCAATTTTTTTTCTGTAAATGACACTTTGTTGGAAATTTTGTAACGAATTCAACGAGGTATGCCATTCCAACATTCGACCACTATTTCCCAGGGTTTTGATTAAAAACCGAAAAATCGAGCTGATTTTATCCGGATTTTGGCGTTGTCATAAGGGTGGGGGTCGTCATTTTTTTCAAAAATTGTTCAAATGCAGTTTTTTTTCTGTAAATGACACTTTGTTGGAAATTTTGTAACGAATTCAACGAGGTATGCCATTCCAACATTCGACCACTATTTCCCAGGGTTTTGATTAAAAACCGAAAAATCGAGGTGATTTTCTTCGGATTTTGGCGTTGTCATAAGGGTGGGGGTCGTCATTTTTTTTCAAAAATTGTTCAAATGCAGTTTTTTTCTGTAAATGACACTTTGTTGGAAATTTTGTAACGAATTCAACGAGGTATGCCATTCCAACATTCGACCACTATTTCCCAGGGTTTTGATTAAAAACCGAAAAATCGAGGTGATTTTCTTCGGATTTTGGCGTTGTCATAAGGGTGGGGGTCGTCATTTTTTTTCAAAAATTTGTTCAAATGCAATTTTTTTTCTGTAAATGACACTTTGTTGGAAATTTTGTAACGAATTCAACGAGGTATGCCATTCCAACATTCGACCACTATTTCCCAGGGTTTTGATTAAAAACCGAAAAATCGAGGTGATTTTCTTCGGATTTTGGCGTTGTCATAAGGGTGGGGTCGTCATTTTTTTTCAAAAATTTGTTCAAATGCAATTTTTTTCTGTAAATGACACTTTGTTGGAAATTTTGTAACGAATTCAACGAGGTATGCCATTCCAACATTCGACCACTATTTCCCAGGGTTTTGATTAAAAACCGAAAAATCGAGCTGATTTTATCCGGATTTTGGCGTTGTCATAAGGGTGGGGGTCGTCATTTTATTTTCAAAAAATTGTTCAAATGCAGTTTTTTTCTGTAAATGACACTTTGTTGGAAATTTTGTAACGAATTCAACGAGGTATGCCATTCCAACATTCGACCACTATTTCCCAGGGTTTTGATTAAAAACCGAAAAATCGAGGTGATTTTCTTCGGATTTTGGCGTTGTCATAAGGGTGGGGGTCGTAATTTTTTTTCAAAAATTTGTTCAAATGCAATTTTTTTTCTGTAAATGACACTTTGTTGGAAATTTTGTAACGAATTCAACGAGGTATGCCATTCCAACATTCGACCACTATTTCCCAGGGTTTTGATTAAAAACCGAAAAATCGAGCTGATTTTATCCGGATTTTGGCGTTGTCATAAGGGTGGGGGTCGTCATTTTTTTCAAAAATTGTTCAAATGCAGTTTTTTTCTGTAAATGACACTTTGTTGGAAATTTTGTAACGAATTCAACGAGGTATGCCATTCCAACATTCGACCACTATTTCCCAGGGTTTTGATTAAAAACCGAAAAATCGAGGTGATTTTCTTCGGATTTTGGCGTTGTCATAAGGGTGGGGGTCGTCATTTTTTTCAAAAATTGTTCAAATGCAGTTTTTTTCTGTAAATGACACTTTGTTGGAAATTTTGTAACGAATTCAACGAGGTATGCCATTCCAACATTCGACCACTATTTCCCAGGGTTTTGATTAAAAACCAAAAAATCGAGCTGATTTTATTCGGATTTTGGCGTTGTCATAAGGGTGGGGTCGTAATTTTATTTTCAAAAATTTGTTCAAATGCAATTTTTTTCTGTAAATGACACTTTGTTGGAAATTTTGTAACGAATTCAACGAGGTATGCCATTCCAACATTCGACCACTATTTCCCAGGGTTTTGATTAAAAACCGAAAAATCGAGCTGATTTTATCCGGATTTTGGCGTTGTCATAAGGGTGGGAGTCGTAATTTTTTTCAAAAATTGTTCAAATGCAGTTTTTTTTCTGTAAATGACACCTTGTTGGAAATTTTGTAACGAATTCAACGAGGTATGCCATTCCAACATTCGACCACTATTTCCCAGGGTTTTGATTAAAAACCGAAAAATCGAGCTGATTTTATTCGGATTTTGGCGTTGTCATAAGGGTGGGAGTCGTAATTTTTTTCAAAAATTGTTCAAATGCAGTTTTTTTTCTGTAAATGACACTTTGTTGGAAATTTTGTAACGAATTCAACGAGGTATGCCATTCCAACATTCGACCACTATTTCCCAGGGTTTTGATTAAAAACCAAAAATCGAGTTGATTTTCTTCGGATTTTGGCGTTGTCATAAGGGTGGGGGTCGTCATTTTTTTCAAAAATTGTTCAAATGCAGTTTTTTTTCTGTAAATGACACTTTGTTGGAAATTTTGTAACGAATTCAACGAGGTATGCCATTCCAACATTCGACCACTATTTCCCAGGGTTTTGATTAAAAACCGAAAAATCGCGGTGATTTTCTTCGGATTTTGGCGTTGTCATAAGGGTGGGGGTCGTAATTTTATTTTCAAAAATTTGTTCAAATGCAATTTTTTTTCTGTAAATGACTCTGTGTAGGAAATTTTGTAACGAATTCAACGAGGTATGCCATTCCAACATTCGACCACTATTTCCCAGGGTTTTGATTAAAAATCGAAAAATCGAGCTGATTTTATCCGTATTTTGGCGTTGTCATAAGGGTGGGAGTCGTAATTTTTTTCAAAAATTTTTCAAATGCAGTTTTTTTTCTGTATATGACACTTTGTTGGAAATTTTGTAACGAATTCAACGAGGTATGCCATTCCAACATTCGACCACTATTTCCCAGGGTTTTGATTAAAAACCGAAAAATCGAGGTGATTTTCTTCGGATTTTGGCGTTGTCATAAGGGTGGGGGTCGTCATTTTTTTCAAAAATTGTTCAAATGCAGTTTTTTTTCTGTAAATGACACTTTGTTGGAATTTTTGTAACGAATTCAACGAGGTATGCCATTCCAACTTTCGACCACTATTTCCCAGGGGTTTCATTAAAAACCGAAAAATCGTGCTGATTTTATCCGGATTTTGGCGTTGTCATAAGGGTAGGGGTCGTAATTTTATTTTCAAAAATTTGTTCAAATGCAAATTTTTTCTGTAAATGACTCTGTGTTGGAAATTTTGTAACGAATTCAACGAGGTATGCCATTCCAACATTCGACCACTATTTCCCAGGGTTTTGATTAAAAACCGAAAAATCGAGGTGATTTTCTTCGGATTTTGGCGTTGTCATAAGGGTGGGGGTCGTAATTTTATTTTCAAAAATTTGTTCAAATGCAATTTATTTCTGTAAATGACACTGTGTTGGAAATTTTGTAACGAATTCAACGAGGTATGCCATTCCAACATTCGACCACTATTTCCCAGGGTTTTGATTAAAAACCGAAAAATCGAGGTGATTTTCTTCGGATTTTGGCGTTGTCATAAGGGTAGGGGTCGTAATTTTATTTTCAAAAATTTGTTCAAATGCAATTTTTTTCTGTAAATGACTCTGTGTTGGAAATTTTGTAACGAATTCAACGAGGTATGCCATTCCAACATTCGACCACTATTTCCCAGGGTTTTGATTAAAAACCGAAAAATCGAGGTGATTTTCTTCGGATTTTGGCGTTGTCATAAGGGTGGGGGTCGTCATTTTTTTTCAAAAATTGTTCAAATGCAGTTTTTTTTCTGTAAATGACACTTTGTTGGAAATTTTGTAACGAATTCAACGAGGTATGCCATTCCAACATTCGACCACTATTTCCCAGGGTTTTGATTAAAAACCGAAAAATCGAGCTGATTTTCTTCGGATTTTGGCGTTGTCATAAGGGTGGGGGTCGTAATTTTATTTTCAAAAATTTGTTCAAATGCAATTTTTTTCTGTAAATGACACTTTGTTGGAAATTTTGTAACGAATTCAACGAGGTATGCCATTCCAACATTCGACCACTATTTCCCAGGGTTTTGATTAAAAACCGAAAAATCGAGGTGATTTTCTTCGGATTTTGGCGTTGTCATAAGGGTGGGGGTCGTAATTTTATTTTCAAAAATTTGTTCAAATGCAATTTTTTTCTGTAAATGACACTTTGTTGGAAATTTTGTAACGAATTCAACGAGGTATGCCATTCCAACATTCGACCACTATTTCCCAGGGTTTTGATTAAAAACCGAAAAATCGAGGTGATTTTCTTCGGATTTTGGCGTTGTCATAAGGGTGGGGGTCGTAATTTTATTTTCAAAAATTTGTTCAAATGCAATTTTTTTCTGTAAATGACTCTGTGTTGGAAATTTTGTAACGAATTCAACGAGGTATGCCATTCCAACATTCGACCACTATTTCCCAGGGTTTTGATTAAAAAACCGAAAAATCGAGGTGATTTTCTTCGGATTTTGGCGTTGTCATAAGGGTGGGGGTCGTCATTTTTTTTCAAAAATTTGTTCAAATGCAATTTTTTTCTGTAAATGACACTTTGTTGGAAATTTTGTAACGAATTCAACGAGGTATGCCATTCCAACATTCGACCACTATTTCCCAGGGTTTTGATTAAAAACCGAAAAATCGAGGTGATTTTATTTTTGGCGTTGTCATAAGGGTGGGGGTCGTCATTTTTTTCACAAATTGTTCAAATGCAGTTTTTTTTTTGTAAATGACACTTTGTTGGAAATTTTGTAACGAATTCAACGAGGTATGCCATTCCAACATTCGACCACTATTTCCCAGGGTTTTGATTAAAAACCGAAAAATCGAGCTGATTTTATCCGGATTTTGGCGTTGTCATAAGGGTGGGGGTCGTCATTTTTTTTAAAAAATTGTTCAAATGCAGTTTTTTTCTGTAAATGACACTTTGTTGGAAATTTTGTAACGAATTCAACGAGGTATGCCATTCCAACATTCGACCACTATTTCCCAGGGTTTTGATTAAAAACCGAAAAATCGAGGTGATTTTCTTCGGATTTTGGCGTTGTCATAAGGGTGGGGGTCGTAATTTTTTTTCAAAAATTTGTTCAAATGCAATTTTTTTCTGTAAATGACACTTTGTTGGAAATTTTGTAACGAATTCAACGAGGTATGCCATTCCAACATTCGACCACTATTTCCCAGGGTTTTGATTAAAAACCGAAAAATCGAGGTGATTTTATCCGGATTTTGGCGTTGTCATAAGGGTGGGGGTCGTCATTTTTTTTCAAAAATTGTTCAAATGCAGTTTTTTTCTGTAAATGACACTTTGTTGGAAATTTTGTAACGAATTCAACGAGGTATGCCATTCCAACATTCGACCACTATTTCCCAGGGTTTTGATTAAAAACCGAAAAATCGAGGTGATTTTCTTCGGATTTTGGCGTTGTCATAAGGGTGGGGGTCGTAATTTTATTTTCAAAAATTTGTTCAAATGCAATTTATTTCTGTAAATGACTCTGTGTTGGAAATTTTGTAACGAATTCAACGAGGTATGCCATTCCAACATTCGACCACTATTTCCCAGGGTTTTGATTAAAAACCGAAAAATCGAGGTGATTTTCTTCGGATTTTGGCGTTGTCATAAGGGTGGGGGTCGTAATTTTATTTTCAAAAATTTGTTCAAATGCAATTTATTTCTGTAAATGACTCTGTGTTGGAAATTTTGTAACGAATTCAACGAGGTATGCCATTCCAACAGTCGACCACTATTTCCCAGGGTTTTGATTAAAAAACCGAAAAATCGAGGTGATTTTCTTCGGATTTTGGCGTTGTCATAAGGGTGGTGGTCATAATTTTTTTCGAAAAATTAGTTCAAATGATTTTTTTTTTTTGTAAAATCCACTTTGTTGAAAATTTTGTAATGAATTCACCGAGATATGCCATTTTAACATTCGACCACCATTTCCCAGGGTTTTGATTAAAAACCGACAATTGAGGTAATTTTCTTCGGATTTTGGAGTTGTCATAAGGGTTGGGGTCGTCATTTTTTTTCAAAAATTTGTTCAAATGCAATTTTTTCTGTAAATGACACTTTGTTGGAAATTTTCTAACGAATTCAACGAGGTATGCCATTCCATTCCATTAAAACCCGAAAAATCGAGCTGATTTTATCCGGATTTTGGCGTTGTCATAAGGGCGGGGGTCGTCATTTTTTTCAAAAATTGTTCAAATGCCGTTTTTTTTTTTGTAAATGACACTTTGTTGGAAATTTTGTAACGAATTCAACGAGGTATGCCATTCCAACATTCGACCACTATTTCCCAGGGTTTTGATTAAAAACCGAAAAATCGAGCTGATTTTATCCGGATTTTGGCGTTGTCATAAGGGTGGGGGTCGTCATTTTTTTTCAAAAATTGTTCAAATGCAGTTTTTTTTCTGTAAATGACACTTTGTTGGAAATTTTGTAACGAATTCAACGAGGTATGCCATTCCAACATTCGACCACTATTTCCCAGGGTTTTGATTAAAAACCGAAAAATCGAGGTGATTTTCTTCGGATTTTGGCGTTGTCATAAGGGTGGGGGTCGTAATTTTATTTTCAAAAATTTGTTCAGATGCAATTTTTTCTGTAAATGACACTTTGTTGGAAATTTTGTAACGAATTCAACGAGGTATGCCATTCCAACATTCGACCACTATTTCCCAGGGTTTTGATTAAAAACCGAAAAATCGAGCTGATTTTATCCGGATTTTGGCGTTGTCATAAGGGTGGGGGTCGTCATTTTTTTTTCAAAAATTGTTCAAATGCAGTTTTTTTCTGTAAATGACACTTTGTTGGAAATTTTGTAACGAATTCAACGAGGTATGCCATTCCAACATTCGACCACTATTTCCCAGGGTTTTGATTAAAAACCGAAAAATCGAGGTGATTTTCTTCGGATTTTGGCGTTGTCATAAGGGTGGGGGTCGTCATTTTTTTTCAAAAATTTGTTCAAATGCAATTTTTTTTCTGTAAATGACACTTTGTTGGAAATTTTGTAACGAATTCAACGAGGTATGCCATTCCAACATTCGACCACTATTTCCCAGGGTTTTGATTAAAAACCGAAAAATCGAAGTGATTTTCTTCGGATTTTGGCGTTGTCATAAGGGTGGGGGTCGTAATTTTATTTTCAAAAATTTGTTCAAATGCAATTTTTTCTGTAAATGACACTTTGTTGGAAATTTTGTAACGAATTCAACGAGGTATGCCATTCCAACATTCGACCACTATTTCCCAGGGTTTTGATTAAAAACCGAAAAATCGAGGTGATTTTATCCGGATTTTGGCGTTGTCATAAGGGTGGGGGTCGTCATTTTTTTCAAAAATTGTTCAAATGCAGTTTTTTTTCTGTAAATGACACTTTGTTGGAAATTTTGTAACGAATTCAACGAGGTATGCCATTCCAACATTCGACCACTATTTCCCAGGGTTTTGATTAAAAACCGAAAAATCGAGGTGATTTTCTTCGGATTTTGGCGTTGTCATAAGGGTGGGGGTCGTCATTTTTTTTCAAAAATTTGTTCAAATGCAATTTTTTTCTGTAAATGACACTTTGTTGGAAATTTTGTAACGAATTCAACGAGGTATGCCATTCCAACATTCGACCACTATTTCCCAGGGTTTTGATTAAAAACCGAAAAATCGAGGTGATTTTCTTCGGATTTTGGCGTTGTCATAAGGGTGGGGGTCGTAATTTTATTTTCAAAAATTTGTTCAAATGCAATTTTTTCTGTAAATGACACTTTGTTGGAAATTTTGTAACGAATTCAACGAGGTATGCCATTCCAACATTCGACCACTATTTCCCAGGGTTTTGATTAAAAACCGAAAAATCGAGGTGATTTTCTTCGGATTTTGGCGTTGTCATAAGGGTGGGGGTCGTAATTTTATTTTCAAAAATTTGTTCAAATGCAATTTTTTCTGTAAATGACACTTTGTTGGAAATTTTGTAACGAATTCAACGAGGTATGCCATTCCAACATTCGACCACTATTTCCCAGGGTTTTGATTAAAAACCGAAAAATCGAGGTGATTTTCTTCGGATTTTGGCGTTGTCATAAGGGTGGGGGTCGTAATTTTTTTTCAAAAATTGTTCAAATGCATTTTTTTTCTGTAAATGACACTTTGTTGGAAATTTTGTAACGAATTCAACGAGGTATGCCATTCCAACATTCGACCACTATTTCCCAGGGTTTTGATTAAAAACCGAAAAATCGAGGTGATTTTCTTCGGATTTTGGCGTTGTCATAAGGGTGGGGGTCGTCATTTTTTTTCAAAAATTTGTTCAAATGCAATTTTTTCTGTAAATGACACTTTGTTGGAAATTTTGTAACGAATTCAACGAGGTATGCCATTCCAACATTCGACCACTATTTCCCAGGGTTTTGATTAAAAACCGAAAAATCGAGGTGATTTTATTCGGATTTTGGCGTTGTCATAAGGGTGGGGGTCGTCATTTTTTTTCAAAAATTTGTTCAAATGCAGTTTTTTTTTTGTAAATGACACTTTGTTGGAAATTTTGTAACGAATTCAACGAGGTATGCCATTCCAACATTCGACCACTATTTCCCAGGGTTTTGATTAAAAACCGAAAAATCGAGGTGATTTTATCCGGATTTTGGCGTTGTCATAAGGGTGGGGGTCGTCATTTTTTTTCAAAAATTGTTCAAATGCAGTTTTTTTTCTGTAAATGACACTTTGTTGGAAATTTTGTAACGAATTCAACGAGGTATGCCATTCCAACATTCGACCACTATTTCCCAGGGTTTTGATTAAAAACCGAAAAATCGAGGTGATTTTCTTCGGATTTTGGCGTTGTCATAAGGGTGGGGGTCGTAATTTTATTTTCAAAAATTTGTTCAAATGCAATTTTTTTCTGTAAATGACACTTTGTTGGAAATTTTGTAACGAATTCAACGAGGTATGCCATTCCAACATTCGACCACTATTTCCCAGGGTTTTGATTAAAAACCGAAAAATCGAGCTGATTTTATCCGGATTTTGGCGTTGTCATAAGGGTGGGGGTCGTCATTTTTTTTCAAAAATTGTTCAAATGCAGTTTTTTTCTGTAAATGACACTTTGTTGGAAATTTTGTAACGAATTCAACGAGGTATGCCATTCCAACATTCGACCACTATTTCCCAGGGTTTTGATTAAAAACCGAAAAATCGAGGTGATTTTCTTCGGATTTTGGCGTTGTCATAAGGGTGGGGGTCGTCATTTTTTTTCAAAAATTTGTTCAAATGCAATTTTTTTCTGTAAATGACACTTTGTTGGAAATTTTGTAACGAATTCAACGAGGTATGCCATTCCAACATTCGACCACTATTTCCCAGGGTTTTGATTAAAAACCGAAAAATCGAGGTGATTTTCTTCGGATTTTGGCGTTGTCATAAGGGTGGGGGTCGTAATTTTATTTTCAAAAATTTGTTCAAATGCAATTTTTTTCTGTAAATGACACTTTGTTGGAAATTTTGTAACGAATTCAACGAGGTATGCCATTCCAACATTCGACCACTATTTCCCAGGGTTTTGATTAAAAACCGAAAAATCGAGGTGATTTTATCCGGATTTTGGCGTTGTCATAAGGGTGGGGGTCGTCATTTTTTTTCAAAAATTGTTCAAATGCAGTTTTTTTTCTGTAAATGACACTTTGTTGGAAATTTTGTAACGAATTCAACGAGGTATGCCATTCCAACATTCGACCACTATTTCCCAGGGTTTTGATTAAAAACCGAAAAATCGAGGTGATTTTCTTCGGATTTTGGCGTTGTCATAAGGGTGGGGGTCGTAATTTTTTTTTCAAAAATTTGTTCAAATGCAATTTATTTCTGTAAATGACTCTGTGTTGGAAATTTTGTAACGAATTCAACGAGGTATGCCATTCCAACATTCGACCACTATTTCCCAGGGTTTTGATTAAAAACCGAAAAATCGAGGTGATTTTCTTCGGATTTTGGCGTTGTCATAAGGGTGGGGGTCGTAATTTTATTTTCAAAAATTTGTTCAAATGCAATTTTTTTCTGTAAATGACTCTGTGTTGGAAATTTTGTAACGAATTCAACGAGGTATGCCATTCCAACAGTCGACCACTATTTCCCAGGGTTTTGATTAAAAAACCGAAAAATCGAGGTGATTTTCTTCGGATTTTGGCGTTGTCATAAGGGTGGTGGTCATCATTTTTTTCGAAAAATTAGTTCAAATGATATTTTTTTTCTGTAAAATCCACTTTGTTGAAAATTTTGTAATGAATTCACCGAGATATGCCATTTTAACATTCGACCACCATTTCCCAGGGTTTTGATTAAAAACCGACAATTGAGGTAATTTTCTTCGGATTTTGGAGTTGTCATAAGGGTTGGGGTCGTCATTTTTTTTTCAAAAATTTGTTCAAATGCAATTTTTTCTGTAAATGACACTTTGTTGGAAATTTTCTAACGAATTCAACGAGGTATGCCATTCCATTCCATTAAAACCCGAAAAATCGAGCTGATTTTATCCGGATTTTGGCGTTGTCATAAGGGCGGGGGTCGTCATTTTTTTCAAAAATTGTTCAAATGCCGTTTTTTTTTTTGTAAATGACACTTTGTTGGAAATTTTGTAACGAATTCAACGAGGTATGCCATTCCAACATTCGACCACTATTTCCCAGGGTTTTGATTAAAAACCGAAAAATCGAGGTGATTTCCTTCGGATTTTGGCGTTGTCATAAGGGTGGGGGTCGTCATTTTTTTTCACAAATTGTTCAAATGCAGTTTTTTTTCTGTAAATGACACTTTGTTGGAAATTTTGTAACGAATTCAACGAGGTATGCCATTCCAACATTCGACCACTATTTCCCAGGGTTTTGATTAAAAACCGAAAAATCGAGGTGATTTTCTTCGGATTTTGGCGTTGTCATAAGGGTGGGGGTCGTAATTTTATTTTCAAAAATTTGTTCAAATGCAATTTTTTTCTGTAAATGACACTTTGTTGGAAATTTTGTAACGAATTCAACGAGGTATGCCATTCCAACATTCGACCACTATTTCCCAGGGTTTTGATTAAAAACCGAAAAATCGAGCTGATTTTATCCGGATTTTGGCGTTGTCATAAGGGTGGGGGTCGTCATTTTTTTTCAAAAATTTGTTCAAATGCAGTTTTTTTCTGTAAATGACACTTTGTTGGAAATTTTGTAACGAATTCAACGAGGTATGCCATTCCAACATTCGACCACTATTTCCCAGGGTTTTGATTAAAAACCGAAAAATCGAGGTGATTTTCTTCGGATTTTGGCGTTGTCATAAGGGTGGGGGTCGTCATTTTTTTTTCAAAAATTTGTTCAAATGCAATTTTTTTCTGTAAATGACACTTTGTTGGAAATTTTGTAACGAATTCAACGAGGTATGCCATTCCAACATTCGACCACTATTTCCCAGGGTTTTGATTAAAAACCGAAAAATCGAGGTGATTTTCTTCGGATTTTGGCGTTGTCATAAGGGTGGGGGTCGTCATTTTTTTTAAAAATTGTTCAAATGCAGTTTTTTTTCTGTAAATGACACTTTGTTGGAAATTTTGTAACGAATTCAACGAGGTATGCCATTCCAACATTCGACCACTATTTCCCAGGGTTTTGATTAAAAACCGAAAAATCGAGGTGATTTTCTTCGGATTTTGGCGTTGTCATAAGGGTGGGGGTCGTCATTTTTTTCAAAAATTGTTCAAATGCAGTGTTTTTTCTGTAAATGACACTTTGTTGGAAATTTTGTAACGAATTCAACGAGGTATGCCATTCCAACATTCGACCACTATTTCCCAGGGTTTTGATTAAAAACCGAAAAATCGAGGTGATTTTCTTCGGATTTTGGCGTTGTCATAAGGGTGGGGGTCGTCATTTTTTTTAAAAAATTGTTCAAATGCAGTTTTTTTTCTGTAAATGACACTTTGTTGGAATTTTTGTAACGAATTCAACGAGGTATGCCATTCCAACTTTCGACCACTATTTCCCTGGGTTTTGATTAAAAACCGAAAAATCGAAGTGATTTTCTTCGGATTTTGGCGTTGTCATAAGGGTGGGGGTCGTCATTTTTTTCAAAAATTGTTCAAATGCAGTTTTTTTTCTGTAAATGACACTTTGTTGGAATTTTTGTAACGAATTCAACGAGGTATGCCATTCCAACTTTCGACCACTATTTCCCTGGGTTTTGATTAAAAACCGAAAAATCGAAGTGATTTTCTTCGGATTTTGGCGTTGTCATAAGGGTGGGGGTCGTCATTTTTTTCAAAAATTGTTCAAATGCTGTGTTTTTTCTGTAAATGACACTTTGTTGGAAATTTTGTAACGAATTCAACGAGGTATGCCATTCCAACATTCGACCACTATTTCCCAGGGTTTTGATTAAAAACCGAAAAATCGAGGTGATTTTCTTCGGATTTTGGCGTTGTCATAAGGGTGGGGTCGTCATTTTTTTTTCAAAAATTTGTTCAAATGCAATTTCTTTTCTGTAAATGACACTTTGTTGGAAATTATGTAACGAATTCAACGAGGTATGCCATTCCAACATTCGACCACTATTTCCCAGGGTTTTGATTAAAAACCGAAAAATCGAGGTGATTTTCTTCGGATTTTGGCGTTGTCATAAGGGTGGGGGTCGTCATTTTTTTTCAAAAATTGTTCAAATGCAATTTTTTTCTGTAAATGACACTTTGTTGGAAATTATGTAACGAATTCAACGAGGTATGCCATTCCAACATTCGACCACTATTTCCCAGGGTTTTGATTAAAAACCGAAAAATCGAAGTGATTTTCTTCGGATTTTGGCGTTGTCATAAGGGTGGGGGTCGTCATTTTTTTTCAAAAATTGTTCAAATGCAGTTTTTTTTTCTGTAAATGACACTTTGTTGGAAATTTTGTAACGAATTCAACGAGGTATGCCATTCCAACATTCGACCACTATTTCCCAGGGTTTTCATTAAAAACCGAAAAATCGAGCTGATTTTATCCGGATTTTGGCGTTGTCATAAGGGTGGGGGTCGTCATTTTTTTCAAAAATTGTTCAAATGCTGTTTTTTTCTGTAAATGACACTTTGTTGGAAATTTTGTAACGAATTCAACGAGGTATGCCATTCCAACATTCGACCACTATTTCCCAGGGTTTTGATTAAAAACCGAAAAATCGAAGTGATTTTCTTCGGATTTTGGCGTTGTCATAAGGGTGGGGGTCGTCATTTTTTTCAAAAATTGTTCAAATGCTGTGTTTTTTCTGTAAATGACACTTTGTTGGAAATTTTGTAACGAATTCAACGAGGTATGCCATTCCAACATTCGACCACTATTTCCCAGGGTTTTGATTAAAAACCGAAAAATCGAGCTGATTTTATCCGGATTTTGGCGTTGTCATAAGGGTGGGGGTCGTCATTTTTTTCAAAAATTGTTCAAATGCAGTTTTTTTTCTGTAAATGACACTTTGTTGGAAATTTTGTAACGAATTCAACGAGGTATGCCATTCCAACATTCGACCACTATTTCCCAGGGTTTTGATAAAAAACCGAAAAATCGCGGTGATTTTCTTCGGATTTTGGCGTTGTCATAAGGGTGGGGGTCGTAATTTTATTTTCAAAAATTTGTTCAAATGCAATTTTTTTTCTGTAAATGACACTTTGTTGGAAATTTTGTAACGAATTCAACGAGGTATGCCATTCCAACATTCGACCACTATTTCCCAGGGTTTTGATTAAAAACCGAAAAATCGAGGTGATTTTATCCGGATTTTGGCGTTGTCATAAGGGTGGGGGTCGTAATTTTTTTTCAAAAATTTGTTCAAATGCAGTTTTTTTCTGTAAATGACACTTTGTTGGAAATTTTGTAACGAATTCAACGAGGTATGCCATTCCAACATTCGACCACTATTTCCCAGGGTTTTGATTAAAAACCGAAAAATCGAGGTGATTTTATCCGGATTTTGGCGTTGTCATAAGGGTGGGGGTCGTAATTTTATTTTCAAAAATTTGTTCAAATGCAATTTTTTTCTGTAAATGACTCTGTGTTGGAAATTTTGTAACGAATTCAACGAGGTATGCCATTCCAACATTCGACCACTATTTCCCAGGGTTTTGATTAAAAACCGAAAAATCGAGGTGATTTTCTTCGGATTTTGGCGTTGTCATAAGGGTGGGGGTCGTAATTTTATTTTCAAAAATTTGTTCAAATGCAATTTTTTTCTGTAAATGACACTTTGTTGGAAATTTTGTAACGAATTCAACGAGGTATGCCATTCCAACATTCGACCACTATTTCCCAGGGTTTTCATTAAAAACCGAAAAATCGAGCTGATTTTATCCGGATTTTGGCGTTGTCATAAAGGTGGGGGGTCGTAATTTTTTTCAAAAATTGTTCAAATGCAGTTTTTTTTCTGTAAATGACACTTTGTTGGAAATTTTGTAACGAATTCAACGAGGTATGCCATTCCAACATTCGACCACTATTTCCCAGGGTTTTGATTAAAAACCGAAAAATCGAGGTGATTTTCTTCGGATTTTGGCGTTGTCATAAGGGTGGGGTCGTCATTTTTTTTTCAAAAATTTGTTCAAATGCAATTTCTTTTCTGTAAATGACACTTTGTTGGAAATTATGTAACGAATTCAACGAGGTATGCCATTCCAACATTCGACCACTATTTCCCAGGGTTTTGATTAAAAACCGAAAAATCGAGCTGATTTTATCCGGATTTTGGCGTTGTCATAAGGGTGGGGGTCGTCATTTTTTTCAAAAATTGTTCAAATGCAGTTTTTTTTTTGTAAATGACACTTTGTTGGAATTTTTGTAACGAATTCAACGAGGTATGCCATTCCAACATTCGACCACTATTTCCCAGGGTTTTGATTAAAAACCGAAAAATCGAGGTGATTTTCTTCGGATTTTGGCGTTGTCATAAGGGTGGGGGTCGTCATTTTTTTTAAAAATTGTTCAAATGCAGTTTTTTTCTGTAAATGACACTTTGTTGGAAATTTTGTAACGAATTCAACGAGGTATGCCATTCCAACATTCGACCACTATTTCCCAGGGTTTTGATTAAAAACCGAAAAATCGAGGTGATTTTCTTCGGATTTTGGCGTTGTCATAAGGGTGGGGGTCGTAATTTTATTTTCAAAAATTTGTTCAAATGCAATTTTTTCTGTAAATGACTCTGTGTTGGAAATTTTGTAACGAATTCAACGAGGTATGCCATTCCAACATTCGACCACTATTTCCCAGGGTTTTGATTAAAAACCGAAAAATCGAGGTGATTTTATCCGGATTTTGGCGTTGTCATAAGGGTGGGGGTCGTAATTTTTTTTTCAAAAATTTGTTCAAATGCAATTTTTTTCTGTAAATGACACTTTGTTGGAAATTTTGTAACGAATTCAACGAGGTATGCCATTCCAACATTCGACCACTATTTCCCAGGGTTTTGATTAAAAACCGAAAAATCGAGGTGATTTTCTTCGGATTTTGGCGTTGTCATAAGGGTGGGGGTCGTCATTTTTTTTCAAAAATTGTTCAAATGCAGTTTTTTTCTGTAAATGACACTTTGTTGGAAATTTTGTAACGAATTCAACGAGGTATGCCATTCCAACATTCGACCACTATTTCCCAGGGTTTTGATTAAAAACCGAAAAATCGAAGTGATTTTCTTCGGATTTTGGCGTTGTCATAAGGGTGGGGGTCGTCATTTTTTTCAAAAATTGTTCAAATGCAGTTTTTTTTCTGTAAATGACACTTTGTTGGAAATTTTGTAACGAATTCAACGAGGTATGCCATTCCAACATTCGACCACTATTTCCCAGGGTTTTGATTAAAAACCGAAAAATCGAGCTGATTTTACCTTCGGATTTTGGCGTTGTCATAAGGGTGGGGGTCGTAATTTTATTTTCAAAAATTTGTTCAAATGCAATTTTTTTCTGTAAATGACTCTGTGTTGGAAATTTTGTAACGAATTCAACGAGGTATGCCATTCCAACATTCGACCACTATTTCCCAGGGTTTTGATTAAAAACCGAAAAATCGAGGTGATTTTCTTCGGATTTTGGCGTTGTCATAAGGGTGGGGGTCGTAATTTTATTTTAAAAAATTTGTTCAAATGCAATTTTTTTCTGTAAATGACTCTGTGTTGGAAATTTTGTAACGAATTCAACGAGGTATGCCATTCCAACATTCGACCACTATTTCCCAGGGTTTTGATTAAAAAACCGAAAAATCGAGGTGATTTTCTTCGGATTTTGGCGTTGTCATAAGGGTGGTGGTCATCATTTTTTTCGAAAAATTAGTTCAAATGATATTTTTTTCTGTAAAATCCACTTTGTTGAAAATTTTGTAACGAATTCAACGAGGTATGCCATTTTAACATTCGACCACCATTTCCCAGGGTTTTGATTAAAAACCGAAAAATCGAGGTGATTTTCTTCGGATTTTGGCGTTGTCATAAGGGTTGGGGTCGTCATTTTTTTTTCAAAAATTTGTTCAAATGCAATTTTTTCTGTAAATGACACTTTGTTGGAAATTTTCTAACGAATTCAACGAGGTATGCCATTCCATTCCATTAAAACCCGAAAAATCGAGCTGATTTTATCCGGATTTTGGCGTTGTCATAAGGGCGGGGGTCGTCATTTTTTTCAAAAATTGTTCAAATGCATTTTTTTTCTGTAAATGACACTTTGTTGGAAATTTTGTAACGAATTCAACGAGGTATGCCAGTCCAACATTCGACCACTATTTCCTAGGGTTTTGATTAAAATACCGAAAAATCGAGGCGATTTTCTTCGGATTTTGGTGTTGTCATAAGGGCAGGGGCATCATTTTTTTTTTTTTTAATTTGTTCAAATCCAATTTGTTTTCTGTAAATGACTCTTTGTTGGAAATTTTGTAACGAATTCAACGAGGTTGCCATTTCAACATTCGACCTATTTCCCAGGGTTTTGATTAAAATACCGAAAATCGAGGTGATTTTCTTCGGATTTTGGCGTTGTTATAAGGGTGGGGGTCGTCATTTTTTTTTCACAAATTGTTCAAATGCAGTTTTTTTTCTGTCAATTGTCATTGAAATTTTGGAAATTTTATAATTTTGGAAATTTTGTAACGAATTCAACGAGGTATGCCATTTCAACATTCGACCACTATTTCCCAGGGTTTTGATTAAAATACCGACAATTGAGGTGATTTTCTTCGGGTTTTGGCATTGTCATAATGGTGGGAGTCGTCCTTTTCTTTCAAAAATTGTTCAAATGCAGTTTTTTTTTCTGCAAATGACACTTTGTTGGAAATTTTGTAACGAATTCAACGAGGTATGCCATTTGAACATTCGACCTATTTCCCAGGGTTTTGATTAAAATACCGAAAATCGAGGTGATTTTCTTCGGATTTTGGCGTTGTCATAAAGGCGGGGGCATCATTTTTTTCCAAAAATTAGTTCAAATGCAATTTTTTTCTGTAAATGACTTTTTGTTGGAAATTTTGTTACGAATTCAACGAGGTTGCCATTTCAACATTCGACCTATTTCCCAGGGTTTTGATTAAAATACCGAAAATCGAGGTGATTTTCTTCGGATTTTGGCATTGTCATAAGGGTGGGGGTCGTCATTTTTTTTCAAAAATTTGTTCAAATCCAATTTTTTTTCTGTAAATGACACTTTGTTGGAAATTTTGTAAAGAATTCAACGAGGTATGCCATTTCAACATTCGACCTATTTCCCAGGGTTTTGATTAAAATACCGAAAATCGAGGTGAATTCTTCGGATTTTGGCGTTGTCATAAGGGGGTGGGGGGTCGTCATTTTTTTTTTTAAAATTGTTCAAATGCATTTTTTTTTCTGTAAATGACACTTTGTTGGAAATTTTGTAACGAATTCAACGAGGTATGCCATTCCAACATTCGACCACTATTTCCCAGGGTTTTGATTAAAATACCGAAAAATCGAGGTGATTTTCTTCGGATTTTGGCGTTGTCATAAGGGTGGGGGTCGTCATCTTTTTTCACAAATTGTTCAAATGCAGTTTTTTTTCTGTAAATGACACTATGTTGGAAATTTTGTAACGAATTCAACGAGGTATGCCATTCCAACATTCGACCACTATTTCCCAGGGTTTTGATTAAAATACCGACAATTGAGGTGATTTTCTTCTGATTTTGGCATTGTCATAAGGGTGGGTCGTCATTTTTTTTTCAAAGATTAGTTAAAATCCAATTTTTTTCTGTAAATGACCCTTTGTTGGATATTTTGTAACGAATTCAACGAGGTATGCCTTTTCAACATTCGACCTATTTCCCAGGGTTTTGATTAAAATACCGAAAATCGAGGTGATTTTCTTCGGATTTTGGCGTTGTCATAAGGGTGGGGGTCGTCATTTTTTTTTCAAAAATTTGTTCAAATCCAATTTTTTTTCTGTAAATGACACTTTGTTGGAAATTTTGTAACGAATTCAACGAGGTATGCCATTTCAACATTCGACCTATTTCCCAGGGTTTTGATTAAAATACCGAAAATCGAGGTGATTTTCTTCGGATTTTGGCGTTGTCATAAGGGTGGGGGTCGTCATTTTTTTTCACAAATTGTTCAAATGCAGTTTTTTTTCTGTAAATGACACTATGTTGGAAATTTTGTAACGAATTCAACGAGGTATGCCATTCCAACATTCGACCACTATTTCCCAGGGTTTTGATTAAAATACCGACAATTGAGGTGATTTTCTTCGGATTTTGGCATTGTCATAAGGGTGGGTCGTCATTTTTTTTTCAAAGATTAGTTAAAATCCAATTTTTTTTCTGTAAATGACACTTTGTTGGAAATTTTGTAACGAATTCAACGAGGTATGCCATTCCAACATTCGACCACTATTTCCCAGGGTTTTGATTAAAATACCGAAAATCGAGGTGATTTTCTTCGGATTTTGGCATTGTCATAAGGGTGGGGGTCGTCATTTTTTTTCAAAAATTTGTTCAAATCCAATTTTTTTTCTGTAAATGACACTTTGTTGGAAATTTTGTAACGAATTCAACGAGGTATGCCATTTCAACATTCGACCTATTTCCCAGGGTTTTGATTAAAATACCGAAAATCGAGGTGATTTTCTTCGGATTTTGGCGTTGTCATAAGGGTGGGGGTCGTCATTTTTTTTCACAAATTGTTCAAATGCAATTTTTTTTCTGTAAATGACACTTTGTTGGAAATTTTGTAACGAATTCAACGAGGTATGCCATTCCAACATTCGACCACTATTTCCCAGGGTTTTGATTAAAATACCGAAAATCGAGGTGATTTTCTTCGGATTTTGGCGTTGTCATAAGGGTGGGGGTCGTCATTTTTTTTCAAAAATTTGTTCAAATCCAATTTTTTTTCTGTAAATGACACTTTGTTGGAAATTTTGTAACGAATTCAACGAGGTATGCCATTCCAACATTCGACCACTATTTCCCAGGGTTTTGATTAAAATACCGAAAATCGAGGTGATTTCTTCGGATTTTGGCGTTGTCATAAGGGTGGGGGTCGTCATTTTTTTCAAAAATTTGTTCAAATGCAATTTTTTTTCTGTAAATGACACTTTGTTGGAAATTTTGTAACGAATTCAACGAGGTATGCCATTTCAACATTCGACCTATTTCCCAGGGTTTTGATTAAAATACCGAAAATCGAGGTGAATTCTTCGGATTTTGGCGTTGTCATAAGGGGGTGGGGGTCGTCATTTTTTTTCACAAATTGTTCAAATGCAGTTTTTTTTCTGTAAATGACACTATGTTGGAAATTTTGTAACGAATTCAACGAGGTATGCCATTCCAACATTCGACCACTATTTCCCAGGGTTTTGATTAAAATACCGAAAAATCGAGGTGATTTTCTTCGGATTTTGGCGTTGTCATAAGGGTGGGGGTCGTCATTTTTTTTCACAAATTGTTCAAATGCAGTTTTTTTTCTGTAAATGACACTATGTTGGAAATTTTGTAACGAATTCAACGAGGTATGCCATTCCAACATTCGACCACTATTTCCCAGGGTTTTGATTAAAATACCGACAATTGAGGTGATTTTCTTCGGATTTTGGCATTGTCATAAGGGTGGGGGTCGTCATTTTTTTTTCAAAAATTAGTTCAAATCCAATTTTTTTTCTGTAAATGACCCTTTGTTGGAAATTTTGTAACGAATTCAACGAGGTATGCCATTTCAACATTCGACCTATTTCCCAGGGTTTTGATTAAAATACCGAAAATCGAGGTGATTTTCTTCGGATTTTGGCGTTGTCATAAGGGTGGGGGTCGTCATTTTTTTTCACAAATTGTTCAAATGCAGTTTTTTTTCTGTAAATGACACTTTGTTGGAAATTTTGTAACGAATTCAACGAGGTATGCCATTCCAACATTCGACCACTATTTCCCAGGGTTTTGATTAAAATACCGACAATTGAGGTGATTTTCTTCGGATTTTGGCATTGTCATAAGGGTGGGGGTCGTCATTTTTTTTCAAAAATTTGTTCAAATCCAATTTTTTTTTCTGTAAATGACACTTTGTTGGAAATTTTGTAACGAATTCAACGAGGTATGCCATTTCAACATTCGACCTATTTCCCAGGGTTTTGATTAAAATACCGAAAATCGAGGTGATTTTCTTCGGATTTTGGCGTTGTCATAAGGGTGGGGGTCGTCATTTTTTTTCAAAAATTTGTTCAAATCCAATTTTTTTCTGTAAATGACACTTTGTTGGAAATTTTGTAACGAATTCAACGAGGTATGCCATTTCAACATTCGACCTATTTCCCAGGGTTTTGATTAAAATACCGAAAATCGAGGTGATTTTCTTCGGATTTTGGCGTTGTCATAAGGGTGGGGGTCGTCATTTTTTTTCAAAAATTGTTCAAATGCAGTTTTTTTTCTGTAAATGACACTTTGTTGGAAATTTTGTAACGAATTCAACGAGGTATGCCATTCCAACATTCGACCACTATTTCCCAGGGTTTTGATTAAAATACCGAAAATCGAGGTGATTTTCTTCGGATTTTGGCGTTGTCATAAGGGTGGGGGTCGTCATTTTTTTTCAAAAATTTGTTCAAATGCAATTTTTTTTTGTAAATGACACTTTGTTGGAAATTTTGTAACGAATTCAACAAGGTATGCCATTCCAACATTCGACCACTATTTCCCAGGGTTTTGATTAAAATACCGAAAATCGAGGTGATTTTCTTCGGATTTTGGCGTTGTCATAAGGGTGGGGGTCGTCATTTTTTTCAAAAATTGTTCAAATGCAGTTTTTTTTCTGTAAATGACACTATTGTTGGAAATTTTGTAACGAATTCAACGAGGTATGCCATTCCAACATTCGACCACTATTTCCCAGGGTTTTGATTAAAATACAGAAAATCGAGGTGATTTTCTTCGGATTTTGGCGTTGTCATAAGGGTGGGGGTCCTCATTTTTTTCAAAAATTGTTCAAATGCAATTTTTTTTTGTAAATGACACTTTGTTGGAAATGTTGTAACGAATTCAACAAGGTATGCCATTTCAACATTCGACCTACTATTTCCCAGGGTTTTGATTAAAATACCGAAAATCGAGGTGATTTTCTTCGGATTTTGGCGTTGTCATAAGGGTGGGGGTCGTCATTTTTTTTCAAAAATTTGTTCAAATGCAATTTTTTTTTGTAAATGACACTTTGTTGGAAATTTTGTAACGAATTCAACAAGGTATGCCATTCCAACATTCGACCACTATTTCCCAGGGTTTTGATTAAAATACCGAAAATCGAGGTGATTTTCTTCGGATTTTGGCATTGTCATAAGGGTGGGGGTCGTCATTTTTTTTCAAAAATTTGTTCAAATCCAATTTTTTTTCTGTAAATGACACTTTGTTGGAAATTTTGTAACGAATTCAACGAGGTATGCCATTTCAACATTCGACCACTATTTCCCAGGGTTTTGATTAAAATACCGAAAATCGAGGTGATTTTCTTCGGATTTTGGCGTTGTCATAAGGGTGGGGGTCGTCATTTTTTTTTCAAAATTTGTTCAAATGCAATTTTTTTTTCTGTAAATGACACTTTGTTGGAAATTTTGTAACGAATTCAACGAGGTATGCCATTCCAACATTCGACCACTATTTCCCAGGGTTTTGATTAAAATACCGAAAAATCGAGGTGATTTTCTTCGGATTTTGGCGTTGTCATAAGGGTGGGGGTCGTCATTTTTTTCACAAATTGTTCAAATGCAGTTTTTTTTCTGCAACTGACACTTTGTTGGAAATTTTGTAACGAATTCAACGAGGTATGCCATTCCAACATTCGACCACTATTTCCCAGGGTTTTGATTAAAATACCGACAATTGAGGTGATTTTCTTCGGATTTTAGCATTGTCATAAGGGTGGGGTCGTCATTTTTTTTCAAAAATTTGTTCAAATCCAATTTTTTTCTGTAAATGACACTTTGTTGGAAATTTTGTAACGAATTCAACGAGGTATGCCATTTCAACATTCGACCACTATTTCCCAGGGTTTTGATTAAAATACCGAAAATCGAGGTGATTTTCTTCGGATTTTGGCGTTGTCATAAGGGTGGGGGTCGTCATTTTTTTTCACAAATTGTTCAAATGCAGTTTTTTTCTGTAAATGACACTATGTTGGAAATTTTGTAACGAATTCAACGAGGTATGCCATTCCAACATTCGACCACTATTTCCCAGGGTTTTGATTAAAATACCGAAAATTGAGGTGATTTTCTTCGGATTTTGGCGTTGTCATAAGGGTGGGGGTCGTCATTTTTTTTCAAAAATTGTTCAAATGCAATTTTTTTTCTGTAAATGACACTTTGTTGGAAATTTTGTAACGAATTCAACGAGGTATGCCATTCCAACATTCGACCACTATTTCCCAGGGTTTTGATTAAAATACCGAAAATTGAGGTGATTTTCTTCGGATTTTGGCGTTGTCATAAGGGTGGGGGTCGTCATTTTTTTTCAAAAATTTGTTCAAATGCAATTTTTTTCTGTAAATGACACTTTGTTGGAAATTTTGTAACGAATTCAACGAGGTATGCCATTTCAACATTCGACCACTATTTCCCAGGGTTTTGATTAAAATACCGAAAATCGAGGTGATTTTCTTCGGATTTTGGCGTTGTCATAAGGGTGGGGGTCGTCATTTTTTTTCACAAATTGTTCAAATGCAGTTTTTTTTCTGTAAATGACACTTTGTTGGAAATTTTGTAACGAATTCAACGAGGTATGCCATTCCAACATTCGACCACTATTTCCCAGGGTTTTGATTAAAATACCGAAAATTGAGGTGATTTTCTTCGGATTTTGGCGTTGTCATAAGGGTGGGGGTCGTCTTTTTTTTTCAAAAATTTGTTCAAATCCAATTTTTTTTCTGTAAATGACACTTTGTTGGAAATTTTGTAACGAATTCAACGAGGTATGCCATTTCAACATTCGACCACTATTTCCCAGGGTTTTGATTAAAATACCGAAAATCGAGGTGATTTTCTTCGGATTTTGGCGTTGTCATAAGGGTGGGGGTCGTCATTTTTTTTCAAAAATTTGTTCAAATGCAATTTTTTTTCTGTAAATGACACTTTGTTGGAAATTTTGTAACGAATTCAACGAGGTATGCCATTTCAACATTCGACCACTATTTCCCAGGGTTTTGATTAAAATACCGAAAATCGAGGTGATTTTCTTCGGATTTTGGCGTTGTCATAAGGGTGGGGGTCGTCATTTTTTTTCAAAAATTGTTCAAATGCAGTTTTTTTTCTGTAAATGACACTATGTTGGAAATTTTGTAACGAATTCAACGAGGTATGCCATTCCAACATTCGACCACTATTTCCCAGGGTTTTGATTAAAATACCGAAAATCGAGGTGAATTCTTCGGATTTTGGCGTTGTCAAAAATTTTTTCAAATGCATTTTTTTTCTGTAAATGACACTTTGTTGGAAATTTTGTAACGAATTCAACGAGGTATGCCATTCCAACATTCGACCACTATTTCCCAGGGTTTTGATTAAAATACCGACAATTGAGGTGATTTTCTTCGGATTTTGGCATTGTCATAAGGGTGGGGGTCGTCATTTTTTTTCAAAATTAGTTCAAATCCAATTTTTTTTCTGTAAATGACACTTTGTTGGAAATTTTGTAACGAATTCAACGAGGTATGCCATTTCAACATTCGACCACTATTTCCCAGGGTTTTGATTAAAATACCGAAAATCGAGGTGATTTTCTTCGGATTTTGGCGTTGTCATAAGGGTGGGGGTCGTCATTTTTTTTCAAAAATTTGTTCAAATGCAATTTTTTTTCTGTAAATGACACTTTGTTGGAAATTTTGTAACGAATTCAACGAGGTATGCCATTCCAACATTCGACCACTATTTCCCAGGGTTTTGATTAAAATACCGAAAATCGAGGTGATTTTCTTCGGATTTTGGCGTTGTCATAAGGGTGGGGGTCGTCATTTTTTTTCAAAAATTTGTTCAAATGCAATTTTTTTTTCTGTAAATGACACTTTGTTGGAAATTTTGTAACGAATTCAACGAGGTATGCCATTTCAACATTCGACCACTATTTCCCAGGGTTTTGATTAAAATACCGAAAATCGAGGTGATTTTCTTCGGATTTTGGCGTTGTCATAAGGGTGGGGGTCGTCATTTTTTTTCAAAAATTTGTTCAAATGCATTTTTTTTTCTGTAAATGACACTTTGTTGGAAATTTTGTAACGAATTCAACGAGGTATGCCATTTCAACATTCGACCACTATTTCCCAGGGTTTTGATTAAAATACCGAAAATCGAGGTGATTTTCTTCGGATTTTGGCGTTGTCATAAGGGTGGGGGTCGTCATTTTTTTCAAAAATTGTTCAAATGCAATTTTTTTTTCTGTAAATGACACTTTGTTGGAAATTTTGTAACGAATTCAACGAGGTATGCCATTCCAACATTCGACCACTATTTCCCAGGGTTTTGATTAAAATACCGAAAATTGAGGTGATTTTCTTCGGATTTTGGCGTTGTCATAAGGGTGGGGGTCGTCATTTTTTTTCAAAAATTGTTCAAATGCAATTTTTTTTTGTAAATGACACTTTGTTGGAAATTTTGTAACGAATTCAACGAGGTATGCCATTTCAACATTCGACCACTATTTCCCAGGGTTTTGATTAAAATACCGAAAATTGAGGTGATTTTCTTCGGATTTTGGCGTTGTCATAAGGGTGGGGGTCGTCATTTTTTTTTCAAAAATTTGTTCAAATCCAATTTTTTTCTGTAAATGACACTTTGTTGGAAATTTTGTAACGAATTCAACGAGGTATGCCATTCCAACATTCGACCACTATTTCCCAGGGTTTTGATTAAAATACCGAAAATCGAGGTGATTTTCTTCGGATTTTGGCGTTGTCATAAGGGTGGGGGTCGTCATTTTTTTTCACAAATTGTTCAAATGCAGTTTTTTTTCTGTAAATGACACTTTGTTGGAAATTTTGTAACGAATTCAACGAGGTATGCCATTCCAACATTCGACCACTATTTCCCAGGGTTTTGATTAAAATACCGAAAATTGAGGTGATTTTCTTCGGATTTTGGCGTTGTCATAAGGGTGGGGGTCGTCATTTTTTTTCAAAAATTTGTTCAAATGCAATTTTTTTTCTGTAAATGACACTTTGTTGGAAATTTTGTAACGAATTCAACGAGGTATGCCATTCCAACATTCGACCACTATTTCCCAGGGTTTTGATTAAAATACCGAAAATTGAGGTGATTTTCTTCGGATTTTGGCATTGTCATAAGGGTGGGGGTCGTCATTTTTTTTCAAAAATTGTTCAAATGCAGTTTTTTTTCTGTAAATGACACTTTGTTGGAAATTTTGTAACGAATTCAACGAGGTATGCCATTCCAACATTCGACCACTATTTCCCAGGGTTTTGATTAAAATACCGAAAATTGAGGTGATTTTCTTCGGATTTTGGCGTTGTCATAAGGGTGGGGGTCGTCATTTTTTTTCAAAAATTTGTTCAAATGCAATTTTTTTTCTGTAAATGACACTTTGTTGGAAATTTTGTAACGAATTCAACGAGGTATGCCATTCCAACATTCGACCACTATTTCCCAGGGTTTTGATTAAAATACCGAAAATCGAGGTGATTTTCTTCGGATTTTGGCGTTGTCATAAGGGTGGGGGTCGTCATTTTTTTTCAAAAATTGTTCAAATGCAGTTTTTTTTCTGTAAATGACACTATGTTGGAAATTTTGTAACGAATTCAACGAGGTATGCCATTCCAACATTCGACCACTATTTCCCAGGGTTTTGATTAAAATACCGAAAATTGAGGTGATTTTCTTCGGATTTTGGCGTTGTCATAAGGGTGGGAGTCGTCATTTTTATTTCAAAAATTAGTTCAAATGCAATTTTTTTTCTGTAAATGACACTTTGTTGGAAATTTTGTAACGAATTCAACGAGGTATGCCATTCCAACATTCGACCACTATTTCCCAGGGTTTTGATTAAAATACCGAAAATCGAGGTGATTTTCTTCGGATTTTGGCGTTGTCATAAGGGTGGGGGTCGTCATTTTTTTTTCAAAAATTTGTTCAAATGCATTTTTTTTCTGTAAATGACACTTTGTTGGAAATTTTGTAACGAATTCAACGAGGTATGCCATTCCAACATTCGACCACTATTTCCCAGGGTTTTGATTAAAATACCGAAAAATCGAGGTGATTTTCTTCGGATTTTGGCGTTGTCATAAGGGTGGGGGTCGTCATTTTTTTTCACAAATTGTTCAAATGCAGTTTTTTTTCTGTAAATGACACTATGTTGGAAATTTTGTAACGAATTCAACGAGGTATGCCATTCCAACATTCGACCACTATTTCCCAGGGTTTTGATTAAAATATCGACAATTGAGGTGATTTTCTTCGGATTTTGGCATTGTCATAAGGGTGGGTCGTCATTTTTTTTTCAAAGATTAGTTAAAATCCAATTTTTTTTTTGTAAATGACCCTTTGTTGGAAATTTTGTAACGAATTCAACGAGGTAAGCCATTTCAACATTCGACCTATTTCCCAGGGTTTTGATTAAAATACCGAAAATCGAGGTGATTTTCTTCGGATTTTGGCGTTGTCATAAGGGTGGGGGTCGTCATTTTTTGTTCAAATCCATTTTTCTTTCTGTAAATGACTCTTTGTTGGCAATTTTGTTTACGAATTCAACGAGGTATGCCATTCCTACATTCGACAACTATTTTCCAGGGTTTTCATTAAAATACCGAAAAATCGAGGTGATTTTCTTCGGATTTTGGCGTTGTCATAAGGGTGGGGGTCGTCATTTTTTTTCACAAATTGTTCAAATGCAGTTTTTTTTCTGTAAATGACACTATGTTGGAAATTTTGTAACGAATTCAACGAGGTATGCCATTCCAACATTCGACCACTATTTCCCAGGGTTTTGATAAAAATACCGATAATTGAGGTGATTTTCTTCGGATTTTGGCGTTGTCATAAGGGTGGGGGTCGTCATTTTTTTCAAAAATTTGTTCAAATCCAATTTTTTTTCTGTAAATGACACTTTGTTGGAAATTTTGTTACGAATTCAACGAGGTATGCCATTCCAACATTCGACCACTATTTCCCAGGGTTTTGATTAAAATACCGACAATTGAGGTGATTTTCTTCGGATTTTGGCATTGTCATAAGGGTGGGGGTCGTCATTTTTTTCACAAATTGTTCAAATGCAGTTTTTTTTCTGTAAATGACACTTTGTTGGAAATTTTGTAACGAATTCAACGAGGTATGCCATTCCAACATTCGACCACTATTTCCCAGGGTTTTGATTAAAATACCGAAAATCGAGGTGATTTTCTTCGGATTTTGGCGTTGTCATAAGGGTGGGGGTCGTCATTTTTTTTCAAAAATTTGTTCAAATGCAGTTTTTTTCTGTAAATGACACTTTGTTGGAAATTTTGTAACGAATTCAACGAGGTATGCCATTCCAACATTCGACCACTATTTCCCAGGGTTTTGATTAAAATACCGAAAATTGAGGTGATTTTCTTCGGATTTTGGCATTGTCATAAGGGTGGGGGTCGTCATTTTTTTTCAAAAATTTGTTCAAATGCAATTTTTTTTCTGTAAATAACACTATGTTAGAAATTTTGTAACGAATTCAACGAGGTATGCCATTCCAACATTCGACCACTATTTCCCAGGGTTTTGATTAAAATATCGACAATTGAGGTGATTTTCTTCGGATTTTGGCATTGTCATAAGGGTGGGGGTCGTCATTTTTTTCAAAAATTAGTTCAAATCCATTTTTTTTCTGTAAATGACACTTTGTTGGAAATTTTGTAACGAATTCAACGAGGTATGCCATTCCAACATTCGACCACTATTTCCCAGGGTTTTGATTAAAATACCGAAAATCGAGGTGATTTTCTTCGGATTTTGGCGTTGTCATAAGGGTGGGGGTCGTCATTTTTTTTCAAAAATTGTTCAAATGCAGTTTTTTTTCTGTAAATGACACTTTGTTGGAAATTTTGTAACGAATTCAACGAGGTATGCCATTCCAACATTCGACCACTATTTCCCAGGGTTTTGATTAAAATATCGACAATTGAGGTGATTTTCTTCGGATTTTGGCATTGTCATAAGGGTGGGTCGTCATTTTTTTTTCAAAGATTAGTTAAAATCCAATTTTTTTTCTGTAAATGACACTTTGTTGGAAATTTTGTAACGAATTCAACGAGGTATGCCATTCCAACATTCGACCACTATTTCCCAGGGTTTTGATTAAAATACCGAAAATCGAGGTGATTTTCTTCGGATTTTGGCGTTGTCATAAGGGTGGGGGTCGTCATTTTTTTTCAAAAATTTGTTCAAATGCAATTTTTTTTCTGTAAATGACACTTTGTTGGAAATTTTGTAACGAATTCAACGAGGTATGCCATTCCAACATTCGACCACTATTTCCCAGGGTTTTGATTAAAATACCGAAAATCGAGGTGATTTTCTTCGGATTTTGGCGTTGTCATAAGGGGTGGGGGTCGTCATTTTTTTCAAAAATTGTTCAAATGCAGTTTTTTTCTGTAAATGACACTTTGTTGGAAATTTTGTAACGAATTCAACGAGGTATGCCATTTCAACATTCGACCACTATTTCCCAGGGTTTTGATTAAAATACCGAAAATCGAGGTGATTTTCTTCGGATTTTGGCGTTGTCATAAGGGTGGGGGTCGTCATTTTTTTTCAAAAATTTGTTCAAATGCAATTTTTTTTCTGTAAATGACACTTTGTTGGAAATTTTGTAACGAATTCAACGAGGTATGCCATTCCAACATTCGACCACTATTTCCCAGGGTTTTGATTAAAATACCGAAAATCGAGGTGATTTTCTTCGGATTTTGGCGTTGTCATAAGGGTGGGGGTCGTCATTTTTTTTCACAAATTGTTCAAATGCAGTTTTTTTCTGTAAATGACACTTTGTTGGAAATTTTGTAACGAATTCAACGAGGTATGCCATTCCAACATTCGACCACTATTTCCCAGGGTTTTGATTAAAATACCGAAAATTGAGGTGATTTTCTTCGGATTTTGGCGTTGTCATAAGGGTGGGGGTCGTCATTTTTTTTCAAAAATTGTTCAAATGCAATTTTTTTTCTGTAAATGACACTTTGTTGGAAATTTTGTAACGAATTCAACGAGGTATGCCATTTCAACATTCGACCACTATTTCCCAGGGTTTTGATTAAAATACCGAAAATCGAGGTGATTTTCTTCGGATTTTGGCGTTGTCATAAGGGTGGGGGTCGTCATTTTTTTTTCAAAAATTTGTTCAAATGCAATTTTTTTTCTGTAAATGACACTTTGTTGGAAATTTTGTAACGAATTCAACGAGGTATGCCATTCCAACATTCGACCACTATTTCCCAGGGTTTTGATTAAAATACCGAAAATCGAGGTGATTTTCTTCGGATTTTGGCGTTGTCATAAGGGTGGGGGTCGTCATTTTTTTTTCAAAAATTTGTTCAAATGCAATTTTTTTTCTGTAAATGACACTTTGTTGGAAATTTTGTAACGAATTCAACGAGGTATGCCATTCCAACATTCGACCACTATTTCCCAGGGTTTTGATTAAAATACCGAAAAATCGAGGTGATTTTCTTCGGATTTTGGCGTTGTCATAAGGGTGGGGGTCGTCATTTTTTTTCACAAATTGTTCAAATGCAGTTTTTTTTCTGTAAATGACACTTTGTTGGAAATTTTGTAACGAATTCAACGAGGTATGCCATTCCAACATTCGACCACTATTTCCCAGGGTTTTGATTAAAATACCGAAAATCGAGGTGATTTTCTTCGGATTTTGGCGTTGTCATAAGGGTGGGGGTCGTCATTTTTTTTCAAAAATTTGTTCAAATGCAATTTTTTTCTGTAAATGACACTTTGTTGGAAATTTTGTAACGAATTCAACGAGGTATGCCATTCCAACATTCGACCACTATTTCCCAGGGTTTTGATTAAAATACCGAAAATCGAGGTGATTTTCTTCGGATTTTGGCGTTGTCATAAGGGTGGGGGTCGTCATTTTTTTTCAAAAATTGTTCAAATGCAGTTTTTTTTCTGTAAATGACACTTTGTTGGAAATTTTGTAACGAATTCAACGAGGTATGCCATTCCAACATTCGACCACTATTTCCCAGGGTTTTGATTAAAATACCGAAAATTGAGGTGATTTTCTTCGGATTTTGGCATTGTCATAAGGGTGGGGGTCGTCATTTTTTTTCAAAAATTAGTTCAAATGCAATTTTTTTCTGTAAATGACACTTTGTTGGAAATTTTGTAACGAATTCAACGAGGTATGCCATTCCAACATTCGACCACTATTTCCCAGGGTTTTGATTAAAATACCGAAAATCGAGGTGATTTTCTTCGGATTTTGGCGTTGTCATAAGGGTGGGGGTCGTCATTTTTTTTTCAAAATTGTTCAAATGCAGTTTTTTTTCTGTAAATGACACTTTGTTGGAAATTTTGTAACGAATTCAACGAGGTATGCCATTCCAACATTCGACCACTATTTCCCAGGGTTTTGATTAAAATACCGAAAATTGAGGTGATTTTCTTCGGATTTTGGCGTTGTCATAAGGGTGGGGGTCGTCATTTTTTTTCAAAAATTTGTTCAAATGCAATTTTTTTCTGTAAATGACACTTTGTTGGAAATTTTGTAACGAATTCAACGAGGTATGCCATTCCAACATTCGACCACTATTTCCCAGGGTTTTGATTAAAATACCGAAAATCGAGGTGATTTTCTTCGGATTTTGGCGTTGTCATAAGGGTGGGGGTCGTCATTTTTTTTCACAAATTTTGTTCAAATGCAGTTTTTTTTTGTAAATGACACTTTGTTGGAAATTTTGTAACGAATTCAACGAGGTATGCCATTCCAACATTCGACCACTATTTCCCAGGGTTTTGATTAAAATACCGACAAATCGAGGTGATTTTCTTCGGATTTTGGCGTTGTCATAAGGGTGGGGGTCGTCATTTTTTTTTCAAAAATTTGTTCAAATGCAATTTTTTTTCTGTAAATGACACTTTGTTGGAAATTTTGTAACGAATTCAACGAGGTATGCCATTCCAACATTCGACCACTATTTCCCAGGGTTTTGATTAAAATACCGAAAATCGAGGTGATTTTCTTCGGATTTTGGCGTTGTCATAAGGGTGGGGGTCGTCATTTTTTTTCAAAAATTTGTTCAAATGCAATTTTTTTTCTGTAAATGACACTTTGTTGGAAATTTTGTAACGAATTCAACGAGGTATGCCATTCCAACATTCGACCACTATTTCCCAGGGTTTTGATTAAAATACCGAAAATCGAGGTGATTTTCTTCGGATTTTGGCGTTGTCATAAGGGTGGGGGTCGTCATTTTTTTTCAAAAATTTGTTCAAATGCAATTTTTTTTCTGTAAATGACACTTTGTTGGAAATTTTGTAACGAATTCAACGAGGTATGCCATTCCAACATTCGACCACTATTTCCCAGGGTTTTGATTAAAATACCGAAAATCGATGTGATTTTCTTCGGATTTTGGCGTTGTCATAAGGGTGGGGGTCGTCATCTTTTTTCACAAATTGTTCAAATGCAGTTTTTTTTCTGTAAATGACACTATGTTGGAAATTTTGTAACGAATTCAACGAGGTATGCCAATTTAACATTCGACCTATTTCCCAGGGTTTTGATTAAAATACCGAAAATTGAGGTGAATTCTTCGGATTTTGGCGTTGTCATAAGGGTGGGGGTCGTCATTTTTTTTCAAAAATTTGTTCAAATGCATTTTTTTTCTGTAAATGACACTTTGATGGAAATTTTGTAACGAATTCAACGAGGTATGCCATTCCAACATTCGACCACTATTTCCCAGGGTTTTGATTAAAATACCGAAAAATCGAGGTGATTTTCTTCGGATTTTGGCGTTGTCATAAGGGTGGGGGTCGTCATTTTTTTTCAAAATTGTTCAAATGCAATTTTTTTTCTGTAAATGACACTTTGTTGGAAATTTTGTAACGAATTCAACGAGGTATGCCATTCCAACATTCGACCACTATTTCCCAGGGTTTTGATTAAAATACCGAAAATTGAGGTGATTTTCTTCGGATTTTGGCGTTGTCATAAGGGTGGGGGTCGTCATTTTTTTTCAAAAATTTGTTCAAATGCAATTTTTTTTCTGTAAATGACACTTTGTTGGAAATTTTGTAACGAATTCAACGAGGTATGCCATTCCAACATTCGACCACTATTTCCCAGGGTTTTGATTAAAATACCGAAAATCGAGGTGATTTTCTTCGGATTTTGGCGTTGTCATAAGGGTGGGGGTCGTCATTTTTTTTTCAAAAATTTGTTCAAATCCAATTTTTTTTCTGTAAATGACACTTTGTTGGAAATTTTGTAACGAATTCAACGAGGTATGCCATTCCAACATTCGACCACTATTTCCCAGGGTTTTGATTAAAATACCGAAAATCGAGGTGATTTTCTTCGGATTTTGGCGTTGTCATAAGGGTGGGGGTCGTCATTTTTTTTTCAAAAATTTGTTCAAATGCAGTTTTTTTTCTGTAAATGACACTTTGTTGGAAATTTTGTAACGAATTCAACGAGGTATGCCATTTCAACATTCGACCACTATTTCCCAGGGTTTTGATTAAAATACCGAAAATCGAGGTGATTTTCTTCGGATTTTGGCGTTGTCATAAGGGTGGGGGTCGTCATTTTTTTTCAAAAATTTGTTCAAATGCAATTTTTTTTTTCTGTAAATGACACTTTGTTGGAAATTTTGTAACGAATTCAACGAGGTATGCCATTCCAACATTCGACCACTATTTCCCAGGGTTTTGATTAAAATACCGAAAAATCGAGGTGATTTTCTTCGGATTTTGGCGTTGTCATAAGGGTGGGGGTCGTCATTTTTTTTCAAAAATTGTTCAAATGCAGTTTTTTTTCTGTAAATGACACTTTGTTGGAAATTTTGTAACGAATTCAACGAGGTATGCCATTCCAACATTCGACCACTATTTCCCAGGGTTTTGATTAAAATACCGACAATTGAGGTGATTTTCTTCGGATTTTGGCATTGTCATAAGGGTGGGGTCGTCATTTTTTTTCAAAGATTTGTTCAAATCCAATTTTTTTTCTTGTAAATGACCCTTTGTTGGAAATTTTGTAACGAATTCAACGAGGTATGCCATTTCAACATTCGACCTATTTCCCAGGGTTTTGATTAAAATACCGAAAATCGAGGTGATTTTCTTCGGATTTTGGCGTTGTCATAAGGGTGGGGGTCGTCATTTTTTTTCAAAAATTTGTTCAAATGCAGTTTTTTTTCTGTAAATGACACTTTGTTGGAAATTTTGTAACGAATTCAACGAGGTATGCCATTCCAACATTCGACCACTATTTCCCAGGGTTTTGATTAAAATACCGAAAAATCGAGGTGATTTTCTTCGGATTTTGGCGTTGTCATAAGGGTGGGGGTCGTCATTTTTTTTCAAAAATTGTTCAAATGCAGTTTTTTTTCTGTAAATGACACTATGTTGGAAATTTTGTAACGAATTCAACGAGGTATGCCATTCCAACATTCGACCACTATTTCCCAGGGTTTTGATTAAAATACCGAAAATTGAGGTGATTTTCTTCGGATTTTGGCGTTGTCATAAGGGTGGGGGTCGTCATTTTTTTTCAAAAATTTGTTCAAATCCAATTTTTTTTCTGTAAATGACACTTTGTTGGAAATTTTGTAACGAATTCAACGAGGTATGCCATTCCAACATTCGACCACTATTTCCCAGGGTTTTGATTAAAATACCGAAAATTGAGGTGATTTTCTTCGGATTTTGGCGTTGTCATAAGGGTGGGGGTCGTCATTTTTTTTCAAAAATTGTTCAAATGCAGTTTTTTTTCTGTAAATGACACTTTGTTGGAAATTTTGTAACGAATTCAACGAGGTATGCCATTCCAACATTCGACCACTATTTCCCAGGGTTTTGATTAAAATACCGAAAATCGAGGTGATTTTCTTCGGATTTTGGCGTTGTCATAAGGGTGGGGGTCGTCATTTTTTTTCAAAAATTTGTTCAAATGCAATTTTTTTTTCGTAAATGACACTTTGTTGGAAATTTTGTAACGAATTCAACGAGGTATGCCATTCCAACATTCGACCACTATTTCCCAGGGTTTTGATTAAAATACCGAAAATCGAGGTGATTTTCTTCGGATTTTGGCGTTGTCATAAGGGTGGGGGTCGTCATTTTTTTTCAAAAATTTGTTCAAATCCAATTTTTTTTCTGTAAATGACACTTTGTTGGAAATTTTGTAACGAATTCAACGAGGTATGCCATTTCAACATTCGACCTATTTCCCAGGGTTTTGATTAAAATACCGAAAATCGAGGTGATTTTCTTCGGATTTTGGCGTTGTCATAAGGGTGGGGGTCGTCATTTTTTTTTCAAAAATTTGTTCAAATGCATTTTTTTCTGTAAATGACACTTTGTTGGAAATTTTGTAACGAATTCAACGAGGTATGCCATTCCAACATTCGACCACTATTTCCCAGGGTTTTGATTAAAATACCGAAAAATCGAGGTGATTTTCTTCGGATTTTGGCGTTGTCATAAGGGTGGGGGTCGTCATCTTTTTTTCACAAATTGTTCAAATGCAGTTTTTTTTCTGTAAATGACACTATGTTGGAAATTTTGTAACGAATTCAACGAGGTATGCCATTCCAACATTCGACCACTATTTCCCAGGGTTTTGATTAAAATACCGAAAATCGAGGTGATTTTCTTCGGATTTTGGCGTTGTCATAAGGGTGGGGGTCGTCATTTTTTTTCAAAAATTTGTTCAAATGCAATTTTTTTCTGTAAATGACACTTTGTTGGAAATTTTGTAACGAATTCAACGAGGTATGCCATTCCAACATTCGACCACTATTTCCCAGGGTTTTGATTAAAATACCGAAAATCGAGGTGATTTTCTTCGGATTTTGGCGTTGTCATAAGGGTGGGGGTCGTCATTTTTTTTTCAAAAATTTGTTCAAATGCATTTTTTTTTTGTAAATGACACTTTGTTGGAAATTTTGTAACGAATTCAACGAGGTATGCCATTCCAACATTCGACCACTATTTCCCAGGGTTTTGATTAAAATACCGAAAATCGAGGTGATTTTCTTCGGATTTTGGCGTTGTCATAAGGGTGGGGGTCGTCATTTTTTTTCAAAAATTTGTTCAAATCCAATTTTTTTTCTGTAAATGACACTTTGTTGGAAATTTTGTAACGAATTCAACGAGGTATGCCATTCCAACATTCGACCACTATTTCCCAGGGTTTTGATTAAAATACCGACAATTGAGGTGATTTTCTTCGGATTTTGGCATTGTCATAAGGGTGGGGGTCGTCATTTTTTTTCAAAAATTTGTTCAAATCCAATTTTTTTTCTGTAAATGACACTTTGTTGGAAATTTTGTAACGAATTCAACGAGGTATGCCATTTCAACATTCGACCTATTTCCCAGGGTTTTGATTAAAATACCGAAAATCGAGGTGATTTTCTTCGGATTTTGGCGTTGTCATAAGGGTGGGGGTCGTCATTTTTTTTTCAAAAATTTGTTCAAATGCATTTTTTTTCTGTAAATGACACTTTGTTGGAAATTTTGTAACGAATTCAACGAGGTATGCCATTCCAACATTCGACCACTATTTCCCAGGGTTTTGATTAAAATACCGAAAATCGAGGTGATTTTCTTCGGATTTTGGCGTTGTCATAAGGGTGGGGGTCGTCATTTTTTTTTCAAAAATTGTTCAAATGCAGTTTTTTTTCTGTAAATGACACTTTGTTGGAAATTTTGTAACGAATTCAACGAGGTATGCCATTCCAACATTCGACCACTATTTCCCAGGGTTTTGATTAAAATACCGAAAAATCGAGGTGATTTCTTCGGATTTTGGCGTTGTCATAAGGGTGGGGGTCGTCATTTTTTTTCAAAAATTTGTTCAAATGCATTTTTTTTCTGTAAATGACACTTTGTTGGAAATTTTGTAACGAATTCAACGAGGTATGCCATTCCAACATTCGACCACTATTTCCCAGGGTTTTGATTAAAATACCGAAAAATCGAGGTGATTTTCTTCGGATTTTGGCGTTGTCATAAGGGTGGGGGTCGTCATTTTTTTTCACAAATTGTTCAAATGCAGTTTTTTTTCTGTAAATGACACTATGTTGGAAATTTTGTAACGAATTCAACGAGGTATGCCATTCCAACATTCGACCACTATTTCCCAGGGTTTTGATTAAAATACCGAAAATTGAGGTGATTTTCTTCGGATTTTGGCGTTGTCATAAGGGTGGGGGTCGTCATTTTTTTTCAAAAATTTGTTCAAATCCAATTTTTTTCTGTAAATGACACTTTGTTGGAAATTTTGTAACGAATTCAACGAGGTATGCCATTCCAACATTCGACCACTATTTCCCAGGGTTTTGATTAAAATACCGAAAATTGAGGTGATTTTCTTCGGATTTTGGCGTTGTCATAAGGGTGGGGGTCGTCATTTTTTTTCAAAAATTTGTTCAAATGCAGTTTTTTTCTGTAAATGACACTTTGTTGGAAATTTTGTAACGAATTCAACGAGGTATGCCATTCCAACATTCGACCACTATTTCCCAGGGTTTTGATTAAAATACCGAAAATTCGAGGTGATTTTCTTCGGATTTTGGCGTTGTCATAAGGGTGGGGGTCGTCATTTTTTTTCAAAAATTGTTCAAATGCAATTTTTTTCTGTAAATGACACTTTGTTGGAAATTTTGTAACGAATTCAACGAGGTATGCCATTCCAACATTCGACCACTATTTCCCAGGGTTTTGATTAAAATACCGAAAATTGAGGTGATTTTCTTCGGATTTTGGCGTTGTCATAAGGGTGGGGGTCGTCATTTTTTTTTCAAAAATTTGTTCAAATCCAATTTTTTTTCGTAAATGACACTTTGTTGGAAATTTTGTAACGAATTCAACGAGGTATGCCATTCCAACATTCGACCACTATTTCCCAGGGTTTTGATTAAAATACCGAAAATCGAGGTGATTTTCTTCGGATTTTGGCGTTGTCATAAGGGTGGGGGTCGTCATTTTTTTTTCAAAAATTTGTTCAAATGCAATTTTTTTTCTGTAAATGACACTTTGTTGGAAATTTTGTAACGAATTCAACGAGGTATGCCATTCCAACATTCGACCACTATTTCCCAGGGTTTTGATTAAAATACCGAAAATCGAGGTGATTTTCTTCGGATTTTGGCGTTGTCATAAGGGTGGGGGTCGTCATTTTTTTTCAAAAATTTGTTCAAATGCAATTTTTTTTCTGTAAATGACACTTTGTTGGAAATTTTGTAACGAATTCAACGAGGTATGCCATTCCAACATTCGACCACTATTTCCCAGGGTTTTGATTAAAATACCGAAAATTGAGGTGATTTTCTTCGGATTTTGGCGTTGTCATAAGGGTGGGGGTCGTCATTTTTTTTTCAAAAATTTGTTCAAATGCAATTTTTTTTTTGTAAATGACACTTTGTTGGAAATTTTGTAACGAATTCAACGAGGTATGCCATTTCAACATTCGACCACTATTTCCCAGGGTTTTGATTAAAATACCGAAAATCGAGGTGATTTTCTTCGGATTTTGGCGTTGTCATAAGGGTGGGGGTCGTCATTTTTTTCAAAAATTGTTCAAATGCATTTTTTTTCTGTAAATGACACTTTGTTGGAAATTTTGTAACGAATTCAACGAGGTATGCCATTCCAACATTCGACCACTATTTCCCAGGGTTTTGATTAAAATACCGAAAATCGAGGTGATTTTCTTCGGATTTTGGCGTTGTCATAAGGGTGGGGGTCGTCATTTTTTTTCAAAAATTGTTCAAATGCAATTTTTTTCTGTAAATGACACTTTGTTGGAAATTTTGTAACGAATTCAACGAGGTATGCCATTCCAACATTCGACCACTATTTCCCAGGGTTTTGATTAAAATACCGAAAATCGAGGTGATTTTCTTCGGATTTTGGCGTTGTCATAAGGGTGGGGGTCGTCATTTTTTTTTTCAAAAATTAGTTCAAATCCAATTTTTTTTCTGTAAATGACCCTTTGTTGGAAATTTTGTAACGAATTCAACGAGGTATGCCATTCCAACATTCGACCACTATTTCCCAGGGTTTTGATTAAAATACCGAAAATTGAGGTGATTTTCTTCGGATTTTGGCGTTGTCATAAGGGTGGGGGTCGTCATTTTTTTTTCAAAAATTTGTTCAAATGCAATTTTTTTTCTGTAAATGACACTTTGTTGGAAATTTTGTAACGAATTCAACGAGGTATGCCATTCCAACATTCGACCACTATTTCCCAGGGTTTTGATTAAAATACCGAAAATTGAGGTGATTTTCTTCGGATTTTGGCGTTGTCATAAGGGTGGGGGTCGTCATTTTTTTTCAAAAATTTGTTCAAATGCAATTTTTTTCTGTAAATGACACTTTGTTGGAAATTTTGTAACGAATTCAACGAGGTATGCCATTCCAACATTCGACCACTATTTCCCAGGGTTTTGATTAAAATACCGACAATTGAGGTGATTTTCTTCCGATTTTGGCGTTGTCATAAGGGTGGGGGTCGTCATTTTCTTTTTCAAAAATTTGTTCAAATCCAATTTTTTTTCTGTAAATGACACTTTGTTGGAAATTTTGTAACGAATTCAACGAGGTATGCCATTCCAACATTCGACCACTATTTCCCAGTGTTTTGATAAAAATACCGATAATTGAGGTGATTTTCTTCGGATTTTGGCGTTGTCATAAGGGTGGGGGTCGTCATTTTTTTTCAAAAATTTGTTCAAATGCATTTTTTTCTGTAAATGACACTTTGTTGGAAATTTTGTAACGAATTCAACGAGGTATGCCATTCCAACATTCGACCACTATTTCCCAGTGTTTTGATAAAAATACCGATAATTGAGGTGATTTTCTTCGGATTTTGGCGTTGTCATAAGGGTGGGGGTCGTCATTTTTTTTTCAAAAATTTGTTCAAATGCAATTTTTTTTTCGTAAATGACACTTTGTTGGAAATTTTGTAACGAATTCAACGAGGTATGCCATTCCAACATTCGACCACTATTTCCCAGGGTTTTGATTAAAATACCGAAAATCGAGGTGATTTTCTTCGGATTTTGGCGTTGTCATAAGGGTGGGGGTCGTCATTTTTTTTCAAAAATTTGTTCAAATTCATTTTTTTTTCTGTAAATGACACTTTGTTGGAAATTTTGTAACGAATTCAACGAGGTATGCCATTCCAACATTCGACCACTATTTCCCAGGGTTTTGATTAAAATACCGAAAAATCGAGGTGATTTTCTTCGGATTTTGGCGTTGTCATAAGGGTGGGGGTCGTCATTTTTTTCACAAATTGTTCAAATGCAGTTTTTTTTCTGTAAATGACACTATGTTGGAAATTTTGTAACGAATTCAACGAGGTATGCCATTCCAACATTCGACCACTATTTCCCAGGGTTTTGATTAAAATACCGACAATTGAGGTGATTTTCTTCGGATTTTGGCATTGTCATAAGGGTGGGGGTCGTCATTTTTTTTTCAAAATTAGTTCAAATCCAATTTTTTTCTGTAAATGACCCTTTGTTGGAAATTTTGTAACGAATTCAACGAGGTATGCCATTTCAACATTCGACCTATTTCCCAGGGTTTTGATTAAAATACCGAAAATCGAGGTGATTTTCTTCGGATTTTGGCGTTGTCATAAGGGTGGGGGTCGTCATTTTTTTCCAAAAATTAGTTCAAATGCAATTTTTTTCTGTAAATGACTCTTTGTTGGCAATTTTGTTTACGAATTCAACGAGGTATGCCATTCCTACATTCGACAACTATTTCCCAGGGTTTTCATTAAAATACCGAAAAATCGAGGTGATTTTCTTCGGATTTTGGCGTTGTCATAAGGGTGGGGGTCGTCTTTTTTTCACAAATTGTTCAAATGCAGTTTTTTTTCTGTAAATTACACTATGTTGGAAATTTTGTAACGAATTCAACGAGGTATGCCATTCCAACATTCGACCACTATTTCCCAGTGTTTTGATAAAAATACCGATAATTGAGGTGATTTTCTTCGGATTTTGGCGTTGTCATAAGGGTGGGGGTCGTCATTTTTTTTCAAAAATTTGTTCAAATCCAATTTTTTTTCTGTAAATGACGCTTTGTTGGAAATTTTGTAACGAATTCAATGAGGTATGCCATTCCAACATTCGACCACTATTTCCCAGGGTTTTGATTAAAATACCGACAATTGAGGTGATTTTCTTCGGATTTTGGCGTTGTCATAAGGGTGGGGGTCGTCATTTTTTTTCAAAAATTTGTTCAAATCCAATTTTTTTCTGTAAATGACGCTTTGTTGGAAATTTTGTAACGAATTCAATGAGGTATGCCATTCCAACATTCGACCACTATTTCCCAGGGTTTTGATTAAAATACCGAAAAATCGAGGTGATTTTCTTCGGATTTTGGCGTTGTCATAAGGGTGGGGGTCGTCATTTTTTTTCAAAAATTTGTTCAAATGCAATTTTTTTTCTTGTAAATGACACTTTGTTGGAAATTTTGTAACGAATTCAACGAGGTATGCCATTCCAACATTCGACCACTATTTCCCAGGGTTTTGATTAAAATACCGACAATTGAGGTGATTTTCTTCGGATTTTGGCATTGTCATAAGGGTGGGGGTCGTCATTTTTTTTCAAAAATTTGTTCAAATGCAATTTTTTTTCTGTAAATGACACTTTGTTGGAAATTTTGTAACGAATTCAACGAGGTATGCCATTCCAACATTCGACCACTATTTCCCAGGGTTTTGATTAAAATACCGAAAATCGAGGTGATTTTCTTCGGATTTTGGCGTTGTCATAAGGGTGGGGGTCGTCATTTTTTTCAAAAATTTTTCAAATGCAATTTTTTTTCTGTAAATGACACTTTGTTGGAAATTTTGTAACGAATTCAACGAGGTATGCCATTCCAACATTCGACCACTATTTCCCAGGGTTTTGATTAAAAATACCGAAAATCGAGGTGATTTTCTTCGGATTTTGGCGTTGTCATAAGGGTGGGGGTCGTCATTTTTTTTTCAAAAATTGTTCAAATGCAATTTTTTTCTGTAAATGACACTTTGTTGGAAATTTTGTAACGAATTCAACGAGGTATGCCATTCCAACATTCGACCACTATTTCCCAGGGTTTTGATTAAAATACCGAAAATCGAGGTGATTTTCTTCGGATTTTGGCGTTGTCATAAGGGTGGGGGTCGTCATTTTTTTTTCAAAAATTTGTTCAAATGCAATTTTTTTTCTGTAAATGACACTTTGTTGGAAATTTTGTAACGAATTCAACGAGGTATGCCATTCCAACATTCGACCACTATTTCCCAGGGTTTTGATTAAAATACCGAAAATCGAGGTGATTTTCTTCGGATTTTGGCGTTGTCATAAGGGTGGGGGTCGTCATTTTTTTTCAAAAATTTGTTCAAATGCATTTTTTTTCTGTAAATGACACTTTGATGGAAATTTTGTAACGAATTCAACGAGGTATGCCATTCCAACATTCGACCACTATTTCCCAGGGTTTTGATTAAAATACCGAAAAATCGAGGTGATTTTCTTCGGATTTTGGCGTTGTCATAAGGGTGGGGGTCGTCATTTTTTTCAAAAATTGTTCAAATGCAGTTTTTTTTCTGTAAATGACACTTTGTTGGAAATTTTGTAACGAATTCAACGAGGTATGCCATTCCAACATTCGACCACTATTTCCCAGGGTTTTGATTAAAATACCGAAAATTGAGGTGATTTTCTTCGGATTTTGGCGTTGTCATAAGGGTGGGGGTCGTCATTTTTTTTCAAAAATTTGTTCAAATGCAATTTTTTTTTCTGTAAATGACACTTTGTTGGAAATTTTGTAACGAATTCAACGAGGTATGCCATTCCAACATTCGACCACTATTTCCCAGGGTTTTGATTAAAATACCGAAAATCGAGGTGAATTCTTCGGATTTTGGCGTTGTCATAAGGGTGGGGGTCGTCATTTTTTTTCAAAAATTTGTTCAAATGCATTTTTTTTCTGTAAATGACACTTTGTTGGAAATTTTGTAACGAATTCAACGAGGTATGCCATTCCAACATTCGACCACTATTTCCCAGGGTTTTGATTAAAATACCGAAAAATCGAGGTGATTTTCTTCGGATTTTGGCGTTGTCATAAGGGTGGGGGTCGTCATTTTTTTTCAAAAATTGTTCAAATGCAGTTTTTTTTCTGTAAATGACACTATGTTGGAAATTTTGTAACGAATTCAACGAGGTATGCCATTCCAACATTCGACCACTATTTCCCAGGGTTTTGATTAAAATACCGAAAATCGAGGTGATTTTCTTCGGATTTTGGCGTTGTCATAAGGGTGGGGGTCGTAATTTTTTTTTCAAAAATTTGTTCAAATGCAATTTTTTTTCTGTAAATGACACTTTGTTGGAAATTTTGTAACGAATTCAACGAGGTATACCATTCCAACATTCGACCACTATTTCCCAGGGTTTTGATTAAAATACCGAAAATCGAGGTGATTTTCTTCGGATTTTAGCATTGTCATAAGGGTGGGGGTCGTCATTTTTTTTCAAAAATTCGTTCAAATGCAGTTTTTTTCTGTAAATGACTCTGTGTTGGAAATTTTGTAACGAATTCAACGAGGTATGCCATTCCAACATTCGACCACTATTTCCCAGGGTTTTGATTAAAATACCGAAAATCGAGGTGATATTCTTCGGATTTTGGCGTTGTCATAAGGGTGGGGGTCGTCATTTTTTTTCAAAAATTTGTTCAAATGCAATTTTTTTCTGTAAATGACACTTTGTTGGAAATTTTGTAACGAATTCAACGAGGTATGCCATTCCAACATTCGACCACTATTTCCCAGGGTTTTAATTAAAATACCGAAAATCGAGGTGATTTTCTTCGGATTTTAGCATTGTCATAAGGGTGGGGGTCGTCATTTTTTTTCAAAAATTCGTTCAAATGCAGTTTTTTTCTGTAAATGACTCTGTGTTGGAAATTTTGTAACGAATTCAACGAGGTATGCCATTCCAACATTCGACCACTATTTCCCAGGGTTTTGATTAAAATACCGAAAATCGAGGTGATTTTCTTCGGATTTTGGCGTTGTCATAAGGGTGGGGGTCGTCATTTTTTTTCAAAAATTTGTTCAAATGCAATTTTTTTTTCTGTAAATGACACTTTGTTGGAAATTTTGTAACGAATTCAACGAGGTATGCCATTCCAACATTCGACCACTATTTCCCAGGGTTTTGATTAAAATACCGAAAATTGAGGTGATTTTCTTCGGATTTTGGCGTTGTCATAAGGGTGGGGGTCGTCATTTTTTTCCAAAAATTTGTTCAAATGCAATTTTTTTCTGTAAATGACACTTTGTTGGAAATTTTGTAACGAATTCAACGAGGTATGCCATTCCAACATTCGACCACTATTTCCCAGGGTTTTGATTAAAATACCGAAAATTGAGGTGATTTTCTTCGGATTTTGGCGTTGTCATAAGGGTGGGGGTCGTCATTTTTTTCAAAAATTTGTTCAAATGCAATTTTTTTCTGTAAATGACACTTATGTTGGAAATTTTGTAACGAATTCAACGAGGTATGCCATTCCAACATTCGACCACTATTTCCCAGGGTTTTGATTAAAAAACCGAAAATTCGAGGTGATTTTCTTCGGATTTTGGCGTTGTCATAAGGGTGGGGTCGTCATTTTTTTTTCAAAAATTTGTTCAAATGCAATTTTTTTTCTGTAAATGACACTTTGTTGGAAATTTTGTAACGAATTCAACGAGGTATGCCATTCCAACATTCGACCACTATTTCCCAGGGTTTTGATTAAAAAACCGAAAATTCGAGGTGATTTTCTTCGGATTTTGGCGTTGTCATAAGGGTGGGGGCGTCATTTTTTTTCAAAAATTGTTCAAATGCAATTTTTTTTCTGTAAATGACACTTTGTTGGAAATTTTGTAACGAATTCAACGAGGTATGCCATTCCAACATTCGACCACTATTTCCCAGGGTTTTGATTAAAATACCGAAAATCGAGGTGATTTTCTTCGGATTTTGGCGTTGTCATAAGGGTGGGGGTCGTCATTTTTTTTCAAAAATTTGTTCAAATGCAATTTTTTTTCTGTAAATGACACTTTGTTGGAAATTTTGTAACGAATTCAACGAGGTATGCCATTCCAACATTCGACCACTATTTCCCAGGGTTTTGATTAAAATACCGACAAAATTGAGGTGATTTTCTTCGGATTTTGGCGTTGTCATAAGGGTGGGGGTCGTCATTTTTTTCAAAAATTGGTTCAAATGCAATTTTTTTTCTGTAAATGACACTTTGTTGGAAATTTTGTAACGAAGAATTCAACGAGGTATGCCATTCCAACATTCGACCACTATTTCCCAGGGTTTTGATTAAAATACCGAAAAATCGAGGTGATTTTCTTCGGATTTTGGCGTTGTCATAAGGGTGGGGGTCGTCATTTTTTTTCAAAAATTGTTCAAATGCAGTTTTTTTTCTGTAAATGACACTTTGTTGGAAATTTTGTAACGAATTCAACGAGGTATGCCATTCCAACATTCGACCACTATTTCCCAGGGTTTTGATTAAAATACCGAAAATCGAGGTGATTTTCTTCGGATTTTGGCGTTGTCATAAGGGGTGGGGGTCGTCATTTTTTTTCAAAAATTTGTTCAAATGCAATTTTTTTTCTGTAAATGACACTTTGTTGGAAATTTTGTAACGAATTCAACGAGGTATGCCATTCCAACATTCGACCACTATTTCCCAGGGTTTTGATTAAAATACCGACAAATGGAGGTGATTTTCTTCGGATTTTGGCGTTGTCATAAGGGTGGGGGGTCATTTTTTTTCAAAATTTTTCAAATGCCAATTTTTTTCTGTAAATGACACTTTGTTGGAAATTTTGTAACGAATTCAACGAGGTATGCCATTCCAACATTCGACCACTATTTCCCAGGGTTTTGATTAAAATACCGACAATTGAGGTGATTTTCTTCGGATTTTGGCGTTGTCATAAGGGTGGGGGTCGTCATTTTTTTCAAAAATTGTTCAAATGCAATTTTTTTTCTGTAAATGACACTTTGTTGGAAATTTTGTAACGAATTCAACGAGGTATGCCATTCCAACATTCGACCACTATTTCCCAGGGTTTTGATTAAAATACCGAAAATCGAGGTGATTTTCTTCGGATTTTGGCGTTGTCATAAGGGTGGGGGTCGTCATTTTTTTCAAAAATTGTTCAAATGCAATTTTTTTTCTGTAAATGACACTTTGTTGGAAATTTTGTAACGAATTCAACGAGGTATGCCATTCCAACATTCGACCACTATTTCCCAGGGTTTTGATTAAAATACCGAAAATCGAGGTGATTTTCTTCGGATTTTGGCGTTGTCATAAGGGTGGGGGTCGTCATTTTTTTTCAAAAATTAGTTCAAATGCAATTTTTTTCTGTAAATGACACTTTGTTGGAAATTTTGTTACGAATTCAACGAGGTATGCCATTCCAACATTCGACCACTATTTCCCAGGGTTTTGATTAAAATACCGAAAAATCGAGGTGATTTTCTTCGGATTTTGGCGTTGTCATAAGGGTGGGGGTCGTCATTTTTTTTCAAAAATTGTTCAAATGCAGTTTTTTTCTGTAAATGACACTTTGTTGGAAATTTTGTAACGAATTCAACGAGGTATGCCATTCCAACATTCGACCACTATTTCCCAGTGTTTTGATAAAAATACCGATAATTAAGGTGATTTTCTTCGGATTTTGGCGTTGTCATAAGGGTGGGGGTCGTCACTTTTTTTTCAAAAATTTGTTCAAATGCAATTTTTTTTCTGTAAATGCCACATTGTTGGAAATTTTGTAACGAATTCAACGAGGTATGCCATTCCAACATTCGACCACTATTTCCCAGTGTTTTGATTAAAATACCGACAATTGAGGTGATTTTCTTCGGATTTTGGCATTGTCATAAGGGTGGGGGTCGTCATTTTTTTTCAAAAATTGTTCAAATGCAGTTTTTTTCTGTAAATGACACTATGTTGGAAATTTTGTAACGAATTCAACGAGGTATGCCATTCCAACATTCGACCACTATTTCCCAGGGTTTTGATTAAAATACCGAAAATCGAGGTGATTTTCTTCGGATTTTGGCGTTGTCATAAGGGTGGGGGTCGTCATTTTTTTTCAAAAATTTTTCAAATGCATTTTTTTTCTGTAAATGACACTTTGTTGGAAATTTTGTAACGAATTCAACGAGGTATGCCATTGCAACATTCGACCACTATTTCCCAGAGTTTTGATTAAAATACCGAAAAATCGAGGTGATTTTCCTCGGATTTTGGCGTTGTCATAAGGGTGGGGGTCGTCATTTTTTGTTCAAATCCATTTTTTTTCTGTAAATGACTCTTTGTTGGCAATTTTGTTTACGAATTCAACGAGGTATGCCATTCCTACATTCGACAACTATTTGCCAGGGTTTTCATTAAAATACCGAAAAATCGAGGTGATTTTCTTCGGATTTTGGCGTTGTCATACCGTTATGACAAATTCCGTTTTTTTCTGCAAATGACACTTTGTTGGAAATTTTGTAACGAATTCAACGAGGTATGCCAGTCCAACATTCGACCACTATTTCCCAGGGTTTTGATTAGAATACCGACAATTGAGGTGATTTTCTTCGGATTTTGGCATTGTCATAAAGGCAGGGGCATCATTTTTTTCCAAAAAATAGTTCAAATGCAATTTTTTTCTGTAAATGACTTTTTGTTGGAAATTTTGTTACGAATTCAACGAGGTTGCCATTTCAACATTTGACCTATTTCCCAGGGTTTTGATTAAAATACCGAAAATCGAGGTGATTTTCTTCGGATTTTGGCATTGTCATAAGGGTGGGGGTCGTCATTTTTTTTCAAAAATTTGTTCAAATCCAATTTTTTTTCTGTAAATGACACTTTGTTGGAAATTTTGTAAAGAATTCAACGAGGTATGCCATTCCAACATTGGACCACTATCTCCCAGGGTTTTTATTAAAATACCGACAATTGGGGTGCATTCTTCGGATTTTGGCGTTTTTATAAGGGTGGGGGTCGTCATCGTTTTTCACAAATTGTTCAATTTTTTTCTGTAAATGACACTTTGTTGGAAATTTTGTAACGAATTCAACGAGGTATGCCATTCCAACCATCGACCACTATTTCCCAGGGTTTTGATTAAAATACCGAAAAATCGAGGTGATTTTCTTCGGATTTTGGCGTTGTCATAAGGGTGGGGGTCGTCATCTTTTTTCACAAATTGTTCAAATGCAGTTTTTTTCTGTAAATGACACTATGTGAAATTTTGTAACGAATTCAACGAGGTATGCCATTCCAACATTCGACCACTATTTCCCAGGGTTTTGATTAAAATACCGACAATTGAGGTGATTTTCTTCTGATTTTGGCATTGTCATAAGGGTGGGGGGCGTCATTTTTTTTCAAAAATTTGTTCAAATCCAATTTTTTTTTCTGTAAATGACTCTTTGTTGGAAATTTTGTTACGAATTCAACGAGGTATGCCATTCCAACGTTCGACCACTATTTCCCAGTGTTTTGATTAAAATACCGACAATTGAGGTGATTTTCTTCGAATTTTGGCATTGTCATAAGGGTGGGGGTCGTCATTTTTTTTCAAAAATTGTTCAAATGCAGTTTTTTTTCTGTAAATGACACTTTGTTGGAAATTTTGTAACGAATTCAACGAGGTATGCCATTTCAACATTCGACCACTATTTCCCAGGGTTTTGATTAAAATACCGAAAATCGAGGTGATTTTCTTCGGATTTTGGCGTTGTCATAAGGGTGGGGGTCGTCATTTTTTTTTCACAAATTGTTCAAATGCAGTTTTTTTCTGTAAATGACACTATGTTGGAAATTTTGTAACGAATTCAACGAGGTATGCCATTCCAACATTCGACCACTATTTCCCAGGGTTTTGATTAAAATACCGAAAATCGAGGTGATTTTCTTCGGATTTTGGCGTTGTCATAAGGGTGGGGGTCGTCATTTTTCTAACTTGTTCAAATTTTTTATTCTGTAAATGACACTTTGTTGGAAAGTTTTGTAACGAATTCAACGAGGTGAAGGCATTCCAACATTCGACCACTATAACCCAGTATTTTGATTAAAATTCTTGATCAATGAGGTGATTTCCTTCGGAGTTTGGTATTGTCATAAGGTTGGGTCGTCATTTTTTTCAAAATTGTTCAAATCCATTTTTTCTGTAAATGACACTTTGTCTGGAAATTTTGTAAGAATTCAACGGTATGCCATTCCAACATGTCTGTCCGTTTTTCTGTCCGGCGTTCTGTTTCATACGCGAACTAGGTCGTCATTTTCAGTTTTAAAGATATCGAATTGAAACTTTTTTTTCTGTAAACGACCCTTCTTTCCTTTGTAACGAATTCAAGAGGTATGCCATTCGGAACGGCCGATCGACCGACTATTTCCCAGAGTTTTGATTAAAATGAACGATCAAGGAAATGCCATAACTTTGGTCGTTTTTAAAGTTAGTATGGAGTTGGGGGGGTGTCATTTTTTCAAAAATTGTTCAAATGCAGTTTTTCATTTTGTAAATGACTCTTTGTTGGCAATTTTATTTACGAATTCAACGAGGTATGCCATTCCTACATTCGACAACTATTTGCCAGGGTTTTCATTAAAATACCGAAAAATCGAGGTGATTTTCTTCGGATTTTGGCGTTGTCATACCCTTATGACAAATGCCGTTTTTTTTCTGCAAATGACACTTTGTTGGAAATTTTGTAACGAATTCAACGAGGTATGCCAGTCCAACATTCGACCACTATTTCCCAGGGTTTTGATTAGAATACCGACAATTGAGGTGATTTTCTTCGGATTTTGGCATTGTCATAAAGGCAGGGGCATCATTTTTTTCCAAAAAATAGTTCAAATGCAATTTTTTTCTGTAAATGACTTTTTGTTGGAAATTTTGTTACGAATTCAACGAGGTTGCCATTTCAACATTTGACCTATTTCCCAGGGTTTTGATTAAAATACCGAAAATCGAGGTGATTTTCTTCGGATTTTGGCATTGTCATAAGGGTGGGGGTCGTCATTTTTTTCCAAAAATTTGTTCAAATCCAATTTTTTTCTGTAAATGACACTTTGTTGGAAATTTTGTAAAGAATTCAACGAGGTATGCCATTCCAACATTGGACCACTATCTCCCAGGGTTTTTATTAAAATACCGACAATTGGGGTGCATTCTTCGGATTTTGGCGTTTTTATAAGGGTGGGGGTCGTCATCGTTTTTCACAAATTGTTCAATTTTTTTCTGTAAATGACACTTTGTTGGAAATTTTGTAACGAATTCAACGAGGTATGCCATTCCAACCATCGACCACTATTTCCCAGGGTTTTGATTAAAATACCGAAAAATCGAGGTGATTTTCTTCGGATTTTGGCGTTGTCATAAGGGTGGGGGTCGTCATCTTTTTTTACAAAAATTGTTCAAATGCAGTTTTTTCTGTAAATGACACTATGTTGGAAATTTTGTAACGAATTCAACGAGGTATGCCATTCCAACATTCGACCACTATTTCCCAGGGTTTTGATTAAAATACCGACAATTGAGGTGATTTTCTTCTGATTTTGGCATTGTCATAAGGGTGGGGGGCGTCATTTTTTTTTCAAAAATTTGTTCAAATCCAATTTTTTTTCTGTAAATGACTCTTTGTTGGAAATTTTGTTACGAATTCAACGAGGTATGCCATTCCAACATTCGACCACTATTTCCCAGGGTTTTGATTAAAATACCGACAATTGAGGTGATTTTCTTCGGATTTTGGCGTTGTCATAAGGGTGGGGGTCGTCATTTTTTTTCAAAAATTGTTCAAATGCATTTTTTTTTCTGTAAATGACACTATGTTGGAAATTTTGTAACGAATTCAACGAGGTATACATTCGACCACTATTTCCCAGGGTTTTGATTAAAATACCGAAAAATCGAGGTGATTTTCTTCGGATTTTGGCGTTGTCATAAGATTGTGGGTTTTTTTAAAATTGTTCAAATGCAGTTTTTTTCTGTAAATGACACTATGTTGGAAATTTTGTAACGAATTCAACGAGGTATGCCATTCCAACATTCGACCACTATTTCCCAGGGTTTTGATTAAAATACCGAAAATCGAGGTGATTTTCTTCGGATTTTGGCGTTGTCATAAGGGTGGGGGACGTCATTATACCCTTGCAGAGGGTATTATAATTTTGGTCAAAATGTGCAAAAAGAATCCTTAAATATATTTTTTCTTGATCAGATGACCTCAGTTGATATATGTTGGAAATTTTGTCACGAATTCAACGAGGTATGCCATTCCAACATTCGACCACTATTTCCGGTCTGTCTGATTAAAATACGCGAAAACTAGGTGATTTTCTTCGGATTTTAACGTTGTCATAGGGGGGGTCGTCATTTTTTTCAAAATTTGTTCAAATCACCTTTTTTCTGTAAATGACCTTTGCTGGAAATTTTGCAACGAATTCAGTAAGGTATGCCATTCCGAACGATTCGACCGACTATTTCCCAGAGGTTTTGCATTAAAATACCGAACGAATCGGAAGTGATGTTCTTCCATAATTTTGGCGTTTTTATAAGGTGGGGGGTCAGTTTTTTTTCAAAAATTTTTCAAATGCAGTTTTTTTTTCATGTAAATGACCAATAAATTTGGCAATTTTATTTACGAATTCAACGAGGTATGCCATTCCTACATTCGACAACTATTTGCCAGGGTTTTCATTAAAATACCGAAAAATCGAGGTGATTTTCTTCGGATTTTGGCGTTGTCATAGGGGTCGTCCTTTTAATTAACAATTTTTTCTGTAAATGACACTTTGTTGGAAATTTTGTAACGAATTCAACGAGGTATGCCATTCCAACATTCGACCACTATTTCCCAGGGTTTTGATTAAAATACCGACAATTGAGGTGATTTTCTTCGGATTTTGGCGTTGTCATAAGGGTGGGGGCGTCATTTTTTTCCAAAATTAGTTAAAATGCAATTTTTTTCTGTAAATGACATTAATTAACGAGTTTAACGAGGTATGCCATTCCAACATTCGACCCCTATTTCCAGGGTTTTTATTAAAATACCGAAAATCGAGGTGATTTTCTTCGGATTTTGGCGTTGTCATAAGGGTGGGGGTCGTCATTTTTTTTTCAAAAATTTGTTCAAATGCAATTTTTTTTCTGTAAATGACTCTTTGTTGGAAATTTTGTAACGAATTCAACGAGGTATGCCATTCCAACATTCGACCACTATTTCCCAGGGTTTTGATTAAAATACCGACAAATCGAGGTGATTTTCTTCGGATTTTGGCGTTGTCATAAGGTTGGGGTTTTTTTTTCAAAAATTGTTCAAATGCATTTTTTTCTGTAAATGACACTTTGTTGGAAATTTTGTAACGAATTCAACGAGGTATGCCATTCCAACATTCGACCACTATTTCCCAGGGTTTTGATTAAAATACCGAAAATCGAGGTGATTTTCTTCGGATTTTGGCGTTGTCATAAGGGTGGGGGTCGTCATTTTTTTTCAAAAATTGTTCAAATGCAATTTTTTTTCTGTAAATGACACTTTGTTGGAAATTTTGTAACGAATTCAACGAGGTATGCCATTCCAACATTCGACCACTATTTCCCAGGGTTTTGATTAAAATACCGAAAATCGAGGTGATTTTCTTCGGATTTTGGCGTTGTCATAAGGGTGGGGTCGTCATTTTTTTCGAAAAATTAGTTCAAATGAACTTTTTTTTCTGTAAATGCCACTTTGTTGGAAATTTTGTAACGAATTCAACGAGGTATGCCATTCCAACATTCGACCACCATTTCCCACGGTTTTGATTAAAAAACCAAAATATCGAGGTGATTTTCTTCGTATTTTGGCGTTGTCATAAGGGTGGGGGTCGTCATTTATTTTTTAAAAATTTGTTCAAATGCAATTTCTTTTCTGTAAATGACACTTTGCTGGAAATTTTGTAACGAATTCAACGAGGTATGGCATTCCAACATACGACCACTATTTCCCAGGGTTTTGATTAAAAACCGAAAATCGAGGTAATTTTCTTCGGATTTTGGCGGTGTCATAAGGGTGGGGGTCGTCATTTTTTTTTCAAAAATTGTTCAAATGCAATTTTTTTCTGTAAATGACACTTTGTTGGAAATTTTTTAACGAATTCAACGAGGTATGCCATTCCAACATTCGACCACTATTTCCCAGGGTTTTGATTAAAATACCGAAAATCGAGGTGATTTTCTTCGGATTTTGGCGTTGTCATAAGGGTGGGGGTCGTCATTTTTTTTTTTTTTAATTTGTTCAAATGCAATTTCTTTTCTGTAAATGACACTTTGTTGGAAATTTTGTAACGAATTCAACGAGGTATGCCATTCCAACATTCGACCACTATTTCCCAGGGTTTTGATTAAAATACCGAAAATCGAGGTGATTTTCTTCGGATTTTGGCGTTGTCATAAGGGTGGGGGTCATCATTTTTTTTCAAAAATTGTTCAAATGCAATTTGTTTTCTGTAAATGACACTTTGTTGGAAATTTTGTAACGAATTCAACGAGGTATGCCATTCCAACATTCGACCACTATTTCCCAGGGTTTTGATTAAAATACCGAAAAATCGAGGTGATTTTCTACGGATTTTGGCGTTGTCATAAGGGGGGGGTCATCATTTTTTTCGAAAAATTAGTTCAAATGCTATTTTTTTCTGTAAATGACACTTTGTTGAAAATTTTGTAACGAATTCAACGAGGTATGCCATTCCAACATTCGACCACTATTTCCCAGGGTTTTGATTAAAATACCGACAATTGAGGTAATTTTCTTCGGATTTTGGCGTTGTCATAAGGGTGGGGGTCATCATTTTTTTTCCAAAAATTTGTTCAAATTATATTTTTTTTTTTTAGAATTCAACGAGGTATGCCATTTCAACATCCTACCACTATTTCCCAGGGTTTTGATTAAAATAACCGAAAAATCGAGGTGATTTTATCCGGATTTTGGCGTTGTCATAAGGGTGGGGGTCGTCATTTTTTTCAAAAATTGTTCAAATGCAATTTCTTTTCTGTAAATGACACTTTGTTGGAAATTTTGTAACGAATTCAACGAGGTATGCCATTCCAACATTCGACCACTATTTCCCAGGGTTTTGATTAAAATACCAAAAATCGAGGTGATTTTCTTCGGATTTTGGCGTTGTCATAAGGGTGGGGGTCGTCATTTTTTTCAAAAATTGTTCAAATGCTGGTTTTTCTGTATTTGTAAAATTCAAAAATTTTGAAAAAGAGGTTTTTGTTTTCGGATTTTGGAGTTGTCATAAGGGTGGGGGTCGTAATTTCATTTTCAAAAATTTGTTCAATTTGTTCAATTTTTTTCTGTAAATGACTCTGTGTTGGAAATTTTGTAACGAATTCAACGAGGTGTGCCATTCCAACATTCGACCACTATTTCCCAGGGTTTTGATTAAAATATCGAAAATAGAGGTTTTTGTTTTCGGATTTTGGAGTTGTCATAAGGGTGGGGGTCGTAATTTCATTTTCAAAAATTTGTTCAATTTGTTCAATTTTTTTCTGTAAATGACTCTGTGTTGGAAATTTTGTAACGAATTCAACGAGGTATGCCATTCCAACATTCGACCACTATTTCCCAGGGTTTTGATTAAAAACCAAAAAATCGAGGTGATTTTCTTCGGATTATGGCGTTGTCATAACGGTGGGGGTCGTCATTTTTTTCAAAAATTGTTCAAATGCTGTTTTTTTCTGAAAATGACACTTTGTTGGAAATTTTGTAACGAATTCAACGAGGTATGCCATTCCAACATTCGACCACTATTTCCCAGGGTTTTGATTAAAAACCGAAAATCGAGGTGATTTTCTTCGGATTTTGGCGTTGTCATAAGGGTGGGGGTCGTCATTTTTTTTCAAAAATTGTTCATATGCAATTTCTTTTCTGTAAATGACACTTTGTTGGAAATTTTGTAACAAATTCAACGAGGTATGCCATTCCAACATTCGACCACTATTTCCCAGGGTTTTGATTAAAATATCGAAAATTGAGGTTTTTGTTTTCGGATTTTGGAGTTGTCATAAGGGTGGGGGTCGTAATTTCATTTTCAAAAATTTGTTCAATTTGTTCAATTTTTTTCTGTAAATGACTCTGTGTTGGAAATTTTGTAACGAATTCAACGAGGTGTGCCATTCCAACATTCGACCACTATTTCCCAGGGTTTTGATTAAAAACCGAAAATCTTGGTAATTTTCTTCGGGTTTGGCGTTGTCATAAGGGTGGGGGTCGTCATTTTTTTTCAAAAATTGTTCATATGCAATTTCTTTTCTGTAAATGACACTTTGTTGGAAATTTTGTAACGAATTCAACGAGGTATGCCATTCCAACATTCGACCACTATTTCCCAGGGTTTTGATTAAAAACCGAAAATCAAGGTGATTTTCTTCGGATTTTGGCGTTGTTATAAGGGTGGGGGCCGTCATTTTTTTCAAAAATTGTTCAAATCCTTTTTTTTTCTGTAAATTACACTTTGTTGGAAATTTTGTAACGAATTCAACGAGGTATGTCATTCCAACATTCGACCACTATTTCCCAGGGTTTTGATTAAAATATCGAAGATCGAGGTGAATTTCTTCGGTCGTAATTTTATTTTCAAAAATTTGTTCAAATGCAGTTTTTTTTCTGTAAATTACACTTTGTTGTAAATTTTGTAAGGAATTCAACGAGGTGTGCCATTCCAACATTCGACCACTATTTCCCAGGGTTTTGATTAAAATACCGAATTTTTTTTTTTTTTTTTTTTTTTTTTTTTTTTTTATACTTTGTTCTTATTTATTGGATCTTCTCTATTACTTAAGAGACTAACAATAAGTTTTCAAATCTTAATCTATGTTACGTTAACTTATGTTATTGAAAAAGGGATGGGAAATCATTCCGCTGTAGACGGGAATGATAGCTTAGCCGGTTGAGTTGTCTGGCAAGCAGGTTTGGGTGATTTGATAATCTGGCTTCATATTTAATTTTTCTGGAAACAATTTCTTCTTTTACGGGATTTATATCCAGGTCTCTCTGGATGTTTGCATTGCGGATGTACCAGGGGGCTCCAGTTATTGTTCGTAGGGTCTTTGATTGTACTCTTTGAATAATTTCTATATTGCTGCTGCTTGCGTTTCCCAGAGCTCGGAACCGTAGGTCCAGATCGGCTTTAAGCACGAGTTATACAGTAGTACTTTATATTCGAGTGGAAGGGGGAGCGGTAGTTCATGAGCCAGTGAAGGCTGCTGGCCTTTAGTTTTAAATGGGTCTTCTTTGCTTCTATATGCTTTCTCCAGGTAAGCCTCCTGTCTAGGTGTATGCCGAGATAGGTGACTTCGTCTGCTTGTGGAACCGGCTTGTTGTTTAGCGTCAGTGGTGGGCATTTCGACAAGTTTAGTGTAAATGTAATGTGCTTACACTTTTGCTCATTGACTTTGATACGCCAGTCTGCGAGCCATTTTTCTACAGCTACCAGGTGTTCTTTTAAATGGGCTGTAGCTGTTTTTGGGCATTTCGAGCGGCTGACAATGGCAGTGTCGTCAGCAAAGGTTGAGATGAGGGTCTGGCGGCTTGTTGGAATGTCTGCCGTGTAAAGGATGTACAAGATTGGTCCAAGCACACTTCCTTGGGGTACTCCAGCTTCGATGTTACGGATGGTTGAAGTAAAGGTTTTACATCTCACGGTGAAAACTCTGTTTCTGAGGTATGACTCAAGCAACTTGTGAGTGTTTTCCGGTAGGAGGGTTTTGATTTTGTATACCAGACCGTCGATCCAGACGCGATCAAATGCCTGTGATACGTCCAGAAATAAGGCACTGCAATATTGCTTGTGTTCGAAAGCCGTGCGAATTTCAGATGTTAAGCGGTTTACCTGTTCGATAGTTCCATGCTTTTCCCTAAATCCGAATTGGTGCAGAGGGATCGTTCTGTTGTTTTGAAGATGTGTTACTAGATGAACAAGAAGCAGTTTTTCAAATAGCTTTGATAGACATGGGAGCAGACTGATGGGCCGGTACGAGGAAGGCTGGGATTTGTCTTTTCCTGGCTTCGGGATCATTGTAATGACAGACTTTTTCCATTGGTCAGGAAAGTAGCCCCATTTCAATATTGAGTTAAATATAAATGCGATGCATCTGACTGCGCATGCAGGTAATTCAATTATCATTTTTGGAGAAATAAAATCGTGACCAGGAGCCTTTTTTGGGTTTATGTGTTCTTTAATAGCCTTAAGTATTGTGCTGGTTTCAAGGGTAACTGGGGAGGACGGCGACGCTAGCGAGACGTTCGGTAGAGTGAATTGGTTGGATGGCGGGTGGGGCTTGAAGACGTTTTCCAAGTGATGGGCAAAGGTGTTAGCTCTTTCTTCGTCACTGCGCGCCCAGGCACCTGTTTGTGATCGAATTGGCCAATCGGGATCTATTGGTGGCTGCATGTTTGGGTGCGCTCTCCATAGTGGGAATTTATTACCCGTCGGGGATAGTTTCGCAATGTAGGCCCGTTGGGCCTGGTTCTTTTCGGTAGAGAGGGCCTTCGACAATTTTCGAGATGCTTCATTAAGTCTTTTCTTAGTAGCTGGGGACCGATGAGTCTGCCAGTCTCTGCGAAGTCTACGTTTTTCAAGTAGGAGAGACTCGATCTGGATACTTGAGCGTCCAGTTCTTAGCGGGTTTGTGGATGAGGGTTCTGGCGTAGAATGTTTGGCGGCAGAGGACATTACTTCCGTGAGGTGTTTAAGCGACTTGTCAATGTCAGATTCAGAGGAAATTTCAGGATCAAGTTCGATGTGTGCACTTACATATTTTTTGTACTTCAGCCAGTTTGTTTTGTTTGATGTTAGATGTTGGTGGCGTTCCAGAAGCTGCGGCTGTTCAGATAGACAGAGGAGAACTGGCGAATGGTCCGATGTAAGCTCTTCTAGGGTTTTTATGTTTATCAGCCTGTGCGAGACTCTTCTAATAACAGCGAAATCGATAATGTCAGGTTGTTTATTTGGATCTGTGGGCCAGTATGTAGGCCTAGCTGGTGAGACAAAGTCAAGCGCATTACCAGGAGTGATAATAGCGTTGTATAATTGGCGGCCTTTGGGGTTGATAAGACGAGATCCCCAGTGGGGATGCTTTGCGTTATAATCACCGGCAGCTATAAAGCAGCGTCCTAGTGAGTTGTAGAAATTCATAAACTTATTTTCTGCAATACTGAAGCGTGGGGGGCAATATATGGCGGATAGGGTAAGTGGGCCCCCAATTAGGTTTATACGTAGGGATGTGGCCTGCAGGTAGTTAGTAGCGAATGTCTCCAAGGGATGATGTTTTATGCGTTGTTTTATGAGTATACCGGTACCTCCGTGTGCTTTACCGTCCGGGTGGTTGGTCGCGTGGAATATATATCCGATGATATGGAAGTAGTTTTTATTAGTTAGATGGGTTTCAGAAAGTAGCATGATATCGATATTGTGGCTGTTTAGGAACTGTAGGAGTTCGTTTTTGTGACGGGAAACGCCGTTTGCGTTCCAGAAGCATATTCTTAAGGAGTCCATTTATACAGACTTTTGTTTGATCAGCAGTTCCATTAGAAGGCTCTGGTTTCGCAGTAGTTCTTGAAGGGAACTTTGAATCGTCATCATGACGTTTGCAAGAGTAGCTAGTGTAGATTCTAGACCGCTAAGTGTTTGTGGGGGAAGAGTTTGGTTTTGCTGCGTAGAAGGTTGAGTTGTTGTTTGGCCATTTTGGCTTAAGAGCGGAAAATCATTTAGGTTTGATATGGGTGGCTGTGGACGCAATGCTGCAGGTTGAGCGGTAGATGTTTGTGAGATTCCAGGGTAGCAGAGTGCGTTGGCAATGGAGACACCAGGAGTGGTTGTTGATGGGGTGAAGATGTTTGGTTGGGCAGAGTGTTGAGCCGCGAGTGGATTACTGCGTCTCTGGTTTAGGCGGCTCTTGAGTTCTTTGTAGACGGGACAGCCCCGGTAGTTGGCAGTATGATTTCCCCACAATTACTGCATTTCCTCAGAGTAGGGTCTTCTTTGTTTCCCAGGCATGCTTCAATGCAATGCAAATCTCCACAGGCGACACAAACTGGACGCAGGGTGCAGTAGGTTCTTGTATGCCCGAACTCCTGGCAGTTTGTACACTGTACGGGGCCGTTCCGCTTATGCGGTTCCTCTACGGTGATTCTTCGGTGAAGGAGATATTGCAGATTGTAAATAGGATGCACTGCATTTTTCTTTAGAGGTTTCGTCTCTGGGGCCAGCTCAATCTTAAACAGTGGTTGGGGAATTTTATCCCTGTTCACTATGTTTACGATGTGCTTAACGTCGAAGCCATTTTCCGTGAGGCCTTCAGCTATTTCTGCTACCGCAACAGTCGATTCTATACCTTTAAGTACAACTTGTAGGCCTTTCTTACTTTTTAGTTGGTAAGTGTAGTAATTTATAAGCTCATTGTCGAGATATCTTGTTACAGAACGGAAGTTGTCTTCGTTGTTAACCTGGAGTTTTGTTTCTAATATGTTTCCTCTTTTTAGGGTATTGATATAGAAGTGGTTAGGCCCGATTACTTGTTTAAGCTTATTAATCAGATCGACACTGTTGTGTTTCCTAATATATATTGGCGGTGGCTTTACAGCTTTCATGACTTGAGGCGCCTGACCCTTGTCTTCTTCGGTCTCGCCAAATATGGCAAATCTGTTTTCGGATGTTCGTGTGTTGCCTAAAGTTTTTGGTACTTTTGGCCAATTTACGTTTTTTTGTGGACTAAGCTTTCTTTTTATTTGTACATACCGATCGATCCCCGTCTGTACGAGAGTATTATTCGTAAGAGGGTCAGTAGAGCAAAGTTTTGCTTGTGGTGTTGAGATAGGCCACTGGGTAGCCGCAGACGTTAAAGTTGTTGTTGTCGTTGACGTTGCTGTAGTAAGAGAGGGTACAGTGCTGGTGGGCGCACAAGCCGAAGTAGTCGGTGCATCGATGAGAGAGAGAGGTGACGGGCATTGTGAACTCCACGACTGAGTAACGGCAGCGCTGCTTGAGCATAAAATCGCTGGTGACAGTGAGCGGGCTCTTTCGGTAGCGGTCAGTGACGTTAATTTTGTTGTTGCCTCCGATGAGTCAATTGAAATGTAAGCATTGTTCCGTGCAGAAGACAGCCGTCGTTCGTCTAGTTGTATTTGTTGCCGATCGCGACTTGGCTTCGTGGCTTTACCGGTTGCACTTGTTAATATTTTATTTGCGTTCGACATTTTTAATTGATTTGATTAGCTAGATCGGTTTTAAATTTAGTTTTAATCACAAGGAGATGTTGACCTTGGGATATGGCATTGCTGCCAGCGTCTTTTCGCTATTTTTCTTAGTTTTGGTGGTCACTTTGTAGATTTTTGGAAGTCTTTCAGCAGGGCGAGCAAAAAGACACGTCTACGCGGTTCGATGGTTCTGTACCGAAAATTGAGGTGATTTTCTTCGGATTTTGGCGTTGTCATAAGGGTGGGGGTCGTCATTTTTTTCACAAATTGTTCAAATGCAGTTTTTTTCTGTAAATGACACTTTGTTGGAAATTTTGTAACGAAGTCAACGAGGTATGCCATTACAACATTCGACCACTATTTCCCGGAGTTTTGATTAAAATATCGAAAATCGAGGTTTTTGTTTTCGGATTTTGGAGTTGTCATAAGGGTGGGGGTCGTAATTTTATTTTCAAAAATTTGTTCAATTTGTGCCATTTTTTCTGTAAATGACTCTGTGTTGGAAATTTTGTAACGAATTCAACGAGGTGTGCCATTCCAACATTCGACCACTATTTCCCAGGGTTTTGATTAAAAACCGAAAATCTAGGTAATTTTCTTCGGATTTTGGCGTTGTCATAAGGGTGGGGGTCGTCATTTTTTTCAAAAATTGTTCAAATGCAATTTTTTTCTGTAAATGACACTTTGTTGGAAATTTTGTAACGAATTCAACGAGGTATGCCATTCCAACATTCGACCACTATTTCCCAGGGTTTTGATTAAAAAACTAAAAATCGAGGTGATTTTCTTCGGATTTTGGCGTTGTCATAAGGGGGGGGTCGTCATTTTTTTAAAAAAAATTGTTCAAATGCTGGTTTTTTTTCTGAAAATGACACTTTGTTGGAAATTTTGTAACGAATTCAACGAGGTATGCCATTCCAACATTCGACCACTACTTCCCAGGGTTTTGATTAAAAACCGAAAATCGAGGTGATTTTCTTCGGATTTTGGCGTTGTTATAAGGGTGGGGGCCGTCATTTTTTTCAAAAATTGTTCAAATCCTTTTTTTTCTGTAAATGACACTTTGTTGGAAATTTAGTAACGAATTCAACGAGGTATGTCATTCCAACATTCGACCACTATTTCCCAGGGTTTTGATTAAAATATCGAAGATCGAGGTGAATTTCTTCGGTCGTAATTTTATTTTCAAAAATTTGTTCAAATGCAGTTTTTTTTCTGTAAATTACACTTTGTTGGAAATTTTGTAAGGAATTCAACGAGGTGTGCCATTCCAACATTCGACCACTATTTCCCAGGGTTTTGATTAAAAACCGAAAATCTAGGTAATTTTCTTCGGATTTTGGCGTTGTTATAAGGGTGGGGGCCGTCATTTTTTTCAAAAAATTGTTCAAATCCTTTTTTTTCTGTAAATTACACTTTGTTGGAAATTTTGTAACGAATTCAACGAGGTATGCCATTCCAACATTCGACCACTATTTCCCAGGGTTTTGATTAAAATATCGAAGATCGAGGTGAATTTCTTCGGTCGTAATTTTATTTTCAAAAATTTGTTCAAATGCAGTTTTTTTTCTGTAAATTACACTTTGTTGTAAATTTTGTAAGGAATTCAACGAGGTGTGCCATTCCAACATTCGACCACTATTTCCCAGGGTTTTGATTAAAATACCGAATTTTTTTTTTTTTTTTGTTTTTTTTTTATACTTTGTTCTTATTTATTGGATCTTCTCTTTTACTTAAGAGACTAACAATAAGTTTTCAAATCTTAATCTATGTTACGTTAACTTATGTTATTGAAAAAGGGATGGGAAATCATTCCGCTGTAGACGGGAATGATAGCTTAGCCGGTTGAGTTGTCTGGCAAGCAGGTTTGGGTGATTTGATAATCTGGCTTCATATTTAATTTTTCTGGAAACAATTTCTTCTTTTACGGGATTTATATCCAGGTCTCTCTGGATGTTTGCATTGCGGATGTACCAGGGGGCTCCAGTTATTGTTCGTAGGGTCTTTGATTGTACTCTTTGAATAATTTCTATATTGCTGCTGCTTGCGTTTCCCCAGAGCTCGGAACCGTAGGTCCAGATCGGCTTTAAGCACGAGTTATACAGTAGTACTTTATATTCGAGTGGAAGGGGGGAGCGGTAGTTCATGAGCCAGTGAAGGCTGCTGGCCTTTAGTTTTAAATGGGTCTTCTTTGCTTCTATATGCTTTCTCCAGGTAAGCCTCCTGTCTAGGTGTATGCCGAGATAGGTGACTTCGTCTGCTTGTGGAACCGGCTTGTTGTTTAGCGTCAGTGGTGGGCATTTCGACAAGTTTAGTGTAAATGTAATGTGCTTACACTTTTGCTCATTGACTTTGATACGCCAGTCTGCGAGCCATTTTTCTACAGCTACCAGGTGTTCTTTTAAATGGGCTGTAGCTGTTTTTGGGCATTTCGAGCGGCTGACAATGGCAGTGTCGTCAGCAAAGGTTGAGATGAGGGTCTGGCGGCTTGTTGGAATGTCTGCCGTGTAAAGGATGTACAAGATTGGTCCAAGCACACTTCTTGGGGTACTCCAGCTTCGATGTTACGGATGGTTGAAGTAAAGGTTTTACATCTCACGCTGAAAACTCTGTTTCTGAGGTATGACTCAAGCAACTTGTGAGTGTTTTCCGGTAGGAGGGTTTTGATTTTGTATACCAGACCGTCGATCCAGACGCGATCAAATGCCAGAAATAAGGCACTGCAATATTGCTTGTGTTCGAAAGCCGTGCGAATTTCAGATGTTAAGCGGTTTACCTGTTCGATAGTTCCATGCTTTTCCCTAAATCCGAATTGGTGCAGAGGGATCGTTCTGTTGTTTTGAAGATGTGTTACTAGATGAACAAGAAGCAGTTTTTCAAATAGCTTTGATATACATGGGAGCAGACTGATGGGCCGGTACGGGGAAGGCTGGGATTTGTCTTTTCCTGGCTTCGGGATCATTGTAATGACAGACTTTTTCAATTGGTCAGGAAAGTAGCCCCATTTCAATATTGAGTTAAATATAAATGCGATGCATCTGACTGCGCATGCAGGTAATTCAATTATCATTTTTGGAGAAATAAAATCGTGACCAGGAGCCTTTTTTGGGTTTATGTGTTCTTTAATAGCCTTAAGTATTGTGCTGGTTTCAAGGGTAACTGGGGAGGACGGCGACGCTAGCGAGACGTTCGGTAGAGTGAATTGGTTGGATGGCGGGTGGGGCTTGAAGACGTTTTCCAAGTGATGGGCAAAGGTGTTAGCTCTTTCTTCGTCACTGCGCGCCCAGGCACCTGTTTGTGATCGAATTGGCCAATCGGGATCTATTGGTGGCTGCATGTTTGGGTGCGCTCTCCATAGTGGGAATTTATTACCCGTCGGGGATAGTTTCGCAATGTAGGCCCGTTGGGCCTGGTTCTTTTCGGTAGAGAGGGCCTTCGACAATTTTCGAGATGCTTCATTAAGTCTTTTCTTAGTAGCTGGGGACCGATGAGTCTGCCAGTCTCTGCGAAGTCTACGTTTTTCAAGTAGGAGAGACTCGATCTGGATACTTGAGCGTCCAGTTCTTAGCGGGTTTGTGGATGAGGGTTCTGGCGTAGAATGTTTGGCGGCAGAGGACATTACTTCCGTGAGGTGTTTAAGCGACTTGTCAATGTCAGATTCAGAGGAAATTTCAGGATCAAGTTCGATGTGTGCACTTACATATTTTTTGTACTTCAGCCAGTTTGTTTTGTTTGATGTTAGATGTTGGTGGCGTTCCAGAAGCTGCGGCTGTTCAGATAGACAGAGGAGAACTGGCGAATGGTCCGATGTAAGCTCTTCTAGGGTTTTTATGTTTATCAGCCTGTGCGAGACTCTTCTAATAACAGCGAAATCGATAATGTCAGGTTGTTTATTTGGATCTGTGGGCCAGTATGTAGGCCTAGCTGGTGAGACAAAGTCAAGCGCATTACCAGGAGTGATAATAGCGTTGTATAATTGGCGGCCTTTGGGGTTGATAAGACGAGATCCCCAGTGGGGATGCTTTGCGTTATAATCACCGGCAGCTATAAAGCAGCGTCCTAGTGAGTTGTAGAAATTCATAAACTTATTTTCTGCAATACTGAAGCGTGGGGGGCAATATATGGCGGATAGGGTAAGTGGGCCCCCAATTAGGTTTATACGTAGGGATGTGGCCTGCAGGTAGTTAGTAGCGAATGTCTCCAAGGGATGATGTTTTATGCGTTGTTTTATGAGTATACCGGTACCTCCGTGTGCTTTACCGTCCGGGTGGTTGGTCGCGTGGAATATATATCCGATGATATGGAAGTAGTTTTTATTAGTTAGATGGGTTTCAGAAAGTAGCATGATATCGATATTGTGGCTGTTTAGGAACTGTAGGAGTTCGTTTTTGTGACGGGAAACGCCGTTTGCGTTCCAGAAGCATATTCTTAAGGAGTCCATTTATACAGACTTTTGTTTGATCAGCAGTTCCATTAGAAGGCTCTGGTTTCGCAGTAGTTCTTGAAGGGAACTTTGAATCGTCATCATGACGTTTGCAAGAGTAGCTAGTGTAGATTCTAGACCGCTAAGTGTTTGTGGGGGAAGAGTTTGGTTTTGCTGCGTAGAAGGTTGAGTTGTTGTTTGGCCATTTTGGCTTAAGAGCGGAAAATCATTTAGGTTTGATATGGGTGGCTGTGGACGCAATGCTGCAGGTTGAGCGGTAGATGTTTGTGAGATTCCAGGGTAGCGGAGTGCGTTGGCAATGGAGAGACCAGGAGTGGTTGTTGATTGGGTGAAGATGTTTGGTTGGGCAGAGTGTTGAGCCGCGAGTGGATTACTGCGTCTCTGGTTTAGGCGGCTCTTGAGTTCTTTGTAGACGGGACAGCCCCGGTAGTTGGCAGTATGATTTCCCCACAATTACTGCATTTCCTCAGAGTAGGGTCTTCTTTGTTTCCCAGGCATGCTTCAATGCAATGCAAATCTCCACAGGCGACACAAACTGGACGCAGGGTGCAGTAGGTTCTTGTATGCCCGAACTCCTGGCAGTTTGTACACTGTACGGGGCCGTTCCGCTTATGCGGTTCCTCTACGGTGATTCTTCGGTGAAGGAGATATTGCAGATTGTAAATAGGATGCACTGCATTTTTCTTTAGAGGTTTCGTCTCTGGGGCCAGCTCAATCTTAAACACTGGTTGGGGAATTTTATCCCTGTTCACTATGTTTACGATGTGCTTAACGTCGAAGCCATTTTCCGCGAGGCCTTCAGCTATTTCTGCTACCGCAACAGTCGATTCTATACCTTTAAGTACAACTTGTAGGCCTTTCTTACTTTTTAGTTGGTAAGTGTAGTAATTTATAAGCTCATTGTCGAGATATCTTGTTACAGAACGGAAGTTGTCTTCGTTGTTAACCTGGAGTTTTGTTTCTAATATGTTTCCTCTTTTTAGGGTATTGATATAGAAGTGGTTAGGCCCGATTACTTGTTTAAGCTTATTAATCAGATCGACACTGTTGTGTTTCTTAATATATATTGGCGGTGGCTTTACAGCTTTCATGACTTGAGGCGCCTGACCCTTGTCTTCTTCGGTCTCGCCAAATATGGCAAATCTGTTTTCGGATGTTCGTGTGTTGCCTAAAGTTTTTGGTACTTTTGGCCAATTTACGTTTTTTTGTGGACTAAGCTTTCTTTTTATTTGTACATACCGATCGATCCCCGTCTGTACGAGAGTATTATTCGTAAGAGGGTCAGTAGAGCAAAGTTTTGCTTGTGGTGTTGAGATAGGCCACTGGGTAGCCGCAGACGTTAAAGTTGTTGTTGTCGTTGACGTTGCTGTAGTAAGAGAGGGTACAGTGCTGGTGGGCGCACAAGCCGAAGTAGTCGGTGCATCGATGAGAGAGAGAGGTGACGGGCATTGTGAACTCCACGACTGAGTAACGGCAGCGCTGCTTGAGCATAAAATCGCTGGTGACAGTGAGCGGGCTCTTTCGGTAGCGGTCAGTGACGTTAATTTTGTTGTTGCCTCCGATGAGTCAATTGAAATGTAAGCATTGTTCCGTGCAGAAGACAGCCGTCGTTCGTCTAGTTGTATTTGTTGCCGATCGCGACTTGGCTTCGTGGCTTTACCGGTTGCACTTGTTAATATTTTATTTGCGTTCGACATTTTTAATTGATTTGATTAGCTAGATCGGTTTTAAATTTAGTTTTAATCACAAGGAGATGTTGACCTTGGGATATGGTATTGCTGCCAGCGTCTTTTCGCTATTTTTCTTAGTTTTGGTGGTCACTTTGTAGATTTTTGGAAGTCTTTCAGCAGGGCGAGCAAAAAGACACGTCTACGCGGTTCGATGGTTCTGTACCGAAAATTGAGGTGATTTTCTTCGGATTTTGGCGTTGTCATAAGGGTGGGGGTCGTCATTTTTTTCAAAAATTGTTCATATACAATTTCTTTTCTGTAAATGACACTTTGTTGGAAATTTTGTAACGGATTCAACGAGGTGTGCCATTCCAACATTCGACCACTATTTCCCAGGGTTTTGATTAAAATATCGAAAATCGAGGTGATTTTCTTCGGATTTTGGCGTTGTCATAAGGGTGGGGGCCGTCATTTTTTTTTCAAAAATTTTTTCAAATGCAATTTCTTTTCTGTAAATTACACTTTGTTGAAAATTTTGTAAGGAATTCAACGAGGTGTGCCATTCCAACATTCGACCACTATTTCCCAGGGTTTTGATTAAAAACCGAAAATCTAGGTAATTTTCTTCGGGTTTGGCGTTGTCATAAGGGTGGGGGTCGTCATTTTTTTCAAAAATTGTTCATATGCAATATCTTTTCTGTAAATGACACTTTGTTGGAAATTTTGTAACGAATTCAACGAGGTGTGTCATTCCAACATTCGACCACTATTTCCCAGGGTTTTGATTAAAATATCGAAAATCGAGGTGATTTTCTTCGGATTTTGGCGTTGTCATAAGGGTGGGGGTCGTCATTTTTTTTCACAAATTGTTCAAATGCAGTTTTTTTCTGTAAATGACACTTTGTTGGAAATTTTGTAACGAAGTCAACGAGGTATGCCATTACAACATTCGACCACTATTTCCCAGGGTTTTGATTAAAATATCGAAAATCGAGGTTTTTGTTTTCGGATTTTGGAGTTGTCATAAGGGTGGGGGTCGTAATTTTATTTTCAAAAATTTGTTCAATTTGTGCCATTTTTTTCTGTAAATGACTCTGTGTTGGAAATTTTGTAACGAATTCAACGAGGTGTGCCATTCCAACATTCGACCACTATTTCCCAGGGTTTTGATTAAAAACCGAAAATCTAGGTAATTTTCTTCGGATTTTGGCGTTGTCATAAGGGTGGGGGTCGTCATTTTTATACCCGTTACTCGTAGAGTAAAAGGGTATATTGTATTCGTGCAAAAGTATGTAACAGCTAGAAGGAAGCGTTTCCGACCCTATAAAGTATATATATTCTTGATCAGGATCACTAGCCGAGTCGATCTAGCCATGTCCGTCTGTCCGTCTGTCTGTCCGTCTGTCCGTCTGTCCGTCTGTCCGTCTGTCCGTCTGTCTGTCCTATGAACGCTGAGATCTCGGAAACTATAAAAGCTAGAAGATTGGAATTTTGCATGTAGATTTTAGAAGTTCCTACGCAGCGCAAGTTTGTTTCAAAATGGTGCACCCCCTTTAACGCCCACAATACATATACGATTTTAAAAATTTAAATATTTCGGAAAAATAAAAATGCAGTTTTATTGTGTTTATCAATACCTATCCAAATGTAAACATTTTTTAAATCGGACCATTCGTTAAAAATTATACGTGATCAAAGTTTCTATCTCCATCTCCCCACTCCCTTTACCTGAGTAACGATTAAACCGATAATCGGGCACCCGACTATAGCGTTCTCTCTTGTTTTTTTTCAAAAATTGTTCAAATGCAATTTTTTTCTGTAAATGACACTTTGTTGGAAATTTTGTAACGAATTCAACGAGGTATGCCATTCCAACATTCGACCACTATTTCCCAGGGTTTTGATTAAAAAACTAAAAAATCGAGGTGATTTTCTTCGGATTTTGGCGTTGTCATAAGGGTGGGGGTCGTCATTTTTTTCAAAAATTGTTCAAATGCTGGTTTTTTTTCTGAAAATGACACTTTGTTGGAAATTTTGTAACGAATTCAACGAGGTATGCCATTCCAACATTCGACCACTACTTCCCAGGGTTTTGATTAAAAACCGAAAATCGAGGTGATTTTCTTCGGATTTTGGCGTTGTTATAAGGGTGGGGGCCGTCATTTTTTTTCAAAAATTGTTCAAATCCTTTTTTTTCTGTAAATGACACTTTGTTGGAAATTTAGTAACGAATTCAACGAGGTATGTCATTCCAACATTCGACCACTATTTCCCAGGGTTTTGATTAAAATATCGAAAATCGAGGTGAATTTCTTCGGTCGTAATTTTATTTTCAAAAATTTGTTCAAATGCAGTTTTTTTTCTGTAAATTACACTTTGTTGGAAATTTTGTAAGGAATTCAACGAGGTGTGCCATTCCAACATTCGACCACTATTTCCCAGGGTTTTGATTAATATACCGAAAATCGAGGTGATTTTCTTCGGATTTTGGCGTTGTCATAAGGGTGGGGGTCGTCATTTTTTTTCAAAAATTGTTCATATACAATTTCTTTTCTGTAAATGACACTTTGTTGGAAATTTTGTAACGGATTCAACGAGGTGTGCCATTCCAACATTCGACCACTATTTCCCAGGGTTTTGATAAAAAAACTAAAAAATCGAGGTGATTTTCTTCGGATTTTGGCGTTGTCATAAGGTGGGGGGCGTCATTTTTTTCAAAAATTGTTCAAATCCAGTTTTTTTTCTGTAAATGACACTTTGTTGGAAATTTTGTAACGAATTCAACGAGGTATGCCATTCCAACATTCGACCACTATTTCCCAGGGTTTTGATTAAAATATCGAAAATCGAGGTGAATTTCTTCGGTCGTAATTTTATTTTCAAAAATTTGTTCAAATGCAGTTTTTTTTCTGTAAATTACACTTTGTTGGAAATTTTGTAACGAATTCAACGACGTGTGCCATTCCAACATTCGACCACTATTTCCCAGGGTTTTGATTAAAATACCGAAAATCGAGGTGATTTTCTTCGGATTAATTACAGAAAAAAAAAGCATTTGAACAATTTGTGAAAAAAGGCCCACCCTTATGACAACGCCAAAATCGAAGAAAATCACCTCGATTTTCGATATTTTAATCAAAACCCTGGGAAATAGTGGTATGATTGGAAACCTCGTTGAATTCGTTACAAAATTTCCCAGAAAATGTCATTTACAGAAAAAGAACTGCATTTGAACAATTTGTGTAAGAAATGACGACCCCCACGCTTATGACAACGCCAAAATCCGAAGAAAATTTTGTAACGAATTCAACGAGATGTGCCATTCCAACATTCGACAACTATTTCCCAGGATTTTGATTAAAAACCGAAAATCGAGGTAATTTTCTTCGGATTTTGGCGTTGTCATGAGGGTGGGGTCGTCATTTTTTTTCAAAAATTTGTTCAAATGCAATTTTTTCTGTAAATGACACTTTGTTGGAAATTTTGTAACGAATTCAACGAGGTATGCCATTCCAACATTCCAAAATTTGTTCAAATTATATTTTTTTTCTGTAAATTACACTTTGTTGGAAATTTTATAACGAATTCAACGAGGTATGCCATTTCAACATCCGACCACTATTTCCCAGGGTTTTGATTAAAAACCGAAAATTCAGGTGATTTTCTTCGGATTTTGGCGTTGTCATAAGGGTGGGGTCGTCATTTTTTTCAAAAATTGTTCAAATGCAGTTTTTTTCTGTAAATAACATTTTGTTGGAAATTTTGTAACGAATTCAACGAGGTATGCCATTCCAACATTCGACCACTATTTCCCAGGGTTTTGATTAAAAACCGAAAATCGAGGTGATTTTCTTCGGATTTTGGGGTTGTCATAAGGGTGGGGGCCGTCATTTTTTTTCAAAAATTTTTTCAAATGCAATTTCTTTTCTGTAAATGACACTTTGTTGGAAAATTTGTAACGAATTTAACGAGGTATGCCATTCCAACATTCGACCACTATTTCCCAGGGTTTTGATTAAAAAACTAAAAAATCGAGGTGATTTTCTTCGGATTTTGGCGTTGTCATAAGGGTGGGGGTCGTCATTTTTTTCAAAAATTGTTCAAATGCTGGTTTTTTTCTGAAAATGACACTTTGTTGGAAATTTTGTAACGAATTCAACGAGGTATGCCATTTCAACATTCGACCACTATTTCCCAGGGTTTTGATTAAAAACCGAAAATCGAGGTGATTTTGTTCGGATTTTGGCGTTGTTATAAGGGTGGGGGCCGTCATTTTTTCAAAAATTGTTCAAATCCAGTTTTTTTTCTGTAAATGACACTTTGTTGGAAATTTTGTAACGAATTCAACGAGGTATGTCATTCCAACATTCGACCACTATTTCCCAGGGTTTTGATTAAAATATCGAAAATCGAGGTGAATTTCTTCGGTCGTAATTTTATTTTCAAAAATTTGTTCAAATGCAGTTTTTTTTCTGTAAATTACACTTTGTTGGAAATTTTGTAACGAATTCAACGAGGTGTGCCATTCCAACATTCGACCACTATTTCCCAGGGTTTTGATTAAAATACCGAAAATCGAGGTGATTTTCTTCGGATTTTGGCGTTGTCATAAGGCTGGGGGTCGTCATTTTTTTCAAAAATTGTTCATATACAATTTCTTTTCTGTAAATGACACTTTGTTGGAAATTTTGTAACGGATTCAACGAGGTGTGCCATTCCAACATTCGACCACTATTTCCCAGGGTTTTGATTAAAATATCGAAAATCGAGGTGATTTTCTTCGGATTTTGGCGTTGTCATGAGGGTGGGGGTCGTCATTTTTTTTTCAAAAATTTGTTCAAATGCAGTTCTTTTTCTGTAAATGACACTTTCTTGGAAATTTTGTAACGAATTCAACGAGGTGTGCCATTCCAACATTCGACAACTCTTTCCCAGGGTTTTGATTAAAAACCGAAAATCGAGGTAATTTTCTTCGGATTTTGGCGTTGTCATGAGGGTGGGGGTCGTCATTTTTTTTTCAAAAAATTGTTCAAATGCAATTTTTTCTGTAAATGACACTTTGTTGGAAATTTTGTAACGAATTCAACGAGGTGTGCCATTCCAACATTCGATCACTATTTCCCAGGGTTTTGATTAAAATATCGAAAATCGAGGTGATTTTCTTCGGATTTTGGCGTTGTCATAAGCGTGGGGGTCGTCATTTTTTTCACAAATTGTTCAAAGGCAGTTCTTTTTCTGTAAATGACACTTTCTGGGAAATTTTGTAACGAATTCAACGAGGTGTGCCATTCCAACATTCGACCACTATTTCCCAGGGTTTTGATTAATATACCGAAAATCGAGGTGATTTTCTTCGGATTTTGGCGTTGTCATAAGGGTGGGGGTCGTCATTTTTTTTCAAAAATTGTTCATATACAATTTCTTTTCTGTAAATGACACTTTGTTGGAAATTTTGTAACGGATTCAACGAGGTGTGCCATTCCAACATTCGACCACTATTTCCCAGGGTTTTGATTAAAATATCGAAAATCGAGGTGATTTTCTTCGGATTCTGGCGTTGTCATAAGGGTGGGGGCCGTCATTTTTTTCAAAAATTGTTCAAATCCAGTTTTTTTTCTGTAAATGACACTTTGTTGGAAATTTTGTAACGAATTCAACGAGGTATGCCATTCCAACATTCGACCACTATTTCCCAGGGTTTTGATTAAAATATCGAAACTCGAGGTGAATTTCTTCGGTCGTAATTTTATTTTCAAAAATTTGTTCAAATGCAGTTTTTTTTCTGTAAATTACACTTTGTTGGAAATTTTGTAAAGAATTCAACGAGGTGTGCCATTCCAACATTCGACCACTATTTCCCAGGGTTTTGATTAAAATACCGAAAATCGAGGTGATTTTCTTCGGATTAATTACAGAAAAAAAACAGCATTTGAACAATTTGTGAAAAAAATGACGACCCCCACCCTTATGACAACGCCAAAATCCGAAGAAAATCACCTCGATTTTCGATATTTTAATCAAAACCCTGGGAAATAGTGGTCGAATGTTGGAATGGCACGACTCGTTGAATTCGTTACAAAATTTCCCAGAAAGTGTCATTTACAGAAAAAGAACTGCATTTGAACAATTTGTGTAAGAAATGACTACCCCCACGCTTATGACAATGCCAAAATCCGAAGAAAATTTTGTAACGAATTCAACGAGATGTGCCATTCCAACTTTCGACAACTATTTCCCAGGATTTTGATTAAAAACCGAAAATCGAGGTAATTTTCTTCGGATTTTGGCGTTGTCATGAGGGTGGGGGTCGTCATTTTTTTTTTCAAAAATTTGTTCAAATGCAATTTTTTCTGTAAATGACACTTTGTTGGAAATTTTGTAACGAATTCAACGAGGTATGCCATTCCAACATTCCAAAATTTGTTCAAATTATATTTTTTTTCTGTAAATTACACTTTGTTGGAAATTTTATAACGAATTCAACGAGGTATGCCATTTCAACATCCGACCACTATTTCCCAGGGTTTTGATTAAAAACCGAAAATTCAGGTGATTTTCTTCGGATTTTGGCGTTGTCATAAGGGTGGGGGCCGTCATTTTTTTTTCAAAAATTTTTTCAAATGCAATTTCTTTTCTGTAAATGACACTTTGTTGGAAAATTTGTAACGAATTTAACGAGGTATGCCATTCCAACATTCGACCACTATTTCCCAGTAGTTTTGATTAAAAAACTAAAAAATCGAGGTGATTTTCTTCGGATTTTGGCGTTGTCATAAGGGTGGGGGTCGTCATTTTTTTCAAAAATTGTTCAAATGCTGGTTTTTTTCTGAAAATGACACTTTGTTGGAAATTTTGTAACGAATTCAACGAGGTATGCCATTTCAACATTCGACCACTATTTCCCAGGGTTTTGATTAAAAACCGAAAATCGAGGTGATTTTGTTCGGATTTTGGCGTTGTTATAAGAGTGGGGGCCGTCATTTTTTCAAAAATTGTTCAAATCCAGTTTTTTTCTGTAAATGACACTTTGTTGGAAATTTTGTAACGAATTCAACGAGGTATGCCATTCCAACATTTGACCACTATTTCCCAGGGTTTTGATTAAAATATCGAAACTCGAGGTGAATTTCTTCGGTCGTAATTTTATTTTCAAAAATTTGTTCAAATGCAGTTTTTTTTCTGTAAATTACACTTTGTTGGAAATTTTGTAACGAATTCAACGAGGTGTGCCATTCAAACATTCGACCACTATTTCCCAGGGTTTTGATTAAAATACCGAAAATCGAGGTGATTTTCTTCGGATTTTGGCGTTGTCATAAGGCTGGGGGTCGTCATTTTTTTTTTAAAAATTGTTCATATACAATTTCTTTTCTGTAAATGACACTTTGTTGGAAATTTTGTAACGAATTCAACGAGGTGTGCCATTCCAACATTCGATCACTATTTCCCAGGGTTTTGATTAAAATATCGAAAATCGAGGTGATTTTCTTCGGATTTTGGCGTTGTCATAAGCGTGGGGGTCGTCATTTTTTTCACAAATTGTTCAAATGCAGTTCTTTTTCTGTAAATGATACTTTCTGGGAAATTTTGTAACGAATTCAACGAGGTGTGCCATTCCAACATTCGATCACTATTTCCCAGGGTTTTGATTAAAATATCGAAAATCGAGGTGATTTTCTTCGGATTTTGGCGTTGTCATAAGCGTGGGGGTCGTCATTTTTTTCACAAATTGTTCAAATGCAGTTCTTTTTCTGTAAATGATACTTTCTGGGAAATTTTGTAACGAATTCAACGAGGTGTGCCATTCCAACATTCGACCACTATTTCCCAGGGTTTTGATTAAAATATCGAAAATCGAGGTGATTTTCTTCGGATTTTGGCGTTGTCATAAGGGTGGGGGTCGTCATTTTTTTCACAAATTGTTCAAATGCAGTTTTTTTTCTGTAAATGACACTTTGTTGGAAATTTTGTAACGAATTCAACGAGGTGTGCCATTCCAACATTCGATCACTATTTCCCAGGGTTTTGATTAAAATATCGAAAATCGAGGTGATTTTCTTCGGATTTTGGCGTTGTCATAAGCGTGGGGGTCGTCATTTTTTTCACAAATTGTTCAAATGCAGTTCTTTTTCTGTAAATGATACTTTCTGGGAAATTTTGTAACGAATTCAACGAGGTGTGCCATTCCAACTTTCGACAACTATTTCCCAGGATTTTGATTAAAAACCGAAAATCGAGGTAATTTTCTTCGGATTTTGGCGTTGTCATGAGGGTGGGGGTCGTCATTTTTTTTTTCAAAAATTTGTTCAAATGCAATTTTTTCTGTAAATGACACTTTGTTGGAAACGAGGTATGCCATTCCAACATTCCAAAATTTGTTCAAATTATATTTTTTTTCTGTAAATTACACTTTGTTGGAAATTTTATAACGAATTCAACGAGGTATGCCATTTCAACATCCGACCACTATTTCCCAGGGTTTTGATTAAAAACCGAAAATTCAGGTGATTTTCTTCGGATTTTGGCGTTGTCATAAGGGTGGGGGCCGTCATTTTTTTTCAAAAATTTTTTTCAAATGCAATTTCTTTTCTGTAAATGACACTTTGTTGGAAAATTTGTAACGAATTTAACGAGGTATGCCATTCCAACATTCGACCACTATTTCCCAGGGTTTTGATTAAAAAACTAAAAAATCGAGGTGATTTTCTTCGGATTTTGGCGTTGTCATAAGGGTGGGGGTCGTCATTTTTTTCAAAAATTGTTCAAATGCTGGTTTTTTTCTGAAAATGACACTTTGTTGGAAATTTTGTAACGAATTCAACGAGGTATGCCATTTCAACATTCGACCACTATTTCCCAGGGTTTTGATTAAAAACCGAAAATCGAGGTGATTTTGTTCGGATTTTGGCGTTGTTATAAGAGTGGGGGCCGTCATTTTTTCAAAAATTGTTCAAATCCAGTTTTTTTTCTGTAAATGACACTTTGTTGGAAATTTTGTAACGAATTCAACGAGGTATGTCATTCCAACATTCGACCACTATTTCCCAGGGTTTTGATTAAAATATCGAAAATCGAGGTGAATTTCTTCGGTCATAATTTTATTTTCAAAAATTTGTTCAAATGCAGTTTTTTTTCTGTAAATTACACTTTGTTGGAAATTTTGTAACGAATTCAACGAGGTGTGCCATTCAAACATTCGACCACTATTTCCCAGGGTTTTGATTAAAATACCGAAAATCGAGGTGATTTTCTTCGGATTTTGGCGTTGTCATAAGGCTGGGGGTCGTCATTTTTTTTCAAAAATTGTTCATATACAATTTCTTTTCTGTAAATGACACTTTGTTGGAAATTTTGTAACGGATTCAACGAGGTGTGCCATTCCAACATTCGACCACTATTTCCCAGGGTTTTGATTAAAATATCGAAAATCGAGGTGATTTTCTTCGGATTTTGACGTTGTCACAAATTGTTCAAATGCAGTTCTTTTTCTGTAAATGACACTTTCTTGGAAATTTTGTAACGAATTCAACGAGGTGTGCCATTCCAACATTCGACAACTCTTTCCCAGGGTTTTGATTAAAAACCGAAAATCGAAGTAATTTTCTTCGGATTTTGGCGTTGTCATGAGGGTGGGGGTCGTCATTTTTTTTTCAAAAATTTGTTCAAATGCAATTTTTTCTGTAAATGACACTTTGTTGGAAATTTTGTAACGAATTCAACGAGGTGTGCCATTCCAACATTCGATCACTATTTCCCAGGGTTTTGATTAAAATATCGAAAATCGAGGTGATTTTCTTCGGATTTTGGCATTGTCATAAGCGTGGGGGTCGTCATTTTTTTCACAAAGTGTTCAAATGCAGTTCTTTTTCTGTAAATGATACTTTCTGGGAAATTTTGTAACGAATTCAACGAGGTGTGCCATTCCAACATTCGACCACTATTTCCCAGGGTTTTGATTAAAATATCGAAAATCGAGGTGATTTTCTTCGGATTTTGGCGTTGTCATAAGGGTGGGGGTCGTCATTTTTTTCAAAAATTGTTCAAATGCAGTTTTTTTTCTGTAAATGTCACTTTGTTGGAAATTTTGTAACGAATTCAACGAGGTATTCCATTCCAACATTCGACCACTATTTTCCAGGGTTTTGATTAAAATATCGAAAATCGAGGTGATTTTCTTCGGATTTTGCAGTTGTCAAAAGGGTGGGGGTCGTAATTTTATTTTCAAAAATTTGTTCAATTTGTGCAATTTTTTTCTGTAAATGACTCTGTGTTGGAAATTTTGTAACGAATTCAACGAGATGTGCCATTCCAACATTCGACAACTATTTCCCAGGGTTTTGATTAAAAACCGAAAATCGAGGTAATTTTCTTCGGATTTTGGCGTTGTCATGAGAGTGGGGGTCGTCATTTTGTTTTCAAAAATTTGTTCAAATGCAATTTTTTCTGTAAATGACACTTTGTTGGAAATTTTGTAACGAATTCAACGAGGTATGCCATTCCAACATTCCAAAATTTGTTCAAATTATATTTTTTTTCTGTAAATTACACTTTGTTGGAAATTTTATAACGAATTCAACGAGGTATGCCATTTCAACATCCGACCACTATTTCCCAGGATTTTGATTAAAAACCGAAAAATCGAGGTGATTTTCTTCGGATTTTGGCGTTGTCATAAGGGTGGGGGTCGTCATTTTTTCCCAAAATTGTTCAAATGCATGTTTTTTCTGTAAATGACACATTGTTGGAAATTTTGTAACGAATTCAACGAGGTATGCCATTCCAACATTCGACCACTATTTCCCAGGGTTTTGATTAAAAACCGAAAATTCGAGGTGATTTTCTTCGGATTTTGGCGTTGTCATAAGGGTGGGGGTCGTCATTTTTTTCAAAAAATTGTTCAAATGCAGTTTTTTTCTGTAAATAACATTTTGTTGGAAATTTTGTAACGAATTCAACGAGGTATGCCATTCCAACATTCGACCAGGGTTTTGATTAAAAACTGAAAATTGAGGTGATTTTCGTCGGATTTTGGCGTTGTCATAAGGGTGGGGGTCGTCATTTTTTTCAAAAATTATTCAAATGCAGTTTTTTTGCTGTAAATGACACTTTGTTGGAAAATTTGTAACAAATTCAAGGCGGCATGTCATTCCAACATTCGACCACTATTTCCCAGGGTTTTGTTTAAAAAACCAAAAAATCGAAGTGATTTTCTTCGGATTTTGGCGTTGTCGTAAGGGTGGGGGCCGTCACTTTTTTCCAAAATTGTTAAAATGCAGGTTTTTTTCTGTAAATGACACTTTAACGAGGTATGCCATTCCAACAATAAAAATATGGAAAATCGAGGTGATTTTCTTTGGATTTTGGAGTTGTCATAAGGGTGGGGGTCGTCATTTTTTTTTCAAAAATTTGTTCAAATTCAATTTTTTTTCTGTAAATGACTCTGTGTTGGAAATTTTGTAACGAATTTAACGAGGTTTTGCCATTCCAACATTCGACCACTATTTCCCAGGGTTTTGATTAAAAAACCAATAAATCGAGGTGATTTTCTTCGGATTTGGGCGTTGTCATAAAGGTGGGGGTCATCATTTTTTTCCAAAATTGTTCAAATGCAGGTTTTTTTCTGTAAATGACACTTTGTTGGAAATTTTGTAACGAATTCAACGAGGTATGCCATTCCAACATTCGACCACTATTTCCCAGGGTTTTGATTAAAAACCGAAAATTGAGGTGATTTTCGTCGGATTTGGCGTTGTCATAAGGGTGGGGGTCGTCAGTTTTTTCAAAAATTGTTCAAATGCAGTTTTTTTGCTGTAAATGACACTTTGTTGGAAATTTTGTAACAAATTCAAGGAGGTATGTCATTCCAACATTAGACCACTATTTCCCAGGGTTTTGTTTAAAAAACCAAAAAATCGAAGTGATTTTCTTCGGATTTTGGCGTTGTCGTAAGGGTGGGGGCCTTCAATTTTTTCCAAAATTGTTAAAATGCAGGTTTTTTTCTGTAAATGACACTTTAACGAGGTATGCCATTTCAACATTCGACCACTATTTCCCAGGGTTTTGATTAAAATATGGAAAATCGAGGTGATTTTCTTCGGATTTTGGAGTTGTCATAAGGGTGGGGGTCGTCATTTTTTTTCAAAAATTTGTTCAAATTCTATTTTATTTCTGTAAATGACTCTGTGTTGGAAATTTTTTAAACGAATTCAACGAGTTATGCCATTCCAACATTCGACCACTATTTCCCAGGGTTTTGATTAAAAAACTAAAAAATCGAGGTGATTTTCTTCGGATTTTGGCGTTGTCATAACGGTGGGGGTCGTCATTTTTTTCAAAAATTGATCAAATGCAATTTCTTTTCTGTAAATGACACTTTGTTGGAAATTTTGTAACGAATTCAACGAGGTATGCCATTCCAACATTCGACCAGTATTTCCCAGGGTTTTGATTAAAATATCGAAAATCGAGGTGATTTTCTTCGGATTTTGGCGTTGTCATAAGGGTGGGGTCATCATTTTTTTCGAAAAATTAGTTCAAATGATCTTTTTTTTCTGTAAATTCCACTTTGTTGGAAATTTTGTAACGAATTCAACGAGGTATGCCATTCTAACATTCGACCACTATTTCCCACGGTTTTGATTAAAAAACCAAAAAATCGAGGTGATTTTCTTCGGATTTTGGCGTTGTCATAAGGGTGGGGGTCGTCATTTTTTTCAAAAATTGTTCAAATGCAATTTCTTTTCTGTAAATTCCACTTTGTTGGAAATTTTGTAACGAATTCAACGAGGTATGCCATTCTAACATTCGACCACTATTTCCCACGGTTTTGATTAAAAACAGAAAATCGAGGTAATTTTCTTCGGATTTTGGCGTTGTCATAAGGGTGGGGGTCATCATTTTTTTCAAAAATTGTTCAAATGCAATTTCTTTTCTGTAAATGACACTTTGTTGGAAATTTTGTAACGAATTCAACGAGGTATGCCATTCCAACATTCGACCACTATTTCCCAGGGTTTTGATTAAAAAACCGAAAAATCGAGGTGATTTTCTTCGGATTTTGGCGTTGTCATAAGGGGGGTCATCATTTTTTTTCGAAAAATTAGTTCAAATGCTATTTTTTTCTGTAAATTCCACTTTGTTGAAAATTTTGTAACGAATTCACCGAGGTATGCCATTTTAACATTCGACCACTATTTCCCAGGGTTTTGATGAAAATACCGACAATTGAGGTGATTTTCTTCGGATTTTGGAGTTAACATAAGGGTGGAGGTCGTCATTTTTTTTCAAAAATTGTTCAAATGCTTTTTTTTTTCTGTAAATGACTCTGTGTTGGAAATTTTGTAACGAATTCAACGAGGTATGCCATTCCAACATTCGACCACTATTTCCCAGGGTTTTGATTAAAATATCGAAAATCGAAGTGATTTTCTTCGGATTTTGGCGTTGTCATAAGGGTGGGGGTCGTCATTTTTTTTTAAAAAAATTTGTTCAAATGCAATTTCTTTTCTGTAAATGACACTTTGTTGGAAATTTTGTAACGAATTCAACGAGGTATGCCATTCCAACATTCGACCACTATTTCCCAGGGTTTTGATTAAAAACAGAAAATCGAGGTAATTTTCTTCGGATTTTGGCGTTGTCATAAGGGTGGGGGTCATCATTTTTTTTCAAAAATTGTTCAAATGCAATTTCTTTTCTGTAAATGACACTTTGTTGGAAATTTTGTAACGAATTCAACGAGGTATGCCATTCCAACATTCGACCACTATTTCCCAGGGTTTTGATTAAAAAACCGAAAAATCGAGGTGATTTTCTTCGGATTTTGGCGTTGTCATAAGGGGGGTCATCATTTTTTTTCGAAAAATTAGTTCAAATGCTATTTTTTTCTGTAAATTCCACTTTGTTGAAAATTTTGTAACGAATTCACCGAGGTATGCCATTTTAACATTCGACCACTATTTCCCAGGGTTTTATGAAAATACCGACAATTGAGGTGATTTTCTTCGGATTTTGGAGTTGTCATAAGGGTGGGGGTCGTCATTTTTTTCAAAAATTGTTCAAATGCTTTTTTATTTCTGTAAATGACTCTGTGTTGGAAATTTTGTAACGAATTCAACGAGGTATGCCATTCCAACATTCGACCACTATTTCCCAGGGTTTTGATTAAAATATCGAAAATCGAAGTGATTTTCTTCGGATTTTGGCGTTGTCATAAGGGTGGGGGTCGTCATTTTTTTTTAAAAATTTGTTCAAATGCAATTTCTGTTCTGTAAATGACACTTTGTTGGAAATTTTGTAACGAATTCAACGAGGTATGCCATTCCAACATTCGACCACTATTTCCCAGGGTTTTGATTAAAAACAGAAAATCGAGGTAATTTTCTTCGGATTTTGGCGTTGTCATAAGGGTGGGGGTCATCATTTTTTTTTCAAAAATTGTTCAAATGCAATTTCTTTTCTGTAAATGACACTTTGTTGGAAATTTTGTAACGAATTCAACGAGGTATGCCATTCCAACATTCGACCACTATTTCCCAGGGTTTTGATTAAAAAACCGAAAAATCGAGGTGATTTTCTTCGGATTTTGGCGTTGTCATAAGGGGGTCATCATTTTTTTCGAAAAATTAGTTCAAATGCTATTTTTTTTCTGTAAATTCCACTTTGTTGAAAATTTTGTAACGAATTCACCGAGGTATGCCATTTTAACATTCGACCACTATTTCCCAGGGTTTTATGAAAATACCGACAATTGAGGTGATTTTCTTCGGATTTTGGCGTTGTCATAAGGGTGGGGGTCGTCATTTTTTTCAAAAATTGTTCAAATGCAATTTTTTTCTGTAAATGACTCTGTGTTGGAAATTTTGTAACGAATTCAACGAGGTATGCCATTCCAACATTCGACCACTATTTCCCAGAGTTTTGATTAAAAAACCGAAAAATCGAGGTGATTTTCTTCGGATTTTGGCGTTGTCATAAGGGGGGTCATCATTTTTTTCGAAAAATTAGTTCAAATGATATTTTTTTTCTGTAAATTCCACTTTGTTGAAAATTTTGTAATGAATTCACCGAGGTATGCCATTTTAACATTCGACCACTATTTCCCAGGGTTTTATGAAAATACCGACAATTGAGGTGATTTTCTTCGGATTTTGGCGTTGTCATAAGGGTGGTGGTCGTCATTTTTTTCAAAAATTGTTCAAATGCAATTTATTTCTGTAAATGACTCTGTGTTGGAAATTTTGTAACGAATTCAACGAGGTATGCCATTCCAACATTCGACCACTATTTCCCAGAGTTTTGATTAAAAAACCGAAAAATCGAGGTGATTTTCTTCGGATTTTGGCGTTGTCATAAGGGGGGTCATCATTTTTTTCGAAAAATTAGTTCAAATGATATTTTTTTTCTGTAAATTCCACTTTGTTGAAAATTTTGTAATGAATTCACCGAGGTATGCCATTTTAACATTCGACCACTATTTCCCAGGGTTTTTTGAAAATACCGACAATTGAGGTGATTTTCTTCGGATTTTGGCGTTGTCATAAGGGTGGTGGTCGTCATTTTTTTCAAAAATTGTTCAAATGCAATTTATTTCTGTAAATGACTCTGTGTTGGAAATTTTGTAACGAATTCAACAAGGTTTGCCATTCCAACATTCGACCACTATTTCCCAGGGTTTTGATTAAAATATCGAAAATCGAGGTGATTTTCTTCGGATTTTGGCGTTGTCATAAGGGTGGGGGTCGTCATTTTTTTTCAAAAATTGATCAAATGCAATTTCTTTTCTGTAAATGACACTTTGTTGGAAATTTTGTAACGAATTCAACGAGGTATGCCATTCCAACATTCGACCACCATTTCCCAGGGTTTTGATTAAAATATCGAAAATCGAGGTGATTTTCTTCGGATTTTGGCGTTGTCATAAGGGTGGGGGTCATCATTTTTTTTCAAAAATTGTTCCAATGCAATTTGTTTTCTGTAAATGACACTTTGTTGGAAATTTTGTAACGAATTCAACGAGGTATGCCATTCTAACATTCGACCACTATTTCCCACGGTTTTGATTAAAAAACCAAAAAATCGAGGTGATTTTCTTCGGATTTTGGCGTTGTCATAAGGGTGGGGGTCGTCATTTTTTTTTTAAATTTGTTCAAATGAAAATTCTTTTCTGTAAATGACACTTTGTTGGAAATTTTGTAACGAATTCAACGAGGTATGCCATTCCAACATTCGACCACTATTTCCCAGGGTTTTGATTAAAAACCGAAAATCGAGGTAATTTTCTTCGGATTTTGGCGTTGTCATAAGGGTGGGGGTCATCATTTTTTTTCAAAAATTGTTCCAATGCAATTTGTTTTCTGTAAATGACACTTTGTTGGAAATTTTGTAACGAATTCAACGAGGTATGCCATTCCAACATTCGACCACTATTTCCCAGGGTTTTGATTAAAATACCGAAAAATCGAGGTGATTTTCTATGGATTTTGGCGTAGTCATAAGGGGGGTCATCATTTTTTTCGAAAAATTAGTTCAAATGCTATTTTTTTTCTGTAAACTCCACTTTGTTCAAAAATTTTGTTACGAATTCACCGAGGTATGCCATTTTAACATTCGACCACTATTTCCCAGGGTTTTATGAAAATACCGACAATTGAGGTGATTTTCTTCGGATTTTGGCGTTGTCATATGGGTGGGGGTCGTCATTTTTTTCAAAAATTGTTCAAATGCAATTTTTTTCTGTAAATGACTCTGTGTTGGAAATTTTGTAACGAATTCAACGAGGTATGCCATTCCAACATTCGAGCACTATTTCCCAGGGTTTTGATTAAAAACCGAAAATCGAGGTGATTTTCTTCGGATTTTGGCGTTATCATAAGGGTGGGGGTCATCATTTTTTTTTAAAAAATTTGTTCAAATGCAATTTCTTCTCTGTAAATGACACTTTGTTGGAAATTTTGTAACGAATTCAACGAGGTATGCCATTCCAACATTCGAGCACTATTTCCCAGGGTTTTGATTAAAAACCGAAAATCGAGGTAATTTTCTTCGGATTTTGGCGTTGTCATAAGGGTGGGGGTCATCATTTTTTTTCAAAAATTGTTCAAATGCAATTTTTTTCTGTAAATGACTCTGTGTTGGAAATTTTATAACGAATTCAACGAGGTATGCCATTTTAACATCCGACCACTATTTCCAAGGGTTTTGATTAAAAAACCGAAAAATCGAGCTGATTTTATCCGGATTTTGGCGTTGTCATAAGGGTGTGGGGTCGTCATTTTTTTTCAAAAATTTGTTCAAATGCAATTTTTTCTGTAAATGACACTTTGTTGGAAATTTTGTAACGAATTCAACGAGGTATGCCATTCTAACATTCGACCACTATTTCCCAGGGTTTTGATTAAAAAACCAAAAAATCGAGGTGATTTTCTTCGGATTTCGGCGTTGTCATAAGGGTGGGGTCGTTATTTTTTTTTTTTAGATTTGTTCAATTGCAATTTCTTTTCTGTAAATGACACTTTGTTGGAAATTTTGTAACGAATTCAACGAGGTATGCCATTCCAACATTCGACCACTATTTCCCAGGGTTTTGATTAAAAAACTAAAAAATCGAGGTGATTTTCTTCGGATTTTGGCGTTGTCATAAGGGTGGGGGTCGTCATTTTTTTCAAAAATTGTTCAAATGCGGGTTTTTTTCTGAAAATGACACTTTGTTGGAAATTTTGTAACGAATTCAACGAGGTATGCCATTCCAACATTCGACCACTAATTCCCAGGGTTTTGATTAAAAACCGAAAATCGAGGTGATTTTCTTCGGATTTTGGCGTTATCATAAGGGTGGGGGTCGTCATTTTTTTTCAAAAATATTTCATATGCAATTTCTTTTCTGTAAATGACACTTTGTTGGAAATTTTGTAACGAATTCAACGAGGTATGTCATTCCAACATTCGACCACTATTTCCCAGGGTTTTGATTAAAATATCGAAAATCGAGGTGAATTTCTTCGGTCGTAATTTTATTTTCAAAAATTTGTTCAAATGCAATTTTTTTCTGTAAATGACTCTGTGTTGGAAATTTTATAACGAATTCAACGAGGTATGCCATTTTAACATCCGACCACTATTTCCAAGGGTTTTGATTAAAAAACCGAAAAATCGAGCTGATTTTATCCGGATTTTGGCGTTGTCATAAGGGTGTGGGGTCGTCATTTTTTTCAAAAATTGTTCAATTGCAATTTTTTCTGTAAATGACTCTGTGTTGGAAATTTTGTAACGAATTCAACGAGGTATGCCATTCCAACATTCGACCACTATTTCCCAGGGTTTTGATTAAAAAACCGAAAAATCGAGGTGATTTTCTTCGGATTTTGGCGTTGTCATAAGGATGGGGGTCATCATTTTTTTCGAAAAATTAGTTCAAATGATCTTTTTTTCTGTAAATTCCACTTTGTTGAAAATTTTGTAACGAATTCAACGAGGTATGCCATTTTAACATTCGACCACTATTTCCCAGGGTTTTATTAAAATACCGACAATTGAGGTAATTTTCTTCGGATTTTGGCGTTGGAATAAGGTTGGGGGTCATCATTTTTTCCAAAAATTTGTTTAAATTATATTTTTTTCCTGTAAATGCTTGTTGGAAATTTTATAACGAATTCAACGAGGTATGCCATTTCAACATCCAACCACTATTTCCAAGGGTTTTGATTAAAAAACCGAAAAATCGAGCTGATTTTATCCGGATTTTGGCGTTGTCATAAGGGTGGGGGTCGTCATTTTTTTTCAAAAATTTGTTCAAATGCAATTTTTTCTGTAAATGACACTTTGTTGGAAATTTTGTAACGAATTCAACGAGGTATGCCATTCTAACATTCGACCACTATTTCCCAGGGTTTTGATTAAAAAACCAAAAAATCGAGGTGATTTTCTTCGGATTTCGGCGTTGTCATAAGGGTGGGGGTCGTTATTTTTTTTTTTAAATTTGTTCAAATGCAATTTTTTTCTGTAAATGACTCTGTGTTGGAAATTTTGTAACGAATTCAACGAGGTATGCCATTCCAACATTCGACCACTATTTCCCAGGGTTTTGATTAAAATACCGAAAATCGAGGTGATTTTCTTCGGATTTTGGCGTTGTCATAAGGGTGGGGGTCGTCATTTTTTTTCAAAAATTGTTCATCTGCAATTTCTTTTCTGTAAATGACACTTTTTTGGAAATTTTGTAACGAATTCAACGAGGTATGCCATTCCAACATTCGACCACTATTTCCCAGGGTTTTGATTAAAAACCGAAAATCAAGGTGATTTTCTTCGGATTTTGGCGTTGTCATAAGGCTGGGGGTCGTCATTTTTTTCAAAAATTGTTCAAATGCTGTTTTTTTTTCTGAAAATGACACTTTGTTGGAAATTTTGTAACGAAGTCAACGAGGTGTGCCATTCCAACATTCGACCACTATTTCCCAGGGTTTTGATTAAAAACCGAATATCGAGGTAATTTTCTTCGGATTTTGGCGTTGTCATAAGGGTGGGGGTCGTCATTTTTTTTTCAAAAATTTGTTCAAATGCAATTTTTTCTGTAAATGACACTTTGTTGGAAATTTTGTAACGAATTCAACGAGGTATGCCATTCTAACATTCGACCACTATTTCCCAGGGTTTTGATTAAAAAACCAAAAAATCGAGGTGATTTTCTTCGGATTTTGGCGTTGTCATAAGGGTGGGGGTCGTCATTTTTTTTTTTAAATTTGTTCAAATGCAATTTCTTTTCTGTAAATGACACTTTGTTGGAAATTTTGTAACGAATTCAACGAGGTATGCCATTCCAACATTCGACCACCATTTTCCAGGGTTTTGATTAAAAAACTTCGGATTTTGGCGTTTTCATAAGGGTGGGGGTCGTCATTTTTTCAAAAATTGTTCAAATGCAATTTTTTCTGTAAATGACTCTGTGTTGGAAATTTTGTAACGAATTCAACGAGGTATGCCATTCTAACATTCGACCACTATTTCCCAGGGTTTTGATTAAAAAACCAAAAAATCGAGGTGATTTTCTTCGGATTTTGGCGTTGTCATAAGGGTGGGGGTCGTCATTTTTTTTTTTAAATTTGTTCAAATGCAATTTCTTTTCTGTAAATGACACTTTGTTGGAAATTTTGTAACGAATTCAACGAGGTATGCCATTCCAACATTCGACCACTATTTCCCAGGGTTTTGATTAAAAAACCGAAAAATCGAGGTGATTTTCTATGGATTTTGGCGTTGTCATAAGGGGGGTCATCATTTTTTTCAAAAAATTAGTTCAAATGCTATTTTTTTTCTGTAAATTCCACTTTGTTGAAAATTTTGTTACGAATTCACCGAGGTATGCCATTTTAACATTCGACCACTATTTCCCAGGGTTTTATGAAAATACCGACAATTGAGGTGATTTTCTTCGGATTTTGGCGTTGTCATATGGGTGGGGGTCGTCATTTTTTTTCAAAAATTGTTCAAATGCAATTTTTTCTGTAAATGACTCTGTGTTGGAAATTTTGTAACGAATTCAACGAGGTGTGCCATTCCAACATTCGACCACTATTTCCCAGGGTTTTGATTAAAAAACCGAAAAATCGAGGTGATTTTCTTCGGATTTTGGCGTTGTCATAAGGGTGGGGGTCATCATTTTTTTCGAAAAATTAGTTCAAATGATCTTTTTTTCTGTAAATTCCACTTTGTTGAAAATTTTGTAACGAATTCAAAGAGGTATGCCATTTTAACATTCGACCACTATTTCCCAGGGTTTTATTAAAATACCGACAATTGAGGTAATTTTCTTCGGATTTTGGCGTTGGAATAAGGGTGGGGGTCATCATTTTTTTCCAAAAATTTGTTCAAATTATATTTTTTTCCTGTAAATGTTGTTGGAAATTTTATAACGAATTCAACGAGGTATGCCATTTCAACATCCGACCACTATTTCCAAAGGTTTTGATTAAAAAACCGAAAAATCGAGCTGATTTTATCCGGATTTTGGCGTTGTCATAAGGGTGGGGGTCGTCATTTTTTTTCAAAAATTTGTTCAAATGCAATTTTTTTGTAAATGACACTTTGTTGGAAATTTTGTAACGAATTCAACGAGGTATGCCATTCTAACATTCGACCACTATTTCCCAGGGTTTTGATTAAAAAACCAAAAAATCGAGGTGATTTTCTTCGGATTTCGGCGTTGTCATAAGGGTGGGGGTCGTTATTTTTTTTTTTAAATTTGTTCAAATGCAATTTTTTTCTGTAAATGACTCTGTGTTGGAAATTTTGTAACGAATTCAACGAGGTATGCCATTCCAACATTCGACCACTATTTCCCAGGGTTTTGATTAAAATACCGAAAATCGAGGTGATTTTCTTCGGATTTTGGCGTTGTCATAAGGGTGGGGGTCGTCATTTTTTTTCAAAAATTGTTCATATGCAATTTCTTTTCTGTAAATGACACTTTGTTGGAAATTTTGTAACGAATTCAACGAGGTATGCCATTCCAACATTCGACCACTATTTCCCAGGGTTTTGATTAAAAACCGAAAATCGAGGTGATTTTCTTCGGATTTTGGCGTTGTCATAAGGCTGGGGGTCGTCATTTTTTTCAAAAATTGTTCAAATGCTGTTTTTTTTTCTGAAAATGACACTTTGTTGGAAATTTTGTAACGAAGTCAACGAGGTGTGCCATTCCAACATTCGACCACTATTTCCCAGGGTTTTGATTAAAAACCGAATATCGAGGTAATTTTCTTCGGATTTTGGCGTTGTCATAAGGGTGGGGGTCGTCATTTTTTTTTCAAAAATTTGTTCAAATGCAATTTTTTCTGTAAATGACACTTTGTTGGAAATTTTGTAACGAATTGAACGAGGTATGCCATTCTAACATTCGACCACTATTTCCCAGGGTTTTGATTAAAAAACCAAAAAATCGAGGTGATTTTCTTCGGATTTTGGCGTTGTCATAAGGGTGGGGGTCGTCATTTTTTTTTTTTAAATTTGTTCAAATGCAATTTCTTTTCTGTAAATGACACTTTGTTGGAAATTTTGTAACGAATTCAACGAGGTATGCCATTCCAACATTCGACCACTATTTTCCAGGGTTTTGATTAAAAAACAAAATTCGGATTTTGGCGTTTTCATAAGGGTGGGGTCGTCATTTTTTCAAAAATTGTTCAAATGCAATTTTTTCTGTAAATGACTCTGTGTTGGAAATTTTGTAACGAATTCAACGAGGTATGCCATTCTAACATTCGACCACTATTTCCCAGGGTTTTGATTAAAAAACCAAAAAATCGAGGTGATTTTCTTCGGATTTTGGCGTTGTCATAAGGGTGGGGGTCGTCATTTTTTTTTTAAATTTGTTCAAATGCAATTTCTTTTCTGTAAATGACACTTTGTTGGAAATTTTGTAACGAAGTCAACGAGGTATGCCATTCCAACATTCGACCAATATTTCCCAGAGTTTTGATTAAAATATCGAAAATCGAGGTATTTGTTTTCGGATTTTGGAGTTGCCATAAGGGTGGGGGTCGTAATTTTATTTTCAAAAATTTGTTCATATGCAATTTCTTTTCTGTAAATGACACTTTGTTGGAAATTTTGTAACGAATTCAACGAGGTATGCCATTCCAACATTCGACCACTATTTCCCAGGGTTTTGATTAAAAAACCGAAAAATCGAGGTGATTTTCTATGGATTTTGGCGTTGTCATAAGGGGGGGTCATCATTTTTTTCAAAAATTAGTTCAAATGCTATTTTTTTCTGTAAATTCCACTTTGTTGAAAATTTTGTTACGAATTCACCGAGGTATGCCATTTTAACATTCGACCACTATTTCCCAGGGTTTTATGAAAATACCGACAATTGAGGTGATTTTCTTCGGATTTTGGCGTTGTCATATGGGTGGGGGTCGTCATTTTTTTCAAAAATTGTTCAAATGCAATTTTTTCTGTAAATGACTCTGTGTTGGAAATTTTGTAACGAATTCAACGAGGTGTGCCATTCCAACATTCGACCACTATTTCCCAGGGTTTTGATTAAAAAACCGAAAAATCGAGGTGATTTTCTTCGGATTTTGGCGTTGTCATAAGGGTGGGGGTCATCATTTTTTTCGAAAAATTAGTTCAAATGATCTTTTTTTCTGTAAATTCCACTTTGTTGAAAATTTTGTAACGAATTCAAAGAGGTATGCCATTTTAACATTCGACCACTATTTCCCAGGGTTTTATTAAAATACCGACAATTGAGGTAATTTTCTTCGGATTTTGGCGTTGGAATAAGGGTGGGGGTCATCATTTTTTTCCAAAAATTTGTTCAAATTATATTTTTTTCCTGTAAATGTTGTTGGAAATTTTATAACGAATTCAACGAGGTATGCCATTTCAACATCCGACCACTATTTCCAAAGGTTTTGATTAAAAAACCGAAAAATCGAGCTGATTTTATCCGGATTTTGGCGTTGTCATAAGGGTGGGGGTCGTCATTTTTTTTTCAAAAATTTGTTCAAATGCAATTTTTTTTGTAAATGACACTTTGTTGGAAATTTTGTAACGAATTCAACGAGGTATGCCATTCTAACATTCGACCACTATTTCCCAGGGTTTTGATTAAAAAACCAAAAAATCGGGGTGATTTTCTTCGGATTTCGGCGTTGTCATAAGGGTGGGGGTCGTTATTTTTTTTTTTTAAATTTGTTCAAATGCAATTTTTTTCTGTAAATGACTCTGTGTTGGAAATTTTGTAACGAATTCAACGAGGTATGCCATTCCAACATTCGACCACTATTTCCCAGGGTTTTGATTAAAATACCGAAAATCGAGGTGATTTTCTTCGGATTTTGGCGTTGTCATAAGGGTGGGGGTCGTCATTTTTTTTCAAAAATTGTTCATATGCAATTTCTTTTCTGTAAATGACACTTTGTTGGAAATTTTGTAACGAATTCAACGAGGTATGCCATTCCAACATTCGACCACTATTTCCCAGGGTTTTGATTAAAAACCGAAAATCGAGGTGATTTTCTTCGGATTTTGGCGTTGTCATAAGGCTGGGGGTCGTCATTTTTTCAAAAATTGTTCAAATGCTGGCTGGGGTCGTCATTTTTTTAAAAATTGTTCAAATGCTGGTTTTTTTTCTGAAAATGACACTTTGTTGGAAATTTTGTAACGAAGGCAACGAGGTGTGCCATTCCAACATTCGACCACTATTTCCCAGGGTTTTGATTAAAATACCGAAAATCGAGGTGATTTTCTTCGGATTTTGGCGTTGTCATAAGGGTGGGGGTCGTCATTTTTTTTTCAAAAATTGTTCATATGCAATTTCTTTTCTGTAAATGACACTTTGTTGGAAATTTTGTAACGAATTCAACGAGGTATGCCATTCCAACATTCGACCACTATTTCCCAGGGTTTTGATTAAAAACCGAAAATCGAGGTGATTTTCTTCGGATTTTGGCGTTGTCATAAGGCTGGGGGTCGTCATTTTTTTCAAAAATTGTTCAAATGCTGGCTGGGGGTCGTCATTTTTTTCAAAAATTGTTCAAATGCTGGTTTTTTTTCTGAAAATGACACTTTGTTGGAAATTTTGTAACGAAGGCAACGAGGTGTGCCATTCCAACATTCGACCACTATTTCCCAGGGTTTTGATTAAAAACCGAAAATCGAGGTGATTTTCTTCGGATTTTGGGGTTGTCATAAGGGTGGGGGTCGTAATTTTTTTCACAAATTGTTCAAATGCAGTTTTTTTTCTGTAAATGACACTTTGTTGGAAATTTTGTAACGAAGTCAAGGAGGTATGCCATTCCAACATTCAACCACTATTTCCCAGGGTTTTGATTAAAATATCGAAAATCGAGGTGTCTGTTTTCGGATTTTGGAGTTGTCATAAGGGTGGGGGTCGTAATTTCATTTTCAAAAATTTGTTCAATTTGTGCAATTTTTTTCTGTAAATGACTCTGTGTTGGAAATTTTGTAACGAATTCAACGAGGTGTGCCATTCCAACTTTCGACCACTATTTCCCAGGGTTTTGATTAAAAACCGAAAATCTAGGTAATTTCCTTCGGGTTTGGCGTTGTCATAGGGGTGGGGGTCGTCATTTTTTTTCAAAAATTGTTCATATGCAATTTCTTTTCTGTAAATGACACTTTGTTGGAAATTTTGTACCGAATTCAACGAGGTGTGTCATTCCAACATTCGACCACTATTTCCCAGGGTTTTGATTAAACTATCGAAAATCGAGGTGATTTTCTTCGGATTTTGGCGTTGTCATAAGGGTGGGGGTCGTAATTTCATTTTCAAAAATGGGGGTCGTCATTTTGTTCAAAAATTGTTCAAATGCTGGTTTTTTTTCTGAAAATGACACTTTGTTGGAAATTTTGTAACGAAGGCAACGAGGTGTGCCATTCCAACATTCGACCACTATTTCGAGGTGATTTTCTTCGGATTTTGGGGTTGTCATAAGGGTGGGGGTCGTAATTTTTTTCACAAATTGTTCAAATGCAGTTTTTTTTCTGTAAATGACACTTTGTTGGAAATTTTGTAACGAAGTCAAGGAGGTATGCCATTCCAACATTCAACCACTATTTCCCAGGGTTTTGATTAAAACATCGAAAATCGAGGTGTCTGTTTTCGGATTTTGGAGTTGTCATAAGGGTGGGGGTCGTAATTTCATTTTCAAAAATTTGTTCAATTTGTGCAATTTTTTTCTGTAAATTCAACGAGGTGTGCCATTCCAACATTCGACCACTATTTCCCAGGGTTTTGATTAAAAACCGAATATCTAGGTAATTTCCTTCGGGTTTGGCGTTGTCATAGGGGTGGGGGTCGTCATTTTTTTTCAAAAATTGTTCATATGCAATTTCTTTTCTGTAAATGACACTTTGTTGGAAATTTTGTAACGAATTCAACGAGGTGTGTCATTCCAACATTCGACCACTATTTCCCAGGGTTTTGATTAAAATATCGAAAATCGAGGTGATTTTCTTCGGATTTTGGCGTTGTCATAAGGGTGGGGGTCGTAATTTCATTTTCAAAAATTTGTTCAATTTGTGCAATTTTTTTCTGTAAATTCAACGAGGTGTGCCATTCCAACATTCGACCACTATTTCCTAGGGTTTTGATTAAAAACCGAATATCGAGGTAATTTTCTTCGGATTTTGGCGTTGTCATAAGGGTGGGGGTCGTAATTTTTTTCACAAATTGTTCAAATGCAGTTTTTTTCTGTAAATGACACTTTGTTGGAAATTTTGTAACGAAGTCAAGGAGGTATGCCATTCCAACATTCAACCACTATTTCCCAGAGTTTTGATTAAAATATCGAAAATCGAGGTTTTTGTTTTCGGATTTTGGAGTTGTCATAAGGGTGGGGGTCGTAATTTTATTTTCAAAAATTTGTTCATATGCAATTTCTTTTCTGTAAATGACACTTTGTTGGAAATTTTGTAACGAATTCAACGAGGTATGCCATTCCAACATTCGACCACTATTTCCCAGGGTTTTGATTAAAAAACCGAAAAATCGAGGTGATTTTCTATGGATTTTGGCGTTGTCATAAGGGGGGTCATCATTTTTTTCGAAAAATTAGTTCAAATGCTATTTTTTTCTGTAAATTCCACTTTGTTGAAAATTTTGTTACGAATTCACCGAGGTATGCCATTCCAACATTCGACCACTATTTCCCAGGGTTTTATGAAAATACCGACAAATGAGGTGATTTTCTTCGGATTTTGGCGTTGTCATATGGGTGGGGGTCGTCATTTTTTTCAAAAATTGTTCAAATGCAATTTTTTTCTGTAAATGACTCTGTGTTGGAAATTTTGTAACGAATTCAACGAGGTGTGCCATTCCAATATTCGACCACTATTTCCCAGGGTTTTGATTAAAAAACCGAAAAATCGAGGTGATTTTCTGCGGATTTTGGCGTTGTCATAAGGGGGTCATCATTTTTTTCGAAAAATTAGTTCAAATGATCTTTTTTTCTGTAAATTCCACTTTGTTGAAAATTTTGTAACGAATTCAACGAGGTATGCCATTTTAACATTCGACCACTATTTCCCAGGGTTTTATTAAAATACCGACAATTGAGGTAATTTTCTTCGGATTTTGGCGTTGGAATAAGGGTGGGGGTCATCATTTTTTTCCAAAAATTTGTTCAAATTATATTTTTTTAATTCAACGAGGTATGCCATTTCAACATCCTACCACTATTTCCAAGGGTTTTGATTAAAAAACCGAAAAATCGAGCTGATTTTATCCGGATTTGGGCGTTGTCATAAGGGTGAGGGTCGTCATTTTTTTTCAAAAATTGGTTCAAATGCAATTTTTTCTGTAAATGACACTTTGTTGGAAATTTTGTAAGGAATTCAACGAGGTATGCCATTCCAACATTCGACCACTATTTCCCAGGGTTTTGATTAAAAAACCGAAAAATCGAGGTGACTTTCTTCGGATTTTGGCGTTGTCATAAGGGTGGGGGTCATCATTTTTTTCGAAAAATTAGTTCAAATGATCTTTTTTTTCTGTAAATTCCACTTTGTTGAAAATTTTGTAACGAATTCAACGAGGTATGCCATTTTAACATTCGACCACTATTTCCCAGGGTTTTATTAAAATACCGACAATTGAGGTAATTTTCTTCGGATTTTGGTGTTGGAATAAGGGTGGGGGTCATCATTTTTTTCCAAAAATTTGTTCAAATTATATTTTTTTCCTGTAAATGTTGTTGGAAATTTTATAACGAATTCAACGAGGTATGCCATTTCAACATCCGACCACTATTTCCAAGGGTTTTGATTAAAAAGAAAACATTTTTCTTCGGATTTGCGTCGTCATTTTTTTTTCAAAAATTGTTCATATGCAATTTCTTTTCTGTAAATGACACTTTGTTGGAAATTTTGTAACGAATTCAACGAGGTGTGCCATTCCAACATTCGACCACTATTTCCCAGGGTTTTGATTAAAAACGAAAATCGAGGTGATTTTCTTCGGATTTTGGGGTTGTCATAAGGGTGGGGGTCGTCATTTTTTTCAAAAATTGTTCAAATGCTGGTTTTTTTTCTGAAAATGACACTTTGTTGGAAATTTTGTAACGAAGTCAACGAGGTGTGCCATTCCAACATTCGACCACTATTTCCCAGGGTTTTGATTAAAAACCGAAAATCGAGGTGATTTTCTTCGGATTTTGGGGTTGTTATAAGGGTGGGGGTCGTCATTTTTTTCAAAAATTGTTCAAATGCTGGTTTTTTTTCTGAAAATAACACTTTGTTGGAAATTTTGTAACGAAGTCAACGAGGTGTGCCATTCCAACATTCGACCACTATTTCCCAGGGTTTTGATTAAAAACCGAAAATCTAGGTAATTTCCTTCGGGTTTGGCGTTGTCATAAGGGTGGGGGTCGTCATTTTTTTTCAAAAATTGTTCATATGCAATTTCTTTTCTGTAAATGACACTTTGTTGGAAATTTTGTAACGAATTCAACGAGGTGTGTCATTCCAACATTCGACCACTATTTCCCAGGGTTTTGATTAAAATATCGAAAATCGAGGTGATTTTCTTCGGATTTTGGCGTTGTCATAAGGGTGGGGGTCGTCATTTTTTTCACAAATTGTTCAAATGCAGTTTTTTTCTGTAAATGACACTTTGTTGGAAATTTTGTAACGAAGTCAAGGAGGTATGCCATTCCAACATTCAACCACTATTTCCCAGGGTTTTGATTAAAATATCGAAAATCGAGGTGTCTGTTTTCGGCTTTTGGAGTTGTCATAAGGGTGGGGGTCGTAATTTTATTTTCAAAAATTTGTTCAATTTGTGAAATTTTTTTCTGTAAATGACTCTGTGTTGGAAATTTTGTAACGAATTCAACGCGGCGTGCCATTCCAACATTCGACCACTATTTCCCAGGGTTTTGATTAAAAACCGAAAATCGAGGTAATTTTCTTCGGATTTTGGCGTTGTCATAAGGGTGGGGGTCGTCATTTTTTTTCAAAATTTGTTCAAATGCAATTTCTTCAACGAGGTATGCCATTCCAACATTCGACCATTCGACCATTCGAGGTGATTTTCTTCCGATTTTGGCGTTGTCATAAGGGTGGTCATCATTTTTTTTTCGAAAAATTAGTTCAAATGATATTTTTTTCTGTAAATTCCACTTTGTTGAAAATTTTGTAACGAATTCACCAAGGTATGCCATTTTAACATTCGACCACTATTGCCCAGGGTTTTATGAAAAAACCAACAATTAAGGTGATTTTTTTAGGATTTTGGCGTTGTCATAAGGGTGGGGGTCGTCATTTTTTTCAAAAATTGTTCAAATGCAATTTTTTTCTGTAAATGACACTTTGTTGGAAATTTTGTAACGAATTCAACAAGGTATGTCATTCCAACATTCGACCACTATTTCCCAGGGTTTTGATTAAAATACCGAAAATCGAGGTGATTTTCTTCGGATTTTCGAGTTGTCATAAGGGTGGGGGTCGTCATTTTTTTTCAAAAATTGTTCATATGCAATTTCTTTTCTGTAAATGACACTTTGTTGGAAATTTTGTAACGAATTCAACAAAGTGTGCCATTCCAACCTTCGACCACTATTTCCCAGGGTTTTGATTAAAATATCGAAAATCGAGGTGATTTTCTTCGGATTTTGGTTCAAAAATTGATCAAATGCAATTTTTTTCATTTTTTCTGTAAATGACACTTTGTTGAAAATTTTGTAACGAATTCAACGAGGTATGCCATTCCGACATTCGACCACTATTTCCCAGGGTTTTGATTAAAAAACCGAAAAATCGAGGTGATTTTCTTCGGATTTTGGCGTTGTCATAAGGGTGGGGGTCATCATTTTTTTCGAAAAATTAGTTCAAATGTCTTTTTTTATGAAAATTCCATTTTGTTGAAAATGGATTTTGGCGTTGTCATAAGGGTGGGAGCCGTCATTTTTTTTTCAAAAATTTTTTCAAATGCAATTTCTTTTTTGTAAATGACACTTTGTTGGAAATTTTGTAACGAATTTAACGAGGTATGCCATTCCAACATTCGACCACTATTTCCCAGGGTTTTGATTAAAAAACTAAAAAATCGAGGTGATTTTCTTCGGATTTTGGCGTTGTCATAAGGGTGGGGGTCGTCATTTTTTTCAAAAATTGTTCAAATGCTGGTTTTTTTCTGAAAATGACACTTTGTTGGAAATTTTGTAACGAATTCAACGAGGTATGCCATTCCAACACTCGACCACTATTTCCCAGGGTTTTGATTAAAAACCGAAAATCGAGGTGATTTTCTTCGGATTTTGGCGTTGTTATAAGGGTGGGGCCCGTCATTTTTTTTCAAAAATTGTTCATATGCAATTTCTTTTCTGTAAATGACACTTTGTTGGAAATTTTGTAACGAATTCAACGAGGTGTGTCATTCCAACATTCGACCACTATTTCCCAGGGTTTTGATTAAAATATCGAAAATCGAGGTGATTTTCTTCGGATTTTGGCGTTGTCATAAGGGTGGGGGTCGTCATTTTTTTCACAAATTGTTCAAATGCAGTTTTTTTCTGTAAATGACACTTTGTTGGAAATTTTGTAACGAAGTCAAGGAGGTATGCCATTCCAACATTCAACCACTATTTCCCAGGGTTTTGATTAAAATATCGAAAATCGAGGTGTCTGTTTTCGGATTTTGGAGTTGTCATAAGGGTGGGGGTCGTAATTTTATTTTCAAAAATTTGTTCAATTTGTGCAATTTTTTTCTGTAAATGACTCTGTGTTGGAAATTTTGTAACGAATTCAACGAGGCGTGCCATTCCAACATTCGACCACTATTTCCCAGGGTTTTGATTAAAAACGGAAAATCGAGGTAATTTTCTTCGGATTTTGGCGTTGTCATAAGGGTGGGGGTCGTCATTTTTTTTCAAAATTTGTTCAAATGCAATTTCTTCAACGAGGTATGCCATTCCAACATTCGACCATTCGACCATTCGAGGTGATTTTCTTCCGATTTTGGCGTTGTCATAAGGGTGGTCATCATTTTTTTTTCGAAAAATTAGTTCAAATGATATTTTTTTCTGTAAATTCCACGTTGTTGAAAATTTTGTAACGAATTCACCAAGGTATGCCATTTTAACATTCGACCACTATTGCCCAGGGTTTTATGAAAAAACCGACAATTAAGGTGATTTTCTTCGGATTTTGGCGTTGTCATAAGGGTGGGGGTCGTCATTTTTTTCACAAATTGTTCAAATGCAGTTTTTTTCTGTAAATGACACTTTGTTGGAAATTTTGTAACGAAGTCAAGGAGGTATGCCATTCCAACATTCAACCACTATTTCCCAGGGTTTTGATTAAAATATCGAAAATCGAGGTGTCTGTTTTCGGATTTTGGAGTTGTCATAAGGGTGGGGGTCGTAATTTTATTTTCAAAAATTTGTTCAATTTGTGCAATTTTTTTCTGTAAATGACTCTGTGTTGGAAATTTTGTAACGAATTCAACGAGGCGTGCCATTCCAACATTCGACCACTATTTCCCAGGGTTTTGATTAAAAACGGAAAATCGAGGTAATTTTCTTCGGATTTTGGCGTTGTCATAAGGGTGGGGGTCGTCATTTTTTTTCAAAATTTGTTCAAATGCAATTTCTTCAACGAGGTATGCCATTCCAACATTCGACCATTCGACCATTCGAGGTGATTTTCTTCCGATTTTGGCGTTGTCATAAGGGTGGTCATCATTTTTTTTTCGAAAAATTAGTTCAAATGATATTTTTTTCTGTAAATTCCACGTTGTTGAAAATTTTGTAACGAATTCACCAAGGTATGCCATTTTAACATTCGACCACTATTGCCCAGGGTTTTATGAAAAAACCGACAATTAAGGTGATTTTTTTAGGATTTTTGCGTTGTCATAAGGGTGGGGGTCGTCATTTTTTTCAAAAATTGTTCAAATGCTGGTTTTTTTCTGAAAATGACACTTTGTTGGAAATTTTGTAACGAATTCAACGAGGTATGCCATTCCGACATTCGACCACTATTTCCCAGGGTTTTGATTAAAAAACCGAAAAATCGAGGTGATTTTCTTCGGATTTTGGCGTTGTCATAAGGGTGGGGGTCGTCATTTTTTTTCAAAAATTGTTCATATGCAATTTCTTTTCTGTAAATGACACTTTGTTGGAAATTTTGTAACGAATTTAACGAGGTATGTTATTCCAACATTCGACCACTATTTCCCAGGGTTTTGATTGAAATATCGAAAATCGAGGTGATTTTCTTCGGATTTTGGAGTTGTCTAAAGGGTGGGGGTCGTAATTTTATTTTCAAAAATTTGTTCAATTTGTGCAATTTTTTTCTGTAAATGACTCTGTGTTGGAAATTTTGTAACGAATTCAACGAGGTGTGCCATTCCAACATGCGACCACTATTTCCCAGGGTTTTGATTAAAAACGGAAAATCGAGGTAATTTTCTTGGGATTTTGGCGTTGTCATAAGGGTGGGGGTCGTCATTTTTTTTCAAAATTTGTTCAAATGCAATTTCTTCAACGAGGTATGCCATTCCAACATTCGACCATATTCGACCAGTTCGATTAAGGTGATTTTCTTCCGATTTTGGCGTTGTCATAAGGGTGGTCATCATTTTTTTTCGAAAAATTAGTTCAAATGATATTTTTTTCTGTAAATTCCACGTTGTTGAAAATTTTGTAACGAATTCACCAAGGTATGCCATTTTAACATTCGACCACTATTGCCCAGGGTTTTATGAAAAAACCGACAATTAAGGTGATTTTTTTAGGATTTTGGCGTTGTCATAAGGGTGGGGGTCGTCATTTTTTTCAAAAATTGTTCAAATGCAATTTTTTTCTGTAAATGACACTTTGTTGGAAATTTTGTAACGAATTCAACAAGGTATGCCATTCCAACATTCGACCACTATTTCCCAGGGTTTTGATTAAAATACCGAAAATCGAGGTGATTTTCGAGTTGTCATAAGGGTGGGGGTCGTCATTTTTTTTCAAAAATTGTTCATATGCAATTTCTTTTCTGTAAATGACACTTTGTTGGAAATTTAGTAACGAATTCAACAAAGTGTGCCATTCCAACTTTCGACCACTATTTCCCAGGGTTTTGATTAAAATATCGAAAATCGAGGTGATTTTCTTCGGATTTTTTCAAAGGGCAAAAATTGATCAAATGCAATTTTTTTTTCTGTAAATGACACTTTGTTGAAAATTTTGTAACGAATTCAACGAGGTATGCCATTCCGACATTCGACCACTATTTTCCAGGGTTTTGATTAAAAAACCGAAAAATCGAGGTGATTTTCTTCGGATTTTGGCGTTGTCATAAGGGTGGGGGTCATCATTTTTTTCGACAAATTAGTTCAAATGATCTTTTTTTTATGAAAATTCCATTTTGTTGAAAATTTTGTAACGAATTCAACGAGGTATGCCATTTTAACATTCGACCACTATTTCCCAGGGTTTTATTAAAATACCGACAATTGAGGTAATTTTCTTCAGATTTTGGCGTTGTCATAAGGGTGGGGGCCGTCATTTTTTTTTCAAAAATTTTTTCAAATGCAATTTCTTTTTTGTAAATGACACTTTGTTGGAAATTTTGTAACGAATTTAACGAGGTATGCCATTCCAACATTCGACCACTATTTCCCAGGGTTTTGATTAAAAAACTAAAAAATCGAGGTGATTTTCTTCGGATTTTGGCGTTGTCATAAGGGTGGGGGTCGTCATTTTTTTCAAAAATTGTTCAAATGCTGGTTTTTTTCTGAAAATGACACTTTGTTGGAAATTTTGTAACGAATTCAACGAGGTATGCCATTCCGACATTCGACCACTATTTCCCAGGGTTTTGATTAAAAAACCGAAAAATCGAGGTGATTTTCTTCGGATTTTGGCGTTGTCATAAGGGTGGGGGTCGTCATTTTTTTTCAAAAATTGTTCATATGCAATTTCTTTTTTGTAACGAATTTAACGAGGTATGTTATTCCAACATTCGACCACTATTTCCCAGGGTTTTGATTGAAATATCGAAAATCGAGGTGATTTTCTTCGGATTTTGGAGTTGTCTAAAGGGTGGGGGTCGTAATTTTATTTTCAAAAATTTGTTCAATTTGTGCAATTTTTTTCTGTAAATGACACTTTGTTGGAAATTTTGTAACGAATTCAACGAGGTGTGCCATTCCAACATGCGACCACTATTTCCCAGGGTTTTGATTAAAAACCGAAAATCGAGGTGATTTTCTTCAGATTTTGGCGTTGTCATAAGGGTGGGGGTCGTCATTTTTTTCACAAATTGTTCAAATGCAGTTTTTTTCTGTAAATGATACTTTGTTGGAAATTTTGTAACGAAGTCAACGACGTATGCCATTCCAACATTCGACCACTATTTCCCAGGGTTTTGATTAAAATATCGAAAATCAAGGTTTCTGTTTTCGGATTTTGGAGTTGTCATAAGGGTGGGGGCGTAATTTTATTTTCAAAAATTTGTTCAATTTGTGCAATTTTTGTCTGTAAATGACTCTGTGTTGGGAATTTTGTAACGAATTCAACGAGGCGTGCCATTCCAACATTCGACCACTATTTCCAAGGGTTTTGATTAAAAACCGAAAATCTAGGTAATTTTCTACGGGTTTGGCGTTGTCATAAGGGTGGGGCTCGTCATTTTTTTTCAAAAATTGTTCATATGCAATTTCTTTTCTGTAAATGACACTTTGTTGGAAATTTTGTAACGAATTCAACGAGGTATGCCATTCTAACATTCGACCACTATTTCCCAGGGTTTTGATTAAAAAACCGAAAAATCGAGGTGATTTTCTTCGGATTTTGGCGTTGTCATAAGGGTGGGTCATCATTTTTTTTCGAAAAATTAGTTCAAATGATATTTTTTCTGTAAATGCCACTTTGTTGAAAATTTTGTAACGAATTCAACAAGGTATGCCATTTCAACATTCGACCACTATTGCCCAGGGTTTTGATGAAAAAACCGAAAATTGAGGTGATTTTCTTCGGATTTTGGCGTTGTCATAAGGGTGGGGGTCGTCATTTTTTTCAAAAATTGTTCAAATGCAATTTTTTTCTGTAAATGACACTTTGTTGGAAATTTTGTAACGAATTTAACGAGGTATGCCATTCCAACATTCGACCACTATTTCCCAGGGTTTTGATTAAAAAACTAAAAAATCGAGGTGATTTTCTTCGGATTTTGGCGTTGTCATAAGGGTGGGGGTCGTCATTTTTTTCAAAAATTGTTCAAATGCTGGTTTTTTTCTGAAAATGACACTTTGTTGGAAATTTTGTAACGAATTCAACGAGGTGTGCCATTCCAACATTCGACCACTATTTCCCAGGGTTTTGATTAAAATATCGAAAATCGAGGTGATTTTCTTCGGATTTTGACGTTGTCATAAGGGTGGGGGTCGTCATTTTTTTTCACAAATTGTTCAAATGCTGGTTTTTTTCTGTAAATGACACTTTGTTGGAAATTTTGTAACGAATTTAACAAGGTATGCCATTCCAACATTCGACCACTATTTCCCAGGGTTTTGATTAAAAAACTAAAAAATCGAGGTGATTTTCTTCGGATTTTGGCGTTGTCATAAGGGTGGGGGTCGTCATTTTTTTCAAAAATTGTTCAAAAGCTGGTTTTTTTCTGAAAATGACACTTTGTTGGAAATTTTGTAACGAATTCAACGAGGTATGCCATTCCAACACTCGACCACTATTTCCCAGGGTTTTGATTAAAAACCGAAAATCGAGGTGATTTTCTTCGGATTTTGGCGTTGTTATAAGGGTGGGGGCCGTCATTTTTTTCAAAAATTGTTCAAATCCAGTTTTTTTTCTGTAAATGACACTTTGTTGGAAATTTTGTAACGAATTCAACGAGGTATGTCATTCCAACATTCGACCACTATTTCCCAGGGTTTTGATTGAAATATCGAAAATCGAGGTGATTTTCTTCGGATTTTGGAGTTGTCCAAAGGGTGGGGGTCGTAATTTTATTTTCAAAAATTTGTTCAATTTGTGCAATTTTTTTCTGTAAATGACTCTGTGTTGGAAATGTTGTAACGAATTCAACGAGGTGTGCCATTCCAACATTCGACCACTATTTCCCAGGGTTTTGATTAAAAACCGAAAATCGAGGTAATTTTCTTCGGCTTTGGCGTTGTCATAAGGGTGGGGGTCGTCATTTTTTTTCAAAAATTGTTCATATGCAATTTCTTTTCTGTAAATGACACTTTGTTGGAAATTTTGTAACGAATTCAACGAGGTGTGTCATTCCAACATTCGACCACTATTTCCCAGGGTTTTGATTAAAATATCGAAAATCGAGGTGATTTTCTTCGGATTTTTTTAAAAATTTAATCAAATGCAATTTTTTTCTGTAAATGACACTTTGTTGGAAATTTTGTAACGAATTTAACGAGGTATGCCATTCCAACATTCGACCACTATTTCCCAGGGTTTTGATTAAAAACTAAAAAATCGAGGTGATTTTCTTCGGATTTTGGCGTTGTCATAAGGGTGGGGGTCGTCATTTTTTTCACAAATTGTTCAAATGCTGGTTTTTTTCTGAAAATGACACTTTGTTGGAAATTTTGTAACGAATTCAACGAGTTGTGCCATTCCAACATTCGACCACTATTTCCCAGGGTTTTGATTAAAATATCGAAAATCGAGGTGATTTTCTTCGGATTTTGACGTTGTCATAAGGGTGGGGGTCGTCATTTTTTTCACAAATTGTTCAAATGCTGGTTTTTTTCTGAAAATGACACTTTGTTGGAAATTTTGTAACGAATTCAACGAGTTGTGCCATTCCAACATTCGACCACTATTTCCCAGGGTTTTGATTAAAATATCGAAAATCGAGGTGATTTTTTTCGGATTTTTTCAAAAATTGATCAAATGCAATTTTTTTCTGTAAATGACACTTTGTTGGAAATTTTGTAACGAATTTAACGAGGTATGCCATTCCAACATTCGACCACTATTTCCCAGCGTTTTGATTAAAAAATTAAAAAATCGAGGTGATTTTCTTCGGATTTTGGCGTTGTCATAAGGGTGGGGGTCGTCATTTTTTTCAAAAATTGTTCAAAAGCTGGTTTTTTTCTGAAAATGACACTTTGTTGGAAATTTTGTAACGAATTCAACGAGGTATGCCATTCCAACACTCGACCACTATTTCCCAGGGTTTTGATTAAAAACCGAAAATCGAGGTGATTTTCTTCGGATTTTGGCGTTGTTATAAGGGTGGGGGCCGTCATTTTTTTCAAAAATTGTTCAAATCCAGTTTTTTTTTCTGTAAATGACACTTTGTTGGAAATTTTGTAACGAATTCAACGAGGTATGTCATTCCAACATTCGACCACTATTTCCCAGGGTTTTGATTGAAATATCGAAAATCGAGGTGATTTTCTTCGGATTTTGGAGTTGTCCAAAGGGTGGGGGTCGTAATTTTATTTTCAAAAATTTGTTCAATTTGTGCAATTTTTTTCTGTAAATGACTCTGTGTTGGAAATGTTGTAACGAATTCAACGAGGTGTGCCATTCCAACATTCGACCACTATTTCCCAGGGTTTTGATTAAAATACCGAAAATCGAGGTGATTTTCTTCGGATTTTGGCGTTGTCATAAGGGTGGGGTCGTCATTTTTTTTCAAAAATTGTAATCAAATGCAATTTTTTTTCTGTAAATGACACTTTGTTGGAAATTTTGTAACGAATTCAACGAGGTATGCCATTCCAACATTCGACCACTATTTCCCAGGGTTTTGATTAAAAAAATCAAAAATCGAGGTGATTTTCTTCGGATTTTGGCGTTGTCATAAGGGTGGGGTCGTCATTTTTTTCAAAAATTGTTCAAATGCTGGTTTTTTTCTGAAAATGACACTTTGTTGGAAATTTTGTAACGAATTCAACGAGGTATGCCATTCCAACATTCGACCACTATTTCCCAGGGTTTTGATTAAAAAACAAAAAATCGAGGTGATTTTCTTCGGATTTTGGCGTTGTCATAAGGGTGGGGGTCGTCATTTTTTTCACAAATTGTTCAAATGCTGGTTTTTTTTCTGAAAATGACACTTTGTTGGAAATTTTGTAACGAATTCAACGAGTTGTGCCATTCCAACATTCGACCACTATTTCCCAGGGTTTTGATTAAAATATCGAAAATCGAGGTGATTTTCTTCGGATTTTTTTAAAAATTTAATCAAATGCAATTTTTTTCTGTAAATGACACTTTGTTGGAAATTTTGTAACGAATTTAACGAGGTATGCCATTCCAACATTCGACCACTATTTCCCAGGGTTTTGATTAAAAAACTAAAAAATCGAGGTGATTTTCTTCGGATTTTGGCGTTGTCATAAGGGTGGGGGTCGTCATTTTTTTCACAAATTGTTCAAATGCTGGTTTTTTTCTGAAAATGACACTTTGTTGGAAATTTTGTAACGAATTCAACGAGTTGTGCCATTCCAACATTCGACCACTATTTCCCAGGGTTTTGATTAAAATATCGAAAATCGAGGTGATTTTCTTCGGATTTTGACGTTGTCATAAGGGTGGGGGTCGTCATTTTTTTCACAAATTGTTCAAATGCTGGTTTTTTTCTGAAAATGACACTTTGTTGGAAATTTTGTAACGAATTCAACGAGTTGTGCCATTCCAACATTCGACCACTATTTCCCAGGGTTTTGATTAAAATATCGAAAATCGAGGTGATTTTCTTCGGATTTTTTCAAAAATTGATCAAATGCAATTTTTTTCTGTAAATGACACTTTGTTGGAAATTTTGTAACGAATTTAACGAGGTATGCCATTCCAACATTCGACCACTATTTCCCAGCGTTTTGATTAAAAAATTAAAAAATCGAGGTGATTTTCTTCGGATTTTGGCGTTGTCATAAGGGTGGGGGTCGTCATTTTTTTCACAAATTGTTCAAATGCTGGTTTTTTTCTGAAAATGACACTTTGTTGGAAATTTTGTATCGAATTCAACGAGTTGTGCCATTCCAACATTCGACCACTACTTCCCAGGGTTTTGATTAAAATATCGAAAATCGAGGTGATTTTCTTCGGATTTTGACGTTGTCATAAGGGTGGGGGTCGTCATTTTTTTCACAAATTGTTCAAATGCAGTTTTTTTTCTGAAAATGACACTTTGTTGGAAATTTTGTAACGAATTCAACGAGGTGTGCCATTCCAACATTCGACCACTATTTCCCAGGGTTTTGATTAAAATATCGAAAATCGAGGTGATTTTCTTCGGATTTTGACGTTGTCATAAGGGTGGGGGTCGTCATTTTTTTCACAAATTGTTCAAATGCTGGTTTTTTTCTGAAAATGACACTTTGTTGGAAATTTTGTAACGAATTCAACGAGTTGTGCCATTCCAACATTCGACCACTACTTCCCAGGGTTTTGATTAAAATATCGAAAATCGAGGTGATTTTCTTCGGATTTTTTCAAAAATTGATCAAATGCAATTTTTTTTCTGTAAATGACACTTTGTTGGAAATTTTGTAACGAATTTAACGAGGTATGCCATTCCAACATTCGACCACTATTTCCCAGGGTTTTGATTAAAAAATTAAAAAATCGAGGTGATTTTCTTCGGATTTTGGCGTTGTCATAAGGGTGGGGGTCGTCATTTTTTTTCAAAAATTGTTCAAATGCTGGTTTTTTTCTGAAAATGACACTTTGTTGGAAATTTTGTATCGAATTCAACGAGTTGTGCCATTCCAACATTCGACCACTATTTCCCAGGGTTTTGATTAAAATATCGAAAATCGAGGTGATTTTCTTCGGATTTTGACGTTGTCATAAGGGTGGGGGTCGTCATTTTTTTCACAAATTGTTCAAATGCTGGTTTTTTTCTGAAAATGACACTTTGTTGGAAATTTTGTAACGAATTCAACGAGTTGTGCCATTCCAACATTCGACCACTACTTCCCAGGGTTTTGATTAAAATATCGAAAATCGAGGTGATTTTCTTCGGATTTTGGAGTTGTCCTAAGGGTGGGGGTCGTCATTTTTTTTCAAAAATTTGTTCAAATGATGATTTTTTTCTGTAAATGACACTTTGTTGGAAATTTTGTAACGAATTCAACGAGGTATGCCATTCCAACATTCGACCACTATTGCCCAGGGTTTTGATTAAAAACCGAAAATCGAGGTGATTTTCTTCGGATTTTGGCGTTGTCATAAGGGTGGGGGTCGTCATTTTTTTTCAAAAATTGTTCAAATGCAATTTTTTTCTGTAAATGACACTTTGTTGGAAATTTTGTAACGAATTCAACGAGGTATGCCATTCCAACATTCGACCACTATTTCCCAGGGTTTTGATTAAAATACCGAAAATCGAGGTGATTTTCTTCGGATTTTCGGGTTGTCATAAGGGTGGGGGTCGTCATTTTTTTTCAAAAATTGTTCAAATGCAATTTTTTTTCTGTAAATGACACTTTGTTGGAAATTTTGTAACGAATTCAACGAGGTGTGCCATTCCAACATTCGACCACTATTTCCCAGGGTTTTGATTAAAATATCGAAAATCGAGGTGATTTTGGCGTTGTCATAAGGGTGGGGTCGTCATTTTTTCAAAAATTGTTCAAATGCAATTTTTTTTCTGTAAATGACACTTTGTTGGAAATTTTGTAACGAATTCAACGAGGTATGCCATTCCAACATTCGACCACTATTTCCCAGGGTTTTGATTAAAATACCGAAAAATCGAGGTGATTTTCTTCGGATTTTGGCGTTGTCATAAGGGTGGGGGTCGTCATTTTTTTTCAAAAATTGTTCATATGCAATTTCTTTTCTGTAAATGACACTTTGTTGGAAATTTTGTAACGAATTCAACGAAGTGTGCCATTCCAACATTCGACCACTATTTCCCAGGGTGTTGATTAAAATATCGAAAATCGAGGTGATTTTCTTCGGATTTTGGGTTTCAAAAATTTGTTCAAATGCAATTTTTTTTCTGTAAATGACACTTTGTTGGAAATTTTGTAACGAATTTAACGAGGTATGCCATTCCAATATTCGACCACTATTTCCCAGGGTTTTGATTAAAAAACTAAAAAATCGAGGTGATTTTCTTCGGATTTTGGCGTTGTCATAAGGGTGGGGGTCGTCATTTTTTTCAAAAATTGTTCAAATGCTGGTTTTTTTCTGAAAATGACACTTTGTTGGAAATTTTGTAACGAATTCAACGAGGTATGCCATTCCAACATTCGACCACTATTTCCCAGGGTTTTGATTAAAAACCGAAAATCGAGGTGATTTTCTTCGGATTTTGGCGTTGTTATAAGGGTGGGGGCCGTCATTTTTTTCAAAAATTGTTCAAATCCAGTTTTTTTTCTGTAAATGACACTTTGTTGGAAATTTTGTAACGAATTCAACGAGGTATGTCATTCCAACATTCGACCACTATTTCCCAGGGTTTTGATTGAAATATCGAAAATCGAGGTGATTTTCTTCGGATTTTGGAGTTGTCCAAAGGGTGGGGGTCGTAATTTTATTTTCAAAAATTTGTTCAATTTGTGCAATTTTTTTCTGTAAATGACTCTGTGTTGGAAATGTTGTAACGAATTCAACGAGGTGTGCCATTCCAACATTCGACAACTATTTCCCAGGGTTTTGATTAAAAACCGAAAATCGAGGTAATTTTCTTCGGCTTTGGCGTTGTCATAAGGGTGGGGGTCGTCATTTTTTTTCAAAAATTGTTCATATGCAATTTCTTTTCTGTAAATGACACTTTGTTGGAAATTTTGTAACGAATTCAACGAGGTGTGTCATTCCAACATTCGACCACTATTTCCCAGGGTTTTGATTAAAATATCGAAAATCGAGGTGATTTTCTTCGGATTTTTTCAAAAATTGATCAAATGCAATTTTTTTCTGTAAATGACACTTTGTTAGAAATTTTGTAACGAATTTAACGAGGTATGCCATTCCAACATTCGACCACTATTTCCCAGGGTTTTGATTAAAAACTAAAAAATCGAGGTGATTTTCTTCGGATTTTGGCGTTGTCATAAGGGTGGGGGTCGTCATTTTTTTTCACAAATTGTTCAAATGCTGGTTTTTTTCTGAAAATGACACTTTGTTGGAAATTTTGTAACGAATTCAACGAGTTGTGCCATTCCAACATTCGACCACTATTTCCCAGGGTTTTGATTAAAATATCGAAAATCGAGGTGATTTTCTTCGGATTTTGACGTTGTCATAAGGGTGGGGGTCGTCATTTTTTTCACAAATTGTTCAAATGCTGGTTTTTTTCTGAAAATGACACTTTGTTGGAAATTTTGTAACGAATTCAACGAGGTGTGCCATTCCAACATTCGACCACTATTTCCCAGGGTTTTGATTAAAATATCGAAAATCGAGGTGATTTTTTTCGGATTTTGTTGTCAAAAAATTGTTCAAATGTCAATTTTTTTTCTGTAAATGACACTTTGTTGGAAATTTTGTAACGAATTTAACGAGGTATGCCATTCCAACATTCGACCACTATTTCCCAGGGTTTTGATTAAAAACCGAAAAAATCGAGGTGATTTTCTTCGGATTTTGGCGTTGTCATAAGGGTGGGGGTCGTCATTTTTTTCACAAATTGTTCAAATGCTGGTTTTTTTCTGAAAATGACACTTTGTTGGAAATTTTGTAACGAATTCAACGAGGTGTGCCATTCCAACATTCGACCACTATTTCCCAGGGTTTTGATTAAAATATCGAAAATCGAGGTGATTTTCTTCGGATTTTGACGTTGTCATAAGGGTGGGGGTCGTCATTTTTTTCACAAATTGTTCAAATGCTGGTTTTTTTCTGAAAATGACACTTTGTTGGAAATTTTGTAACGAATTCAACGAGTTGTGCCATTCCAACATTCGACCACTATTTCCCAGGGTTTTGATTAAAATATCGAAAATCGAGGTGATTTTCTTCGGATTTTGACGTTGTCATAAGGGTGGGGTCGTCATTTTTTTCACAAATTGTTCAAATGCAATTTTTTTCTGTAAATGACACTTTGTTGGAAATTTTGTAACGAATTCAACGAGGTGTGCCATTCCAACATTCGACCACTATTTCCCAGGGTTTTGATTAAAATACCGAAAATCGAGGTGATTTTCTTCGGATTTTGGGTTGTCATAAGGGTGGGGTTCATTTTTTTCAAAATTGTTCAAATGCAATTTTTTTCTGTAAATGACACTTTGTTGGAAATTTTGTAACGAATTCAACGAGGTATGCCATTCCAACATTCGACCACTATTTCCCAGGGTTTTGATTAAAAAATCGAAAATCGAGGTGATTTTCTTCGGATTTTGGCGTTGTCATAAGGGTGGGGGTCGTCATTTTTTTTCACAAATTGTTCAAATGCTGGTTTTTTTCTGTAAATGACACTTTGTTGGAAATTTTGGTGTGCCATTCCAACATTCGACCACTATTTCCCAGGGTTTTGATTAAAATATCGAAAATCGAGGTGATTTTCTTCGGATTTTGACGTTGTCATAAGGGTGGGGGTCGTCATTTTTTTCACAAATTGTTCAAATGCTGGTTTTTTTCTGAAAATGACACTTTGTTGGAAATTTTGTAACGAATTCAACGAGATGTGCCATTCCAACATTCGACCACTACTTCCCAGGGTTTTAATTAAAATATCGAAAATCGAGGTGATTTTCTTCAGATTTTGGAGTTGTCCTAAGGGTGGGGGTCGTAATTTTATTTTCAAAAATTTGTTCAATTTGTGCAATTTTTTTCTGTAAATGACTCTGTGTTGGAAATTTTGTAACGAATTTAACGAGGTGTGCCATTCCAACATTCGACAACTATTTCCCAGGGTTTTGATTAAAAACCGAAAATCGAGGTAATTTTCTTCGGATTTTGGCGTTGTCATAAGGGTGGTGGTCGTCATTTTTTTTTTCAAAAATTTGTTCAAATGCAATTTTTTCTGTAAATGACACTTTGTTGGAAATTATGTAACGAATTCAACGAGGTGTGCCATTCCAACATTCGACCACTATTTCCCAGGGTTTTGATTAAAATACCAAAAAATCGAGGTGATTTTCTTCGGATTTTGGCGTTGTCATAAGGGTCGTCATTTTTTTCACAAATTGTTCAAATGCAGTTTTTTTTCTGTAAATGACACTTTGTTGGAAATTTTGTAACGAATTCAACGAGGTGTGCCATTCCAACATTCGACCACTATTTCCCAGGGTTTTGATTAAAATACCGAAAATCGAGGTGATTTTCTTCGGATTTTGGCGTTGTCATAAGGGTGGGGGTCGTCATTTTTTTTCAAAAATTGTTCAAATGCAATTTCTTTTCTGTAAATGACACTTTGTTGGAAATTTTGTAACGAATTCAACGAGGTGTGCCATTCCAACATTCGACCACTATTTCCCAGGGTTTTGATTAAAATATCGAAAATCGAGGTGATTTTCTTCGGATTTTGGCGTTGTCATAAGGGTGGGGGTCGTCATTTTTTTCACAAATTGTTCAAATGCAGTTTTTTTCTTTAAATGACACTTTGTTGGAAATTTTGTAACGAATTCAACGAGGTGTGCCATTCCAACATTCGACCACTATTTCCCAGGGTTTTGATTAAAATATCGAAAATCGAGGTGATTTTCTTCGGATTTTGGCGTTGTCATAAGGGTGGGGGTCGTCATTTTTTTCACAAATTGTTCAAATGCAGTTTTTTTTTCTGTAAATGACACTTTGTTGGAAATTTTGTAACGAATTCAACGAGGTATTCCATTCCAACATTCGACCACTATTTTCCAGGGTTTTGATTAAAATATCGAAAATCGAGGTGATTTTCTTCGGATTTTGGAGTTGTCCTAAGGGTGGGGGTCGTAATTTTATTTTCAAAAATTTGTTCAATTTGTGCAATTTTTTTCTGTAAATGACTTTGTGTTGGAAATTTTGTAACGAATTCAACGAGGTGTGCCATTCCAACATTCGACAACTATTTCCCAGGGTTTTGATTAAAAACCGAAAATCGAGGTAATTTTCTTCGGATTTTGGCGTTGTCATAAGGGTGGGGGTCGTCATTTTTTTTCAAAAATTTGTTCAAATGCAATTTTTTCTGTAAATGACACTTTGTTGGAAGTTTTGTAACGAATTCAACGAGGTGTGCCATTCCAACATTCGACCACTATTTCCCAGGGTTTTGATTAAAATACCGAAAATCGAGGTGATTTTCTTCGGATTTTGGCGTTGTCATAAGGGTGGGGGTCGTCATTTTTTTTCAAAAATTGTTCAAATGCAGTTTTTTTTCTGTAAATGACACTTTGTTGGAAATTTTGTAACGAATTCAACGAGGTGTGCCATTCCAACATTCGACCACTATTTCCCAGGGTTTTGATTAAAATATCGAAAATCGAGGTGATTTTCTTCGGATTTTGGAGTTGTCCTAAGGGTGGGGGTCGTAATTTTATTTTCAAAAATTTGTTCAATTTGTGCAATTTTTTTCTGTAAATGACACTTTGTTGGAAATTTTGTAACGAATTCAACGGGGTGTGCCATTCCAACATTCGACCACTATTTCCCAGGGTTTTGATTAAAATACCGAAAATCGAGGTGATTTTCTTCGGATTTTGGCGTTGTCATAAGGGTGGGGGTCGTCATTTTTTTTCAAAAATTGTTCATATGCAATTTCTTTTCTGTAAATGACACTTTGTTGGAAATTTTGTAACGAATTCAACGAGGTGTGCCATTCCAACATTCGACCACTATTTCCCAGGGTTTTGATTAAAATATCGAAAATCGAGGTGATTTTCTTCGGATTTTGGCGTTGTCATAAGGGTGGGGGTCGTCATATTTTTCACAAATTGTTCAAATGCAGTTTTTTTTCTGTAAATGACACTTTGTTGGAAATTTTGTAACGAATTCAACGAGGTGTGCCATTCCAACATTCGACCACTATTTCCCAGGGTTTTGATTAAAATATCGAAAATCGAGGTGATTTTCTTCGGATTTTGGCGTTGTCATAAGGGTGGGGGTCGTCATTTTTTTCACAAATTGTTCAAATGCAGTTTTTTTTCTGTAAATGACACTTTGTTGGAAATTTTGTAACGAATTCAACGGGGTGTGCCATTCCAACATTCGACCACTATTTCCCAGGGTTTTGATTAAAATATCGAAAATCGAGGTGATTTTCTTCGGATTTTGGAGTTGTCATAAGGGTGGGGGTCGTAATTTTATTTTCAAAAATTTGTTCAAATTGTGCAATTTTTTTCTGTAAATGACTCTGTGTTGGAAATTTTGTAACGTATTCAACGAAGTGTGCCATTCCAACATTCGACAACTATTTCCCAGGGTTTTGATTAAAAACCGAAAATCGAGGTAATTTTCTTCGGATTTTGGCGTTGTCATAAAAGTGGGGGTCGTCATTTTTTTTCAAAAATTTGTTCAAATGCAATTTTTTCTGTAAATGACACTTTGTTGGAAGTTTTGTAACGAATTCAACGAGGTGTGCCATTCCAACATTCGACCACTATTTCCCAGGGTTTTGATTAAAATACCGAAAATCGAGGTGATTTTCTTCGGATTTTGGCGTTGTCATAAGGGTGGGGGTCGTCATTTTTTTTCAAAAATTGTTCATATGCAATTTCTTTTCTGTAAATGACACTTTGTTGGAAGTTTTGTAACGAATTCAACGAGGTGTGCCATTCCAACATTCGACCACTATTTTCCAGGGTTTTGATTAAAATACCGAAAATCGAGGTGATTTTCTTCGGATTTTGGCGTTGTCATAAGGGTGGGGGTCGTCATTTTTTTTCAAAAATTGTTCAAATGCAGTTTTTTTCTGTAAATGACACTTTGTTGGAAATTTTGTAACGAATTCAACGAGGTGTGCCATTCCAACATTCGACCACTATTTCCCAGGGTTTTGATTAAAATATCGAAAATCGAGGTGATTTTCTTCGGATTTTGGAGTTGTCCTAAGGGTGTGGGTCGTAATTTTATTTTCAAAAATTTGTTCAATTTGTGCAATTTTTTTCTGTAAATGACTCTGTGTTGGAAATTTTGTAACGAATTCAACGAGGTGTGCCATTCCAACCTTCGACAACTATTTCCCAGGGTTTTGATTAAAAACCGAAAATCGAGGTAATTTTCTTCGGAGTTTGGCGTTGTCATAAGGGTCGTCATTTTTTTCACAAATTGTTCAAATGCAGTTTTTTTTTTCTGTAAATGACACTTTGTTGGAAATTTTGTAACGAATTCAACGAGGTGTGCCATTCCAACATTCGACCACTATTTCCCAGGGTTTTGATTAAAATACCGAAAATATGGTGATTTTCTTCGGATTTTGGCGTTGTCATAAGGGTGGGGGTCGTCATTTTTTTTCAAAAATTGTTCATATGCAATTTCTTTTCTGTAAATGACACTTTGTTGGAAGTTTTGTAACGAATTCAACGAGGTGTGCCATTCCAACATTCGACCACTATTTTCCAGGGTTTTGATTAAAATACCGAAAATCGAGGTGATTTTCTTCGGATTTTGGCGTTGTCATAAGGGTGGGGGTCGTCATTTTTTTCAAAAATTGTTCAAATGCAATTTTTTTCTGTAAATGACACTTTGTTGGAAATTTTGTAACGAATTCAACGAGGTGTGCCATTCCAACATTCGACCACTATCATTCGACACAGGGTTTTGATTAAAATATCGAAAATCGAGGTGATTTTCTTCGGATTTTGGCGTTGTCATAAGGGTGGGGGTCGTAATTTTATTTTCAAAAATTTGTTCAAATTGTGCAATTTTTTTCTGTAAATGACTCTGTGTTGGAAATTTTGTAACGTATTCAACGAAGTGTGCCATTCCAACATTCGACAACTATTTCCCAGGGTTTTGATTAAAAACCGAAAATCGAGGTAATTTTCTTCGGATTTTGGCGTTGTCATAAGGGTGGGGGTCGTCATTTTTTTTTCAAAAATTTGTTCAAATGCAATTTTTTCTGTAAATGACACTTTGTTGGAAATTTTGTAACGAATTCAACGAGGTGTGCCATTCCAACATTCGACCACTATTTCCCAGGGTTTTGATTAAAATACCGAAAATCGAGGTGATTTTCTTCGGATTTTGGCGTTGTCATAAGGGTGGGGGTCGTCATTTTTTTTCAAAAATTGTTCATATGCAATTTCTTTTCTGTAAATGACACTTTGTTGGAAATTTTGTAACGAATTCAACGAGGTGTGCCATTCCAACATTCGACCACTATTTCCCAGGGTTTTGATTAAAATATCGAAAATCGAGGTGATTTTCTTCGGATTTTGGCGTTGTCATAAGGGTGGGGGTCGTCATATTTTTCACAAATTGTTCAAATGCAGTTTTTTTTCTGTAAATGACACTTTGTTGGAAATTTTGTAACGAATTCAACGAGGTGTGCCATTCCAACATTCGACCACTATTTCCCAGGGTTTTGATTAAAATATCGAAAATCGAGGTGATTTTCTTCGGATTTTGGCGTTGTCATAAGGGTGGGGGTCGTCATTTTTTTCACAAATTGTTCAAATGCAGTTTTTTTTTCTGTAAATGACACTTTGTTGGAAATTTTGTAACGAATTCAACGAGGTATTCCATTCCAACATTCGACCACTATTTGCCAGGGTTTTGATTAAAATATCGAAAATCGAGGTGATTTTCTTCGGATTTTGGAGTTGTCATAAGGGTGGGGGTCGTAATTTTATTTTCAAAAATTTGTTCAAATTGTGCAATTTTTTTCTGTAAATGACTCTGTGTTGGAAATTTTGTAACGTATTCAACGAAGTGTGCCATTCCAACATTCGACAACTATTTCCCAGGGTTTTGATTAAAAACCGAAAATCGAGGTAATTTTCTTCGGATTTTGGCGTTGTCATAAAAGTGGGGGTCGTCATTTTTTTTTCAAAAATTTGTTCAAATGCAATTTTTTCTGTAAATGACACTTTGTTGGAAGTTTTGTAACGAATTCAACGAGGTGTGCCATTCCAACATTCGACCACTATTTCCCAGGGTTTTGATTAAAATACCGAAAATCGAGGTGATTTTCTTCGGATTTTGGCGTTGTCATAAGGGTGGGGGTCGTCATTTTTTTTTCAAAAATTGTTCATATGCAATTTCTTTTCTGTAAATGACACTTTGTTGGAAGTTTTGTAACGAATTCAACGAGATGTGCCATTCCAACATTCGACCACTATTTTCCAGGGTTTTGATTAAAATACCGAAAATCGAGGTGATTTTCTTCGGATTTTGGCGTTGTCATAAGGGTGGGGGTCGTCATTTTTTTTCAAAAATTGTTCAAATGCAGTTTTTTTCTGTAAATGACACTTTGTTGGAAATTTTGTAACGAATTCAACGAGGTGTGCCATTCCAACATTCGACCACTATTTCCCAGGGTTTTGATTAAAATATCGAAAATCGAGGTGATTTTCTTCGGATTTTGGAGTTGTCCTAAGGGTGTGGGTCGTAATTTTATTTTCAAAAATTTGTTCAATTTGTGCAATTTTTTTCTGTAAATGACTCTGTGTTGGAAATTTTGTAACGAATTCAACGAGGTGTGCCATTCCAACCTTCGACAACTATTTCCCAGGGTTTTGATTAAAAACCGAAAATCGAGGTAATTTTCTTCGGATTTTGGCGTTGTCATAAGGGTCGTCATTTTTTTCACAAATTGTTCAAATGCAGTTTTTTTTCTGTAAATGACACTTTGTTGGAAATTTTGTAACGAATTCAACGAGGTGTGCCATTCCAACATTCGACCACTATTTCCCAGGGTTTTGATTAAAATACCGAAAATATGGTGATTTTCTTCGGATTTTGGCGTTGTCATAAGGGTGGGGGTCGTCATTTTTTTTTCAAAAATTGTTCATATGCAATTTCTTTTCTGTAAATGACACTTTGTTGGAAGTTTTGTAACGAATTCAACGAGGTGTGCCATTCCAACATTCGACCACTATTTTCCAGGGTTTTGATTAAAATACCGAAAATCGAGGTGATTTTCTTCGGATTTTGGCGTTGTCATAAGGGTGGGGGTCGTCATATTTTTCACAAATTGTTCAAATGCAGTTTTTTTTCTGTAAATGACACTTTGTTGGAAATTTTGTAACGAATTCAACGAGGTGTGCCATTCCAACATTCGACCACTAACATTCGACACAGGGTTTTGATTAAAATATCGAAAATCGAGGTGATTTTCTTCGGATTTTGGCGTTGTCATAAGGGTGGGGGTCGTAATTTTATTTTCAAAAATTTGTTCAAATTGTGCAATTTTTTTCTGTAAATGACTCTGTGTTGGAAATTTTGTAACGTATTCAACGAAGTGTGCCATTCCAACATTCGACAACTATTTCCCAGGGTTTTGATTAAAAACCGAAAATCGAGGTAATTTTCTTCGGATTTTGGCGTTGTCATAAGGGTGGGGGTCGTCATTTTTTTTTCAAAAATTTGTTCAAATGCAATTTTTTCTGTAAATGACACTTTGTTGGAAGTTTTGTAACGAATTCAACGAGGTGTGCCATTCCAACATTCGACCACTATTTCCCAGGGTTCTGATTAAAATACCTAAAATCAAGGTGATTTTCTTCGGATTTTGGCGTTGTCATAAGGGTGGGGGTCGTCATTTTTTTTTCAAAAATTGTTCATATGCAATTTCTTTTCTGTAAATGACACTTTGTTGGAAGTTTTGTAACGAATTCAACGAGGTGTGCCATTCCAACATTCGACCACTATTTTCCAGGGTTTTGATTAAAATACCGAAAATCGAGGTGATTTTCTTCGGATTTTGGCGTTGTCATAAGGGTGGGGGTCGTCATTTTTTTTCAAAAATTGTTCAAATGCAGTTTTTTTTCTGTAAATGACACTTTGTTGGAAATTTTGTAACGAATTCAACGAGGTGTGCCATTCCAACATTCGACCACTATTTCCCAGGGTTTTGATTAAAATATCGAAAATCGAGGTGATTTTCTTCGGATTTTGGAGTTGTCCTAAGGGTGTGGGTCGTAATTTTATTTTCAAAAATTTGTTCAATTTGTGCAATTTTTTTCTGTAAATGACTTTGTGTTGGAAATTTTGTAACGAATTCAACGAGGTGTGCCATTCCAACCTTCGACAACTATTTCCCAGGGTTTTGATTAAAAACCGAAAATCGAGGTAATTTTCTTCGGATTTTGGCGTTGTCATAAGGGTGGGGTCGTCATTTTTTTTCAAAAATTTGTTCAAATGCAATTTTTTTCTGTAAATGACACTTTGTTGGAAGTTTTGTAACGAATTCAACGAGGTGTGCCATTCCAACATTCGACCACTATTTCCCAGGGTTTTGATTAAAATACCTAAAATCAAGGTGATTTTCTTCGGATTTTGGCGTTGTCATAAGGGTGGGGGTCGTCATTTTTTTTTCAAAAATTGTTCATATGCAATTTCTTTTCTGTAAATGACACTTTGTTGGAAGTTTTGTAACGAATTCAACGAGGTGTGCCATTCCAACCTTCGACAACTATTTCCCAGGGTTTTGATTAAAAACCGAAAATCGAGGTAATTTTCTTCGGATTTTGGCGTTGTCATAAGGGTGGGGGTCGTCATTTTTTCACAAATTGTTCAAATGCAGTTTTTTTTCTGTAAATGACACTTTGTTGGAAATTTTGTAACGAATTCAACGAGGTGTGCCATTCCAACATTCGACCACTATTTCCCAGGGTTTTGATTAAAATACCGAAAATCATGGTGATTTTCTTCGGATTTTGGAGTTGTCATAAGGGTGGGGGTCGTAATTTTATTTTCAAAAATTTGTTCAAATTGTGCAATTTTTTTCTGTAAATGACTCTGTGTTGGAAATTTTGTAACGTATTCAACGAAGTGTGCCATTCCAACATTCGACAACTATTTCCCAGGGTTTTGATTAAAAACCGAAAATCGAGGTAATTTTCTTCGGATTTTGGCGTTGTCATAAGGGTGGGGGTCGTCATTTTTTTTTCAAAAATTTGTTCAAATGCAATTTTTTCTGTAAATGACACTTTGTTGGAAGTTTTGTAACGAATTCAACGAGGTGTGCCATTCCAACATTCGACCACTATTTCCCAGGGTTTTGATTAAAATACCGAAAATCGAGGTGATTTTCTTCGGATTTTGGCGTTGTCATAAGGGTGGGGGTCGTCATTTTTTTTCAAAAATTGTTCAAATGCAGTTTTTTTTCTGTAAATGACACTTTGTTGGAAATTTTGTAACGAATTCAACGAGGTGTGCCATTCCAACATTCGACCACTATTTCCCAGGGTTTTGATTAAAATATCGAAAATCGAGGTGATTTTCTTCGGATTTTGGAGTTGTCCTAAGGGTGGGGGTCGTAATTTTATTTTCAAAAATTTGTTCAATTTGTGCAATTTTTTTCTGTAAATGACTCTGTGTTGGAAATTTTGTAACGAATTCAACGAGGTGTGCCATTCCAACATTCGACAACTATTTCCCAGGGTTTTGATTAAAAACCGAAAATCGAGGTAATTTTCTTCGGATTTTGGCGTTGTCATAAGGGTGGGGGTCGTCATTTTTTTTCAAAAATTGTTCAAATGCAGTTTTTTTTCTGTAAATGACACTTTGTTGGAAATTTTGTAACGAATTCAACGAGGTGTGCCATTCCATTCCAACATTCGACCACTATTTGCCAGGGTTTTGATTAAAATATCGAAAATCGAGGTGATTTTCTTCGGATTTTGGAGTTGTCATAAGGGTGGGGGTCGTAATTTTATTTTCAAAAATTTGTTCAATTTGTGCAATTTTTTTCTGTAAATGACTCTGTGTTGGAAATTTTGTAACGAATTCAACGAGGTGTGCCATTCCAACATTCGACCACTATTTCCCAGGGTTTTGATTAAAATACCGAAAATATGGTGATTTTCTTCAGATTTGGGCGTTGTCATAAGGGTGGGGGTCGTCATTTTTTTTCAAAAATTGTTCATATGCAATTTCTTTTCTGTAAATGACACTTTGTTGGAAATTTTGTAACGAATTCAACGAGGTGTGCCATTCCAACATTCGACCACTATTTCCCAGGGTTTTGATTAAAATATCGAAAATCGAGGTGATTTTCTTCGGATTTTGGCGTTGTCATAAGGGTGGGGGTCGTCATATTTTTCACAAATTGTTCAAATGCAGTTTTTTTTCTGTAAATGACACTTTGTTGGAAATTTTGTAACGAATTCAACGAGGTGTGCCATTCCAACATTCGACCACTATTTCCCAGGGTTTTGATTAAAATATCGAAAATCGAGGTGATTTTCTTCGGATTTTGGCGTTGTCATAAGGGTGGGGGTCGTCATTTTTTTCACAAATTGTTCAAATGCAGTTTTTTTTTCTGTAAATGACACTTTGTTGGAAATTTTGTAACGAATTCAACGAGGTATTCCATTCCAACATTCGACCACTATTTGCCAGGGTTTTGATTAAAATATCGAAAATCGAGGTGATTTTCTTCGGATTTTGGAGTTGTCATAAGGGTGGGGGTCGTAATTTTATTTTCAAAAATTTGTTCAATTTGTGCAATTTTTTTCTGTAAATGACTCTGTGTTGGAAATTTTGTAACGAATTCAACGAGGTGTGCCATTCCAACATTGGACAACTATTTCCCAGGGTTTTGATTAAAAACCGAAAATCGAGGTAATTTTCTTCGGATTTTGGCGTTGTCATAAGGGTGGGGGTCGTCATTTTTATACCCTTGCAGAGGGTATTATAATTTTGGTCAGAAGTTTGTAACGCAGTGAAGGAGACGTTTCCGACCCCATAAAGTATATATATTCTTGATCAGGATCAATAGGGGAGTCGATATAGCCATGTCCGTCTGTCCGTCTGTTTCAATACCGTTTGCGAGCTCAGTTTAAAAGCTAGCGATCTGAAACTTTCACAATCGTCCTAAAACATGTGTACGCAGATCAAGTTTGAAAATCGCCCTGATCGGACGTCTATATCCTATAGCTCCCATAGGAACAATTGGATATATCTTGCAAGAATTTATGATATTTCGCGCAGTGTAAAAGCTATTGACATTAATCTTTCCAAATCGTATTTTTTTATGCATACCTTGATCAGGGTAAAAGCGCGTGGCGATCGGACGTCTATATCCTATAGCTCCCATAGGAACAATAGGGTAAAATCGGTTAAAATTTAATGATTTTTAGGATATTTCGCGCAGTGTAAAAGCTATTGACATAAATCTTTCCAAATCTTATTTTTATATGCGTACCTTGATCAGGGTAAAAGCGGGTGACGAACGGACGTCTATATCCTATAGCTCCCATAGGAACAATAGGGTAAAATCGGTCCAAATTTGATGTTTTTCAGAATATTTCGCGATGTGTAAAAGCTATTGCTATACATTTTTTCAAATCGTATTTTTTTATGCATTCCTTCATCAAGGTAAAAGCGCGTGCTGATCGGACGTCTATATCCTATAGCTCCCATAGGAACAATACGGTTAAATCGGTCAAAATGTTATGTTTTTTAGAATATTTCGCGCAGTGTATAAGCTATTGACATACATTTTTCCAAGTCTTATTTATTTACGCATACCTTGATCAGGGTAAAAGCGCTTGCCGATTGGACGTCTATATCGTATAGCTTCCGTAGGAAAAATTGTTAAAGGCTGCGAAAATATCCCTTTTTTCCCTATTTGTATATAACAATTTTGCAGTATAAAAGCTATTGGCATGAAACTATGCAATTTATCTAATTTATTTATGTACACCTTGCTCAGGGTAAAAGTTGCTGCGAATCAGACAAGTACATACTACATCCGCTATTTAAAAATTAAATTAATTACGTATAGCTAATCTTTTTTTTATACCCTTGCAAAGGGTATTATAATTTTGGTCAGAAGTTTGTAACGCAGTGAAGGAGACGTTTCCGACCCCATAAAGTATATATATTCTTGATCAGGATCAATAGGGGAGTCGATATAGCCATGTCCGTCTGTCCGTCTGTCCGTCTGTTTCAATACCGTTTGCGAGCTCAGTTTAAAAGCTAGCGATCTGAAACTTTCACAATCGTCCTAAAACATGTGTACGCAGATCAAGTTTGAAAATCGCCCTGATCGGACGTCTATATCCTATAGCTCCCATAGGAACAATTGGATATATCTTGCAAGAATTTATGATAATTCGCGCAGTGTAAAAGCTATTGACATTAATCTTTCCAAATCGTATTTTTTTATGCATACCTTGATCAGGGTAAAAGCGCGTGGCGATCGGACGTCTACATCCTATAGCTCCCATAGGAACAATAGGGTAAAATCGGTTAAAATTTAATGATTTTTAGGATATTTCGCGCAGTGTAAAAGCTATTGACATAAATCTTTCCAAATCTTATTTTTATATGCGTACCTTGATCAGGGTAAAAGCGCGTGACGATCGGACGTCTATATCCTATAGCTCCCATAGGAACAATAGGGTAAAATCGGTCCAAATTTGATGTTTTTCAGAATATTTCGCGATGTGTAAAAGCTATTGCTATACATTTTTTCAAATCGTATCTTCGGATTTTGGCGTTGTCATAAGGGTCGTCATTTTTTTCACAAATTGTTCAAATGCAGTTTTTTTTCTGTAAATGACACTTTGTTGGAAATTTTGTAACGAATTCAACGAGGTGTGCCATTCCAACATTCGACCACTATTTCCCAGGGTTTTGATTAAAATATCGAAAATCGAGGTGATTTTCTTCGGATTTTGGCGTTGTCATAAGGGTGGGGCTCGTCATTTTTTTCACAAATTGTTCAAATGCAGTTTTTTTTTCTGTAAATGACACTTTGTTGGAAATTTTGTAACGAATTCAACGAGGTATTCCATTCCAACATTTGACCACTATTTGCCAGGGTTTTGATTAAAAAATCGAAAATCGAGGTGATTTTCTTCGGATTTTGGAGTTGTCATAAGGGTGGGGGTCGTAATTTTATTTTCAAAAATTTGTTCAACTTGTGCAATTTTTTTCTGTAAATGACTCTGTGTTGGAAATTTTGTAACGAATTCAACGAGGTGTGCCATTCCAACATTCGACAACTATTTCCCAGGGTTTTGATTAAAAACCGAAAATCGAGGTAATTTTCTTCGGATTTTGGCGTTGTCATAAGGGTGGGGGTCGTCATTTTTATACCCTTGCAGAGGGTATTATAATTTTGGTCAGAAGTTTGTAACGCAGTGAAGGAGACGTTTCCGACCCCATAAAGTATATATATTCTTGATCAGGATCAATAGGGGAGTCGATATAGCCATGTCCGTCTGTCCCTCTGTCCGTCTGTTTCAATACCGTTTGCGAGCTCAGTTTAAAAGCTAGCGATCTGAAACTTTCACAATCGTCCTAAAACATGTGTACGCAGATCAAGTTTGAAAATCGCCCTGATCGGACGTCTATATCCTATAGCTCCCATAGGAACAATTGGATATATCTTGCAAGAATTTATGATAATTCGCGCAGTGTAAAAGCTATTGACATTAATCTTTCCAAATCGTATTTTTTTATGCATACCTTGATCAGGGTAAAAGCGCGTGGCGATCGGACGTCTACATCCTATAGCTCCCATAGGAACAATAGGGTAAAATCGGTTAAAATTTAATGATTTTTAGGATATTTCGCGCAGTGTAAAAGCTATTGACATAAATCTTTCCAAATCTTATTTTTATATGCGTACCTTGATCAGGGTAAAAGCGCGTGACGATCGGACGTCTATATCCTATAGCTCCCATAGGAACAATAGGGTAAAATCGGTCCAAATTTGATGTTTTTCAGAATATTTCGCGATGTGTAAAAGCTATTGCTATACATTTTTTCAAATCGTATTTTTTTATGCATTCCTTCATCAAGGTAAAAGCGCGTGCTGATCGGACGTCTATATCCTATAGCTCCCGTAGGAACAATACGGTGAAATCGGTCAAAATTTTATGTTTTTTAGAATATTTCGCGCAGTGTATAAGCTATTGACATACATTTTTCCAAGTCTTATTTATTTACGCATACCTTGATCAGGGTAAAAGCGCTTGCCGATTGGACGTCTATATCGTATAGCTTCCGTAGGAAAAATTGTTAAAGGCTGCGAAAATATCCATTTTTTCCCTATTTGTATATGACAATTTTGCAGTATAAAAGCTATTGGCATGAAACTATGCAATTTATCTAATTTATTTATGTACACCTTGCTCAGGGTAAAAGTTGCTGCGAATCAGACAAGTACATACTACATCCGCTATTTAAAAATTAAATTAATTACGTATAGCTAATCTTTTTTTTTATACCCTTGCAGAGGGTATTATAATTTTGGTCAGAAGTTTGTAACGCAGTGAAGGAGACGTTTCCGACCCCATAAAGTATATATATTCTTGATCAGGATCAATAGGGGAGTCGATATAGCCATGTCCGTCTGTTTCAATACCGTTTGCGAGCTCAGTTTAAAAGCTAGCGATCTGAAACTTTCACAATCGTCCTAAAACATGTGTACGCAGATCAAGTTTGAAAATCGCCCTGATCGGACGTCTATATCCTATAGCTCCCATAGAAACAATTGGATATATCTTGCAAAATTTATGATATTTCGCGCAGTGTAAAAGCTATTGACATTAATCTTTCCAAATCGTATTTTTTTATGCATACCTTGATCAGGGTAAAAGCGCGTGGCGATCGGACGTCTATATCCTATAGCTCCCATAGGAACAATAGGGTAAAATCGGTTAAAATTTAATGATTTTTAGGATATTTTGCGCAGTGTAAAAGCTATTGACATAAATCTTTCCAAATCTTATTTTTATATGCGTACCTTGATCAGGGTAAAAGCGCGTGACGATCGGACGTCTATATCCTATAGCTCCCATAGGAACAATAGGGTAAAATCGGTCCAAATTTGATGTTTTTCAGAATATTTCGCGATGTGTAAAAGCTATTGCTATACATTTTTTCAAATCGTATTTTTTTATGCATTCCTTCATCAAGGTAAAAGCGCGTGCTGATCGGACGTCTATATCCTATAGCTCCCATAGGAACAATACGGTGAAATCGGTCAAAATTTTATGTTTTTTAGAATATTTCGCGCAGTGTATAAGCTATTGACATACATTTTTCCAAGTCTTATTTATTTACGCATACCTTGATCAGGGTAAAAGCGCTTGCCGATTGGACGTCTATATCGTATAGCTTCCGTAGGAAAAATTGTTAAAGGCTGCGAAAATATCCCTTTTTTCCCTATTTGTATATGACAATTTTGCAGTATAAAAGCTATTGGCATGAAACTATGCAATTTATCTAATTTATTTATGTACACCTTGCTCAGGGTAAAAGTTGCTGCGAATCAGACAAGTACATACTACATCCGCTATTTAAAAATTAAATTAATTACGTATAGCTAATCTTTTTTTTATGTATAATTACAGAAAACTAATTTTTATACCCTTGCAGAGGGTATTATAATTTTGGTCAGAAGTTTGTAACGCAGTGAAGGAGACGTTTCCGACCCCATAAAGTATATATATTCTTGATCAGGATCAATAGGGGAGTCGATATAGCCATGTCCGTCTGTCCGTCTGTTTCAATACCGTTTGCGAGCTCAGTTTAAAAGCTAGCGATCTGAAACTTTCACAATCGTCCTAAAACATGTGTACGCAGATCAAGTTTGAAAATCGCCCTGATCGGACGTCTATATCCTATAGCTCCCATAGGAACAATTGGATATATCTTGCAAGAATTTATGATATTTCGCGCAGTGTAAAAGCTATTGACATTAATCTTTCCAAATCGTATTTTTTTATGCATACCTTGATCAGGGTAAAAGCGCGTGGCGATCGGACGTCTATATCCTATAGCTCCCATAGGAACAATAGGGTAAAATCGGTTAAAATTTAATGATTTTTAGGATATTTCGCGCAGTGTAAAAGCTATTGACATAAATCTTTCCAAATCTTATTTTTATATGCGTACCTTGATCAGGGTAAAAGCGAGTGACGATCGGACGTCTATATCCTATAGCTCCCATAGGAACAATAGGGTAAAATCGGTCCAAATTTGATGTTTTTCAGAATATTTCGCGATGTGTAAAAGCTATTGCTATACATTTTTTCAAATCGTATTTTTTTATGCATTCCTTCATCAAGGTAAAAGCGCGTGCTGATCGGACGTCTATATCCTATAGCTCCCATAGGAACAATACGGTGAAATCGGTCAAAATTTTATGTTTTTTAGAATATTTCGCGCAGTGTATAAGCTATTGACATACATTTTTCCAAGTCTTATTTATTTACGCATACCTTGATCAGGGTAAAAGCGCTTGCCGATTGGACGTCTATATCGTATAGCTTCCGTAGGAAAAATTGTTAAAGGCTGCGAAAATATCCCTTTTTTCCCTATTTGTATATGACAATTTTGCAGTATAAAAGCTATTGACATGAAACTATGCAATTTATCTAATTTATTTATGTACACCTTGGTCAGGGTAAAAGTTGCTGCGAATCAGACAAGTACATACTACATCCGCTATTTAAAAATTAAATTAATTACGTATAGCTAATCTTTTTTTTTTATGTATAATTACAGAAAACTTAATTTTTATACCCTTGCAGAGGGTATTATAATTTTGGTCAGAAGTTTGTAACGCAGTGAAGGTGTGTCCGTCTGTCCGTCTGTTTCAATACCGTTTGCGAGCTCAGTTTAAAAGCTAGCGATCTGAAACTTTCACAATCGTCCTAAAACATGTGTACGCAGATCAAGTTTGAAAATCGCCCTGATCGGACGTCTATATCCTATAGCTCCCATAGGAACAATTGGATATATCTTGCAAGAATTTATGATATTTCGCGCAGTGTAAAAGCTATTGACATTAATCTTTCCAAATCGTATTTTTTTATGCATACCTTGATCAGGGTAAAAGCGCGTGGCGATCGGACGTCTATATCCTATAGCTCCCATAGGAACAATAGGGTAAAATCGGTTAAAATTTAATGATTTTTAGGATATTTCGCGCAGTGTAAAAGCTATTGACATAAATCTTTCCAAATCTTATTTTTATATGCGTACCTTGATCAGGGTAAAAGCGGGTGACGATCGGACGTCTATATCTTATAGCTCCCATAGGAACAATAGGGTAAAATCGGTCCAAATTTGATGTTTTTCAGAATATTTCGCGATGTGTAAAAGCTATTGCTATACATTTTTTCAAATCGTATTTTTTTATGCATTCCTTCATCAAGGTAAAAGCGCGTGCTGATCGGACGTCTATATCCTATAGCTCCCATAGGAACAATACGGTGAAATCGGTCAAAATTTTATGTTTTTTAGAATATTTCGCGCAGTGTATAAGCTATTGACATACATTTTTCCAAGTCTTATTTATTTACGCATACCTTGATCAGGGTAAAAGCGCTTGCCGATTGGACGTCTATATCGTATAGCTTCCGTAGGAAAAATTGTTAAAGGCTGCGAAAATATCCCTTTTTCCCTATTTGTATATAACAATTTTGCAGTATAAAAGCTATTGGCATGAAACTATGCAATTTATCTAATTTATTTATGTACACCTTGCTCAGGGTAAAAGTTGCTGCGAATCAGACAAGTACATACTACATCCGCTATTTAAAAATTAAATTAATTACGTATAGCTAATCTTTTTTTTTTATGTATAATTACAGAAAACTTAATTTTTATACCCTTGCAGAGGGTATTATAATTTTGGTCAGAAGTTTGTAACGCAGTGAAGGTGTGTCCGTCTGTCCGTCTGTTTCAATACCGTTTGCGAGCTCAGTTTAAAAGCTAGCGATCTGAAACTTTCACAATCGTCCTAAAACATGTGTACGCAGATCAAGTTTGAAAATCGCCCTGATCGGACGTCTATATCCTATAGCTCCCATAGGAACAATTGGATATATCTTGCAAGAATTTATGATATTTCGCGCAGTGTAAAAGCTATTGACATAAATCTTTCCAAATCTTATTTTTATATGCGTACCTTGATCAGGGTAAAAGCGCGTGACGATCGGACGTCTATATCCTATAGCTCCCATAGGAACAATAGGGTAAAATCGGTTAAAATTTAATGATTTTAGATATTTCGCGAGGTAAAAGCTATTGACATAAATCTTTCCAAATCCTATTTTTTTATGCATACCTTGATCAGGGTAAAAGCGCGTGGCGATCGGACGTCTATATCCTATAGCTCCCATAGGAACAATAGGGTAAAATCGGTTAAAATTTAATGATTTTTAGGATATTTCGCGCAGTGTAAAAGCTATTGACATAAATCTTTCCAAATCTTATTTTTATATGCGTACCTTGATCAGGGTAAAAGCGCGTGACGATCGGACGTCTATATCCTATAGCTCCCATAGGAACAATAGGGTAAAATCGGTCCAAATTTGATGTTTTTCAGAATATTTCGCGATGTGTAAAAGCTATTGCTATACATTTTTTCAAATCGTATTTTTTTATGCATTCCTTCATCAAGGTAAAAGCGCGTGCTGATCGGACGTCTATATCCTATAGCTCCCATAGGAACAATACGGTGAAATCGGTCAAAATTTTATGTTTTTTAGAATATTTCGCGCAGTGTATAAGCTATTGACATACATTTTTCCAAGTCTTATTTATTTACGCATACCTTGATCAGGGTAAAAGCGCTTGCCGATTGGACGTCTATATCGTATAGCTTCCGTAGGAAAAATTGTTAAAGGCTGCGAAAATATCCCTTTTTTCCCTATTTGTATATGACAATTTTGCAGTATAAAAGCTATTGGCATGAAACTATGCAATTTATCTAATTTATTTATGTACACCTTGCTCAGGGTAAAAGTTGCTGCGAATCAGACAAGTACATACTACATCCGCTATTTAAAAATTAAATTAATTACGTATAGCTAATCTTTTTTTTATGTATAATTACAGAAAACTTAATTTTTATACCCTTGCAGAGGGTATTATAATTTTGGTCAGAAGTTTGTAACGCAGTGAAGGAGACGTTTCCGACCCCATAAAGTATATATATTCTTGATCAGGATCAATGGGAGTCGATATAGCCATGTCCGTCTGTCCGTCGTCCGTCTGTTTCAATACCGTTTGCGAGCTCAGTCATTTAAAAGCTAGCGATCTGAAACTTTCACAATCGTCCTAAAACATGTGTACGCAGATCAAGTTTGAAAATCGCCCTGATCGGACGTCTATATCCTATAGCTCCCATAGGAACAATTGGATATATCTTGCAAGAATTTATGATATTTCGCGCAGTGTAAAAGCTATTGACATAAATCTTTCCAAATCTTATTTTTATATGCGTACCTTGATCAGGGTAAAAGCGCGTGACGATCGGACGTCTATATCCTATAGCTCCCATAGGAACAATAGGGTAAAATCGGTCCAAATTTGATGTTTTTCAGAATATTTCGCGATGTGTAAAAGCTATTGCTATACATTTTTTCAAATCGTATTTTTTTATGCATTCCTTCATCAAGGTAAAAGCGCGTGCTGATCGGACGTCTATATCCTATAGCTCCCATAGGAACAATACGGTGAAATCGGTCAAAATTTTATGTTTTTTAGAATATTTCGCGCAGTGTATAAGCTATTGACATACATTTTTCCAAGTCTTATTTATTTACGCATACCTTGATCAGGGTAAAAGCGCTTGCCGATTGGACGTCTATATCGTATAGCTTCCGTAGGAAAAATTGTTAAAGGCTGCGAAAATATCCCTTTTTTCCCTATTTGTATATAACAATTTTGCAGTATAAAAGCTATTGGCATGAAACTATGCAATTTATCTAATTTATTTATGTACACCTTGCTCAGGGTAAAAGTTGCTGCGAATCAGACAAGTACATACTACATCCGCTATTTAAAAATTAAATTAATTACGTATAGCTAATCTTTTTTTTATGTATAATTACAGAAAACTTAATTTTTATACCCTTGCAGAGGGTATTATAATTTTGGTCAGAAGTTTGTAACGCAGTGAAGGAGACGTTTCCGACCCCATAAAGTATATATATTCTTGATCAGGATCAATAGGGGAGTCGATATAGCCATGTCCGTCTGTCCGTCTGTTCAATACCGTTTGCGAGCTCAGTTTAAAAGCTAGCGATCTTGATCAGGATACGCATACCTTGATCAGGGTAAAAGCGCTTGCCGATTGGACGTCTATATCGTATAGCTTCCGTAGGAAAAATTGTTAAAGGCTGCGAAAATATCCCTTTTTTCCCTATTTGTATATGACAATTTTGCAGTATAAAAGCTATTGGCATGAAACTATGCAATTTATCTAATTTATTTATGTACACCTTGCTCAGGGTAAAAGTTGCTGCGAATCAGACAAGTACATACTACATCCGCTATTTAAAAATTAAATTAATTACGTATAGCTAATCTTTTTTTTATGTATAATTACAGAAAACTTAATTTTTATACCCTTGCAGAGGGTATTATAATTTTGGTCAGAAGTTTGTAACGCAGTGAAGGAGACGTTTCCGACCCCATAAAGTATATATATTCTTGATCAGGATCAATAGGGGAGTCGATATAGCCATGTCCGTCTGTCCGTCTGTTTCAATACCGTTTGCGAGCTCAGTTTAAAAGCTAGCGATCTGAAACTTTCACAATCGTCCTAAAACATGTGTACGCAGATCAAGTTTGAAAATCGCCCTGATCGGACGTCTATATCCTATAGCTCCCATAGGAACAATTGGATATATCTTGCAAGAATTTATGATATTTCGCGCAGTGTAAAAGCTATTGACATTAATCTTTCCAAATCGTATTTTTTTATGCATACCTTGATCAGGGTAAAAGCGCGTGGCGATCGGACGTCTATATCCTATAGCTCCCATAGGAACAATAGGGTAAAATCGGTTAAAATTTAATGATTTTTAGGATATTTCGCGCAGTGTAAAAGCTATTGACATAAATCTTTCCAAATCTTATTTTTATATGCGTACCTTGATCAGGGTAAAAGCGCGTGACGATCGGACGTCTATATCCTATAGCTCCCATAGGAACAATAGGGTAAAATCGGTCCAAATTTGATGTTTTTCAGAATATTTCGCGATGTGTAAAAGCTATTGCTATACATTTTTTCAAATCGTATTTTTTTATGCATTCCTTCATCAAGGTAAAAGCGCGTGCTGATCGGACGTCTATATCCTATAGCTCCCATAGGAACAATACGGTGAAATCGGTCAAAATTTTATGTTTTTTAGAATATTTCGCGCAGTGTATAAGCTATTGACATACATTTTTCCAAGTCTTATTTATTTACGCATACCTTGATCAGGGTAAAAGCGCTTGCCGATTGGACGTCTATATCGTATAGCTTCCGTAGGAAAAATTGTTAAAGGCTGCGAAAATATCCCTTTTTTCCCTATTTGTATATGACAATTTTGCAGTATAAAAGCTATTGGCATGAAACTATGCAATTTATCTAATTTATTTATGTACACCTTGCTCAGGGTAAAAGTTGCTGCGAATCAGACAAGTACATACTACATCCGCTATTTAAAAATTAAATTAATTACGTATAGCTAATCTTTTTTTTTTATGTATAATTACAGAAAACTTAATTTTTATACCCTTGCAGAGGGTATTATAATTTTGGTCAGAAGTTTGTAACGCAGTGAAGGAGACGTTTCCGACCCCATAAAGTATATATATTCTTGATCAGGATCAATAGGGGAGTCGATATAGCCATGTCCGTCTGTCCGTCTGTCCGTCTGTTTCAATACCGTTTGCGAGCTCAGTTTAAAAGCTAGCGATCTGAAACTTTCACAATCGTCCTAAAACATGTGTACGCAGATCAAGTTTGAAAATCGCCCTGATCGGACGTCTATATCCTATAGCTCCCATAGGAACAATTGGATATATCTTGCAAGAATTTATGATATTTCGCGCAGTGTAAAAGCTATTGACATTAATCTTTCCAAATCGTATTTTTTTATGCATACCTTGATCAGGGTAAAAGCGCGTGGCGATCGGACGTCTATATCCTATAGCTCCCATAGGAACAATAGGGTAAAATCGGTTAAAATTTAATGATTTTTAGGATATTTCGCGCAGTGTAAAAGCTATTGACATAAATCTTTCCAAATCTTATTTTTATATGCGTACCTTGATCAGGGTAAAAGCGCGTGACGATCGGACGTCTATATCCTATAGCTCCCATAGGAACAATAGGGTAAAATCGGTCCAAATTTGATGTTTTTCAGAATATTTCGCGATGTGTAAAAGCTATTGCTATACATTTTTTCAAATCGTATTTTTTTATGCATTCCTTCATCAAGGTAAAAGCGCGTGCTGATCGGACGTCTATATCCTATAGCTCCCATAGGAACAATACGGTGAAATCGGTCAAAATTTTATGTTTTTTAGAATATTTCGCGCAGTGTATAAGCTATTGACATACATTTTTCCAAGTCTTATTTATTTACGCATACCTTGATCAGGGTAAAAGCGCTTGCCGATTGGACGTCTATATCGTATAGCTTCCGTAGGAAAAATTGTTAAAGGCTGCGAAAATATCCCTTTTTTCCCTATTTGTATATGACAATTTTGCAGTATAAAAGCTATTGGCATGAAACTATGCAATTTATCTAATTTATTTATGTACACCTTGCTCAGGGTAAAAGTTGCTGCGAATCAGACAAGTACATACTACATCCGCTATTTAAAAATTAAATTAATTACGTATAGCTAATCTTTTTTTTTATGTATAATTACAGAAAACTTAATTTTTATACCCTTGCAGAGGGTATTATAATTTTGGTCAGAAGTTTGTAACGCAGTGAAGGAGACGTTTCCGACCCCATAAAGTATATATATTCTTGATCAGGATCAATAGGGGAGTCGATATAGCCATGTCCGTCTGTCCGTCTGTCCGTCTGTTTCAATACCGTTTGCGAGCTCAGTTTAAAAGCTAGCGATCTGAAACTTTCACAATCGTCCTAAAACATGTGTACGCAGATCAAGTTTGAAAATCGCCCTGATCGGACGTCTATATCCTATAGCTCCCATAGGAACAATTGGATATATCTTGCAAGAATTTATGATATTTCGCGCAGTGTAAAAGCTATTGACATTAATCTTTCCAAATCGTATTTTTTTATGCATACCTTGATCAGGGTAAAAGCGCGTGGCGATCGGACGTCTATATCCTATAGCTCCCATAGGAACAATAGGGTAAAATCGGTTAAAATTTAATGATTTTTAGGATATTTCGCGCAGTGTAAAAGCTATTGACATAAATCTTTCCAAATCTTATTTTTATATGCGTACCTTGATCAGGGTAAAAGCGGTGACGATCGGACGTCTATATCCTATAGCTCCCATAGGAACAATAGGGTAAAATCGGTCCAAATTTGATGTTTTTCAGAATATTTCGCGATGTGTAAAAGCTATTGCTATACATTTTTTCAAATCGTATTTTTTTATGCATTCCTTCATCAAGGTAAAAGCGCGTGCTGATCGGACGTCTATATCCTATAGCTCCCATAGGAACAATACGGTGAAATCGGTCAAAATTTTATTTTTTTAGAATATTTCGCGCAGTGTATAAGCTATTGACATACATTTTTCCAAGTCTTATTTATTTACGCATACCTTGATCAGGGTAAAAGCGCTTGCCGATTGGACGTCTATATCGTATAGCTTCCGTAGGAAAAATTGTTAAAGGCTGCGAAAATATCCCTTTTTTCCCTATTTGTATATGACAATTTTGCAGTATAAAAGCTATTGGCATGAAACTATGCAATTTATCTAATTTATTTATGTACACCTTGCTCAGGGTAAAAGTTGCTGCGAATCAGACAAGTACATACTACATCCGCTATTTAAAAATTAAATTAATTACGTATAGCTAATCTTTTTTTTTATGTATAATTACAGAAAACTTAATTTTTATACCCTTGCAGAGGGTATTATAATTTTGGTCAGAAGTTTGTAACGCAGTGAAGGAGACGTTTCCGACCCCATAAAGTATATATATTCTTGATCAGGATCAATAGGGGAGTCGATATAGCCATGTCCGTCTGTCCGTCTGTCCGTCTGTTTCAATACCGTTTGCGAGCTCAGTTTAAAAGCTAGCGATCTGAAACTTTCACAATCGTCCTAAAACATGTGTACGCAGATCAAGTTTGAAAATCGCCCTGATCGGACGTCTATATCCTATAGCTCCCATAGGAACAATTGGATATATCTTGCAAGAATTTATGATATTTCGCGCAGTGTAAAAGCTATTGACATTAATCTTTCCAAATCGTATTTTTTTATGCATACCTTGATCAGGGTAAAAGCGCGTGGCGATCGGACGTCTATATCCTATAGCTCCCATAGGAACAATAGGGTAAAATCGGTTAAAATTTAATGATTTTTAGGATATTTCGCGCAGTGTAAAAGCTATTGACATAAATCTTTCCAAATCTTATTTTTATATGCGTACCTTGATCAGGGTAAAAGCGCGTGACGATCGGACGTCTATATCCTATAGCTCCCATAGGAACAATAGGGTAAAATCGGTCCAAATTTGATGTTTTTCAGAATATTTCGCGATGTGTAAAAGCTATTGCTATACATTTTTTCAAATCGTATTTTTTTATGCATTCCTTCATCAAGGTAAAAGCGCGTGCTGATCGGACGTCTATATCCTATAGCTCCCATAGGAACAATACGGTGAAATCGGTCAAAATTTTATGTTTTTTAGAATATTTCGCGCAGTGTATAAGCTATTGACATACATTTTTCCAAGTCTTATTTATTTACGCATACCTTGATCAGGGTAAAAGCGCTTGCCGATTGGACGTCTATATCGTATAGCTTCCGTAGGAAAAATTGTTAAAGGCTGCGAAAATATCCCTTTTTTCCCTATTTGTATATGACAATTTTGCAGTATAAAAGCTATTGGCATGAAACTATGCAATTTATCTAATTTATTTATGTACACCTTGCTCAGGGTAAAAGTTGCTGCGAATCAGACAAGTACATACTACATCCGCTATTTAAAAATTAAATTAATTACGTATAGCTAATCTTTTTTTATGTATTATTACAGAAAACTTAATTTTATACCCTTGCAGAGGGTATTATAATTTTGGTCAGAAGTTTGTAACGCAGTGAAGGAGACGTTTCCGACCCCATAAAGTATATATATTCTTGATCAGGATCAATAGGGGAGTCGATATAGCCATGTCCGTCTGTCCGTCTGTCCGTCTGTTTCAATACCGTTTGCGAGCTCAGTTTAAAAGCTAGCGATCTGAAACTTTCACAATCGTCCTAAAACATGTGTACGCAGATCAAGTTTGAAAATCGCCCTGATCGGACGTCTATATCCTATAGCTCCCATAGGAACAATTGGATATATCTTGCAAGAATTTATGATATTTCGCGCAGTGTAAAAGCTATTGACATTAATCTTTCCAAATCGTATTTTTTTATGCATACCTTGATCAGGGTAAAAGCGCGTGGCGATCGGACGTCTATATCCTATAGCTCCCATAGGAACAATAGGGTAAAATCGGTTAAAATTTAATGATTTTTAGGATATTTCGCGCAGTGTAAAAGCTATTGACATAAATCTTTCCAAATCTTATTTTTATATGCGTACCTTGATCAGGGTAAAAGCGCGTGACGATCGGACGTCTATATCCTATAGCTCCCATAGGAACAATAGGGTAAAATCGGTCCAAATTTGATGTTTTTCAGAATATTTCGCGATGTGTAAAAGCTATTGCTATACATTTTTTCAAATCGTATTTTTTATGCATTCCTTCATCAAGGTAAAAGCGCGTGCTGATCGGACGTCTATATCCTATAGCTCCCATAGGAACAATACGGTGAAATCGGTCAAAATTTTATGTTTTTAGAATATTTCGCGCAGTGTATAAGCTATTGACATACATTTTTCCAAGTCTTATTTATTTACGCATACCTTGATCAGGGTAAAAGCGCTTGCCGATTGGACGTCTATATCGTATAGCTTCCGTAGGAAAAATTGTTAAAGGCTGCGAAAATATCCCTTTTTTTCCCCTATTTGTATATGACAATTTTGCAGTATAAAAGCTATTGGCATGAAACTATGCAATTTATCTAATTTATTTATGTACACCTTGCTCAGGGTAAAAGTTGCTGCGAATCAGACAAGTACATACTACATCCGCTATTTAAAAATTAAATTAATTACGTATAGCTAATCTTTTTTTTTTTATGTATAATTACAGAAAACTTAATTTTTATACCCTTGCAGAGGGTATTATAATTTTGGTCAGAAGTTTGTAACGCAGTGAAGGAGACGTTTCCGACCCCATAAAGTATATATATTCTTGATCAGGATCAATAGGGGAGTCGATATAGCCATGTCCGTCTGTCCGTCTGTCCGTCTGTTTCAATACCGTTTGCGAGCTCAGTTTAAAAGCTAGCGATCTGAAACTTTCACAATCGTCCTAAAACATGTGTACGCAGATCAAGTTTGAAAATCGCCCTGATCGGACGTCTATATCCTATAGCTCCCATAGGAACAATTGGATATATCTTGCAAGAATTTATGATATTTCGCGCAGTGTAAAAGCTATTGACATTAATCTTTCCAAATCGTATTTTTTTATGCATACCTTGATCAGGGTAAAAGCGCGTGGCGATCGGACGTCTATATCCTATAGCTCCCATAGGAACAATAGGGTAAAATCGGTTAAAATTTAATGATTTTTAGGATATTTCGCGCAGTGTAAAAGCTATTGACATAAATCTTTCCAAATCTTATTTTTATATGCGTACCTTGATCAGGGTAAAAGCGCGTGACGATCGGACGTCTATATCCTATAGCTCCCATAGGAACAATAGGGTAAAATCGGTCCAAATTTGATGTTTTTCAAAATATTTCGCGATGTGTAAAAGCTATTGCTATACATTTTTTCAAATCGTATTTATACCCGTTACTCGTAGAGTAAAAGGGTATATTATATTCGTGCAAAAATATGTAACAGCTAGAAGGAAGCGTTTCCGACCCTATAAAGTATATATATTCTTGATCAGGATCACTAGCCGAGTCGATCTAGCCATGTCCGTCTGTCCGTCTGTCTGTCTGTCCGTATGAACGCTGAGATCTCGGAAACTATAAAAGCATTTTGCATGCAGATTCTAGGAGTTCCTACGCAGCGCACGTTTGTTTCAAAAAGGTGCCACGCCCCCTTTAACGCCCACAATCGCTTATATACGATTTTAAAAATTTAAATATTTCGGAAAAGTAAAAATGCAGTTTTATTGTGTTTATCAATACCTATCGAAATGTAGAAAACATTTTTCAAATCGGACCATTCGTTAAAAAGTTATGCGTGATCAAAGCTTCTATCTCCATCTCCCTCGCACTTCCTTTACCTGAGTAACGGGTATCTGATAGTCGGGGCACCCGACTATAGCGTTCTCTCTTGTTTTTTATGCATTCCTTCATCAAGGTAAAAGCGCGTGCTGATCGGACGTCTATATCCTATAGCTCCCATAGGAACAATACGGTGAAATCGGTCAAAATTGTATGTTTTTTAGAATATTTCGCGCAGTGTATAAGCTATTGACATACATTTTTCCAAGTCTTATTTATTTACGCATACCTTGATCAGGGTAAAAGCGCTTGCCGATTGGACGTCTATATCGTATAGCTTCCGTAGGAAAAATTGTTAAAGGCTGCGAAAATATCCCTTTTTTTCCTATTTGTATATGACAATTTTGCAGTATAAAAGCTATTGACATGAAACTATGCAATTTATCTAATTTATTTATGTACACCTTGCTCAGGGTAAAAGTTGCTGCGAATCAGACAAGTACATACTACATCCGCTATTTAAAAATTAAATTAATTACGTATAGCTAATCTTTTTTTTTATGTATAATTACAGAAAACTTAATTTTTATACCCTTGCAGAGGGTATTATAATTTTGGTCAGAAGTTTGTAACGCAGTGAAGGAGACGTTTCCGACCCCATAAAGTATATATATTCTTGATCAGGATCAATAGGGGAGTCGATATAGCCATGTCCGTCTGTCCGTCTGTCCGTCTGTCCGTCTGTTTCAATACCGTTTGCGAGCTCAGTTTAAAAGCTAGCGATCTGAAACTTTCACAATCGTCCTAAAACATGTGTACGCAGATCAAGTTTGAAAATCGCCCTGATCGGACGTCTATATCCTATAGCTCCCATAGGAACAATTGGATATATCTTGCAAGAATTTATGATATTTCGCGCAGTGTAAAAGCTATTGACATTAATCTTTCCAAATCGTATTTTTTTATGCATACCTTGATCAGGGTAAAAGCGCGTGGCGATCGGACGTCTATATCCTATAGCTCCCATAGGAACAATAGGGTAAAATCGGTCAAAATTTGATGTTTTTCAGAATTTTTCGCGATGTGTAAAAGCTATTGCTATACATTTTTTCAAATCGTTTTTTATGCATTCCTTCATCAAGGTAAAAGCGCGTGCTGATCGGACGTCTATATCCTATAGCTCCCATAGGAACAATACGGTGAAATCGGTCAAAATTTTATGTTTTTTAGAATATTTCGCGCAGTGTATAAGCTATTGACATACATTTTTCCAAGTCTTATTTATTTACGCATACCTTGATCAGGGTAAAAGCGCTTGCCGATTGGACGTCTATATCGTATAGCTTCCGTAGGAAAAATTGTTAAAGGCTGCGAAAATATCCCTTTTTTCCCTATTTGTATATGACAATTTTGCAGTATAAAAGCTATTGGCATGAAACTATGCAATTTATCTAATTTATTTATGTACACCTTGCTCAGGGTAAAAGTTGCTGCGAATCAGACAAGTACATACTACATCCGCTATTTAAAAATTAAATTAATTACGTATAGCTAATCTTTTTTTTATGTATAATTACAGAAAACTTAATTTTTATACCCTTGCAGAGGGTATTATAATTTTGGTCAGAAGTTTGTAACGCAGTGAAGGAGACGTTTCCGACCCCATAAAGTATATATATTCTTGATCAGGATCAATAGGGGAGTCGATATAGCCATGTCCGTCTGTCCGTCTGTCCGTCTGTTTCAATACCGTTTGCGAGCTCAGTTTAAAAGCTAGCGATCTGAAACTTTCACAATCGTCCTAAAACATGTGTACGCAGATCAAGTTTGAAAATCGCCCTGATCGGACGTCTATATCCTATAGCTCCCATAGGAACAATTGGATATATCTTGCAAGAATTTATGATATTTCGCGCAGTGTAAAAGCTATTGACATTAATCTTTCCAAATCGTATTTTTTTATGCATACCTTGATCAGGGTAAAAGCGCGTGGCGATCGGACGTCTATATCCTATAGCTCCCATAGGAACAATAGGGTAAAATCGGTTAAAATTTAATGATTTTTAGGATATTTCGCGATGTGTAAAAGCTATTGCTATACATTTTTTCAAATCGTATTTTTTTATGCATTCCTTCATCAAGGTAAAAGCGCGTGCTGATCGGACGTCTATATCCTATAGCTCCCATAGGAACAATACGGTGAAATCGGTCAAAATTTTATGTTTTTTAGAATATTTCGCGCAGTGTATAAGCTATTGACATACATTTTTCCAAGTCTTATTTATTTACGCATACCTTGATCAGGGTAAAAGCGCTTGCCGATTGGACGTCTATATCGTATAGCTTCCGTAGGAAAAATTGTTAAAGGCTGCGAAAATATCCCTTTTTTCCCTATTTGTATATGACAATTTTGCAGTATAAAAGCTATTGGCATGAAACTATGCAATTTATCTAATTTATTTATGTACACCTTGCTCAGGGTAAAAGTTGCTGCGAATCAGACAAGTACATACTACATCCGCTATTTAAAAATTAAATTAATTACGTATAGCTAATCTTTTTTTTATGTATAATTACAGAAAACTTAATTTTTATACCCTTGCAGAGGGTATTATAATTTTGGTCAGAAGTTTGTAACGCAGTGAAGGAGACGTTTCCGACCCCATAAAGTATATATATTCTTGATCAGGATCAATAGGGGAGTCGATATAGCCATGTCCGTCTGTCCGTCTGTCCGTCTGTTTCAATACCGTTTGCGAGCTCAGTTTAAAAGCTAGCGATCTGAAACTTTCACAATCGTCCTAAAACATGTGTACGCAGATCAAGTTTGAAAATCGCCCTGATCGGACGTCTATATCCTATAGCTCCCATAGGAACAATTGGATATATCTTGCAAGAATTTATGATATTTCGCGCAGTGTAAAAGCTATTGACATAAATCTTTCCAAATCTTATTTTTATATGCGTACCTTGATCAGGGTAAAAGCGCGTGGCGATCGGACGTCTATATCCTATAGCTCCCATAGGAACAATAGGGTAAAATCGGTCCAAATTTGATGTTTTTCAGAATATTTCGCGATGTGTAAAAGCTATTGCTATACATTTTTTCAAATCGTATTTTTTATGCATTCCTTCATCAAGGTAAAAGCGCGTGCTGATCGGACGTCTATATCCTATAGCTCCCATAGGAACAATACGGTGAAATCGGTCAAAATTTTATGTTTTTAGAATATTTCGCGCAGTGTATAAGCTATTGACATACATTTTTCCAAGTCTTATTTATTTACGCATACCTTGATCAGGGTAAAAGCGCTTGCCGATTGGACGTCTATATCGTATAGCTTCCGTAGGAAAAATTGTTAAAGGCTGCGAAAATATCCCTTTTTTCCCTATTTGTATATGACAATTTTGCAGTATAAAAGCTATTGGCATGAAACTATGCAATTTATCTAATTTATTTATGTACACCTTGCTCAGGGTAAAAGTTGCTGCCAATCAGACAAGTACATACTACATCCGCTATTTAAAAATTAAATTAATTACGTATAGCTAATCTTTTTTTTTTATGTATAATTACAGAAAACTTAATTTTTATACCCTTGCAGAGGGTATTATAATTTTGGTCAGAAGTTTGTAACGCAGTGAAGGAGACGTTTCCGACCCCATAAAGTATATATATTCTTGATCAGGATCAATAGGGGAGTCGATATAGCCATGTCCGTCTGTCCGTCTGTCCGTCTGTTTCAATACCGTTTGCGAGCTCAGTTTAAAAGCTAGCGATCTGAAACTTTCACAATCGTCCTAAAACATGTGTACGCAGATCAAGTTTGAAAATCGCCCTGATCGGACGTCTATATCCTATAGCTCCCATAGGAACAATTGGATATATCTTGCAAGAATTTATGATATTTCGCGCAGTGTAAAAGCTATTGACATTAATCTTTCCAAATCGTATTTTTTTATGCATACCTTGATCAGGGTAAAAGCGCGTGGCGATCGGACGTCTATATCCTATAGCTCCCATAGGAACAATAGGGTAAAATCGGTTAAAATTTAATGATTTTTAGGATATTTCGCGCAGTGTAAAAGCTATTGACATAAATCTTTCCAAATCTTATTTTTATATGCGTACCTTGATCAGGGTAAAAGCGCGTGACGATCGGACGTCTATATCCTATAGCTCCCATAGGAACAATAGGGTAAAATCGGTCCAAATTTGATGTTTTTCAGAATATTTCGCGATGTGTAAAAGCTATTGCTATACATTTTTTCAAATCGTATTTTTTTATGCATTCCTTCATCAAGGTAAAAGCGCGTGCTGATCGGACGTCTATATCCTATAGCTCCCATAGGAACAATACGGTGAAATCGGTCAAAATTTTATGTTTTTTAGAATATTTCGCGCAGTGTATAAGCTATTGACATACATTTTTCCAAGTCTTATTTATTTACGCATACCTTGATCAGGGTAAAAGCGCTTGCCGATTGGACGTCTATATCGTATAGCTTCCGTAGGAAAAATTGTTAAAGGCTGCGAAAATATCCCTTTTTTCCCTATTTGTATATGACAATTTTGCAGTATAAAAGCTATTGGCATGAAACTATGCAATTTATCTAATTTATTTATGTACACCTTGCTCAGGGTAAAAGTTGCTGCGAATCAGACAAGTACATACTACATCCGCTATTTAAAAATTAAATTAATTACGTATAGCTAATCTTTTTTTTTGTATAATTACAGAAAACTTAATTTTTATACCCTTGCAGAGGGTATTATAATTTTGGTCAGAAGTTTGTAACGCAGTGAAGGAGACGTTTCCGACCCCATAAAGTATATATATTCTTGATCAGGATCAATAGGGGAGTCGATATAGCCATGTCCGTCTGTCCGTCTGTCCGTCTGTTTCAATACCGTTTGCGAGCTCAGTTTAAAAGCTAGCGATCTGAAACTTTCACAATCGTCCTAAAACATGTGTACGCAGATCAAGTTTGAAAATCGCCCTGATCGGACGTCTATATCCTATAGCTCCCATAGGAACAATTGGATAGATCTTGCAAGAATTTATGATATTTCGCGCAGTGTAAAAGCTATTGACATTAATCTTTCCAAATCGTATTTTTTTATGCATACCTTGATCAGGGTAAAAGCGCGTGACGATCGGACGTCTATATCCTATAGCTCCCATAGGAACAATAGGGTAAAATCGGTCCAAATTTGATGTTTTTCAGAATATTTCGCGATGTGTAAAAGCTATTGCTATACATTTTTTCAAATCGTATTTTTTTATGCATTCCTTCATCAAGGTAAAAGCGCGTGCTGATCGGACGTCTATATCCTATAGCTCCCATAGGAACAATACGGTGAAATCGGTCAAAATTTTATGTTTTTTAGAATATTTCGCGCAGTGTATAAGCTATTGACATAGATTTTTCCAAGTCTTATTTATTTACGCATACCTTGATCAGGGTAAAAGCCCTTGCAGAGGGTATTATAATTTTGGTCAGAAGCTTGTAACGCAGTGAAGGAGACGTTTCCGACCCCATAAAGTATATATATTCTTGATCAGGATCAATAGGGGAGTCGATATAGCCATGTCCGTCTGTCCGTCTGTCCGTCTGTTTCAATACCGTTTGCGAGCTCAGTTTAAAAGCTAGCGATCTGAAACTTTCACAATCGTCCTAAAACATGTGTACGCAGATCAAGTTTGAAAATCGCCCTGATCGGACGTCTATATCCTATAGCTCCCATAGGAACAATTGGATATATCTTGCAAGAATTTATGATATTTCGCGCAGTGTAAAAGCTATTGACATTAATCTTTCCAAATCGTATTTTTTTATGCATACCTTGATCAGGGTAAAAGCGCGTGGCGATCGGACGTCTATATCCTATAGCTCCCATAGGAACAATAGGGTAAAATCGGTCAAAATTTGATGTTTTTCAGAATTTTTCGCGATGTGTAAAAGCTATTGCTATACATTTTTTCAAATCGTATTTTTTTATGCATTCCTTCATCAAGGTAAAAGCGCGTGCTGATCGGACGTCTATATCCTATAGCTCCCATAGGAACAATACGGTGAAATCGGTCAAAATTTTATGTTTTTTAGAATATTTCGCGCAGTGTATAAGCTATTGACATACATTTTTCCAAGTCTTATTTATTTACGCATACCTTGATCAGGGTAAAAGCGCTTGCCGATTGGACGTCTATATCGTATAGCTTCCGTAGGAAAAATTGTTAAAGGCTGCGAAAATATCCCTTTTTTCCCTATTTGTATATGACAATTTTGCAGTATAAAAGCTATTGGCATGAAACTATGCAATTTATCTAATTTATTTATGTACACCTTGCTCAGGGTAAAAGTTGCTGCGAATCAGACAAGTACATACTACATCCGCTATTTAAAAATTAAATTAATTACGTATAGCTAATCTTTTTTTTTATGTATAATTACAGAAAACTTAATTTTTATACCCTTGCAGAGGGTATTATAATTTTGGTCAGAAGTTTGTAACGCAGTGAAGGAGACGTTTCCGACCCCATAAAGTATATATATTCTTGATCAGGATCAATAGGGGAGTCGATATAGCCATGTCCGTCTGTCCGTCTGTCCGTCTGTTTCAATACCGTTTGCGAGCTCAGTTTAAAAGCTAGCGATCTGAAACTTTCACAATCGTCCTAAAACATGTGTACGCAGATCAAGTTTGAAAATCGCCCTGATCGGACGTCTATATCCTATAGCTCCCATAGGAACAATTGGATATATCTTGCAAGAATTTATGATATTTCGCGCAGTGTAAAAGCTATTGACATTAATCTTTCCAAATCGTATTTTTTATGCATACCTTGATCAGGGTAAAAGCGCGTGGCATTTTTTTTTTTTTTTTTTTAAATTTTTAAATTTTTTTTTTCTACTAAAAAGCGCGTGGCGATCGGACGTCTATATCCTATAGCTCCCATAGGAACAATAGGGTAAAATCGGTCAAAATTTGATGTTTTTCAGAATATTTCGCGATGTGTAAAAGCTATTGCTATACATTTTTTCAAATCGTATTTTTTATGCATTCCTTCATCAAGGTAAAAGCGCGTGCTGATCGGACGTCTATATCCTATAGCTCCCATAGGAACAATACGGTGAAATCGGTCAAAATTTTATGTTTTTTAGAATATTTCGCGCAGTGTATAAGCTATTGACATACATTTTTCCAAGTCTTATTTATTTACGCATACCTTGATCAGGGTAAAAGCGCTTGCCGATTGGACGTCTATATCGTATAGCTTCCGTAGGAAAAATTGTTAAAGGCTGCGAAAATATCCTTTTTTCCCTATTTGTATATGACAATTTTGCAGTATAAAAGCTATTGGCATGAAACTATGCAATTTATCTAATTTATTTATGTACACCTTGCTCAGGGTAAAAGTTGCTGCGAATCAGACAAGTACATACTACATCCGCTATTTAAAAATTAAATTAATTACGTATAGCTAATCTTTTTTTTATGTATAATTACAGAAAACTTAATTTTTATACCCTTGCAGAGGGTATTATAATTTTGGTCAGAAGTTTGTAACGCAGTGAAGGAGACGTTTCCGACCCCATAAAGTATATATATTCTTGATCAGGATCAATAGGGGAGTCGATATAGCCATGTCCGTCTGTCCGTCTGTCCGTCTGTTTCAATACCGTTTGCGAGCTCAGTTTAAAAGCTACCGATCTGAAACTTTCACAATCGTCCTAAAACATGTGTACGCAGATCAAGTTTGAAAATCGCCCTGATCGGACGTCTATATCCTATAGCTCCCATAGGAACAATTGGATATATCTTGCAAGAATTTATGATATTTCGCGCAGTGTAAAAGCTATTGACATTAATCTTTCCAAATCGTATTTTTTATGCATACCTTGATCAGGGTAAAAGCGCGTGGCGATCGGACGTCTATATCCTATAGCTCCCATAGGAACAATAGGGTAAAATCGGTCAAAATTTGATGTTTTTCAGAATTTTTCGCGATGTGTAAAGCTATTGCTATACATTTTTTCAAATCGTATTTTTTTATGCATTCCTTCATCAAGGTAAAAGCGCGTGCTATTCGGACGTCTATATCCTATAGCTCCCATAGGAACAATACGGTGAAATCGGTCAAAATTTTATGTTTTTTAGAATATTTCGCGCAGTGTATAAGCTATTGACATACATTTTTCCAAGTCTTATTTATTTACGCATACCTTGATCAGGGTAAAAGCGCTTGCCGATTGGACGTCTATATCGTATAGCTTCCGTAGGAAAAATTGTTAAAGGCTGCGAAAATATCCCTTTTTTCCCTATTTGTATATGACAATTTTGCAGTATAAAAGCTATTGGCATGAAACTATGCAATTTATCTAATTTATTTATGTACACCTTGCTCAGGGTAAAAGTTGCTGCGAATCAGACAAGTACATACTACATCCGCTATTTAAAAATTAAATTAATTACGTATAGCTAATCTTTTTTTTTTTATGTATAATTACAGAAAACTTAATTTTTATACCCTTGCAGAGGGTATTATAATTTTGGTCAGAAGTTTGTAACGCAGTGAAGGAGACGTTTCCGACCCCATAAAGTATATATATTCTTGATCAGGATCAATAGGGGAGTCGATATAGCCATGTCCGTCTGTCCGTCTGTTTCAATACCGTTTGCGAGCTCAGTTTAAAAGCTAGCGATCTGAAACTTTCACAATCGTCCTAAAACATGTGTACGCAGATCAAGTTTGAAAATCGCCCTGATCGGACGTCTATATCCTATAGCTCCCATAGGAACAATTGGATATATCTTGCAAGAATTTATGATATTTCGCGCAGTGTAAAAGCTATTGACATTAATCTTTCCAAATCGTATTTTTTTATGCATACCTTGATCAGGGTAAAAGCGCGTGGCGATCGGACGTCTATATCCTATAGCTCCCATAGGAACAATAGGGTAAAATCGGTTAAAATTTAATGATTTTTAGGATATTTCGCGCAGTGTAAAAGCTATTGACATAAATCTTTCCAAATCTTATTTTTATATGCGTACCTTGATCAGGGTAAAAGCGCGTGACGATCGGACGTCTATATCCTATAGCTCCCATTGGAACAATAGGGTAAAATCGGTCCAAATTTGATGTTTTTCAGAATATTTCGCGATGTGTAAAAGCTATTGCTATACATTTTTTCAAATCGTATTTTTTTATGCATTCCTTCATCAAGGTAAAAGCGCGTGCTGATCGGACGTCTATATCCTATAGCTCCCATAGGAACAATACGGTGAAATCGGTCAAAATTTTATGTTTTTTAGAATATTTCGCGCAGTGTATAAGCTATTGACATACATTTTTCCAAGTCTTATTTATTTACGCATACCTTGATCAGGGTAAAAGCGCTTGCCGATTGGACGTCTATATCGTATAGCTTCCGTAGGAAAAATTGTTAAAGGCTGCGAAAATATCCCTTTTTTCCCTATTTGTATATGACAATTTTGCAGTATAAAAGCTATTGGCATGAAACTATGCAATTTATCTAATTTATTTATGTACACCTTGCTCAGGGTAAAAGTTGCTGCGAATCAGACAAGTACATACTACATCCGCTATTTAAAAATTAAATTAATTACGTATAGCTAATCTTTTTTTTTATGTATAATTACAGAAAACTTAATTTTTATACCCTTGCAGAGGGTATTATAATTTTGGTCAGAAGATTGTAACGCAGTGAAGGAGACGTTTCCGACCCCATAAAGTATATATATATTCTTGATCAGGATCAATAGGGGAGTCGATATAGCCATGTCCGTCTGTCCGTCTGTCCGTCTGTTTCAATACCGTTTGCGAGCTCAGTTTAAAAGCTAGCGATCTGAAACTTTCACAATCGTCCTAAAACATGTGTACGCAGATCAAGTTTGAAAATCGCCCTGATCGGACGTCTATATCCTATAGCTCCCATAGGAACAATTGGATATATCTTGCAAGAATTTATGATATTTCGCGCAGTGTAAAAGCTATTGACATTAATCTTTCCAAATCGTATTTTTTATGCATACCTTGATCAGGGTAAAAGCGCGTGGCGATCGGACGTCTATATCCTATAGCTCCCATAGGAACAATAGGGTAAAATCGGTTAAAATTTAATGATTTTTAGGATATTTCGCGCAGTGTAAAAGCTATTGACATAAATCTTTCCAAATCTTATTTTTATATGCGTACCTTGATCAGGGTAAAAGCGGGTGACGATCGGACGTCTATATCCTATAGCTCCCATAGGAACAATAGGGTAAAATCGGTCCAAATTTGATGTTTTTCAGAATATTTCGCGATGTGTAAAAGCTATTGCTATACATTTTTTCAAATCGTATTTTTTTATGCATTCCTTCATCAAGGTAAAAGCGCGTGCTGATCGGACGTCTATATCCTATAGCTCCCATAGGAACAATACGGTGAAATCGGTCAAAATTTTATGTTTTTTAGAATATTTCGCGCAGTGTATAAGCTATTGACATAGATTTTTCCAAGTCTTATTTATTTACGCATACCTTGATCAGGGTAAAAGCGCTTGCCGATTGGACGTCTATATCGTATAGCTTCCGTAGGAAAAATTGTTAAAGGCTGCGAAAATATCCCTTTTTCCCTATTTGTATATGACAATTTTGCAGTATAAAAGCTATTGGCATGAAACTATGCAATTTATCTAATTTATTTATGTACACCTTGCTCAGGGTAAAAGTTGCTGCGAATCAGACAAGTACATACTACATCCGCTATTTAAAAATTAAATTAATTACGTATAGCTAATCTTTTTTTTATGTATAATTACAGAAAACTTAATTTTTATACCCTTGCAGAGGGTATTATAATTTTGGTCAGAAGTTTGTAACGCAGTGAAGGAGACGTTTCCGACCCCATAAAGTATATATATTCTTGATCAGGATCAATAGGGGAGTCGATATAGCCATGTCCGTCTGTCCGTCTGTCCGTCTGTTTCAATACCGTTTGCGAGCTCAGTTTAAAAGCTAGCGATCTGAAACTTTCACAATCGTCCTAAAACATGTGTACGCAGATCAAGTTTGAAAATCGCCCTGATCGGACGTCTATATCCTATAGCTCCCATAGGAACAATTGGATATATCTTGCAAGAATTTATGATATTTCGCGCAGTGTAAAAGCTATTGACATTAATCTTTCCAAATCGTATTTTTTTATGCATACCTTGATCAGGGTAAAAGCGCGTGGCGATCGGACGTCTATATCCTATAGCTCCCATAGGAACAATACGGTGAAATCGGTCAAAATTTTATGTTTTTTAGAATATTTCGCGCAGTGTATAAGCTATTGACATTGATTTTTCCAAGTCTTATTTATTTACGCATACCTTGATCAGGGTAAAAGCGCTTGCCGATTGGACGTCTATATCGTATAGCTTCCGTAGGAAAAATTGTTAAAGGCTGCGAAAATATCCCTTTTTTCCCTATTTGTATATGACAATTTTGCAGTATAAAAGCTATTGGCATGAAACTATGCAATTTATCTAATTTATTTATGTACACCTTGCTCAGGGTAAAAGTTGCTGCGAATCAGACAAGTACATACTACATCCGCTATTTAAAAATTAAATTAATTACGTATAGCTAATCTTTTTTTTATGTATAATTACAGAAAACTTAATTTTTATACCCTTGCAGAGGGTATTATAATTTTGGTCAGAAGTTTGTAACGCAGTGAAGGAGACGTTTCCGACCCCATAAAGTATATATATTCTTGATCAGGATCAATAGGGGAGTCGATATAGCCATGTCCGTCTGTCCGTCTGTCCGTCTGTTTCAATACCGTTTGCGAGCTCAGTTTAAAAGCTAGCGATCTGAAACTTTCACAATCGTCCTAAAACATGTGTACGCAGATCAAGTTTGAAAATCGCCCTGATCGGACGTCTATATCCTATAGCTCCCATAGGAACAATTGGATATATCTTGCAAGAATTTATGATATTTCGCGCAGTGTAAAAGCTATTGACATTAATCTTTCTAAATCGTATTTTTTTATGCATACCTTGATCAGGGTAAAAGCGCGTGGCGATCGGACGTCTATATCCTATAGCTCCCATAGGAACAATAGGGTAAAATCGGTTAAAATTTAATGATTTTTAGGATATTTCGCGCAGTGTAAAAGCTATTGACATAAATCTTTCCAAATCTTATTTTTATATGCGTACCTTGATCACGGTAAAAGCGCGTAACGATCGGACGTCTATATCCTATAGCTCCCATTGGAACAATAGGGTAAAATCGGTCCAAATTTGATGTTTTTCAGAATATTTCGCTATGTGTAAAAGCTATTGCTATACATTTTTTCAAATCGTATTTTTTATGCATTCCTTCATCAAGGTAAAAGCGCGTGCTGATCGGACGTCTATATCCTATAGCTCCCATAGGAACAATACGGTGAAATCGGTCAAAATTTTATGTTTTTTAGAATATTTCGCGCAGTGGATAAGCTATTGACATACATTTTTCCAAGTCTTATTTATTTACGCATACCTTGATCAGGGTAAAAGCGCTTGCCGATTGGACGTCTATATCGTATAGCTTCCGTAGGAAAAATTGTTAAAGGCTGCGAAAATATCCCTTTTCTCCCTATTTGTATATGACAATTTTGCAGTATAAAAGCTATTGGCATGAAACTATGCAATTTATATAATTTATTTATGTACACCTTGCTCAGGGTAAAAGTTGCTGCGAATCAGACAAGTACATACTACATCCGCTATTTAAAAATTAAATTAATTACGTATAACTAATCTTTTTTTTTTATGTATAATTACAGAAAACTTAATTTTTATACCCTTGCAGAGGGTATTATAATTTTGGTCAGAAGTTTGTAAAGCAGTGAAGGAGACGTTTCCGACCCCATGAAGTATATATATTCTTGATCAGGATCAATAGGGGAGTCGATATAGCCATGTCCGTCTGTCCGTCTGTTTCAATACCGTTTGCGAGCTCAGTTTAAAAGCTAGCGATCTGAAACTTTCACAATCGTCCTAAAACATGTGTACGCAGATCAAGTTTGAAAATCGCCCTGATCGGACGTCTATATCCTATAGCTCCCATAGGAACAATTGGATATATCTTGCAAGAATTTATGATATTTCGCGCAGTGTAAAAGCTATTGACATTAATCTTTCCAAATCGTATTTTTTTATGCATACCTTGATCAGGGTAAAAGGGCGTGGCGATCGGACGTCTATATCCTATAGCTCCCATAGGAACAATAGGGTAAAAGTTGCTGCGAATCAGACAAGTACATACTACATCCGCTATTTAAAAATTAAATTAATTACGTATAGCTAATCTTTTTTTTTTTTATGTATAAATACAGAAAACTTAATTTTTATACCCTTGCAGAGGGTATTATAATTTTGGTCAGAAGTTTGTAACGCAGTGAAGGAGACGTTTCCGACCCCATAAAGTATATATATTCTTGATCAGGATGCCGATTGGACGTCTATATCGTATAGCTTCCGTAGGAAAAATTGTTAAAGGCTGCGAAAATATCCCTTTTTTCCCTATTTGTATATGACAATTTTGCAGTATAAAAGCTATTGGCATGAAACTATGCAATTTATCTAATTTATTTATGTACACCTTGCTCAGGGTAAATGTTGCTGCGAATCAGACAAGTACATACTACATCCGCTATTTAAAAATTAAATTAATTACGTATAGCTAATCTTTTTTTTTATGTATAATTACAGAAAACTTAATTTTTATACCCTTGCAGAGGGTATTATAATTTTGGTCAGAAGTTTGTAACGCAGTGAAGGAGACGTTTCCGACCCCATAAAGTATATATATTCTTGATCAGGATCAATAGGGGAGTCGATATAGCCATGTCCGTCTGTCCGTCTGTCCGTCTGTTTCAATACCGTTTGCGAGCTCAGTTTAAAAGCTAGCGATCTGAAACTTTCACAATCGTCCTAAAACATGTGTATGCAGATCAAGTCTGAAAATCGCCCTGATCAGACGTATATACCCTATAGCTCCCATAGGAACAATTGGATATATCTTGCAAGAATTTATGATATTTCGCGCAGTGTAAAAGCTATTGACATTAATCTTTCCAAATCGTATTTTTTTATGCATACCTTGATCAGGGTAAAAGCGCGTGGCGATCGGACGTCTATATCCTATAGCTCCCATAGGAACAATAGGGTAAAATCGGTCCAAATTTGATGTTTTTCAGAATATTTCGCGATGTGTAAAAGCTATTGCTATACATTTTTTCAAATCGTATTTTTTATGCATTCCTTCATCAAGGTAAAAGCGCGTGCTGATCGGACGTCTATATCCTATAGCTCCCATAGGAACAATACGGTGAAATCGGTCAAAATTTTATGTTTTTTAGAATATTTCGCGCAGTGTATAAGCTATTGACATACATATTTCCAAGTCTTATTTATTTACGCATACCTTGATCAGGGTAAAAGCGCTTGCCGATTGGACGTCTATATCGTATAGCTTCCGTAGGAAAAATTGTTAAAGGCTGCGAAAATATCCCTTTTTTCCCTATTTGTATATGACAATTTTGCAGTATAAAAGCTATTGGCATGAAACTATGCAATTTATCTAATTTATTTATGTACACCTTGCTCAGGGTAAAAGTTGCTGCGAATCACACAAGTACATACTACATCCGCTATTTAAAAATTAAATTAATTACGTATAGCTAATCTTTTTATACCCTTGCAGAGGGTATTATAATTTTGGTCAGAAGTTTGTAACGCAGTGAAGGAGACGTTTCCGACCCTATAAAGTATATATATTCTTGATCAGGATCACCTCCTGAGTCGATATAGCCATGTCCGTCTGTCCGTCTGTTTCAATACCGTTTGCGAGCTCAGTTTAAAAGCTAGCGATCTGAAACTTTCACACTCGTCCTTAAACATGTGTACGCAGATCAAGTTTGAAAATCGCCCCGATCGGACGTCTATATCCTATAGCTCCCATAGGAACAATCGGATATATCTTGCCAGAATTTATGATATTTCGCGCAGTGTAAAAACTTTTGACATGAATCTTTCCAAATCGTATTTTTTATGCATACCTTGATCAGGGTAAAAGCGCGTGGCGATCGGACGTCTATATCCTATAGCTCCCATAGGAACAATAGGGTAAAATCGGTCCAAATTTGTTGTTTTTCAGAATATTTCGCGCTGTGTAAAAGCTATTGCTATAAATTTTTTCAAATCGTGTTTTTTTATGCATTCCTTCATCAAGGTAAAAGCGCGTGCTGATCGGACGTCTATATCCTATAGCTCCCATAGGAACAATCGGATATAACTTTCAAGAATGGAAGATATTTCGCGCAGTGTAAAAGCATTTAACATAAATCTTTCCAAATCTTATTTTTTTATGCATACCCTGATCAGGGTAAAAGCGCTTGGCGATCGGACGTCTATATCCTATAGCTCCCATAGGAACAATTCGGTGAAATCGGTCCAAATTTGTTGGTTTTCTGAATTTTTCACGTAGTGTGTAAGCTACTGACATAAATTTTTCCAAGTCTTATTTATTTACGCATATCTTGATTAGGGTAAAAGCGCTTGCCGATCGGACGTCTATTTCTTATAGCTTCCGTAGGAAAAATAGTTAAAGGCTGCGAAAGTATCCCTTTTTTTCTATTTTTATATGACATTTTTGCAGTATAAAGGCAATTGACACCAAACGACGCAAATCTAGTTTATTTATGTATACCTTATTCCTTTCGCTACTTTTTCAGTTTTAGCAATTTCGGCAAAGTCTGCAAGGGTATTAAAACTTCGGCTTGCCGAAGTTAGCTTCCGTCCTCGTTTTTATATATAATTACACAAAATGTATTTCATATATATATTTAGTATTTGATTTCATATAATTACAAGAAATTAATAGTTGATATCAGTTCACACTCGACAGCCTAAGCCATCGGACGTGTTCTTCCGCGAAACGTAAAAGTACCGCAAACAACCAACAAACAATCAAAACAAACGCAACGATAGTGATCCCTTATCTATTTTCGAACAGTGCGACAAACAATTTTGGCAGCCTTTAAGAAGCCTTAAAGTTTGCTGACCCCATCATGCCTGACCCTCCAGACATCTGGAGGAAGCATCCGCCAGACGGATTATTCCTAGTAGCGACTACGACAGATGACGATCCAAAGCCTCTTGCTCAACTCTCACCATTCATCATTAAAAAAACAATAGACAACACAATTCAAGGAGAAGTCATAAGCTGCAAAAAGTCCAGAGATGGAAAACTTATAATCCAAACCAAAAACTTATTACAAGCTGAAAAATTAATGAAACTTTATAATATACCCTCAAACACCCCCTATATCAATATCCCAATAAAAACCACAGAGCACCGAAGTCTCAACTGCACAAAAGGAGTTATTTACTCAAACGATCTACGTGGAATCGATGAAGAAGTTATATTAGAAAATCTTAGATCTCAAAAGGTGGAACAACTTGAAAAAATTTACAGATATACCCCTGGTCAAATCACACAAAAAACGGCAAGCAACGAAACAGGTCTTATTAAACTAACATTTAAATTAACCAATCTCCCAGAACATATATACATTGGATACGAAAGAGTTAAGGTTCGTCCCCATATTCCACCTCCAATGCGCTGCAAAACATGCTCTAGAATTGGACACCTCGCAAGCAAAGACAAATTAAACTGCTCAAACTGCGGCCTTGCAGCTCACACAGAGGAAGGACAAATATGCTTAAACAAAACAAACTGTATCAACTGCACCGAGAAAAAACTATCTAACACAGATCATCACGTTCGCGACAGAAACTGTCCAGTCTTCTTATCACACAAGGAAGTTCAAGCAATTAAGACCTTAAATAAAGTGGACAACAGGACAGCCTGGTCCATCTACAAAAGTCGTCACCACGATGGCTCACTATACTCCTCTGCAGCCAAATCTTCCTCCCAATCTTCTCACCCAAGTCATATCCAACCACCCAAAAATACAGCAGCACCTACCCAACGGAGAGCCATAAGCTACGAATCGGATGAGTTTGCCCTTCCGAATGCGTCTAACTTCGTACCAGATGAACTTATGTCATCCGGCTCGGAAATACAAGACCTCAACCAGGACCATACAACAAAAAGAAAAACCAAAATCCTACCACTAAACACCTCAAATAGAACCAAAAGACTTTTAAAAAATGATCAAAACTCTGTATTGACTAGATCAAAACTTAAAGCCCTTTCCTCCTCCAATCCAACACAAAACCAAAACTAAAATGACCCTCAAAATTCTTCAATGGAATATTAATGGCTATCTGAACAACTACAATGAACTTTTAGTTCTAATTAAGCGTTTCAATCCTAAAATCGTTTCCCTCCAGGAGACCCATATCACTTATTATCAAAAATTACCAATCCCAATAAACTTCGAATTTCACTACACATCCTCTCGCAGCCCGGATGGCGGTGCAGCAATTCTAATACACAAATCAATAGAACATTCAATAATCCCGCTTCAAAACACAGTCGACACCGTAGCACTGGAAATTAAATCTGTTAAAAAACTAAATATTGTTTCAACATACATCCCTCCGAACAGAAAGTTTACACGCACAGACCTCGATTCAATAGTACCTATAGGAAACTCTCCAACATTGTTTACAGGAGACTTCAATAGCTGGAACAGCTACTGGGGGTCCCCCACAATCAATCAAAGGGGAAGAATCCTTGGAAAATTCATCCTGGACAACGGCCTCATTATCCTTAACAACGGTCAACCAACTCACTTCTCAACCCATAGATCACTCACGCACGTCGACTTAGCTTTTTGTTCACCCAACCTTGGAATCTATTGCGACTTTAACATCAGTGATTCCCTTCAAGGGAGTGACCACTTCCCAATTACCATCAAAATGTTCCCAAACAACAGAAACAAAAAAGACAACTTCACCCAACGTTTTGTGACGAATAAAGCGGATTGGGACAAGTTTGAAAAACTCACAAGCAACCTCAACAATTCCATTCCAACGTCCTCGAATATCAACAAGGAAGCCAGCAATATCAACAAAATCATTCTCCAAAGTGCGTACAACAGTATTCCACATACCAAACCTCCAAAATCTCACCACAATGTTCCCTGGTGGAATAAAAAACTAGAAGGCTTAAAAAAAGGAAAAATGAAGGCCTGGAGTACCTTTAACAGAGATATGTCGACAAATAACCTAATTAATTTCAAAAAACTAAACGCCCAATACAGAAGAGAATTAAAAATAAGCAAAGCAGACAGCCTTTTTGAACTCACCTCTACAATCACACCGCAATCCAAGCCAGAATCAATTTGGAGCAAAATAAGAAAACTCTGCGGCCTCCACAAAGCCACAAAAATCCATGCAATTAAAGACAATAATAGGAACAACCTTCTTACCTCCCCGGACGAAATTGCAGACGCTTTCGCAACATTCTGGTCGCTTCGCTCAGAAGACACACAATTCTCCACGAGCTTCATTGAAGAAAAACAAAAACTCATCTCATCCAACCACGTTAACCCCACAAGCAGAACAGCAGCCTTTATGGAACGGGATATAAACTTTTTAGAATTCTCATCAGCCTTAAACAGCCTAAAAGGATATACGCCAGGACAGGATAAAATAAATTATCCAATGATCCAACACGTCTCAAAAGCAGTCAAAACTAGAATTATTAACTTCTTTAACAATATCCTAAGATCTCACATTCCACAAACTTACAAAACAAGCACCATAATTCCAATACACAAATCAGGTAATGACAAAACCATAATTGAATCTTACAGGCCAATCTCCCTCAATCCCTGCCTATCAAAAACCTTAGACAAAATCATTTCAAAACGGCTATGGTGGTTTGCTACATCTAACAAGCTACTAAATAGTCGTCAACTTGGATTCAAAAAAGGGAAATCTGTTATGGACTGTCTGCTTTACGCAGACGCGCTCATCAACAGAGCCCTAACGGAAAAAAGACACCTATCCATCATATCCCTCGACTTCGCCAAAGCTTTTGAAAAAATTGGTCTCCATACAATAATTAACCAACTCTCGGAATGGGGATGTGGCCCTATTATAACCAACTACATCGCAAACTTTATGTCTAACAGAAAAATTCGAGTAAGAGCCAATGAAAGCACGTCGAAGATACAACCACTACACAATGGCATTCCGCAAGGATCTCCACTCTCGGTTATTCTATTCCTTACTGCGTTTAACAGCCTCTCAGAGATTGTAGACAAACATAAAGAACTGAACCACACAGCGTATGCAGATGACTTCAACATCTTCATTAATCTAAAGAAACACAAAAATGTCTCGATAAATCTTGATACTCTTTTTAACGAGATTAACGAATGGTGTCAGAAATCAGGGGCTATGCTCTCTATTTCAAAATGTAAGCACATCCACATATGCAAAAAGAGACTTTGCCCATGCCAGGTTTCAACACAAGGTAATACCATCAAAACTGTAAATGAACTGACTCTATTAGGCTTAAAATTCGACTCCAGATACAAATTCAAGCCCCACGTTAAGAAATTACAAAAATCAATAGACAAATCACTAAACATAATAAAATGCCTATCGAGCAGAAAATACAATAGCCACCCCCATACTTTAATTGAAATCGTCAAAAGCCTATGTATTTCTAAAATAGACTACGCTCTGCCCATATACGGGACCTCAACCAAAGCCACAATAAAACCGATTAAAACTCTACTCAACTCAGCCCTACGAACAGCACTAGGAGCCTTTTGCTCCACGCCTACATACAACCTCTACCTTGAAGCAAACATCCAAACAATAGAAAACAGAACCGAGTACTTAAAAACAAAATCCATTCACACCATTCTACAGGTCAAAGACACCCCTCTGAATCAAATCATACAACGGATCTCCAAGAAGAAAAATAAAAAATACACAAAATCTACAATCAACCAATGCATAAATAGCTGTCAGCATTTAGATATCCCTATATCAGCTCCTCTCAAGCTCAAATCATCCAAACCTCCCTGGCTTATGGACACAAGCTTAATAGACATCCAATTAAGCAGTGTCAAAAAATCGTCCACAAATAAGGAAACTTACACAAAAAATTCCTAGAAATCAAGAATAACCTGACTAACAAGAACTTTAGCTTCCTATATACTGATGGATCCAAGAGCCAAGAAATCATTGGCCTTGCAGTTACCTCAGAAGAGGAGGTTATTAAAAAAGCCATTCTACCAAATTACTCGTCGGTATTTACAGCAGAGGCAATTGCAATCCTGGAAGCTATTAAAATAGCCAAAAAAATTAAGGGGAAAATCTGCATTTGTTCAGATTCACTTGCAACATTGGAAGCTATTCTAAACATTAACAACGAGTCATTCTATATTTCATCGATCCGAGACTTACTCATAAGAAACACGCCAAAAATCAAACTGTTATGGGTCCCCAGTCACATTGGGATAAGAGGAAATGAATGCGCCGATGCAGCAGCTAAAGAAGCAACAGTGTCACCCCTAATCACCATCCTGAATGTAAATCGCACCGACATCAATAAACTCCTAAAAACCAATCTCCTTAAAAACCAGTCAAATCTTCTCGTCAAAGCGTCCCCTTGGTACCAAAACATAAGCCTAACAATGAATAACATAAACGACTACACCAAAAATTCACAAACTAGCAACTTACCAAGAAGAGAGCTAACAAAGATCATCAGACTTCGCCTAGGACACACAAGACTGACCCATGAATACCGATTCTCCCAACCAATAAACAACCAATGCGGATTCTGCACCACCGACGCCATATCGATCTCACACGTTCTCAACGAATGCACCGCTTTTCAAACACACAGACCTAGTAACCCAAATATAAAACTAACTGACCTATTAATAAACCCTTCATTTGAAAATATCCAACAAATCCTTAACTTTCTAAAATCAACCAACCTACTTCAACTAATTTAAATTGTCAACCTCTCTCCCCAGCATGTAAAGAATAGACAATAAGTTAACTGTAAAGATATCCTGATACTCCGGCCGAAAGTCATTGCAACTATGGCCGATTCTTTTCCTGTTCCATAAGTTTAAACTTTTGGCTACAGTGTACAATAAATAAATAATAGTTGATATATATCCAACATATATGTCGCATTTATGTTGATCGTCTAAGGTCTGTCTAGCGCTTTAGATTTTATATTGATTATTAATATCCATCTAACACCAGAATATTTTTTCTTAATTGCTCATAAGTTTTTAATGAGTTATAAGCAATTAAATTTTTCCCCAATAGATGGCGCTTGTTTAAAAATCGGAATCGGTTGCTCTGGCAACCACATTTTTTAAGGAGAGAGAGAATAAAAATTCTTCATACGCATTCTACTGGTGACCATGAAGACCATTTTTGCTTCAGCCAAGTGCCACGGCCACAAAAATCTTCAACGCTAAAATCTGACTAGCAGCCGCATTTCAAATGATTTTGTAAAATTGTAAATCTATTGGTATCGAAGGAATTGTCTCATTCTTACATTTTGTTTTGATACTGCAGCGCTGTCCTCCTCGATTCTCATAAAAGCTTTATGTATGCGCCATGCATTTTAAACCTGAAGGAGTTGTCTCATTTTTGACCATCATGATTGTACTTTTTTTATAAACGCTGTGATCTCGGAAGCTATAATATTTCGAGGGTTGGGGTTTTAGATTTAGTTTCCTTTGTTTTCCATGCCACGCCCACTCTAACGCCCACAATCGCTAACTAAGCTAAGGTCTGTCTAGCGCTTTAGATTTCATTTTGATTATTAATATCTAACATCTAACACCAGAATATTTTTTCTTAATTGCTCATAAGTTTTTAATGAGTTATAAGCAATTAAATTTTTCCCCAATAGATGGCGCTTGTTTAAAAATCGGAATCGGTTGCTCTGGCAACCACATTTTTTAAGGAGAGAGAGAATAAAAATTCTTCATACGCATTCTACTGGTGACCATGAAGACCATTTTTGCTTCAGCCAAGTGCCACGCCCACAAAAATCTTCAACGCTAAAATCTGACTAGCAGCCGCATTTTAAATGATTTTGTAAAATTGTAAATCTATTGGTATCGAAGGAATTGTCTCATTCTTACATTTTGTTTTGATACTGCAGCGCTGTCCTCCTCGATTCTCATAAAAGCTTTATGCATGCGCCATGCATTTTAAACCTGAAGGAATTGACCATCATTTTTGACCATCATGATTGTACTTTTTTTTTAAAACGCTGTGATCTCGGAAGCTATAATATTTCGAGGGTTGGGGTTTTAGATTTAGTTTCCTTTGTTTTCCATGCCACGCCCACTCTAACGCCCACAATCGCTAACTAAGCTAAGGTCTGTCTAGCGCTTTAGATTTCATTTTGATTATTAATATCCATCTAACACCAGAATATTTTCTCTTAATTGCTCATAAGTTTTTAATGAGTTATAAGCAATTAAATTTTTCCCCAATAGATGGCGCTTGTTTAAAAATCGGAATCGGTTGCTCTGGCAACCACATTTTTTAAGGAGAGAGAAAAAAAAATTCTTCATACGTATTCTACTGGTGACCATGAAGACCATTTTTTCTTCAGCCAAGTGCCACGCCCACAAAAATCTTCAACGCTAAAATCTGACTAGCAGCCGCATATCAAATGATTTTGTAAAATTGTAAATCTATTGGTATCGAAGGAATTGTCTCATTCTTACATTTTGTTTTGATACTGCAGCGCTGTCGTCCTCGATTCTCATAAAAGCTTTATGTATGCGCCATGCATTTTAAACCTGAAGGAGTTGTCTCATTTTTGACCATCATGATTGTACTTTTTATACCCTTGCAGAGGGTATTATAATTTTGGTCAGAAGTTTGTAACGCAGTGAAGGAGACGTTTCCGACCCCATAAAGTATATATATTCTTGATCAGGATCAATAGGGGAGTCGATATAGCCATGTCCGTCTGTCCGTCTGTTTCAATACCGTTTGCGAGCTCAGTTTAAAAGCTAGCGATCTGAAACTTTCACAATCGTCCTAAAACATGTGTACGCAGATCAAGTTTGAAAATCGCCCTGATCGGACGTCTATATCCTATAGCTCCCATAGGAACAATTGGATATATCTTGCAAGAATTTATGATATTTCGCGCAGTGTAAAAGCTATTGACATTAATCTTTCCAAATCGTATTTTTTTTTGCATACCTTGATCAGGGTAAAAGCGCGTGGCGATCGGACGTCTATATCCTATAGCTCCCATAGGAACAATAGGGTAAAATCGGTTAAAATTTAATGATTTTTAGGATATTTCGCGCAGTGTAAAACCTATTGTCATAAATCTTTCCAAATCTTATTTTTATATGCGTACCTTGATAAGGGTAAAAGCGGGTGACGATCGGACGTCTATATCCTATAGCTCCCATAGGAACAATAGGGTAAAATCGGTCCAAATTTGATGTTTTTCAGAATATTTCGCGATGTGTAAAAGCTATTGCTATACATTTTTTTAAATCGTATTTTTTTATGCATTCCTTCATCAAGGTAAAAGCGCGTGCTGATCGGACGTCTATATCCTATAGCTCCCATAGGAACAATACGGTGAAATCGGTCAAAATTTTATGTTTTTTAGAATATTTCGCGCAGTGTATAAGCTATTGACATACATTTTTCCAAGTCTTATTTATTTACGCATACCTTGATCAGGGTAAAAGCGCTTGCCGATTGGACGTCTATATCGTATAGCTTCCGTAGGAAAAATTGTTAAAGGCTGCGAAAATATCCCTTTTTTCCCTATTTGTATATGACAATTTTGCAGTATAAAAGCTATTGGCATGAAACTATGCAATTTATCTAATTTATTTATGTACACCTTGGTCAGGGTAAAAGTTGCTGCGAATCGGACAAGTACATACTACATCCGCTATTTAAAAATTAAATTAATTACGTATAGCTAATCTTTTTTTATACCCTTGCAGAGGGTATTATAATTTTGGTCAGAAGTTTGTAACGCAGTGAAGGAGACGTTTCCGACCCCATAAAGTATATATATTCTTGATCAGGATCAATAAAGGAGTCGATATAGCCATGTCCGTCTGTCCGTCTGTCCGTCTGTTTCAATACCGTTTGCGAGCTCAGTTTAAAAGCTAGCGATCTGAAACTTTCACAATCGTCCTAAAACATGTGTACGCAGATCAAGTTTGAAAATCGCCCTGATCGGACGTCTATATCCTATAGCTCCCATAGGAACAATTGGATATATCTTGCAAAAATTTATGATATTTCGCGCAGTGTAAAAGCTATTGACATTAATCTTTCCAAATCGTATTTTTTATGCATACCTTGATCAGGGTAAAAGCGCGTGGCGATCGGACGTCTATATCCTATAGCTCCCATAGGAACAATAGGGTAAAATCGGTTAAAATTTAATGATTTTTAGGATATTTCGCGCAGTGTAAAACCTATTGTCATAAATCTTTCCAAATCTTATTTTTATATGCGTACCTGGATAAGGGTAAAAGCGGGTGACGATCGGACGTCTATATCCTATAGCTCCCATAGGAACAATAGGGTAAAATCGGTCCAAATTTGATGTTTTTCAGAATATTTCGCGATGTGTAAAAGCTATTGCTATACATTTTTTCAAATCGTATTTTTTTATGCATTCCTTCATCAAGGTAAAAGCGCGTGCTGATCGGACGTCTATATCCTATAGCTCCCATAGGAACAATACGGTGAAATCGGTCAAAATTTTATGTTTTTTAGAATATTTCGCGCAGTGTATAAGCTATTGACATACATTTTTCCAAGTCTTATTTATTTACGCATACCTTGATCAGGGTAAAAGCGCTTGCCGATTGGACGTCTATATCGTATAGCTTCCGTAGGAAAAATTGTTAAAGGCTGCGAAAATATCCCTTTTTTCCCTATTTGTATATGACAATTTTGCAGTATAAAAGCTATTGGCATGAAACTATGCAATTTATCTAATTTATTTATGTACACCTTGGTCAGGGTAAAAGTTGCTGCGAATCAGACAAGTACATACTACATCCGCTATTTAAAAATTAAATTAATTACGTATAGCTAATCTTTTTTTATACCCTTGCAGAGGGTATTATAATTTTGGTCAGAAGTTTGTAACGCAGTGAAGGAGACGTTTCCGACCCCATAAAGTATATATATTCTTGATCAGGATCAATAAAGGAGTCGATATAGCCATGTCCGTCTGTCCGTCTGTCCGTCTGTTTCAATACCGTTTGCGAGCTCAGTTTAAAAGCTAGCGATCTGAAACTTTCACAATCGTCCTAAAACATGTGTACGCAGATCAAGTTTGAAAATCGCCCTGATCGGACGTCTATATCCTATAGCTCCCATAGGAACAATTGGATATATCTTGCAAGAATTTATGATATTTCGCGCAGTGTAAAATCTATTGACATTAATCTTTCCAAATCGTATTATTTTATGCATACCTTGATCAGGGTAAAAGCGCGTGGCGATCGGACGTCTATATCCTATAGGTCCCATAGGAACAATTGGGTAAAATCGGTTAAAATTTAATGATTTTTAGGATATTTCGCGCAGTGTAAAAGCTATTGACATAAATCTTTCCTAATCTTATTTTTATATGCGTACCTTGATCAGGGTAAAAGCGCGTGACGATCGGACGTCTATATCCTATAGCTCCCATAGGAACAATAGGGTAAAATCGTCCAAATTTGATGTTTTTCAGAATATTTCGCGATGTGTAAAAGCTATTGCTATACATTTTTTCAAATCGTATTTTTTTATGCATTCCTTCATCAAGGTAAAAGCGCGTGCTGATCGGACGTCTATATCCTATAGCTCCCATAGGAACAATACGGTGAAATCGGTCAAAATTTTATGTTTTTTAGAATATTTCGCGCAGTGTATAAACTATTGACATACATTTTTCCAAGTATTATTTATTTACGCATACCTTGATCAGGGTAAAAGCGCTTGCCGATTGGACGTCTATATCGTATAGCTTCCGTAGGAAAAATTGTTAAAGGCTGCGAAAATATCCCTTTTTTCCCTATTTGTATATGACAATTTTGCAGTATAAAAGCTATTGGCATGAAACTATGCAATTTATCTACTTTATTTATGTACACCTTGCTCAGGGTAAAAGTTGCTGCGAATCAGACAAGTACATACTACATCCGCTATTTAAAAATTAAATTAATTACGTATAGCTAATCTTTTTATACCCTTGCAGAGGGTATTATAATTTTGGTCAGAAGTTTGTAACGCAGTGAAGGAGACGTTTCCGACCCTATAAAGTATATATATTATTGATCAGGATCACCTCCTGAGTCGATATAGCCATGTCCGTCTGTCCGTCTGACCGTCTGACCGTCTGTTTCAATACCGTTTGCGAGCTCAGTTTAAAAGCTAGCGATCTGAAACTTTCACACTCGTCCTAAAACATGTGTACGCAGATCAAGTTTGAAAATCGCCCCGATCGGACGTCTATATCCTATAGCTCCCATAGGAACAATCGGATATATCTTGCCAGAATTTATGATATTTCGCGCAGTGTAAAAGCTTTTGACATGAATCTTTCCAAATCGTATTTTTTATGCATACCTTGATCAGGGTAAAAGCGCGTGGCGATCGGACGTCTATATCCTATAGCTCCCATAGGAACAATAGGGTAAAATCGGTCCAAATTTGTTGTTTTTCAGAATATTTCGCGCTGTGTAAAAGCTATTGCTATAAATTTTTTCAAATCGTGTTTTTTTATGCATTCCTTCATCAAGGTAAAAGCGCGTGCTGATCGGACGTCTATATCCTATAGCTCCCATAGGAACAATCGGATATAACTTTCAAGAATGGAAGATATTTCGCGCAGTGTAAAAGCATTTAACATAAATCTTTCCAAATCTTATTTTTTTTGCATACCCTGATCAGGGTAAAAGCGCTTGGCGATCGGACGTCTATATCCTATAGCTCCCATAGGAACAATTCGGTGAAATCGGTCCAAATTTGTTGGTTTTCTGAATTTTTCACGTAGTGTGTAAGCTACTGACATAAATTTTTCCAAGTCTTATTTATTTACGCATATCTTGATTAGGGTAAAAGCGCTTGCCGATCGGACGTCTATTTCTTATAGCTTCCGTAGGAAAAATAGTTAAAGGCTGCGAAAGTATCCCTTTTTTTCTATTTTTATATGACATTTTTGCAGTATAAAGGCAATTGACACCAAACGACGCAAATCTAGTTTATTTATGTATACCTTATTCCTATCGCTACTTTTTCAGTTTTAGCAATTTCGGCAAAGTCTGCAAGGGTATTAAAACTTCGGCTTGCCGAAGTTAGCTTCCGTCCTCGTTTAGTATTTGATTTCATATAATTACAAGAAATTAATAGTTGATATATATCCAACATATATGTCGCATTTATGTTGATCGTCAATTAAATGGATTTAGTTCTTCTATATAAATAACCATATTTATTCATTTATATTATTTTTTAATATTTGATTGAAAGTTTGGAGTATCACCACAACTGGGTTCGTTGTTGATTATGTTTTTCTATCGTACATGTGCCGTCCTCCTCGATTCTCATAAAAGCCATGTATATGCGCCATGCATTTTAAACCTGAAGGAATTGTCTCATTTTTGACCATCATGATTGTACTTTTTTTTATAAACGCTGTGATCTCGGAAGCTATAATATTTCGAGGGTTGGGGTTTTAGATTTAGTTTCCTTTGTTTTCACTCACCCACCCTAACGCCCACAATCGCTAACCAGGTCTGTCTAGCGCTTTAGATTTTATATTGATTATTAATATCCATCTAACACCAGAATATTTTTTCTTAATTGCTCATAAGTTTTTAATGAGTTATAAGCAATTAAATTTTCCCCAATAGATGGCGCTTGTTTAAAAATCGGAATCGGTTGCTCTGGCAACCACATTTTTTAATGAGAGAGAGAATAAAAATTCTTCATACGCATTCTACTGGTGACCATGAAGACCATTTTTGCTTCAGCCAAGTGCCACGCCCACAAAAATATTCAACGCTAAAATCTGACTAGCAGCCGCATTTTAAATGATTTTGTAAAATTGTAAATCTATTGGTATTTTGGTACATTTTGTTTTGATACTGCAGCGCTGTCCTCCTCGATTCTCATAAAAGCTTTATGTATGCGCCATGCATTTTAAACCTGAAGGAGTTGTCTCATTTTTGACCATCATGATTGTACTTTTTATACCCTTGCAGAGGGTATTATAATTTTGGTCAGAAGTTTGTAACGCAGTGAAGGAGACGTTTCCGACCCCATAAAGTATATATATTCTTGATCAGGATCAATAGGGGAGTCGATATAGCCATGTCCGTCTGTCAGTCTGTTTCAATACCGTTTGCGAGCTCAGTTTAAAAGCTAGCGATCTGAAACTTTCACAATCGTCCTAAAACATGTGTACGCAGATCAAGTTTGAAAATCGCCCCGATCGGACGTCTATATCCTATAGCTCCCATAGGAACAATCGGATATATCTTGCCAGAATTGATGATATTTCGCGCAGTGTAAAAGCTTTTGACATGAATCTTTCCAAATCGTATTTTTTATGCATACCTTGATCAGGGTAAAAGCGCGTGGCGATCGGACGTCTATATTCTATAGCTCCCATAGGAACAATAGGGTAAAATCGGTCCAAATTTGATGTTTTTCAGAATATTTCGCGCTGTGTAAAAGCTATTGCTATAAATTTTTTCAAATCGTATTTTTTTATGCATTCCTTCATCAAGGTAAAAGCGCGTGCTGATCGGACGTCTATATCCTATAGCTCCCATAGGAACAATCGGATATAACTTTCAAGAATGGAAGATATTTAGCGCAGTGTAAAAGCATTTAACATAAATCTTTCCAAATCTTATTTTTTTATGCATACCTTGATCAGGGTAAAAGCGCTTGGCGATCGGACGTCTATATCCTATAGCTCCCATAGGAACAATTCGGTGAAATCGGTCCAAATTTGTTGGTTTTCTGAATTTTTCACGTAGTGTGTAAGCTACTGACATAAATTTTTCCAAGTCTTATTTAATTACGCATATCTTGATTAGGGTAAAAGCGCTTGCCGATCGGACGTCTATTTCTTATAGCTTCCGTAGGAAAAATAGTTAAAGGCTGCGAAAGTATCCCTTTTTTTCTATTTTTATATGACATTTTTGCAGTATAAAAGCAATTGACATCAAACGACGCAAATCTAGTTTATTTATGTATACCTTATTCCTTTCACTACTTTTTCAGTTTTAGCAATTTCGGCAAAGTCTGCAAGGGTATTAAAACTTCGGCTTGCCGAAGTTAGCTTCCGTCCTCGTTTTTATAAACGCTGTGATCTCGGAAGCTATAATATTTCGAGGGTTGGGGTTTTAGATTTAGTTTCCTTTGTTTTCCATGCCACGCCCACTCTAACGCCCACAATCGCTAACTAAGCTAAGGTCTGTCTAGCGCTTTAGATTTCATTTGATTATTAATATCCATCTAACACCAGAATATTTTTTCTTAATTGCACATAAGTTTTTAATGAGTTATAAGCAATTAAATTTTTCCCCAATAGATGGCGCTTGTTTAAAAATCGGAATCGGTTGCTCTGGCAACCACATTTTTTAATGAGAGAGAGAATACAAATTCTTCATACGCATTCTACTGGTGACCATGAAGACCATTTTTGCTTCAGCCAAGTGCCACGCCCACAAAAATATTCAACGCTAAAATCTGACTAGCAGCCGCATTTCAAATGATTTTGTAAAATTGTAAATCTATTGGTATTTTGGTACATATTGTTTTGATACTGCAGCGCTGTCCTCCTCGATTCTCATAAAAGCTTTATGTATGCGCCATGCATTTTAAACCTGAAGGAGTTGTCTCATTTTTGACCATCATGATTGTACTTTTTTTTATAAACGCTGTGACCTCGGAAGCTATAATATTTCGAGGGTTGGGGTTTTAGATTTAGTTTCCTTTGTTTTCCATGCCACGCCCACTCTAACGCCCACAATCGCTAACTAAGCTAAGGTCTGTCTAGCGCTTTAGATTTTATTTTGATTATTAATATCCATCTAACACCAGAATATTTTTTCTTAATTGCTCATAAGTTTTTAATGAGTTATAAGCAATTAAATTTTTCCCCAATAGATGGCGCTTGTTTAAAAATCGGAATCGGTTGCTCTGGCAACCACATTTTTTAATGAGAGAGAGAATAAAAATTCTTCATACGCATTCTACTGGTGACCATGAAGACCATTTTTGCTTCAGCCAAGTGCCACCAAAAAAATATTCAACGCTAAAATCTGACTAGCAGCCACATTTCAAATGATTTTGTAAAATTGTAAATCTATTGGTATTTTGGTACATTTTGTTTTGATACTGCAGCGCTGTCCTCCTCGATTCTCATAAAAGCTTTAAGTATGCGCCATGCATTTTAAACCTGAAGGAGTTGTCTCATTTTTTGACCATCATGATTGTACTTTTTATACCCTTGCAGAGGGTATTATAATTTTGGTCAGAAGTTTGTAACGCAGTGAAGGGAGACGTTTCCGACCCCATAAAGTATATATATTCTTGATCAGGATCAATAGGGGAGTCGATATAGCCATGTCCGTCTGTCCGTCTGTTTCAATACCGTTTGCGAGCTCAGTTTAAAAGCTAGCGATCTGAAACTTTCACAATCGTCCTAAAACATGTGTACGCAGATCAAGTTTGAAAATCGCCCCGATCGGACGTCTATATCCTATAGCTCCCATAGGAACAATCGGATATATCTTGCCAGAATTGATGATATTTCGCGCAGAGTAAAAGCTTTTGACATGAATCTTTCCAAATCGTATTTTTTATGCATACCTTGATCAGGGTAAAAGCGCGTGGCGATCGGACGTCTATATCCTATAGCTCCCATAGGAACAATAGGGTAAAATCGGTCCAAATTTGATGTTTTTCAGAATATTTCGCGCTGTGTAAAAGCTATTGCTATAAATTTTTCCAAATCGTATTTTTTATGCATTCCTTCATCAAGGTAAAAGCGCGTGCTGATCGGACGTCTATATCCTATAGCTCCCATAGGAACAATCGGATATAACTTTCAAGAATGGAAGATATTTAGCGCAGTGTAAAAGCATTTAACATAAATCTTTCCAAATCTTATTTTTTATGCATACCTTGATCAGGGTAAAAGCGCTTGCCGATCGGACGTCTATATCCTATAGCTCCCATAGGAACAATTCGGTGAAATCGGTCCAAATTTGTTGGTTTTCTGAATTTTTCACGTAGTGTGTAAGCTACTGACATAAATTTTTCCAAGTCTTATTTATTTACGCATATCTTGATTAGGGTAAAAGCGCTTGCCGATCGGACGTCTATTTCTTATAGCTTCCGTAGGAAAAATAGTTAAAGGCTGCGAAAGTATCCCTTTTTTCTCTATTTTTATATGACATTTTTGCAGTATAAAAGAAATTGACATCAAACGACGCAAATCTAGTTTATTTATGTATACCTTATTCTTTCGCTACTTTTTCAGTTTTAGCAATTTCGGCAAAGTCTGCAAGGGTATTAAAACTTCGGTTAATGACGTAGTAGCTAATCCGTCCTCGTTTTTATAAACGCTGTGATCTCGGAAGCTATAATATTTCGAGGGTTGGGGTTTTAGATTTAGTTTCCTTTGTTTTCCATGCCACGCCCACTCTAACGCCCACAATCGCTAACTAAGCTAAGGTCTGTCTAGCGCTTTAGATTTCATTTGATTATTAATATCCATCTAACACCAGAATATTTTTTCTTAATTGCACATAAGTTTTTAATGAGTTATAAGCAATTAAATTTTTCCAGAATAGATGGCGCTTGTTTAAAAATCGGAATCGGTTGCTCTGGCAACCACATTTTTTAAGGAGAGAGAGAATAAAAATTCTTCATACGCATTCTATTGGTGACCATGAAGACCATTTTTTCTTCAGCCAAGCCATGCCCCACAAAATCTTCAACGCTAAAATCTGACTAGCAGCCGCATATCAAATGATTTTGTAAAATTGTAAATCTATTGGTATCGAAGGAATTGTCTCATTCTTACATTTTGTTTTGATACTGCAGCGCTGCCCGCCTCGATTCTCATAAAAGCTTTATGTATGCGCCATGCATTTTAAACCTGAAGGAGTTGTCTCATTTTTGACCATCATGATTGTACTTTTTTTTATAAACGCTGTGATCTCGGAAGCTATAATATTTCGAGGGTTGGGGTTTTAGATTTAGTTTCCTTTGATTTCCATGCCACGCCCACTCTAACGCCCACAAAGGCTAAGTCAGCTAAGGTCTGTCTAGCGCTTTAGATTTCATTTTGATTATTAATATACATCTAACACCAGAATATTTTTTCTTAATTGCTCATAAGTTTTTAATGAGTTATAAGCAATTAAATTTTTCCAGAATAGATGGCGCTTGTTTAAAATCGGAATCGGTTGCTCTGGCAACCACATTTTTAAGGAGAGAGAGAAAAAAATTCTTCATACGCATTCTACTGGTGACCATGAAGACCATTTTTGCTTCAGCCAAATGCCACGCCCACAAAAATCTTCAACGCTAAAATCTGACTAGCAGCCGCATTTCAAATGATTTTTTAAAAAATTGTAAATCTATTGGTAATCGAAGGAATTGTCTCATTCTTACATTTTGTTTTGATACTGCAGCGCTGTCCTCCTCGATTCTCATAAAAGCTTTATGTATGCGCCATGCATTTTAAACCTGAAGGAGTTGTCTCATTTTTGACCATCATGATTGTACTTTTTATACCCTTGCAGAGGGTATTATAATTTTGGTCAGAAGTTTGTAACGCAGTGAAGGAGACGTTTCCGACCCCATAAAGTATATATATTCTTGATCAGGATCAATAGGGGAGTCGATATAGCCATGTCCGTCTGTCCGTCTGTCCGTCTGTCCGTCTGTCCGTCTGTTTCAATACCGTTTGCGAGCTCAGTTTAAAAGCTAGCGATCTGAAACTTTCACAATCGTCCTAAAACATGTGTACGCAGATCAAGTTTGAAAATCGCCCCGATCGGACGTCTATATCCTATAGCTCCCATAGGAACAATTGGATATATCTTGCAAGAATTTATGATATTTCGCGCAGTGTAAAAGCTATTGACATTAATCTTTACAAATCGTATTTTTTTATGCATACCTTGATCAGGGTAAAAGCGCGTGGCGATCGGACGTCTATATCCTATAGCTCCCATAGGAACAATAGGGTAAAATCGGTTAAATTTTAATGATTTTTAGGATATTTCGCGCAGTGTAAAAGCTATTGACATAAATCTTTCCAAATCTTATTTTTTTATGCGTACCTTGATTAGGGTAAAAGCGCGTGACGATCGGACGTCTATATCCTATAGCTCCCATAGGAACAATAGGGTAAAATCGGTCCAAATTTGATGTTTTTCAGAATATTTCGCGATGTGTAAAAGCTATTGCTGTACATTTTTTCAAATCGTATTTTTTTGCATGCATTCATTCATCAAGGTAAAAGCGCGTGCTGATCGGACGTCTATATCCTATAGCTCCCATAGGAACAATACGGTGAAATCGGTCAAAATTTCATGTTTTTTAGAATATTTCGCGCAGTGTATAAGCTATTGACACACATTTTTCCAAGTCTTATTTATTTACGCATACCTTGATCAGCGTAAAAGCGCTTGCCGATTGGACGTCTATATCGTATAGCTTCCGTAGGAAAAATTGTTAAAGGCTGCGAAAATATCCCTTTTTTCCCTATTTGTATATGACAATTTTGCAGTATAAAAGCTATTGGCATGAAACTATGCAATTTATCTAATTTATTTATGTACACCTTGCTCAGGGTAAAAGTTGCTGCCAATCAGACAAGTACATACTACATCCGCTATTTAAAAATTAAATTAATTACGTATAGCTAATCTTTTTTTATGTAATTATAGAAAACTTAATTTTTATACCCTTGCAGAGGGTATTATAATTTTGGTCAGAAGTTTGTAACGCAGTGAAGGAGACGTTTCCGACCCCATAAAGTATATATATTCTTGATCAGGATCAATAGGGGAGTCGATATAGCCATGTCCGTCTGTCCGTCTGTCCGTCTGTTTCAATACCGTTTGCGAGCTCAGTTTAAAAGCTAGCGATCTGAAACTTTCACAATCGTCCTAAAACATGTGTACGCAGATCAAGTTTGAAAATCGCCCCGATCGGACGTCTATATCCTATAGCTCCCATAGGAACAATTGGATATATCTTGCAAGAATTTATGATATTTCGCGCAGGTAAAAGCTATTGATATTAATCTTTACAAACGTATTTTTTATGCATCTTGATCAGGGTAAAAGCGCGTGGCGATCGGACGTCTATACCATAGGAACAATAGGTAAAATCGGTTAAATTTTAAAAATTTTTTTTATATTTCGCGCAGTGTAAAAGCTATTGACATAAATCTTTCCAAATCTTTATTTTTTATGCGTACCTTGATCAGGGTAAAAGCGCGTGACGATCGGACGTCTATATCCTATAGCTCCCATAGGAACAATAGGGTAAAATCGGTCCAAATTTGATGTTTTTCAGAATATTTCGCGATGTGTAAAAGCTATTGCTGTACATTTTTTCAAATCGTATTTTTTTATGCATTCATTCATCAAGGTAAAAGCGCGTGCTGATCGGACGTCTATATCCTATAGCTCCCATAGGAACAATACGGTGAAATCGGTCAAAATTTCATGTTTTTTAGAATATTTCGCGCAGTGTATAAGCTATTGACACACATTTTTCCAAGTCTTATTTATTTACGCATACCTTGATCAGGGTAAAAGCGCTTGCCGATTGGACGTCTATATCGTATAGCTTCCGTAGGAAAAATTGTTAAAGGCTGCGAAAATATCCCATTTTTCCCTATTTGTATATGACAATTTTGCAGTATAAAAGCTATTGGCATGAAACTATGCAATTTATCTAATTTATTTATGTACACCTTGCTCAGGGTAAAAGTTGCTGCCAATCAGACAAGTACATACTACATCCGCTATTTAAAAATTAAATTAATTACGTATAGCTAATCTTTTTTATACCCTTGCAGAGGGTATTATAATTTTGGTCAGAAGTTTGTAACGCAGTGAAGGAGACGTTTCCGACCCCATAAAGTATATATATTCTTGATCAGGATCAATAGGGGAGTCGATATAGCCATGTCCGTCTGTCCGTCTGTCCGTCTGTCCGTCTGTCCGTCTGTTTCAATACCGTTTGCGAGCTCAGTTTAAAAGCTAGCGATCTGAAACTTTCACAATCGTCCTAAAACATGTGTACGCAGATCAAGTTTGAAAATCGCCCCGATCGGACGTCTATATCCTATAGCTCCCATAGGAACAATTGGATATATCTTGCAAGAATTTATGATATTTCGCGCAGTGTAAAAGCTATTGACATTAATCTTTACAAATCGTATTTTTTTATGCATACCTTGATCAGGGTAAAAGCGCGTGGCGATCGGACGTCTATATCCTATAGCTCCCATAGGAACAATAGGGTAAAATCGGTTAAAATTTAATGATTTTTAGGATATTTCGCGCAGTGTAAAAGCTATTGACATAAATCTTTCCAAATCTTATTTTTTTATGCGTACCTTGATTAGGGTAAAAGCGCGTGACGATCGGACGTCTATATCCTATAGCTCCCATAGGAACAATAGGGTAAAATCGGTCCAAATTTGATGTTTTTCAGAATATTTCGCGATGTGTAAAAGCTATTGCTGTACATTTTTTCAAATCGTATTTTTTTATGCATTCATTCATCAAGGTAAAAGCGCGTGCTGATCGGACGTCTATATCCTATAGCTCCCATAGGAACAATACGGTGAAATCGGTCAAAATTTCATGTTTTTTAGAATATTTCGCGCAGTGTATAAGCTATTGACACACATTTTTCCAAGTCTTATTTATTTACGCATACCTTGATCAGCGTAAAAGCGCTTGCCGATTGGACGTCTATATCGTATAGCTTCCGTAGGAAAAATTGTTAAAGGCTGCGAAAATATCCCTTTTTCCCTATTTGTATATGACAATTTTGCAGTATAAAAGCTATTGGCATGAAACTATGCAATTTATCTAATTTATTTATGTACACCTTGCTCAGGGTAAAAGTTGCTGCCAATCAGACAAGTACATACTACATCCGCTATTTAAAAATTAAATTAATTACGTATAGCTAATCTTTTTTTATGTATAATTATAGAAACTTAATTTTTATACCCTTGCAGAGGGTATTATAATTTTGGTCAGAAGTTTGTAACGCAGTGAAGGAGACGTTTCCGACCCCATAAAGTATATATATTCTTGATCAGGATCAATAGGGGAGTCGATATAGCCATGTCCGTCTGTCCGTCTGTCCGTCTGTCCGTCTGTTTCAATACCGTTTGCGAGCTCAGTTTAAAAGCTAGCGATCTGAAACTTTCACAATCGTCCTAAAACATGTGTACGCAGATCAAGTTTGAAAATCGCCCCGATCGGACGTCTATATCCTATAGCTCCCATAGGAACAATTGGATATATCTTGCAAGAATTTATGATATTTCGCGCAGTGTAAAAGCTATTGACATTAATCTTTACAAATCGTATTTTTTTATGCATACCTTGATCAGGGTAAAAGCGCGTGGCGATCGGACGTCTATATCCTATAGCTCCCATAGGAACAATAGGGTAAAATCGGTTAAAATTTAATGATTTTTAGGATATTTCGCGCAGTGTAAAAGCTATTGACATAAATCTTTCCAAATCTTATTTTTTTATGCGTACCTTGATTAGGGTAAAAGCGCGTGACGATCGGACGTCTATATCCTATAGCTCCCATAGGAACAATAGGGTAAAATCGGTCCAAATTTGATGTTTTTCAGAATATTTCGCGATGTGTAAAAGCTATTGCTGTACATTTTTTCAAATCGTATTTTTTTATGCATTCATTCATCAAGGTAAAAGCGCGTGCTGATCGGACGTCTATATCCTATAGCTCCCATAGGAACAATAAAATCGGTGAAATCGGTCAAAATTTCATGTTTTTAGAATAATATTTCGCGCAGTGTATAAGCTATTGACACACATTTTTCCAAGTCTTATTTATTTACGCATACCTTGATCAGGGTAAAAGCGCTTGCCGATTGGACGTCTATATCGTATAGCTTCCGTAGGAAAAATTGTTAAAGGCTGCGAAAATATCCCTTTTTTCCCTATTTGTATATGACAATTTTGCAGTATAAAAGCTATTGGCATGAAACTATGCAATTTATCTAATTTATTTATGTACACCTTGCTCAGGGTAAAAGTTGCTGCCAATCAGACAAGTACATACTACATCCGCTATTTAAAAAATTAAATTAATTACGTATAGCTTAATCTTTTTATACCCTTGCAGAGGGTATTATAATTTTGGTCAGAAGTTTGTAACGCAGTGAAGGAGACGTTTCCGACCCCATAAAGTATATATATTCTTGATCAGGATCAATAGGGGAGTCGATATAGCCATGTCCGTCTGTCCGTCTGTCCGTCTGTTTCAATACCGTTTGCGAGCTCAGTTTAAAAGCTAGCGATCTGAAACTTTCACAATCGTCCTAAAACATGTGTACGCAGATCAAGTTTGAAAATCGCCCCGATCGGACGTCTATATCCTATAGCTCCCATAGGAACAATTGGATATATCTTGCAAGAATTTATGATATTTCGCGCAGTGTAAAAGCTATTGACATTAATCTTTACAAATCGTATTTTTTTATGCATACCTTGATCAGGGTAAAAGCGCGTGGCGATCGGACGTCTATATCCTATAGCTCCCATAGGAACAATAGGGTAAAATCGGTTAAAATTTAATGATTTTTAGGATATTTCGCGCAGTGTAAAAGCTATTGACATAAATCTTTCCAAATCTTATTTTTTTATGCGTACCTTGATTAGGGTAAAAGCGCGTGACGATCGGACGTCTATATCCTATAGCTCCCATAGGAACAATAGGGTAAAATCGGTCCAAATTTGATGTTTTTCAGAATATTTCGCGATGTGTAAAAGCTATTGCTGTACATTTTTTCAAATCGTATTTTTTTATGCATTCATTCATCAAGGTAAAAGCGCGTGCTGATCGGACGTCTATATCCTATAGCTCCCATAGGAACAATACGGTGAAATCGGTCAAAATTTCATGTTTTTTAGAATATTTCGCGCAGTGTATAAGCTATTGACACACATTTTTCCAAGTCTTATTTATTTACGCATACCTTGATCAGCGTAAAAGCGCTTGCCGATTGGACGTCTATATCGTATAGCTTCCGTAGGAAAAATTGTTAAAGGCTGCGAAAATATCCCTTTTTTCCCTATTTGTATATGACAATTTTGCAGTATAAAAGCTATTGGCATGAAACTATGCAATTTATCTAATTTATTTATGTACACCTTGCTCAGGGTAAAAGTTGCTGCCAATCAGACAAGTACATACTACATCCGCTATTTAAAAATTAAATTAATTACGTATAGCTAATCTTTTTATATCCTTGCAGAGGGTATTATAATTTTGGTCAGAAGTTTGTAACGCAGTGAAGGAGACGTTTCCGACCCCATAAAGTATATATATTCTTGATCAGGATCAATAGGGGAGTCGATATAGCCATGTCCGTCTGTCCGTCTGTCCGTCTGTCTTCAATACCGTTTGCGAGCTCAGTTTAAAAGCTAGCGATCTGAAACTTTCACAATCGTCCTAAAACATGTGTACGCAGATCAAGTTTGAAAATCGCCCCGATCGGACGTCTATATCCTATAGCTCCCATAGGAACAATTGGATATATCTTGCAAGAATTTATGATATTTCGCGCAGTGTAAAAGCTATTGACATTAATCTTTACAAATCGTATTTTTTATGCATACCTTGATCAGGGTAAAAGCGCGTGGCGATCGGACGTCTATATCCTATAGCTCCCATAGGAACAATAGGGTAAAATCGGTTAAAATTTAATGATTTTTAGGATATTTCGCGCAGTGTAAAAGCTATTGACATAAATCTTTCCAAATCTTATTTTTTTATGCGTACCTTGATCAGGGTAAAAGCGCGTGACGATCGGACGTCTATATCCTATAGCTCCCATAGGAACAATAGGGTAAAATCGGTCCAAATTTGATGTTTTTCAGAATATTTCGCGATGTGTAAAAGCTATTGCTGTACATTTTTTCAAATCGTATTTTTTTATGCATTCATTCATCAAGGTAAAAGCGCGTGCTGATCGGACGTCTATATCCTATAGCTCCCATAGGAACAATACGGTGAAATCGGTCAAAATTTCATGTTTTTTAGAATATTTCGCGCAGTGTATAAGCTATTGACACACATTTTTCCAAGTCTTATTTATTTACGCATACCTTGATCAGCGTAAAAGCGCTTGCCGATTGGACGTCTATATCGTATAGCTTCCGTAGGAAAAATTGTTAAAGGCTGCGAAAATATCCCTTTTTTCCCTATTTGTATATGACAATTTTGCAGTATAAAAGCTATTGGCATGAAACTATGCAATTTATCTAATTTATTTATGTACACCTTGCTCAGGGTAAAAGTTGCTGCCAATCAGACAAGTACATACTACATCCGCTATTTAAAAATTAAATTAATTACGTATAGCTAATCTTTTTATACCCTTGCAGAGGGTATTATAATTTTGGTCAGAAGTTTGTAACGCAGTGAAGGAGACGTTTCCGACCCCATAAAGTATATATATTCTTGATCAGGATCAATAGGGGAGTCGATATAGCCATGTCCGTCTGTCCGTCTGTCCGTCTGTCCGTCTGTTTCAATACCGTTTGCGAGCTCAGTTTAAAAGCTAGCGATCTGAAACTTTCACAATCGTCCTAAAACATGTGTACGCAGATCAAGTTTGAAAATCGCCCCGATCGGACGTCTATATCCTATAGCTCCCATAGGAACAATTGGATATATCTTGCAAGAATTTATGATATTTCGCGCAGTGTAAAAGCTATTGAAAACATTAATCTTTACAAATCGTATTTTTTTATACCCTTGCAGAGGGTATTATAATTTTGGTCAGAAGTTTGTAACGCAGTGAAGGAGACGTTTCCGACCCCATAAAGTAAATATATATTCTTGATCAGGATCAATAGGGGAGTCGATATAGCCATGTCCGTCTGTCCGTCTGTCCGTCTGTCCGTCTGTCCGTCTGTTTCAATACCGTTTGCGAGCTCAGTTTAAAAGCTAGCGATCTGAAACTTTCACAATCGTCCTAAAACATGTGTACGCAGATCAAGTTTGAAAATCGCCCCGATCGGACGTCTATATCCTATAGCTCCCATAGGAACAATTGGATATATCTTGCAAGAATTTATGATATTTCGCGCAGTGTAAAAGCTATTGACATTAATCTTTACAAATCGTATTTTTTTATGCATACCTTGATCAGGGTAAAAGCGCGTGGCGATCGGACGTCTATATCCTATAGCTCCCATAGGAACAATAGGGTAAAATCGGTTAAATTTTAATGATTTTTAGGATATTTCGCGCAGTGTAAAAGCTATTGACATAAATCTTTCCAAATCTTATTTTTTTATGCGTACCTTGATTAGGGTAAAAGCGCGTGACGATCGGACGTCTATATCCTATAGCTCCCATAGGAACAATAGGGTAAAATCGGTCCAAATTTGATGTTTTTCAGAATATTTCGCGATGTGTAAAAGCTATTGCTGTACATTTTTTCAAATCGTATTTTTTATGCATTCATTCATCAAGGTAAAAGCGCGTGCTGATCGGACGTCTATATCCTATAGCTCCCATAGGAACAATACGGTGAAATCGGTCAAAATTTCATGTTTTTTAGAATATTTCGCGCAGTGTATAAGCTATTGACACACATTTTTCCAAGTCTTATTTATTTACGCATACCTTGATCAGCGTAAAAGCGCTTGCCGATTGGACGTCTATATCGTATAGCTTCCGTAGGAAAAATTGTTAAAGGCTGCGAAAATATCCCTTTTTTCCCTATTTGTATATGACAATTTTGCAGTATAAAAGCTATTGGCATGAAACTATGCAATTTATCTAATTTATTTATGTACACCTTGCTCAGGGTAAAAGTTGCTGCCAATCAGACAAGTACATACTACATCCGCTATTTAAAAATTAAATTAATTACGTATAGCTAATCTTTTTATACCCTTGCAGAGGGTATTATAATTTTGGTCAGAAGTTTGTAACGCAGTGAAGGAGACGTTTCCGACCCCATAAAGTATATATATTCTTGATCAGGATCAATAGGGGAGTCGATATAGCCATGTCCGTCTGTCCGTCTGTCCGTCTGTCCGTCTGTCCGTCTGTCCGTCTTCAATACCGTTTGCGAGCTCAGTTTAAAAGCTAGCGATCTGAAACTTTCACAATCGTCCTAAAACATGTGTACGCAGATCAAGTTTGAAAATCGCCCCGATCGGACGTCTATATCCTATAGCTCCCATAGGAACAATTGGATATATCTTGCAAGAATTTATGATATTTCGCGCAGTGTAAAAGCTATTGACATTAATCTTTACAAATCGTATTTTTTTATGCATACCTTGATCAGGGTAAAAGCGCGTGGCGATCGGACGTCTATATCCTATAGCTCCCATAGGAACAATAGGGTAAAATCGGTTAAATTTTAATGATTTTTAGGATATTTCGCGCAGTGTAAAAGCTATTGACATAAATCTTTCCAAATCTTATTTTTTTATGCGTACCTTGATTAGGGTAAAAGCGCGTGACGATCGGACGTCTATATCCTATAGCTCCCATAGGAACAATAGGGTAAAATCGGTCCAAATTTGATGTTTTTCAGAATATTTCGCGATGTGTAAAAGCTATTGCTGTACATTTTTTCAAATCGTATTTTTTTATGCATTCATTCATCAAGGTAAAAGCGCGTGCTGATCGGACGTCTATATCCTATAGCTCCCATAGGAACAATACGGTGAAATCGGTCAAAATTTCATGTTTTTTAGAATATTTCGCGCAGTGTATAAGCTATTGACACACATTTTTCCAAGTCTTATTTATTTACGCATACCTTGATCAGCGTAAAAGCGCTTGCCGATTGGACGTCTATATCGTATAGCTTCCGTAGGAAAAATTGTTAAAGGCTGCGAAAATATCCCTTTTTCCCTATTTGTATATGACAATTTTGCAGTATAAAAGCTATTGGCATGAAACTATGCAATTTATCTAATTTATTTATGTACACCTTGCTCAGGGTAAAAGTTGCTGCCAATCAGACAAGTACATACTACATCCGCTATTTAAAAATTAAATTAATTACGTATAGCTAATCTTTTTTTATGTATAATTATAGAAAACTTAATTTTTATACCCTTGCAGAGGGTATTATAATTTTGGTCAGAAGTTTGTAACGCAGTGAAGGAGACGTTTCCGACCCCATAAAGTATATATATTCTTGATCAGGATCAATAGGGGAGTCGATATAGCCATGTCCGTCTGTCCGTCTGTCCGTCTGTTTCAATACCGTTTGCGAGCTCAGTTTAAAAGCTAGCGATCTGAAACTTTCACAATCGTCCTAAAACATGTGTACGCAGATCAAGTTTGAAAATCGCCCCGATCGGACGTCTATATCCTATAGCTCCCATAGGAACAATTGGATATATCTTGCAAGAATTTATGATATTTCGCGCAGTGTAAAAGCTATTGACATTAATCTTTACAAATCGTATTTTTTTATGCATACCTTGATCAGGGTAAAAGCGCGTGGCGATCGGACGTCTATATCCTATAGCCCCTTAAAAAATTTAAAATTTAATATATTTCAAAATGACTAAAAGATGGACGCTATATCCTATAGCTCCCATTGGAACAATAGGGTAAAATCGGTCCAAATTTTATGTTTTTCAGAATATTTCGCGATGTGTAAAAGCTATTGCTGTACATTTTTTCAAATCGTATTTTTTTATGCATTCATTCATCAAGGTAAAAGCGCGTGCTGATCGGACGTCTATATCCTATAGCTCCCATAGGAACAATACGGTGAAATCGGTCAAAATTTCATGTTATTTAGAATATTTCGCGCAGTGTATAAGCTATTGACACACATTTTTCCAAGTCTTATTTATTTTCGCATACCTTGATCAGGGTAAAAGCGCTTGCCGATTGGACGTCTATATCGTATAGCTTCCGTAGGAAAAATTGTTAAAGGCTGCGAAAATATCCCATTTTTCCCTATTTGTATATGACAATTTTGCAGTATAAAAGCTATTGGCATGAAACTATGCAATTTATCTAATTTATTTATGTACACCTTGCTCAGGGTAAAAGTTGCTGCCAATCAGACAAGTACATACTACATCCGCTATTTAAAAATTAAATTAATTACGTATAGCTAATCTTTTTTTATGTATAATTATAGAAAACTTAATTTTTATACCCTTGCAGAGGGTATTATAATTTTGGTCAGAAGTTTGTAACGCAGTGAAGGAGACGTTTCCGACCCCATAAAGTATATATATTCTTGATCAGGATCAATAGGGGAGTCGATATAGCCATGTCCGTCTGTCCGTCTGTCCGTCTGTCCGTCTGTCCGTCTGTTTCAATACCGTTTGCGAGCTCAGTTTAAAAGCTAGCGATCTGAAACTTTCACAATCGTCCTAAAACATGTGTACGCAGATCAAGTTTGAAAATCGCCCCGATCGGACGTCTATATCCTATAGCTCCCATAGGAACAATTGGATATATCTTGCAAGAATTTATGATATTTCGCGCAGTGTAAAAGCTATTGACATTAATCTTTACAAATCGTATTTTTTATGCATACCTTGATCAGGGTAAAAGCGCGTGGCGATCGGACGTCTATATCCTATAGCTCCCATAGGAACAATAGGGTAAAATCGGTTAAATTTTAATGATTTTTAGGATATTTCGCGCAGTGTAAAAGCTATTGACATAAATCTTTCCAAATCTTATTTTTTTATGCGTACCTTGATTAGGGTAAAAGCGCGTGACGATCGGACGTCTATATCCTATAGCTCCCATAGGAACAATAGGGTAAAATCGGTCCAAATTTGATGTTTTTCAGAATATTTCGCGATGTGTAAAAGCTATTGCTGTACATTTTTTCAAATCGTATTTTTTTATGCATTCATTCATCAAGGTAAAAGCGCGTGCTGATCGGACGTCTATATCCTATAGCTCCCATAGGAACAATACGGTGAAATCGGTCAAAATTTCATGTTTTTTAGAATATTTCGCGCAGTGTATAAGCTATTGACACACATTTTTCCAAGTCTTATTTATTTACGCATACCTTGATCAGCGTAAAAGCGCTTGCCGATTGGACGTCTATATCGTATAGCTTCCGTAGGAAAAATTGTTAAAGGCTGCGAAAATATCCCTTTTTTCCCTATTTGTATATGACAATTTTGCAGTATAAAAGCTATTGGCATGAAACTATGCAATTTATCTAATTTATTTATGTACACCTTGCTCAGGGTAAAAGTTGCTGCCAATCAGACAAGTACATACTACATCCGCTATTTAAAAATTAAATTAATTACGTATAGCTAATCTTTTTTTATGTATAATTATAGAAAACTTAATTTTTATACCCTTGCAGAGGGTATTATAATTTTGGTCAGAAGTTTGTAACGCAGTGAAGGAGACGTTTCCGACCCCATAAAGTATATATATTCTTGATCAGGATCAATAGGGGAGTCGATATAGCCATGTCCGTCTGTCCGTCTGTCCGTCTGTTTCAATACCGTTTGCGAGCTCAGTTTAAAAGCTAGCGATCTGAAACTTTCACAATCGTCCTAAAACATGTGTACGCAGATCAAGTTTGAAAATCGCCCCGATCGGACGTCTATATCCTATAGCTCCCATAGGAACAATTGGATATATCTTGCAAGAATTTATGATATTTCGCGCAGTGTAAAAGCTATTGACATTAATCTTTACAAATCGTATTTTTTTATGCATACCTTGATCAGGGTAAAAGCGCGTGGCGATCGGACGTCTATATCCTATAGCTCCCATTGGAACAATAGGGTAAAATCGGTCCAAATTTTATGTTTTTCAGAATATTTCGCGATGTGTAAAAGCTATTGCTGTACATTTTTTCAAACAAATCGTATTTTTTTATGCATTCATTCATCAAGGTAAAAGCGCGTGCTGATCGGACGTCTATATCCTATAGCTCCCATAGGAACAATACGGTGAAATCGGTCAAAATTTCATGTTATTTAGAATATTTCGCGCAGTGTATAAGCTATTGACACACATTTTTCCAAGTCTTATTTATTTTCGCATACCTTGATCAGGGTAAAAGCGCTTGCCGATTGGACGTCTATATCGTATAGCTTCCGTAGGAAAAATTGTTAAAGGCTGCGAAAATATCCCATTTTTCCCTATTTGTATATGACAATTTTGCAGTATAAAAGCTATTGGCATGAAACTATGCAATTTATCTAATTTATTTATGTACACCTTGCTCAGGGTAAAAGTTGCTGCCAATCAGACAAGTACATACTACATCCGCTATTTAAAAATTAAATTAATTACGTATAGCTAATCTTTTTTTTTGTATACCAAAAAACTTAATTTTTATAACCCTTGCAGAGGGTATTATAATTTTGGTCAGAAGTTTGTAACGCAGTGAAGGAGACGTTTCCGACCCCATAAAGTATATATATTCTTGATCAGGATCAATAGGGGAGTCGATATAGCCATGTCCGTCTGTCCGTCTGTCCGTCTGTCCGTCTGTTTCAATACCGTTTGCGAGCTCAGTTTAAAAGCTAGCGATCTGAAACTTTCACAATCGTCCTAAAACATGTGTACGCAGATCAAGTTTGAAAATCGCCCCGATCGGACGTCTATATCCTATAGCTCCCATAGGAACAATTGGATATATCTTGCAAGAATTTATGATATTTCGCGCAGTGTAAAAGCTATTGACATTAATCTTTACAAATCGTATTTTTTTATGCATACCTTGATCAGGGTAAAAGCGCGTGGCGATCGGACGTCTATATCCTATAGCTCCCATAGGAACAATAGGGTAAAATCGGTTAAATTTTAATGATTTTTAGGATATTTCGCGCAGTGTAAAAGCTATTGACATAAATCTTTCCAAATCTTATTTTTTTATGCGTACCTTGATTAGGGTAAAAGCGCGTGACGATCGGACGTCTATATCCTATAGCTCCCATAGGAACAATAGGGTAAAATCGGTCCAAATTTGATGTTTTTCAGAATATTTCGCGATGTGTAAAAGCTATTGCTGTACATTTTTTCAAATCGTATTTTTTTATGCATTCATTCATCAAGGTAAAAGCGCGTGCTGATCGGACGTCTATATCCTATAGCTCCCATAGGAACAATACGGTGAAATCGGTCAAAATTTCATGTTTTTTAGAATATTTCGCGCAGTGTATAAGCTATTGACACACATTTTTCCAAGTCTTATTTATTTACGCATACCTTGATCAGCGTAAAAGCGCTTGCCGATTGGACGTCTATATCGTATAGCTTCCGTAGGAAAAATTGTTAAAGGCTGCGAAAATATCCCTTTTTTCCCTATTTGTATATGACAATTTTGCAGTATAAAAGCTATTGGCATGAAACTATGCAATTTATCTAATTTATTTATGTACACCTTGCTCAGGGTAAAAGTTGCTGCCAATCAGACAAGTACATACTACATCCGCTATTTAAAAATTAAATTAATTACGTATAGCTAATCTTTTTTATACCCTTGCAGAGGGTATTATAATTTTGGTCAGAAGTTTGTAACGCAGTGAAGGAGACGTTTCCGACCCCATAAAGTATATATATTCTTGATCAGGATCAATAGGGGAGTCGATATAGCCATGTCCGTCTGTCCGTCTGTCCGTCCGTCTGTCCGTCTGTCCGTCTGTTTCAATACCGTTTGCGAGCTCAGTTTAAAAGCTAGCGATCTGAAACTTTCACAATCGTCCTAAAACATGTGTACGCAGATCAAGTTTGAAAATCGCCCCGATCGGACGTCTATATCCTATAGCTCCCATAGGAACAATTGGATATATCTTGCAAGAATTTATGATATTTCGCGCAGTGTAAAAGCTATTGACATTAATCTTTACAAATCGTATTTTTTTATGCATACCTTGATCAGGGTAAAAGCGCGTGGCGATCGGACGTCTATATCCTATAGCTCCCATAGGAACAATAGGGTAAAATCGGTTAAAATTTAATGATTTTTAGGATATTTCGCGCAGTGTAAAAGCTATTGACATAAATCTTTCCAAATCTTATTTTTTTATGCGTACCTTGATTAGGGTAAAAGCGCGTGACGATCGGACGTCTATATCCTATAGCTCCCATAGGAACAATAGGGTAAAATCGGTCCAAATTTGATGTTTTTCAGAATATTTCGCGATGTGTAAAAGCTATTGCTGTACATTTTTTCAAATCGTATTTTTTTATGCATTCATTCATCAAGGTAAAAGCGCGTGCTGATCGGACGTCTATATCCTATAGCTCCCATAGGAACAATACGGTGAAATCGGTCAAAATTTCATGTTTTTTAGAATATTTCGCGCAGTGTATAAGCTATTGACACACATTTTTCCAAGTCTTATTTATTTACGCATACCTTGATCAGCGTAAAAGCGCTTGCCGATTGGACGTCTATATCGTATAGCTTCCGTAGGAAAAATTGTTAAAGGCTGCGAAAATATCCCTTTTTTCCCTATTTGTATATGACAATTTTGCAGTATAAAAGCTATTGGCATGAAACTATGCAATTTATCTAATTTATTTATGTACACCTTGCTCAGGGTAAAAGTTGCTGCCAATCAGACAAGTACATACTACATCCGCTATTTAAAAATTAAATTAATTACGTATAGCTAATCTTTTTTTATGTATAATTATAGAAAACTTAATTTTTATACCCTTGCAGAGGGTATTATAATTTTGGTCAGAAGTTTGTAACGCAGTGAAGGAGACGTTTCCGACCCCATAAAGTATATATATTCTTGATCAGGATCAATAGGGGAGTCGATATAGCCATGTCCGTCTGTCCGTCTGTCCGTCTGTTTCAATACCGTTTGCGAGCTCAGTTTAAAAGCTAGCGATCTGAAACTTTCACAATCGTCCTAAAACATGTGTACGCAGATCAAGTTTGAAAATCGCCCCGATCGGACGTCTATATCCTATAGCTCCCATAGGAACAATTGGATATATCTTGCAAGAATTTATGATATTTCGCGCAGTGTAAAAGCTATTGACATTAATCTTTACAAATCGTATTTTTTTATGCATACCTTGATCAGGGTAAAAGCGCGTGGCGATCGGACGTCTATATCCTATAGCTCCCATTGGAACAATAGGGTAAAATCGGTCCAAATTTTATGTTTTTCAGAATATTTCGCGATGTGTAAAAGCTATTGCTGTACATTTTTTCAAATCGTATTTTTTTATGCATTCATTCATCAAGGTAAAAGCGCGTGCTGATCGGACGTCTATATCCTATAGCTCCCATAGGAACAATACGGTGAAATCGGTCAAAATTTCATGTTATTTAGAATATTTCGCGCAGTGTATAAGCTATTGACACACATTTTTCCAAGTCTTATTTATTTACGCATACCTTGATCAGGGTAAAAGCGCTTGCCGATTGGACGTCTATATCGTATAGCTTCCGTAGGAAAAATTGTTAAAGGCTGCGAAAATATCCCTTTTCCCTATTTTTCCCTATTTGTATATGACAATTTTGCAGTATAAAAGCTATTGGCATGAAACTATGCAATTTATCTAATTTATTTATGTACACCTTGCTCAGGGTAAAAGTTGCTGCCAATCAGAAAGTAAATACTACATCCGCTATTTAAAAATTAAATTAATTACGTATAGCTAATCTTTTTATACCCTTGTATAATTATAAAATTATTATAATAATTTGGTCAGAAGTTTGTAACGCAGTGAAGGAGACGTTTCCGACCCCATAAAGTATATATATTCTTGATCAGGATCAATAGGGGAGTCGATATAGCCATGTCCGTCTGTCCGTCTGTCCGTCTGTCCGTCTGTTTCAATACCGTTTGCGAGCTCAGTTTAAAAGCTAGCGATCTGAAACTTTCACAATCGTCCTAAAACATGTGTACGCAGATCAAGTTTGAAAATCGCCCCGATCGGACGTCTATATCCTATAGCTCCCATAGGAACAATTGGATATATCTTGCAAGAATTTATGATATTTCGCGCAGTGTAAAAGCTATTGACATTAATCTTTACAAATCGTATTTTTATACCCTTGCAGAGGGTATTATAATTTTGGTCAGAAGTTTGTAACGCAGTGAAGGAGACGTTTCCGACCCTATAAAGTATATATATTCTTGATCAGGATCACCTTGAGTCGATATAGCCATGTCCGTCTGTCCGTCTGTCCGTCTGTTTCAATACCGTTTGCGAGCTCAGTTTAAAAGCTAGCGATCTGAAACTTTCACACTCGTCCTAAAACATGTGTACGCAGATCAAGTTTGAAAATCGCCCCGATCGGACGTCTATATCCTATAGCTCCCATAGGAACAATCGGATATATCTTGCCAGAATTTGATGATATTTCGCGCAGTGTAAAAGCTTTTGACATGAATCTTTCCAAATCGTATTTTTTTATGCATACCTTGATCAGGGTAAAAGCGCGTGGCGATCGGACGTCTATATCCTATAGCTCCCATAGGAACAATAGGGTAAAATCGGTCCAAATTTGATGTTTTTCAGAATATTTCGCGCTGTGTAAAAGCTATTGCTATAAATTTTTTCAAATCGTATTTTTTTATGCATTCCTTCATCAAGGTAAAAGCGCGTGCTGATCGGACGTCTATATCCTATAGCTCCCATAGGAACAATACGGGATATAACTTTCAAGAATGGAAGAATATTTCGCGCAGTGTAAAAGCATTTAACATAAATCTTTCCAAATCTTATTTTTTTATGCATACCTTGATCAGGGTAAAAGCGCTTGGCGATCGGACGTCTATATCCTATAGCTCCCATAGGAACAATTCGGTGAAATCGGTCCAAATTTGTTGGTTTTCTGAATTTTTCACGTAGTGTGTAAGCTACTGACATAAATTTTTCCAAGTCTTATTTATTTACGCATATCTTGATTAGGGTAAAAGCGCTTGCCGATCGGACGTCTATTTCTTATAGCTTCCGTAGGAAAAATAGTTAAAGGCTGCGAAAGTATCCCTTTTTTTCTATTTTATATGACATTTTTGCAGTATAAAAGCAATTGACATCAAACGACGCAAATCTAGTTTATTTATGTATACCTTATTCCTATCGCTACTTTTTTTCGGCAAAGTTTTAACAACTTCGGCTTTGGTTTTTGTCCTCTTTTTTTTTTTAAAATATTTTATAAAAAAGAAAACCCCCCGGCTTTTTCAAATGTTGTGAAAAAATTATGTTTCCTATAAAAATATATTGAATTATTCCCAAATTTAAATTGTTAGGTAGATATTTTAATACCTTAATTTCAGATTCAAATAGCATCTGTATATCCTCGGCTATAGAAGACAATACATATTGCTTCGGCTGAATATCATTAAAAATAAAATATTCAGCTATAATGCTACTCAATATTTTGCGGAGCTCGTTAGATAAAGTTTTGGTTTCTCTATAATAGTTAAATATAGGCGCTGCTCGGTTGCTGTGGGCCAAAATTCTTTGTAAATCAATCTAAGAGTACAAAAAAAAGTTGGACAAAAAAGATAAGCAGATATTATAAATACTTCTTACATCACTGCCACTTGTTCCAGGTGCGTTGCTTTCAAAATCGGTGTGATTTTTCTGATTTAAAATAATAAATAATTCATTATATATCAAAAGATTTGAAGAAATATAATAGTCTTTAATTATTTTATTCACTGTATTCATTCAATGTAAGCAAAACAAAAAATTCGTTAATTTATTTTTGTAAAGATATTCAGGAAACGATCAATTAAAAAAATTAAACAGAAAGTTTCAGAGTTGTTTTTGCGCATTGGTGTATTTGCAAATTTGTTTGCCACAAGTTGCATTCAAACGATCCATACAAGTTTGTATGTACAAGTATGTATGTAAAAATGTATGGTTATGACGTAGTAAGAAACTCCCCCAGGCCTTTACAACTGGATGATATGTATGCTTACATTAACATTTTCTACACGAAATTCTTAGCATTTTCAATTTTGGTATTTACTCACTTGGCGTTTCAAAATTGAAGATTTAAGAAAAAAACAAGAGAGAACGCTATAGTCGGGTGCCCCGACTATCAGATACCCGTTACTCAGGTAAAGGGAGTGCGAGGGAGATGGAGATAGAAATTTTGATCACGCATAACTTTTTAACGAATGGTCCGATTTGAACAATTTCTTCTACATTTCGATAGGTATTGATAAACACAATAAAACTGCATTTTTACTTTTCCGAAATATTTAAATTTTTAAAATCGTATATAAGCGATTGTGGGCGTTAAAGGGGGCGTGGCACCTTTTTGAAACAAACTTGCGCTGCGTAGGAACTCCTAGAATCTGCATGCAAAATGCCAATCTTCTAGCTTTTATAGTTTCCGAGATCTCAGCGTTCATACGGACAGACAGACAGACAGACGGACAGACAGACGGACAGACAGACGGACAGACAGACGGACAGACGGACAGACGGACATGGCTATATCGACTCGGCTAGTGACCCTGATCAAGAATATATATACTTTATAGGGTCGGAAACGCTTCCTTCTAGCTGTTACATACTTTTGCACGAATACAATATACCCTTTTACTCTACGAGTAACGGGTATAACTATTCCTTTCCCTACTAGTTCTTTCGGAATTTCCATCCTCAACTGCTCCCACGTTAACGACTTTAAGGTTTCTTCTTCAAATTTAAGATCTATCATGCATTCACAATGAACTCTAATTTAATTTAATTGTAATTTTATTGACTTACCAGCAAATATCGAAGAAAATGCTTCTCCGTCTAATTTTTTCAGCAAGGAATTCATTTACACTTGTCAAATCAACTTCAAATATCAAAAACTTCCACAAAAAGAACGTTGGCTCTGCCTTAGAGATGGAAGACGCCTATGTTAGTGCGATAAACGTTTACTTACGCGTGCAGTCATCGATAACATTAATGACTCTATCCATGTTTTGCTACCGAACCATTTTGGTTTTCACCCAAAAGTTTTATACCTTGTAAAAATAACTACACTTAATCATTATTTTAAAAAATTATTATTTAAATAACTTTCATAAGGCCAAACCTTAATGCGATATATCGATGCCGATAACGATAGCATGGACTAAGACAACTTTTGGCTTTTTATTAAATACAGTTCCCGGGATATAAATGATATTCAAATTTGAAATATCAAATATCAATTCAAATTTGAATATCATTTATTATCCTAAATTTATAGTTTACAGTATTATTACTATGGGCAATCAATTACCTGTACCTCATACAAAAACATTTTTAAATTAGTTATTATTTTCATATTTGAAAAAATATTTCTATATTTTCGGATTAATTTCCATTTTTTAGAAAATTTTTCTATATTTAAGAAAATATTTCTATATTTAAGAAAGCGTTTCTATTTTTTAGGGTTATCGAATTTTTAAGGTTAATTTGAGAAAATTTTTCTATTTTTTAGGGTAAATAATTTTTTAGGGCAGAATTTCTAATTTGAAGAAAAAAATTTCTAAAGACAAGTACCATGTTTACTAAAATATAGAAATTCTTTCTTGGATTTAGGGTGAGTTTAGTTTATGGCGACCATTTCTACATTTAAGAAACACGTTCTTGATTCAAGAAAAGTTTTCTTGTTTTGAGAAAAAAATTCCTTGAAAATAGAAATCTTTTCTTGGATTTAGAAAAATAAAGTTTTAAGGTGAATTTTTAAAATTTAGGGTTAATTTTGCTATGAGTGTAGTTATCTTTTCGATGGCTTGATTCTATAAAAGACGTGTTTCCCCTACAATTTAACTCAGTTGAAGTCGTATTTTCTTACAAAAATGGGTCAGAATGACCCTGAATTTTTCTTTGATGGCAATCTTAAAGCCTGCTTTGATCCTCAGCTGTCCATTGGTGAGATCATCTTTAACGAGATGCGAAGGCATCCTCAGCATATTGCCCAGGTGGGTGCTTCACTACAAATGTGGCTAGACTGCATCTTTAAATGACCTTTGAATCTCAGATATCGGCGACGGAAAAAACGGTGCTGACCACGGAGGAACTCCTTGCCAACTCCATGCGAGTGGCCAGCTATATGCGATCCCTGGGACTGCTGCAATCCGACGTAGTTGGAATTATAGCCAGGAACACGACCCACATTTTCTCCGTGGCCTACGCTTACTTTTTCAACGGGATTGCATTCGACGCTCTGAATATATTGTACGACCGGAAGGCTATCATACCTTGAGAAGATTGACGCATCGTGGCGGATAATTCTTTTGATCCCGTTTTCGCATTGAGAATCGTTAAGGAGTACCAGGTCACATTGCTCATGCAGGCTCCCTCCGGAGGATCTCTGATATCCGTGAAGTTGGAGAACCGGTTAAGGAGTCGACTGAGCCGAGACTGTCTCCACTTCATCTATGGGTTCATGGAACTGGGCAGTATTTGTACAGCGAACTTTAATTTTGACCAAAAGCCAAACTCGGTGGGATAACCAACGAACAGGCAATTCCCTGGGCCCAGAAGAAGTAGGAGAGGTATTGATCAAGAATAATCAGGTGTGGTCGGAATACTACGGCAACCCGGAGGCCACACGCATAATGCAGGATTCTAAGGGGTGGTTCCACTCCGCGGACCTCGAGTACATGGATAAGGATGGCTTTTTGTACATTGTGGATCGCAAGAACGACATGTTAAGGTACCAAAGCATAATGTACTATTCCAGCGAGATCAGGCTATCATCGCCAAGATGCCAGGCGTGTCTGAGGTCTGTGTTTTTGGGGTATATAATCAGATTAATGGGGATGAGGCCGCTGCAAATGTGGTAATCCAGCAGGGCATCAAGATTAGAGCCCAAGATGTGGTGGATTACTCCATGTACAAGCAGTTAAATGGAGGAGTTCTTCTTGTGGCTGACCTAATGCGTAATGCCAATGGAAAAACAAGAAAGGAAAGCTAACTTCGGGCGGAGCCGAAGTTGATATACCCTTGCAGAATATTCTATAAATTATATTCTCCAAAATTATTCATATGATGCATTCATAATACTCATAAAAGTCCCAACTTCCTAACTTTAAAAACACCAAAGTTATGACTTTTCTAATCGTTCAGTTATATGGCAGCTATAAGATATAGTCGGCCGATCCTAATGAAATTTGGTAGGTCGGATTGATTGGCCAAAAAATAAAACCCATAGAAAATCCCAACTTCCTAACTTTACAAACACCAAAGTTATGGCATTTCCAAACAATCAGTTATATGGCGGCTATAGGATATAGTCGTCCGATCGTTATGAAATTCGGT